>JAJHZJ010000112.1:1842136-2588713 GCA_023548195.1 Bettongia penicillata ogilbyi | reverse complement strand
AACCTGCAGGGAAAATAACAAAAATTATATTCATGGAGCACAGCAAGGATTTTCTTTCTCTTGTAAGTATACTCAAACTAGGCCCCTGATCTGAAAGTACTGAAGTTCTTTCCTGGGTCTCTTCTGTTTTCACTTGGAAGTTTGGGATTTTTTTTTTTTAGATTTTTCTTTTTTCTGAGAACTAGAGAAGCTGAACTACGACAGAGCAAAATGTCATACAGTAAATTTAACAGAGGTTTGTTTTCTTTTGTGTAATATGGATTTATTTTAGAATTCTTTATATAAATTTGGATTTGCATAATTCCAATTTAGATAAGGTAAGAACTATCTGTGTTAGAACATACAAGAAGCACATCATTCCTTTTTTGAATAAACTAAGTCAAAATATTATTTAACTCTTAAAAATTTTAGAAACTAAGGTTTTAGCTATGCTGATGATATCTAGCTATAAAAGTCTGAAATGGAATAGTTTTCTATATGTTCATTAATTCCTTCATGTGTGCACTTTTTTTCAAAAACATTTAGGTTAAGGAAGACTTTTTCAGAAGAGATAAATTGATTACAATTTGATAAATCTCTTCCAGTCAGAAAAATTATTTTTTTTCCAAAAAAAAAATACCCATTTGTTTTATATACTCTACTTTATAGGTTGATGAATAAGATATTTGTTAGAATTTTCTGATGTGCAAATGTAGTGACCTATCACTTTGCGAAAGGATATTTTTGTCTTTAATTATGTTTATACTTCCATTGACTAAATCTTTGTATCTATCTATCTATCTATCTATCTATCTATATGCACACACACATATAGTGTGTGCACACATGTGTGTGTATTTACATATGTATGTATATGTATGTGATATACACAAATATATATATATATATATATATATATATATAGAGAGAGAGAGAGAGAGAGAGAGAGAGAGAGAGAGAGAGAGAGGTATATAAATAATTAGGAAAGAGTATCATTCATTGCTTGACTTTGAATAGCAAATCTGAAGATTTTCCATGTTTCTTTAACCACTGTTATAACTGTTCCATGGTACGTTCATCTACTAGGTTATTCACACCTTGTCAAACTTCACGTCTTTGCAAACTATGTACTTACTCAATTATATTTTAACTAAAAAATATATCAGGATATTGTTTTTGCTTTTGTTGTTATTCTGTGCCTCACCTTCCCCTTGATCATATTTTAAACAATTAAACAAATCATATCCCTCAGTATATATGTATATAGTCTGGAAAACAATAAGTTTATCACTTTTTTTTGTCAGGAAATGAGTGATCTCTTTCATTTCCTTTCTTGGACCTAATTGTTATAATTGTATTGATTATTTCTAAAGTCTTTCAAAGTTATTTTTTTTACATCATGTCATCTTTGAATAAATTCTTCAGTTCTGCTTACTTTTCTCTGCATCAGTTCATAAAACAATATTTCTAGCTTCATCTGGAATTGTTCACTTAATATATTTCAAATTGTTTTCTTTCTTTTTTTAATAGCTAGCTTAAAATTTGCTTCTTCAAGAAAGGTATTACTAAACTTATAACAACTCCAAGTATCCCCTCAGCATATATATATATATATATATATATATATATATATATATATATATATATATATATACTTGTATATAATAATTTCAAGCAATATTTAGGGAGTGTGGCAGAATTTGTGAAGTACCCCTTCCATACACATACGTATACACACACACACACATAAATACATACATGCATACATACCCGCTCATATACACATGCGCACATACATATGTACTCATATATATGAGTATATATATGTGTATATATGTGTGCGTGTATACACACACACATGCAGAGAAAGAGACTAATAATGAGTAAAATGTATCTTTCATTCTTTTGGTTTTGTATTGTAATTTCTTGATTTCCCATAAAGTCATTAACTTCCATCTGCTCCATTCTAATTTTTAAAGAACTGTTTTCTTCAGTGAGCTTTTGAAACTCCTTTTCCATTTTGCCTATTCCGATTTTTAAAGTATTTTTCTCCTCATTGGCTTTTTGGACCTCTTTTGCCACTTGGGTTAGTCTGTTTTTATAGGCTTTATTTTCTTCGGCTATTTTTGGTCTCCTTTAGCAAGTTATTGACTCGTTTTCCATGATTTTCTTGCATTTCTCTTATTTCTCTTCCCAATTTTTCCTCCACCTCTCTTACATGGTTTACAAAATCCTTTTTGAGCTCTCCCATGGCCTGAGACCACTGCATATTTATTTTGTAAATTTTGGATGCAGAAGTCTTAACTTTAGGTCTTCCTTTGAAGGTATACTTTATTATTCCTCATCTGAAAGAATGGAAGAATATACCTGTTGACCAAGAAAGTATCCCCATGTAGTCTTATTTTTTTCCCTTTCTGGGACATTTTACCACTCAGTTACTTGACTTTTGAATTTTTTGTCAAGTAGAGGATTTATTTTAGGCACCTGTAAGTTCTTACTTCCTCCAAAGTGGTACAATTGGGAAAAGGAGTTTATTCTTGCCCTGGTCTATGAACAGATTCCCCCTCCAGAGCTTCCACCAGCTCCATCATTCCAGTAGTTCTCCTTACTCTACGACTGCCATTCAGGACTGAGACCCAGATTAGTTGCTGGATTCCCCCAGGTTCTTTAGGGTAAGGGGTCCAAAGGTGGATTCTACTGCCACCCAGGACCCAGGTCTGGGGCTAGACTGGGTTTCCTTTTAACCCAGGTGAAAGAGCTTTCTTACTGACCTTTCAAGCTGTCTTTGGCATTTTTTTCTTGATAAATCTGAGAACTCAAGCTTCTACCCATGATTCTGTGCCCTAAAGTCTGCTCCAGTTCTGTCCCTGAGATACTGTGTGGCCAAGGCTGGGTTGCCTTCTGCTCTGAGCCTGGTGTGATAGACCTTTCCTGTTGGCCTTCCAAAATATCTTGGCCTGGAAATCTCTTTCATTCTGTGACTTCTACTACTCTAGAATATTTTTGGAGTGATTTTTACAAGTGTTTTATGGGCTATGGTGTTAGAGCTAGAGGAAGCCTGTCATTCTACTTAACCATCATGCCTGTGCCCCTCCTTCCCACAGTATTTCTGTATGTAAGTACCTTCTCACCTCCATGAATGTGCTCTTATTCAATCCAGCTCTGATTCTGTCTAGCTGAGATTCTACCTGACTGGCTTGTCAATACAAGTATCATAGATGATTAGACTTCTTAAGAGCTAAGTCAAGAAGATGAATCTTTAATAAACTTTGTTTTACTTTGGTTACAAGATGGATTGGCTAGTACTTGTGTTCCAAATCACCCCAAGTCACAACATTATTGTTTCATGGCCTCATCAACTTCATTGTAGAAAACTGGAATTTCTTTGAAGAGACTAGTGTGGATGAGATGAAAGCAGTTAGGTGGCTCACTGCATAGAGCACTTGGCTTTGAATCAAGAAGACTCATCTTCATGAGTTCAAATATAGTCTCAGATATCACTAGATATGTCACCATGAACAAGTCATTTTACCCTGATTGCTTCAGTTTCTAATCTGCAAAAATGACCTAGAAGGAGAAATGGTGAAACAATCCAATAAAGACACTGGATAAGAAAACCTAAAAACGGGCTCTTGACTAGTTGGATATGACTAAAATGCTGAAAAACAATTCTGAGTAAATCAATGAACCCTTCCAAATCTCAGTGGGCTAATCTGTAAGAAGAAGAAGTGATCAAAAAATCAATAATAGCAATGTAAATGGACAAGCAATTTACCAACTATAATAAAATTTAAAAACTTGTGCTAAAAGGGATATCAAGGTACATAACAGAATGCCACAAAATAACATGGTGCAGTACTAAAACCAAATGAACCTAGTAAATGAACCTAAAGACAATTGGAAAAAAAATATTTATTTTCACTGTTGAGCTGGTTTCTAAACTTGTAGTCAAATTATAGTATCATAGAAAAGAGAGATAGAAAAGGACTACTGTATTCCTAGATATTATTATATCTCCAACTTAGATGACAAATCAGAGGATGTCAGAGAATTTTATTAACCATCTTTTAAAGAGTTAGGTAAGAGTCAGAGATAAGATTTCAACCTGTCTTTTTCCTTTGTCCATGATTCTATTCTCAACCTGAAAACTTACCACATAGCCTCTCAAAATCATAAGGGATTGAGCCCTTATCAGAAAAATCACTGATTCTTTCAGTCATGTAACCAAGTTACCTCCATTTTTCTCTATTGGTGATATTAGAAAGAAGGAATAATTAGGGATTAAAGTTAATGAGAGTTGCTGGAAGTTATTAACCCTCATCTTCCATATCATGGTAAGAAAGTTCATATTATTTTAAGGAGATTGAAAAATCAGCGTTAGTAGCAAATCAATGAAGCCAGGCATCAATCTGAATTCTACACATAAGTAGAACCACTGTCATCAAAAAAGTTTAGCAGAGCTCCCAATCATGTTGCAGCTTTATTTATTTGTTTTTGCTCAATAGACTCTAGTTCTTTCTTTTTATTTAAATTATTTTATTTCATTTCAGTGTTCGGCTAACACTTCCATATATCATAGAGTTCCCCTCTGTTCCCCTCATTATCCCTTCCTCCTCACTCCTTCCCTGAAATGGCATACAATCTTGTATATGTTCTACACACATATTTCTATGAATACAATTTATACCTCAGTCATGTTTCATAAAAGAATCAAAATGTATGGGAGAAACCGTAAAAGAAAACAAAACAAAACAAAATACAAAGGAAAATGGTCTGATTCTGTCTGTGATCCAATTCCATAGTTATTCCTCTGGAATTGGAAGGCATTTTTCCTCTAGTGTATATTGGAAATCTTTTTAACTTCTTGCATTTCAATGAAATACCAAGTTTATCAGAAAAATTCCTCACACACTATGGTAGTTGCCGTGCACAAAATTCTCCTGTTTCTGCTCCTTTCACTCAGCATCAGTTCATATAAGTGCTTCCAGTCCTCTCTGAAGTCTTCCTGTTCAGCATTTCTTATAGCACAATAGTACTCCATTACATTCGTATACCACAATTAGTTCAGCCATTCCCGAATTTACAGGCATCCCTTTGATTTCCAGATTTCGGGCACCAAAGGGAGAGGTGCTATAAATACTTTTATACAAGTGGGACCCTTTCCCATTTCTATGATATCTTTGTGACAGAGTCCCAGAAGCGATATTGTTGGCTCAAATGGTATGCACATATTTTTACCCATTGGACATACTTCAAAATTTTTCTCCACAATAATTGGATAAGCACATAGCTTCATTAACAATCAATTAAGGTTTCAAGTCTCCCACATCTTCTAAAACATTTATTATATTCCTTTTCTCTCATGTTAGCCAATCAGAAAGGTGTGATGTGGTACCTCAGAGTTGTTTTGATTTACATCTATCTAATCAATTATGACTTACAGCATTTTTTCATATGACCACAGATATCTTTAATTTCTTCTTCTGAAAAATGCATATTCATATTCTTTGACAATTTAGCAACTGGGGAATGACTTGTATTCTTGCACATTTGACATAGCTCTCTGTATATTTTAGAAATGCGGCCTTTATTCCAGAAACTTTTTGAAAAATCTTTCCGTTTTCTGCTTCCCTCCTAATCTTGGTTGTATTGGGTTTGCTGGTGCAAAAACTTTTCAGTTTAATGTAAACAAAATTATGCCTTTGCTTCATAAAATTCTCTATTTCTTCTTTGGCCAAAATTTCTCCATTCTTCATAAATCTGACAAATATACTATTTCTAGATCCCATAATTTGCTGATAATATCAATCTTTATACCCAGGTAATGTATCCACTGGGGCTTCATTCTTGTGTACAGGGTCAGGCATTGGCCTATGTCGACTTTTTGCCACACTGTTATCCATTTTTTCCCCAGTAATTTTTGCCACACATTGATTTCTTATCCCAGAAATTGAAGTCTTAGGGTTTATCAAGCAGTAGATTGCTGTATTCATTGATTAGTGTGTCTTGAGGGCCTAACATATTCTACTGATCTTCCCCTAATTTTGTAGCAAATACCAAATTGTTTTGATGATTGCTGCTTTATAACACAGCTTGAGATTTGTGAGGCCTAGGCCATCTACCCTAACATTTCTTTTCAATTGTTCCCTTGATATTCTGTGCCTTTTGTTCTTTCAGATTAATTTTATTATTAATTTTTCTGGTTCTAGGATATAATTATCTGGGGCAGAGTCAAGTTGGTGGAGTGGAAGGATGGACCTGTACAAGCTCCCCCACAAGGCCCTTAAAATACCTGCAAAAAATGACACTAGCAAATTCTAAAGTAGTAGTAACAAAAACCGAAAGAGTGCAAGAGACTTCCAGGCCAAGATAGCCTGGAAGGCTGACAGGAAAGGTCTATCACACCAGGCATGGAACAGAGCACAGCCCAGTGTGGGCAGCATGGCCTGACAGGGACAGGACCTGCAACAGGCTTCAGGGTGCCATGAAGAGCACCTATGCTTCCCAGATTTCTCCACCCATAAACACCACAGAGAGCTTCAAAGGCCAGTGGGAGCTGTGCTTAACCTAGGAGAAGGAAACATGGTCTGGACCATAGGCAGCAGTCACTACAGCATCAGAGTCCATTTTTGGAACCCTATGTCTAAAGCTCCTTGAGGAATCGAGCAGTTGATCTGAATCTCAGCTGTGAGCACGGCCATGAGGTGAGAAGGAGAGAAGTGCTGGCATGTTGGAACCTGGAAGTGCTTCTGGA
Organism: Bettongia penicillata ogilbyi; assembly: GCA_023548195.1. Classification (NCBI taxonomy): domain Eukaryota; kingdom Metazoa; phylum Chordata; class Mammalia; order Diprotodontia; family Potoroidae; genus Bettongia; species Bettongia penicillata. The sequence continues at coordinate 2,581,980 of JAJHZJ010000112.1, read as the reverse complement.
GGGGGAATTCTACTCCCAGATTCTGGACAGAAACGTTTTTGGTTGCTTGGAGACCAATGTGTAGGCCAGGAAAGGAGTAAACATCTCTCACTTGATTGTGCCACCTTGGAGGAACTGAGAACTTACAGGACCCCAAAGTATACCCTCCTACAGAAAAAGGACTCAAAAGTCAAGTAACTGGTTGGAAAATGCCCAAAAAAAGGGAAAAAATAAGACTATAGAAGGTTACTTTTTGGTGAAAAGGTATTGCCTTCCATCATTTCAGAAGAGGAGGAACAAAAACCACCGAAAAAGGAAGTTAAGATTTCTATATTCAAAACCTCCAAAATAGATATGAATTTGTCTCAGGCCATGAAAGAACTCAAAAATGAATTTGAAAAGCAGGTAAGAGAGGTGGAGGAAAAATTGGAAGGGGAAATGAGAGTGGTGGAAAAAAATCATGAAAAATGAGTCATCAGATTGCTAAAGGACATCCAAAGAAATATTGAAGAAAACAACACCTTTAAAAATATGATAACTTGATTGGCAAAAGAGGTCCAAAAATCCAATGAGGAGAAGAATGCCATGAAAATCAGAATTAGCCAATTAAAGATAATGACTTTAAGAGAAAACAAGAAATTACAAGAGAAAACAAAAGCAAAACAATGAAAAAAAAGATAATGTAAAATATGCCATTGGGGGGAAAAACTGACCTGGAAAATTGATTCAGGAGAGACAATTTAAAAATTACAGGACTACCTGAAAATCATGTCACAAAAAGCATAGACACCATCTATCATGAAATTACCAAGGGAAACTTTCCTGATATTCTAGAAGTAGAGGTCAAAAAAAATTTAAAGAATCCACTGATAACCTCCTGAAATAGATTCAAAAATTGAAACTAAGAATATTGTAGCCAAATTCCAGAGTTCCCAGGTCAAGGAGAAAATATTGCAAGCAGTTGGAAAGAAATAATTCTAATATTGTGGAAATAAAATCAGGGTAACTCAAGATCTAGCATCTTCTATATTAAGGGACAGAATGGCATAGAATACTATATTCCAGAAGTCAAAGGAAATGGCATTAAAACTAAGAATCCCCTACCCAGTCAAACTGTGTATAATACTTCAGGGGGAAAAAATGGTAATTCAATGACATAGAGGACTTTCAAGCATTCTTGATGAAAAGACCAGAGCTGAAAAGAAGTTTTGATTTTCAAACACAAGAATCAAGAGAAGCAGGAAAAGGTAAACCGAAAAGAGAAATCAGAAAGGCTTACTAAAGTTGAACTATTTAAATTCCTACATGAAAAGATGCTATTTGAAACTCTTGAAACTTTTCTCACTGCTTGGGTATTTTGAGGTACTATCCACACACACACACACATACACAAAGACACATATCCTGAAGAGGAAGGGATCATATCTAAAAAAATAAAATTAAGAGGTGAGAGAGGAATATATTGGGAAGAGAAAAGGATAAATGGAATGGGGAAAATTAAAATTAATTAAAAAATTAAATAAAGCGTTTTCAATGGAGGGGAAAAGGGGGAAGGTGCAAGGAAAATAATGAAGCTTATTCTCATCACTTTTGACTCAAGGAAGGAATAATATTCACACTCAATTTGGTATGAAACCTAATTACAATACAGGAAATTAGTGAAGAATGTGTCAAGCAGGGTTGAGGGTATGCCCGGAAAGGGAGGAAAATGGGAGGAGGTAGCAATTAGAAGTAAAAACTCTTGGGTAGGAAAAAGGATAAAAGAGAGAATAGACTAAATGGGAGAGAGGATAGGTTGGAGTGAAATGTAATTAGTCTTACACAACTTGACTATTATGGAAGTCTTTTTCAAACCTGCGCGTATGAAGCCTATATCAAATTGCTTGCCTTCTCATTGGGGCTGGCTAGGGAGAGAGGAAGGAAGAGAAGCTGGAAATCAAAGTTTTAGGAAAAAATGTTGAAAATTGTTTTTGCATTAAAATGGTAAATCAGAAATAGAGGTGATGGGGTATAAAAAATTATCTTACCCTACAAGACAAAAGAGAAGACGGTGACAAAGAAAGGGATTGGAGGTAGAAGGGAGAGTAGATTGGTGGAAAGGGTGTAATCAGAATGCTCAGCGTTTTGGGGCAGGGTGAGGGGGAGACATGGGGAGAAACTTTGGAACTCAATATTTTGTGGAAATGAATTTTGAAAACTACAAATAAATAAAAAACATTTTTTAAAAATTAAAAATATAGGTAGTCTAACTCAATTGGCAAAAGAGGGCCAAAAAGCCAATGAAGAAAAGAAGGCTTTAAAAAGCAGAATTGTCAGAGGGGGCAGAGCCAAGATGGAAGAGTAGAAAAATGCACACGATCTAGCTCTTCCCCCACTGACCACAAAATCCTGAAAATTCTAGAATAGTAGAAGTCACAGAACAACTGAGTGGAGGAGATTTCCAGCCCAGAGTGACCTGGAAGGCTGACAGGAAAAGTCTATGGCACTGAACAGAGAGCAGAGCACAACCCAGCCTTGGACACATGGCACCAGGAGGAGCAGGATCAGAGCAGGCTTTGGGGATGAATCTCCAGCAGCAGTGAAGGTTCTCAGATCCCTCAACCCACAGGTGACAAAGATACCTCAAAAGTCACTGAGAAGGCTTTTGCTAAGTGTGAGAAGGGAGTGGGGTCATCCCCTAGCCCCAGCCCCAGGCTGTGGGCAGGCAGAAGGATCAGAACATGATGAGACTGGTGGTGGCTGCAGCAAGCAGCAGCCTGCATGGAGCCCTCAGCTTAAAGTCCCTGGTGGAATTGAGGAGCTGATCTTAATCTCACACTGAGTGGAGGCCTGACCATGGGAACTCTTCACATAAAGCCCCTGGGGCAATTTTCCACCTGATCTGAATTCTTAGCCCTGAGCATGATCCTGGGGTGTGGCAGAGCTAGAGGCCCTTAGGGAATAAACTCCTCTCTCTTGATTGTGCCACGTAGAAGGAACTGAGAACTTACAGATCCCCAGGGTTCATTCCACTATTGACGAAGGAACCAAAAGTCAAATAATTGACTGGAAAAATGCAAAAAAAAAAAAAAAGGGAAAAATAAGAGTATGGAAGATTATTTTCTTGGTGAACAAGTATTTTATCCCATCCCTTGGATTGAGGAAGAATAATGTATACCATCAGGGGAATAAAAAAAAAGTTAAGGCTTCTGCATCCCAAACACTCAAAATAAAGATGCAATGATATGAGGTCATGGAAGAACTCAAAAAGTATTTTGAAAATCACGTATGAGAAGTGAAGGAAATATTGAGAAGGGAAATGAGAGCGCTGGAAGAAAAACATGAAAAGCAAAGCACCAGGTTGCTAAAGGAGACCCATAAAATGGTGAAGAAAATTACACCTTTGAAAATAGACTAACTCAATTGGAAAAAGAGGACCAAAAAGAAAATGAGAAGCAGAGTGCTTTAAAAAGTGGAATTAGCCAAATTTTAAAGGAGGTTAAAAAGATCACTGAAGAAAACAGTTCTTTAAAAATTAGAATGAAACAGTTTGAACCTAATAACAGTGTGAGAAACCAAGAAATTACAAAACAAAAACAAAAGAATAAAAAAAATGGAAGATAATGTGATATATCTCATATTCAATACAACAGACCTGGAAAATAGATCCAGGAAAGACAATTTTAAAATTATGGGAATACCTAAAAGTCATGATCAAAAAATAGCATAGACATCATCTTCCATGAAAGTATCAAGAAAAAAACTGCCCTGATATTCTAGAACGAGAGGGTAAAATAAATGTTGAAGGAATCCACTGATCCCTGAAATGGACATTATTTCTCCCTGGGCCCCTAGGCCAAGAGATCTCTGTTAGGTTACTGGGCAGAATAGCTTGCTTAATAACAGTTTCCTTCTGTTGTTAAGCCCCTGTCAAAATGTTATTCCCCTTTGGTTTAATATCTGCTAAATTGTTAACAGTCATTTCTTGTTTAGTCCATTTGCATGGTAACCATCTGTGCGCCTCCATATTAGCCCCCCATTACCAGGTAACCACCTTATGCTGAGTCCCCCCCCCATTTCCTGATTGGTGACTTCTACTGGCACCTGTTTTCTGTTAGGGGTCCTGTGCCTAGTAACTCCCTGACAATCCCTTCTGTTTTGGGGTTTGTTGCCTAGTAGTCAGCCCTCCCCCTTTACTCTGTCAGAGCCCTGTTTTTTGTGGAAACCACAAGGCTGTACCGAGTGGCACCAAAATACTTAAAATGCACTCACCCACCTCAGTTCAGGGATGCCTCCTCTGGGTCTCTACATGAGGCAGCCACCAGCCTGGCTAATAAATGATGCTCTCGAAATTTTCAATTAATTTTGCCTGTGCCTTATTAATTCCATCCATTGCACATGGAGGTCCCACTGAGATAACCTTTGGCTCTGCATGCACAGGGAAGCCATCTGTTCTGAATGACTGGGTTGGGCTTTAACTTTGGGGGTGGCCAACAGGATTATCTTGGCCCTGATTTTGGAGCACAGCCCGGAGCCAGGCTTTCAGTAGCAAAAATTTTCCTGATCTGGCCAAAAAAAAGGAAAAAAAAAATGAGTACCTTGTCTGTTCTGGTGAGTACTAAGGTGTAGTAAGTGGCTAGTTGGACGCAGTGGTAAGACGCCCTTGGTGGCCTCATGGTACACTGCCAAGAGCCCTGATCGACCTCCACGAGAGACCACGTAAGAGTCGGGGATGACCTATGCAGGTATTGCATGAGGTCCTTGACTTTTGCAGGTTTTGCACGAAGTCCATAAATTCTGCAGGTTTTGCAGGAGGTCCTAACTGCCCTGACTTCCGCGGGATGCTGTGTGAGAGTCCTCCGCAGATATTGCATGAGAGTCTTAACTGCCTGGGCTCCTGTCTGTTCTTTGTTCTGTGTTTCTGTTTAATGAGACTTTGTGTCTCACTCACCCTCCCTGCTCTCATGGGCCAAGTACAATCAGGTCCCAAGAAAAATTATTCTGTCAACAAGAATGGCCCACCTTTGGGGTGGATTGGCCACCCAAGGAGACGTTTGATAAATCAATTGCAGGGCAGGTGTGGAAAATAATGAATGGGAACCCGGCCATCCGGATCAGATCCCATATACCAGCATCTGAACAGTGATAGAAAGTAAGCCAAAGTTGTCTGTATATGTGTTCTGTGTTTATATGTTATGAGTGTATGTGTTTGTGGTCTTTATATGTTCTGTGTGTGTTTGTGGTCTTTACATGTTCTCTGTGTGTGTGTTTGTGAGTTATTATGGCCAACTCCATTGTAGCTAGAATTTGGAATGTTATCTCTTTTTCTTCCCCTCGTCCCTTCTCTCTGATGGCTGCAGCATCAGGCAGAAGAGTGGGAGAGAAAAAGAAAGGAATTAATCTTACAAGGAATGCACAGAAATACTGTATGTACAGTTTTAAAGGGGCCTTAGTCAAAGCCCACTAGGAGAACAACATGGGATAAGTTTAAGGATTATTGGAAAGTTGTTGGAAAATTCTCTCTCTCTTTCTACCTTCTAACCCTGACCAGGTTGTGAAGGTGGAGAGAAAGACAAGAAGAAATCGGGAATTTTTTCCCCTCAAAAATTCTCTCTCTCTCTCTCTCTTTCCTCCTTCTAACCCTGGTCAGGTTGTGAAGGTGGAGAGAAAGACAGGGAGAAAATGGGAATTTATTTCCCCTCTTATCAGTGAGGCAGATTGAATAGCTTTTAATTACCTCATGCCTCACCTAAAATAGAAAAGATTTTGTATATGGGATACAAATAAAAGGCAGTTATTCTGGTCATATTTTAAGTGAAACATGTCACTCCTAATTGGATGTTTAAAACAGGTCAGAATTTGTTGTATTATTTGGCACTAAAGCAATTTGAGAAGGCTTTGAACTCCAAGGTGGAAAGGAGCAGGCTAAGTGCCTATGGACTTGTTGAGAGTCTCCTTCACTTTTGCTTGCTATTTCATGACTTTTCCTTTTTTAAAAACATTTTGAAGGAGTGGACACAGACATGAAATTTTCTTGAGTAAAAATTAGAGCCATTGAGTTAGAATTAGAGCCGTTAAGATTTTATTTTACTCTGCAATCCAGAAATTATGTTAGAAAAAGCAATTTGTAATCTGAATTTTGTTGAAACTAAAAGAGTTTGGAAAATTGAGTAAAGCCAGTTATGTTATTTAAAACCAGGTATTTTCACCTTTGCCTGGTAAAGAAGTTACAGCTATCATTTATAAGAGTTGTAAGATTGTCAACTAAGTCTTTGAAGTTGCTGTTTTAATACGAAACCTAAAATTGTTAATTGGTTACTGAGTGGAAAGAAATGAAGGGAGTAAAAATTTATTGGGCCTGGTTCTGCAAACACTCTGCATGTATCTGGGGGTTGGTAGGCATGGGACTCATGCCAATTCCTTTTGTTTTGTAAAATTTCCAAGGCTCCTTTTCATGTGGACAAGGTCATCAGTCCTAAGAGAAATTTGTCTGAAACAATGTATTTGGCTTTAAGTTGTGATTAATGAAATTTGCTATTTAAGGGAAAAGTATTTGGGACCATGGATATTTTTCTTTAAGTTTGAATTCGGGTATAGTTGTCTGCATTAAATCAGTATCTGAGAGAATATGCCACAAGTTGCTCAGAGGAACTGTGATCCTGTATCCTTTACGGTTATCAAGTGAAATTTGTATCTGGAGAGGAAACACTGAGGGGACAATTCTAAGGTCAATCTAGAATGGGATCGTCCTGGTCAGTTTTCCCATTGTGTCCTTTTATAAAGGAATGTTTCCTACCTGACAATTCCTGAATCTGGTTTTAGTACAGATACTGCATGATTGGAAAAATTTCACTCCTACCTGAATTCAAACCGAGTTAAAAGATGTTTTACTCATTGCCAGCAGTTACTCTGGGTGCTTTTTATCAGTGAGGAATGTGACCATATCCTCCTGGAGGCCCGAAAGGGCGTCTTGGAGCCAGATGGCCTCTCCTCCTCTGACCCTGCCCGTCTTAACCGCCTACTCCCTGGAACCCGTCCCAGCTGAGACCCCAATGATGACCGAGGTAAGGAGGCTCTCATCAGGTATCGCCAGTTGCTTTTGGGAGGGCTTAGATCTGCGGTTAGGAAGCCCACAAAAATGTCTAAGGTTAGTGAAATTAGGCAAGGCAAGGATGAGACCCCCCCTTGCATATCTCGAGAGATTGATGGAGGCATACAGATTATACACCCCTATTGACCAGAGGATCCAAACAACCAGAGGGCCATAGTAATTGACTTTGTTCCCAATTCTGTCCCGGACATTCGAAAGCAAATCCAGAGAAAGGACCAGTTCAAAGGGAAGAGTCTAACTGAACTCTGGGAGGTGACCCGTAAGGTCTCCAGAGTGATGATTGCAGCCTTAGCTGAAGCTTCCCCAGGAGCTGAGGGTGACACTCTCTGGGGGGGGGGGGGTCATCTGCAGCCTCAGTCCTGAAGGAATCCCCGGGACCGTTGTCTCACTCTTCCATCTCAGTTCAGGGGGGCCATTGGCCAAGTTAGGAATGTCCCTGCAACCACAGCAAGGGACCTCCGCCTAGGCAAGGGCCTAGTTTCTCATTCTTTCCTGGTCACACCTGATTGCCCGTATCCTTTATTGGGCTGAGATTTACTTCATAAACTGCAGGCTGTCATTTCATTCTCTGGCCCTTCCCCTTCTCTGGAATTTGAGCCTCTACCCCAGCTGGTGGTATCCTGCCCCCTCTCAGAAGAATCAAGGCTAATGACTGTTTCTGATAACTAGCCAGATGCCACTTCACCTATATTGTCAGAATTCCAGCAGGAAGTTCCCGGTGTATGGACTGAAAGCCATCCTTTTGGTTTGGTAAGGCACCAGGCCCTGAGGTAGTTCTGCATCCTGCAACTGCCAAGCCCAGTCAGACAGTACCCCTTAGCACGGCCACCTAACACTCTGCTCTTGCCTGTTCATCAGCCTGGTTCTGGGGATCTCCATCCAGCTCCAGACCTCCGTGAAGTGAACAGCTGGGTAGAAACCCACCATCCTACGGTTCCTACCCATACACCCTTCTCTCCTCTCTGGGCCCTTCTTTAACCTGGTCCACAGTCCTGATATGGGAAAATGCTTTAGCTACTGTTCATGTGCACAGCTATGTGTATCAACAAAAGGGTTTGTTGACTTCGGCGGGAAAAGGGGTGAGGAGCATCAAATATGAGATCTGTTGGATGCAGTCTGGCTACCTAAAGAAGTTGCCGTCATATGGCCCAGTTTTTGTGTCTCAAGGTGTGCAAGCTCTTTCAAAAGCAATTGGGGTTAGGTGGAAACTACACTGTGCCTATAGACTCCAGAGTTCAGGCCAGGTAGAAAGGATGAATAGGACCCTGAAGGAGCATATTACTAAGATTAAGGTTGATACTGGCGAGATCTGGGTGGGTCTCCTTCCGTTTGCTCCTTCCTTTTGCTCTGCTTTGGTCTAGGTCTCTCTCTCCGTCCTCTTTCAAAATCATGTTCAGAGTAGGCCTCCCCCCCCCCATTTGTTCCATAAGTTGTTATTCTGAGTGTTCGCTTCCAGGCTTTTCTAACGTTGCCCTCCTCAAGCCCTTACAGGCTCTGTGTGAGGTCCGGAGTGCCCTCAAATCTTTATCCTCACTTGAACCTCAGTGAACCGGGCCTTTTTAAGTGATCCTGTCAAATCCATCACCTGCAGTTAAGGTCGCAGGACTCAAGGCAAGGATACATCATTCACACGTCAAGCCAGTAGCCTCACCATCTGGCCAGCGGACAGCACATCCGGCTGGAAACCTCAGGCCCCATCTTAGATCGTTCTGTTTTCCCTCCTTTTTTTTCTCTTCTTTACTACAGGCTGCTCCAAGACCCATCAACCCATCCCTTACTTGTGGACTCTAAGCAGGACTGGCGATGGGACAGTTATTGCTCAGAATTCCTTCTTTGGGGCTGTCAGTTTTCACTTCGATCTGTGCGCCCTCATTGGCCTCTTCACCAGTCTGTCAGGATATGGGTGTGGGACTCTGGTTCATGTCTTGCCCCAGGTTTATTTGTATTCTGAACCTGAAGCCTGGGAACACTTCAACCTACAAGGACATGTTCCCAGGGCTGCTCTTATCCTGATTCCCATTCTAGCAGGATTGGATATAGCTAGTTTAACATCTGTGAGCACAGTCAGCCTCGTTACAAGCAACAGTCATTTCAACACTCTTAGTGTGCGCATAGACCAAGACATTAGAGATTTAGAGTCCCAAATCTCACATCTAGAGTGTGCTTTAGATTCCCTAACCGAGGTAGTCCTGCAAAACCAGAGGGGTCTAGACCTTCTGTTCCTAAAACAAGGTGGACTCTGCATGGCTCTAGGAGAGACCTGTTGCTTTTATGCAAACCACTCTGGGGTGGTCTGAGAGTCCCTCCTCATGGTCGGCAGACATTTGGAAGAACCAGAGTCAACTCGACAACACTCCGTGACATGGTTCCAGTCTTTGTTCAACGGGTCACCCTGGCTAACTACTCTGGTGTCTGCCATAGCAGAACCTCTGCTTGGTGTACTAATAGCCCCCTGCATTGTGAACTGTGCCTCTAAGTACATTATGGATAATATACAATCTGTAAGACTGTTTGCTTTGCATCTTGCTTATTCTCCTTTGAACTCTGATGAGTCGTCCACTTAAATTGGTTACATGAATAGGGGGGAGTAAAATGGACATTATTTCTCCCTGGACCCCTAGGCCGAGAGATCTCTGTTAGGTTACTGGGCAGAATAGCTTGCCTAGTAACAGTTTCCTTCTGTTGTTAAGCCCCTGTCAAAATGTTATTCCCCTTTGGTTTAATATCTGATAAATTGTTAACAGTCACTTCTTGTTTAGTCCATTTGCATGGTAACCACCTGTGCCCCACCTATGTTAACCCCCCATTACCAGGTAACCACCTTCTTCTGAGATTCCCGCCCCCCTTTCCTTATTGGTTACTTCTACTGGCACCTGTTTTCTGTCAGGGGTCCTGTGTCTAGTAACTCCCTGACAATCCCTTCTGTTTTAGGGGTTCTTGCCTAGTAGTCAGCCCCCTCCACTTACTCTGTCAGAGCCCTGATTGTTGTGGAAACCACAAAGGTGTACCTAGTAGCACCGAAATGCTTAAAATGCACTCACCCACCTCAGTTCGGGGCTGTCTCCTCTGGGTCTCTACATGAGGCAGCCAACAACCTGGTTAATAAATGACACTCTAGAAATTTTCAATTAATTTTGCATGTGCCTTATTAATTCCATCCATTTCAATCACCTCCTGAAAGGGACACAAGAATAAAAACTCCTAGGAATATTGTAACCAAATTCTAAATTCCCAGTTCAAGGAGAAATAGTGTAAGCAGCCAGAAAACAAAACAGTTCTAGTATAGTGGAAATGCAGTTAGGAAAACACAAAAATCTAGCAGTTTGTAAATTAAGGGATCTAATGGCTTGGAATATGATACTCCAGAAGTCAACTGAACTAGGATTAAAATCAAGAATCACCTACCCAGCAAAATAATTATAATAGTTCAGGGGGGAACAAATGGTCATTCAGTGAAATAGAGGACTTTTAAGCATTCTTCATGAAAAGAGTAGAGCTGAATAGAAAAGTTGGCTTTCAAACCCAAGAATAAAGAGATGCATAAAAAGGTAAACAAGAAAGGGAAATCATGAGAGTTTCTAAAGTTGAACTGTGGCCATGCCTGCATGGAAAGTTAATATTTGTAACTCTTCAGACTTTTCTCAACATTTGATTAGTTAGAAGGCTGATGTATAAAAAATAATATTAAGGGGTGAGAGAGGAATATACTGGAAGGAGAATGGGAGAAATGGAATGGGGCAAATTATCTCTCATAAAATAGGCAAGAATAAGGTTTTTCGATGGAGGAGAAAAGGGAGGAGGGGAGAGAGAAAAAGTGAAGCTTACTCTCTCCACATTTGACCTAAGGAGAGAATAACATGCTCACTCAATTTGGTATGAAAGTTTATCTTACAGTACAAGAAAGTAGGGAAGGAGGGGACAAGTAGAGTGGGGGGAATGATAGAAGGAAGGGTAAATGGGAGGAAGGAGCAATTAGAAGTAAACATTTTAGGGAAGAGACAAGGTTAAAAGAGAGAACAGAATAAATGGGAATCAGAATAGGATGGAGAGAAGTATAGTTAGTCTTACACAACATGACTGTTATGGAGGTCTTTGCAAAACTATGCATATAAAACCTATATTGAATTGTTTGCTGGGTGTGATAGAAGGGAAGGCATATTGAGGGAAGGGGTAAACAGAATGCAAGGCATTCTGGGGGAAGGGGTGAGATGGGGAGAAAATTTGGAACTCAACATTTTGTGAAAAAGAATGTTGAAAACTAAAATTAAATAAATAAACATAAAAAAACCAAAAGATTCTAGAGTGAAATCTAAAATAAAACAAGAGAAATTAATGAAATTATACCTTTAACATAACTAATGTATGAAACTTGTTTTAACAATCTAAATTGAGCTTAGTAAGTAGGAAAAGGTAAGTAAGAGAAAGAAAAAAAAAATTACCCTCTCCCATCAAGTTCAATATTAAACTGACCAACCTGGACATGAAATGGAGGACACCTGCTGTCAAAATTGATTTTTTTTTTCGTCCAACTGAGTCTAATTAGAGTCAGGGTACATGAACAGTCACCTACCTGTATATGCTTTATACCCTGAACTTTCGTTGCTCATACTGTGGATAAGTAGCTTCACACTTGGAATGGGAGACTGTGTAGGTGCTTTGTAGATACTTTTCACAGAGGAAGGACATCTAAGAAACGAAGAACCTGGGTAGTAACATTGTTGTCCTTGAAATAAAAATCCAACTTCTTGACCCTAGTCAAATTGAACTGAGTGCTTCCCGTGTCTCCAACATTTTTGAATAAATAGAAGTGATAAAGGATAGGAGTTTGACCTTTGATTTCCCAGGAAAGGAAATTCTATCTCTACATGCAAGTTTGGACTTTCTCTGAAACCTAATCTTTCAAAAATGTTTTATTTTATTCTGAACTTAGCAGGCACCAAATGAAATGACTACTTCTGTGCATGTGGTAAACCAAGAAAGTGGATTGTACATGAAACTATAAAAGTCTATTAAGTACAACTTTCTTTTCTTTTCTATTGTTCATAGTGACTTTATTTTTCCCAAATTTATCAATTTATTTGTTTACAGTTGTTAACATTCACTTCAAAAGCTTTGCAGCTTGTTTCTCTGAAATGCACAAAACAAATTCAACATGCAACATTCAACAAATAAGTAATTGTCTGGTAGATTGATTGCAGTGGCACTGAATAAGTAGATTAATTCAGATAAGATTGTCATGTTTTGTTATGTTAGCTCAGCCTACCCACGAGCAACTGATGTTTTTCCACTTAGATCTGAATTTATTTGTGTGAGAAGTGTTTTGTAATTGTGTTCATATATTCACTGTGTTTGTTTTGGCAGGTAGACTCCCAGCTATTTTACAGAGTCTACCGTAGGTTTAAGTGAGATTTCTTTTTCTATCTCTTGCTGTTGGGCTTTGCTGGTAACATACAGAAATGCAGATGACAAATGTGGGTTTATTTTGCAATCTGCATATTTGCCAAATTTGTTTATTATTTTAAGTGGTTTTTAATTTTATTCTCTGGGAATCTCTAAGTATATCATCATATCTGCAAAGATGACTTGTATTCTTCTTTGAGTATTCCAGTTCCTTCAATTTCTTTCTCTTATTGCTCCAGCTAGTATTTATGATACCATGTTGAATAACAGTGGTGAAAATGGATATCTTTATTAAATCTCTGATTTTATTAGAAATTCATCTAGCTTATCCCCATTGCATATAATTCTTGCTGATGGTTTTAGGTAGGTACTACTTATTATTATATGGAAAATTTCACTTATTCCTATGCTCTCCAAAGTTTTTAATAGGAATATGTGTTGTAGTTTTTCAAAGCTTTTTCTTCTTCTGTTGAGATAATCATGTGTTTTCTCTTAGTTTTGTTGCTGATATGAACAATAATGCTAATAGTTTTCCTAAAATTGAACAAACCCTACATTCCCAGCATAAAGCTTGCCTGATCAAAATGTATTGCTCTTGTGATAAGTTGCTATATTCTTTTTGCTAATATCTTATTTAGAATATTAAAATTAATAAATTAAAAAATTACTACATTAATAAAAATTAATATTAAAACATTAAGATATTTCTAATATTGCATTTCAAATTTTCCTTCTCTGTTTTGGATCTTCTTGTTTCAGGTAGCAGAACCACATTCCTATCATAAAATGAATTTGGTAAGACTCCTTGTTCCCCAATATTCCCATACAGTCTATATAGTGCTGGAAATAACTATTCTTTAAAAGTTTTATTGAAGTCAATTGCTGATCCATGTCGCCCTGGAGATTTTTTCCTAGGGAGTTCATTGTTGGCTTGTTCAAATTCTTTTTCTGAGAGGGGGTCATTTAAGTATTCAACTTCCTTTTCTGTTATCCTGGGCAATTAATATATTTTTTTAAATAATCATCCATCTCATTTAGTTTGTTGTATTTATGAGCATATGGATGGGCAAAGCAATTTCTTATTATTGCTTTAATTTCCTTCTCCTTGGATGTTAGTACACCATCTTCATCTCTGCTATTTGCAGTTTGGATTGCTTCTTTCTTCTTTTTAATCAAATTGACCAAAGTTTCATCATTTTTATTCATTTTTTTCATAAAATCAATTCTAAGTCATATTTATTAGTTCATTAGTTTTCTTAATTTCAATTTTATTAATCTCACCTTTGGTTTTCAATATTTCTAATTTGGTATTTACTTGGGAATTTTCCATTTTTTCCCAGTTTTTTAAGCTTCATGCCCAATTCATTGATCTCCTCTTTCTCTCTTTTATTCCTGTAAGCTCTCAAAGATATAAAACTGCCTTTAAGAACTGCTTTTGCAGTATACCATAAATTTGGGAGATTGTCTCATTATTGTCATTCTCTTGAATGAAGGTGTTGATGTCTTTTTTTATATTATGTGTTATTTAATTCATTCTTTATGATTAGATTGCTTAGTTTCTAATTAATTTTTCGTTTATGTTTCCATGGCCTTTGATTACATATAATTTTTATTGCATCATGATCTTAGAAGGATGCATTGACTCTATCTGCCTTTCTGCACCGTATTGTGAGGTTTTTAATGGCCTACTACATGATCAGTTTTTGTATGTATGCCTTATACCATTGAGAAAAGGTATATTCTTTTCTATCCCCATTCAATTTTCTCCAGAGGTCTATCATATCCACCTTATCCAGAGTACTATTCACCTCCTTAACTTCTTTCTTGTTTATTTTGAGATTAGACTTACCAAATTTAGAGAGACAGAGACTAAGATCCCCCATTAGGATAATTTTGCTTTCTATTTCTTCCTGTAATTCCCTTAACTTCTCTAAGAATTTGGATGCTATACCACTTGGAACATATTAGGTTTAGTAAAGATATTGCTTCATTATCCATGGTGTCTTTTAGGAGGATATAGTTCCCTTCCTTATCTCTTTGTTAGATCTATTTCTGCTTTGCTTTGTCTGAGATTAAGATTGCTACCACTGTCTTTTTTACATCCCTTGAAACACCATATATTCTGCTCTACCCTTTTATCTTTTCCTGTGTGTGTGTCCCCATTTCAAATGTGCTTCCTGTAAACCACTTATTGTTGGATTGTGGTTTTTAATCCATTCTGTTATCTGTCTCCATTTAATGGAAGATTTCATCCAATTCACATTCACAGTTATGATTTCTCTCTGTGGTTTTCCCTGCATTCTTTTTTACCCTGTTTGTGCTTTTAGTTCTCCCCTCCCCTTCACAATACAATTTTAGTTTTTGACCACCACCTCCCTCTGTCTTCCCTTCCTTCTTTCAGTCTACCTCCCTTTTAGTCCTCTTTTCCCTTAGTTCTTGTTTCCTCCCTTTTAGTCTCCGCTCCCTTTTCTTTCCCACTTCCTCTCCTATTGCCCATAGAGCTAGTTAGATTTCTGTCCTTAGCTGAGTTTTTTGTTCCTGCCTTGTACCAAATCAGATGAAAGGAATACCAAACAATGCTCATCTCCCTCCCCTCTTTCACTCTACTGTAATATAAGTTTTGTGCCTCTTCCTGTCATGTATTTCATCTTTTCCTACCTCCTCCTTTTCACGTCTCCCATGACAATCCCTCCACACCTTTGAATCACATTTTAATCATGATATCATTTAACATGAACTTCTCTTTCTATCTATGCATATCCCTTTTATATATCACAATAAATACAGAAATCTGAAGTATAACGTATCATTTTCCCTTACAGAAAGGTAAACAGTTTGCCAATATTGAATAACAAGGTTTTTTGCCCTGCTTACCTTTTTATGCCTCTCTTGAGACCTGTGTTTGAAGATTGAATTTTCTATTGAGCACTGCCCTTTTCATGAGGAAGGTCTGGATATTTTTTATTTCATTGACTATCGATTTTCTTACCTGAAATATTTTATTGAACTTTGCTGGGTAATTGATCCTTCGTTGCAGTACCAGTTCCTCAACTTATATAATATCATATTCCAATTCCTGAGATCTTTCAATGTAGAAGCTGAAAGCTCCTGTGTGATCTTGACTGTAGTTCTTTGATATTTGAATTACTTTTTTGATTGTCTGCAGTATTTTCTCCTTCATTTTACAGTTCTGAAATTTGACATAGGCATTTCTGGTGTTTTTAGTTTGGTATCCGTTTTCAAGAGGTGAATGGTGGGGGTCTTCCACTGATTATTTTGCCTTCTGGATATAGACTTCTGGGCAGTTTTCCTTGACGATTTCTTGGAATATATTTTCCAGGTTCTTTTTTCATCGTGACTTCCTGGTATATCAGGAATTCTTAGATTTTTCTCTCCTGGATCTATTTTCCGGGTCAGTGGTTTTTCCATTGAGATATTTTACATTTTCTTTTATCTCTTCAGTCTTGAGATTCTGTCTGACTGATTCTTGATGTCTCATAGAGCCATTAGTTTCTACTTGCCCAATTCTAATTTTTGTCCAATTGTTTTCCTCAGTTAACTTTTATGTCCCTTTTTCCATCTTTCTAATTGCTCCTTTTAAGGAAGTATTTTCTCAGGTAGATTCTTTTTCATTTGTCCTATTTTACATTTAAATTCTTCTGTGATTTCTTTTTAAAATCATTGGCCAGTTTTTCTTCTATTTCTCTAAATTGGATTTTAAAATCTTTCCTGAGCTCTTCCAAGAATGCTCTTTGTACTTCAGATCAGTTCATATTCCCTTCTGAAGGTTCAGATGGGAGTAGAGTCTCAATGTTATATCTTTGGTATTGTTGTTTTGGTCCTTGTCCCCATAGAAAGATTCCATTATCTTTCCTTTTCTGCTTTCCTTCTTACTCATGGTAATCACTGTTTTCTTGGCTATTAAAGAGATCTCTGTGTCTGGGTTACCAGGACTCTGTCCCACAATTCTTGTGCCTAGAACTTGAGGCTTTGTCTGTTGTGGCCTCTGATTCTTTCATCTACAAGTTAAAATGCTGCAAATTACATGGTGCTGAGCTGGCTGGTGTTGGAAAGCAGAGAAAAGATTAAGTCTTTTTGTATTTCCATGGATTTTCCCTGGAGCTAGCTGTGCCAAGTGTGGGAGAGGAGTGGTCTAACCACAGGAGGTCTCTTCTGCTGAGCTAGAGAGCAGGTGATGTCAGTGGCTGGTGAACCCCTCTATGTTAGTTTATTTCCAATTCCCCTGGTGTGCTGAGGTATGTCTGGAGTCCTGGTGTTGGCAGTTGTGGGCTTCATCCGCCTGGGGATCAGGATCTCCTCCCAGTTTGCTGAAGTCAAGCTGCTGGGATAGCACTGGCCCTGCATGTATCCTCTTCAGTCACACCAAAAATGGCCCTCCTTCACGATTTTCCTAGCCTCAGGTGTTAAGAGACTGTTCATCTCTTCAACTGATCCCACTGTTCCAGAATTTTTCCTGGGACAATATTTTCTGTGCTCTTCAAGGTCAACAAGGCAATTACCAATCACTCTGCCATCTTGGCTCCCAAAAGTAGGGGACTTACAGACATTTGATCTGCTGGCTGCTGCAATTGCCTGGGATTCCCTGCTTCTCTCTCCATCATTTCCACTGGATACCCGTTCTGAGCTGATACGTTTGAGTATTCCCACTACTTTTTATTGCTAACACATCTCTAAGTAAGGACAAAAGACCCACTTACAAAAAGAGAGATTCCTGTAGTCACCATTCATCTACTTTTCTGAATCAATACTCTTTTAATATCCTCCAACCATACCCTGGAATTAGAAATTTTTCTTTTTCACTATATTTGCCAGAGTTTTTTCTTTCAACAGTGAGATTTCATTGGTTATGCTCACAATGTGATTAGTTTTCCCCCTGAATCTTATTTTTCTGATTTGGTAAACTTCCCACTATCCTGCCTAAATATAGAGAAAAAAGAAGTCAAAGAAAGTGTAAGGAGGGCAATCATGGTCTCTCACAATGTTTAATTTAACTGCATACATTGCTCTAGGACCTAGTAGTACTCTGAAGAAAGTCATTCAACAAACATTTATTGAGTGTTCTAACTTGAAAATCAGGTAGCAAGGCTCAGGGACAAGAGTCAGGAAATTGGAACAACTTCTTGGTATAAAGTGACTGTTTCAGAAAGAAAGAAATCTAACTGTGCTTTGGAGGGACAGTCTTACACATTTTTCACCTTTACCCCACTGTCGTTCAAACTGCTAAATGGAAGGATAGGACCCAGAACTTCAAGTTTTGCCCCATTGCTTCCTCCCACAAAGGAATCATATGCCAATTACCATTCTTTCCCACAGTTAAATGGGAATTATTGCCATAGTATATATTAGTTATCTCTTTTTATTTAAAAAATACCATGTGGCTAGTAACCTTTATCTCTAACAGGGTCTTTTCTCACATTTTCTGTCCTTCCCCCATTTCTAATTATGATTTTTAATGTGAGCTATATTTGAGGTTATACTTAAAAGTACAGAACGTTCTGATAATATGAAGCTTGGTTGTTTCAATAAGTCAGGAGAGGAGCTATCAAACTCTATTTTAAAATTAGCATTGTATACTTAGTCATTTTCCTATGTAGTTCTAATGGCTTTTTGAGTTACAAAGCCCTATAATCTCTCTACCTTTTTAAGTTCTTAATTTAAAGATCATCTTTCTTTCTTGACATCTCACAAAATTAAGAATGTACAATGGACCATGTGTGAATTTTAAGTATAGACATTTTAAGGAATGTATTTTGCATGACACTGTCTCTACCACTTCTAAAGAAAGTTTAAAAATATTAGGTTGCTTACTTACAGACATTTTTATGCAGTGATTTGATTACTCTTTTTCAGTACATTCCAAGCTTCTTATAATGGAAGTTGACCTTTACCTGTGGAGAGAAAAGCCTTTGTTTTTTTCCTACATTATTTTTTATTTGGTTACCTATGATGACAAGGATGCTTACTTAATTACTTTTGACTTAGATGCAGGAAAATGGCATTTAGTAGAAAAGTTGACCTTCAGAAGCATTTTCTTTCATCCTGTGATCCATTCACACACAATATAAAATATCAACCTTCCCCCAAAAGAGCAACAGCAAAAGGATGGTGTTACATGGTATGTGTGCATAGAAAGACAGATATAGTTAGATAAATAGAGATATAGTAAAAAATATATGTGCATGTGCACATGCACGTGTGTGTGTGTGTGTGTGTGTGTGTGTAGGCTTATAGAGATTATTGTTGTTTCTCTTTCATTCTCAAGGAGAATCATGACAGTAGCAAGGCATTCCATGACTTGCAACTTCATTGTATTTAAGTGACGTTGTGCTACACAAAGTCATGCCTCTTCATGAATAGATCGATAGATAGAGAAAGAGATATAGATATATAGATAGATACCCACATTACATATAGATAGATAGATAGATAGATAGATAGATAGATAGATAGATAGATATAGATATAGATATAGATATTGCTCAATTTATATATTTATTTGTTTGGTTGCTCATTTATTTATTTACTTATACCATGATGACTGGGGATGACTCCAAATGAAGCCTTTAAGCTAAGGTTTTTCCCAGATCTCTAGTTAACTGTGGCAATATTTATTCAGTGATTAAGGCCTAGGTAAGAAATGAGGCAAAGAATGACTTCTCTTACCTAGTTAAAAAAAATCAATCAGGGAAGAAAAGACCCTTAGTATATCTGGCCAAAACAAAAATAGATGTTACTTACATTCACTATGCTCTCTCACGGATGAAATAGTGACCAAGTGGGACAAAAATTTATTGCTGGCAAATCTATGAGAGCCAGAGTTATTTGAGTTTAAGGCATAGTTCTTAGAAAGAAATCTAACCAATAAACCCTAAGATATCTTATTAGGTTTCAGCTATAAAAATTTTATCCTCTGTACAGAACACCTTCAGGTAAGAGTATGATAACCTAGATAGACAGAGGGAGAGGAAGGGGAAGAGGAGTGGAAATATGAAGGAAATAAGGAGCTTCACTGCCAAACTCTAACTGACCAATTGGGTTCCCAGTGGGGCAGCTCATACTATTAACATGTTTCTTCTCAAAGAGGATCATGTCATCAGGAAGTTCATACCTTGACGTTCAAGTGAAATAGATTTAAGTGAGGGAGGGTTGTGCAAAATCATAAACCTCACTTTCTTCTTCCTAGTCATCTGGATCCCATGGCTAGATTCATGTTATGACAACAGGAGATTGCTTCCATTTACGGAATTTGGGACGAAAATAATTAAAAAGACAAAAAGAGAGAGAGAAAAAGAGACAAAGAGAGAGAGAAAAGTGCATAGAGTCAGAGACAGAAATAGCAACATCATAGCATTAATTTAATTTGGAAAAAGATAAGAGGAGGGTGATAAAAGAGCAATGAATACACACATCAGCAAACAGACTTGAAATATTAAGGTTGTGTTATACAAATCTGATATTTTTTGGGGTACAGGGAGTGAAGAACAGATCAAATTCTAAATGTATTTGGGAGAAATGGCATTACTGCAGTGATAACGGAGAGAGAGAATGCAAATGTTTTAAAACGTATATCACTATTTGCTTTCACACAAATGGTCCTAACTGATAAATACACTCAACCTGTGATGGAAGTATTTCGGGTATTAGTATTTTTACTCAGAATCATGTAACTATTAAGTGTTTCAAAGGATTAAAAACGAGGTCTTTCTGATTCTAAATTCAAAACTTTTTCTACCGAAGCTGAAACATAAAAAGGACTATTTGACAAATGTAGAAGAAAAAAAGGAATTATATGAACACTATATGTGTTCTGGTTTTGATTTTGCTTCTTTTTTTTAATGTATACCCTTTTAAGCCATTAACTTTTATATATTCATCTTTATTTCCCTGGTACTTAGCACAATTTCTTTCATACAGAATAGAATGAAGCTAGAAGCTTAAACCTGACACCTAGTCATTATTACTTAGTCAAGACACACTGGGATATGTTCATTTATTGTATTCCTCACTCTTAATATTTTCTTTCCCTTAACTTCTGACATATTTGAATCTACCAGAGAGATTTCATTGATGACAAGAATATCTTGCCCTGAAAAAATAAATCTTCTTTCCCTTGTAAATCATTTACCTAGTCTGATTTTTTTAATTAGTCAGTATACAAACCAAACTTTTCCCTTATAGTAACAATAAAATAAAATAAAATCTACTATTTTGGTTTAGTTGTTTCAGTCAGGTCTGGCTTCATAACCCATTTTGAGTTTTTCTTGGCTAAGAGCTTTGAGTCGTTTGCTATTTCCTTCTCCATATCATTTTACAGATGATGAAACTGAGGCTTGCCCAGGGTCATGGAGCTTGCAAGTGTCTAAACACTGGATCTGAATACAAATCCTCTTGCCATCAGGGTCAGAGTTCTACCTGGTATATAGCCTATCTACTCCTAACACTTCTATGCCCTTAAGTTATTGTCTCATCTATCTATTTTTTTTTAACAAAAAATCTCTAT
Source organism: Bettongia penicillata ogilbyi (assembly GCA_023548195.1). Taxonomy (NCBI): domain Eukaryota; kingdom Metazoa; phylum Chordata; class Mammalia; order Diprotodontia; family Potoroidae; genus Bettongia; species Bettongia penicillata. The sequence continues at coordinate 2,560,990 of JAJHZJ010000112.1, read as the reverse complement.
AAAGTGTAATCTCCATTTCCAGTCTCCACTTTCTCATCACTCTTTTATTTCTCAGTTTCTTGCATTTTGACTTTTCCCATCTCACCATCTTGTCCAAATTAATTTTTCAAAGGACACTAATGACTATAATTATTTATTCTGAAGAATTATTTATTTTATTAGAACTGTAGTTGAGATACATCTCTACTTCTTTTTTAAGAACTGAATGCCTGTGGTCATAAAAGAAGACTAGTATGCATGTGGGAGAGGGGCCAAGTACAGCAGATAGGAATATAATAACCGTAGAGCTGAAAGGGACCTTAGGGGTCAATGAGTTCAGCATTTTCATTTTAAGGGGGAGGTAAATGAAGTCGAGAGAAGTGATTTGTTTGCAAATGCCTGAACCATGATTCAGACTCTGGTCTTTTGACTTAAAATCCTCTCTCCTTTCCATTCCAGCATGTTGGGGAGGGGAACAGCAGTTGAATTTCAGTTGCTGTACTCTGTAACTTCTTTGAATGACAAAACTCTCTAGGATGTGTGTTGACTTTTTAGTGGGAAACCTTGAGTGGAATATTAGGTGCCAGTCAAGGAAGGAGTGGAACAAGTCAGTACTACTGGAGTGCTGTCAATCAATGTACTTTTTATATTGTCTTCATTTTCTTGCACTCTCAACTTGGAATCTGTGGTCATATATTTTGAAGTTAATCTTCTTGTTTCCTTCCAGGTTCCTCATCCCTGGCATAGACTTAAGAAACTGAGGAATAAAATGTTAATAATGCAGAGTATATTTACAAATGTACCCTCCAAACATTTGCCAGCATATTCCTGGGTATGGGCGATATCTTCCTATCTTCAACACCTAGCATAATTCTTTACACATAGTAAACAACAGTTGGACATTTCATGGAGTTGCCCAATAGAACACACTCTCACATGGCACTAAATTAGGCATGTTTTATTTAAAGTATACAGTTTAGATTTGTTTCTGTTTTTATCCTCTGAAATTTGTGCAACTGTGCTTAAACTATAATGCCAGGCATATGCCAGAATGTGGTTTAATATTAGTAGTGGTAACAGAACTGCAAGTACTACAATTCATGGTATACAGAAAATCATAATGCTCCAGAATAATGTTTACTGCTGGTATTATTATTAAAAATAACAGATTTTGAACATTAAGATCATTTTAAGTAGCTTGGCTATTTCAGATTGTCTCAAACAAATAATATCATCTTTAAAAAAGCAATTTGTGATAAACATAACAGAATATTCTTGATTTTCAACACATGGTAGTCATGCCTTTTAATTGGATGGGTATTTTTTTGTCACATTACTAAGTCTTTGTATTTATTCCTTCAATAAATTACAAGTTTGGTTGTGATAATTCTGTGTGACAGTATTTCTAGAGTGCAAAACATCAAGCAGCTATTATCAAGGTACAAAAGTGCTTGATAACACAATCAAGAATTTACATAATTCATGCTGATCTCTTTATCTAGGAAGATGTAATGATAGTATGCAGTGGGAGATAAATTATAGAAAATTGTCTGCTTAAAACTTCATACATATTTAAAAGATACAGATTATTTTGCTGATGGACCATGCTCTGCATTTCTAAGTCTTCTTTGTGTGGTGCTATTATGCTCTTCCTGTTGGTAGCCTAAATGTTAACCTTGCTTTTCTACTCAATTCCCATATTAGCAAGCATATTTATGAATACATTTATTTACAATGCAGAAATAAGACTTAAGTGCATAAAATAGTTTGAAATGGTTGCAGAAAGTACACTTGTATCTTATTTGGAATCATAAAACTAATTTCTTCTTTTCTGTAGCTTTCCTCTGTCTTGTTTAATTACTGCCAATCATGATGAAAATCTTTACAATTCTCTATGGAACAGACCATGATGATTTTTTAATTAGAGAGGAGGAGTCTGAACAAAGGTTGATCAGAATGAACTTCTGTGTTCTAATACCAACTGTGACATTAGTTCTCTCTGTGACATTGAGTTGTGCATTTAATCTAATGGTTTGTCTTCTTCCTTCTGTAAATAGAGAATAATACAGGAGTCACATTTTTCAGTCTTGAACCAACTCCAATTTCCTAATTTCTTAATGAAATTCAGCATTTTAATAGCAAACAAATAAACATACTCTAATTTCTACTGTCTGGCTTACAGAATCATATATGGTGAAAGCTGAAAGGAAACTTAAAAGTTATGTACTCTAATGCCTTCCTTTTGCAAATTGCACTACTGAGGTCACGAGAGATTAAGTGACAACTAAGTAGTGTCAGTTTTAAAATACCAAAGAATAGTTAAAAATAATTTCTCAGTTGAAACAGCAAGGACCCCAGTATACACAGGAGGACCTGCTGTATAGATTGCTTAGATCTGTTTTTTTTAAATGCAAAGCAACGTTTATGGGATCAACAATCACTTTAACGACACACATACATCAATGGAGAAAATACAAGCAGGACCAACAGACAGGGCTTCCAAATCTCTGATGACAGGAATATACACATCATTAGAAGAGGCAGATGTGCCAAAATCTGGGTTTTAAAAGGTGAGGTATTCTTAAAATGGTTGCCCAGAGTCTCATGTGGCACAGGGACCTTCTTCCATAAACTAAATCCCAAAGCAAAACCTCACCTCATAGTATATATACTCTTTTCAGAGTCGGAGAGTATGATACCATATGACTCAGTGTCTCACCAACAATCAGCCAAAGGTGAGGTGGACCTCCATAAAAAACAAGCCTCCTCCAATCAAACCTTCCTCAATAGCTCAATAGCTCTACTTGATGTTTATTAATGGACAGAGAAAATTTTTAACTCTTTTTACACAAGAGCAGACATTTTGTTGATTGTAATTGGCTTAATTTTTACCCTATGAGATTTTTCTGAACTTGTTCTCAAATCTTGTATTGTGTCATTTTGGATTATGTAAGTGCCTGGCAAAAGAAATCTCTGCCATTTTACAGTCCTTTTATGATGGAAGCAATGTCCCAACTCATTCCGTCATCAAAGCAAGGCTTACTTTTTTCCTTTGAAGGTGCTGAAAACATCTTTAAGACTTGATTGCTTTAGAGAACTAAAGCATCAGGCTCTTCAGATACTTGATTTGTGGAAAATGATGAGCAACTCATGGACTTTGATCTAATCAACGGAATGTATCCTCAGTGCTTTTCCTTGTTGAGATAATCCTGCAATGATGAAATAAATATCTGGTTTCTTACCCATTTACTGACCAATGAATGTTATATTTTGTTTTAATATCTAATAATTTCTAATATAAACTTCAAAGAACCTGCTTTGAGAGAGTAGTAGCCCAGAATACCTTTAAAGCAGTCGAAGCATGCATTAAATATCTATTATTTGGTTACTGGAAAACAAATACAAAGTATATGACTACATCTACTATCTACAGACATGTTTGGGTCTCCTTTATCATAAGGCAAGCAACCAAATAGAAATCTCACTTGTTCTTTCCATCTCTGAGAATTGTTTCCTATATCCTTTTTACCCTCTCTAGTTGAACTCCTGTAAAATGCTATCTGCAATAGGTAACTATTGTAAGTAAGCTAACTCTCACAGCACATCCCAAAGTCTGCTCTCAAGGAGATTGTTCTATAATATTGGAGATAATATATAAACCAGTTTGCATTCTAAGAAGCAAAAGTGAAGACATTCCTCAATTATTTTCTTCTCCTGGCTAATTATTTACAGTCTTTTTAACTCAAACTTAAATGTCAGAGAAACAATTACATTTAAAATCTTGGCTCATTAATTTATTCATTCAGTAAACATGCCTCAAATGTGTACAATATGACAGGTGTTTTCCTAAGCACTGGGAACACCAAAGAGGCAAAAGACAGTCCCTATTTCAAGGAGCTTACAATCTAACAGAGAAAACAATTCACAAACAAATGCATACAAAGGAAGTTATATACAAGATAAATAGGAGACAATTAAATGAGAAAGCACTGAAATTAAGAGAGGTTCCTCTAGGAAGCGGGATTTTAATCAGTATTCAAGGAAATTTAGGGTGATCAGCAGAGAGGAGAAGAAAGAGCATTCTAAGCTTGGAGTATAGCCAGATAACATGACCAGAGCAAGGAGATACAGTGTCTTATTCATCCAAGAGCCAGGAAGCCAGTGGCACTGGATGAAAATACATATTGAGCAATAAGGTGTAAGTTTGTTGTTGTTGTTTGTCCTTTGTTCTGAAAGAGGACAGACGACATCAAAAGGGTGATGTCGACTTTTAAATAAATTGGATTTAATTGAGGCAAGAGTGTGCAAAGTCATCAGACTCACTCACTTCTACAGGGTCACATGAGTCCAGTGGCAAAATATAGGCCAGGATGACTGAAGATGACCAGATACAATAAAAGGAGTTGGTCTTTTTAAGTTGATCTTTCCCGAGTCTTTTGTCTGAAGTAACACTCATTCAGGGATTCATGAGTAGGTAAGCAATGGTGCAAAAAGATAGTTCATTTTTCCTATTAAAAAAAAAAAAAAAGTACTGGAAGGGGAAAACCCTTAGCATTTCTGGCCAGAATATAAATAATTGCTATTGACAGTCACTCTGAGCCATCAAAACCCACATAATGACCAAGTAAGTCTTGGGCTGGGATGTACTAATTGGCCAATCAGTGAAATGCAGAGTGATTTTCATTTAACACACAGTCAATTAACTCCAATTGGATTCAAATGGGCTTTATGGAAGCCTGGTTTTCCAGAGTTCTATTTCAAGAAATATTAAATGAAACTTTGTGGAACAAAAGAATTAATTCTTCCAATCTTATTTTTTCTTAAATGATGGATAAAATCACTAAGGAAAAGAGAAAAATTTCTAAACCCCAAAACTCAAGATAACTTGTGAGGCTTCAGTGAACAAAATTTGTATTCCATTGGACAGACCACCCACATGTAAAGGTAGGATTACCCTTGTGGGGAGAGAGAGGAAGGAGGGTGGGATACAGAAAAGAAGGAAGGAAAGAAGGGAAGGAGGCAGGGAAGGAAGGAAGCAAAGGATTATTGCCCGACTGTGACAACCCAATTGAATCCAAAGTGGGGCAGTTACTGCTACTCACATATTGTTGCTTGTCTTTCATTTTTGAAGAGGAACCCTGATATCAGTAGGGTGATGTCTTCACTTGTAAGTGCATTGTCTTCAAGTGAGGCAGAACTGTGCAGTCAGCAGTCTCACTCATTTCTCCAGGTACATTTGAGTCCAATAGCAACACACAGATCAGGATCACTAGAGATTACCCCAGATGCCCTGGAAGATCTTGGTTTTGTTAAGGTAAGGTCTTTTCCATGGCTCAGTTTTTCTGAGGCAACACCCTTTCAGTGAAGGTGGAAGAAGACTGAAAAGGAAAATGGGGTCTAGGTTATGAAGGGTTTTGAATGCCAAACAGAATATTCTGTATTGATTCTGCAGGCAGTAAGAAGTTACTAGGGTTTATTTAATGGATGATGAGACTTCCATTTTAGGAAATTCTATTTAATCACTTATTAGAATTGGAGTGGAGAACGACTTAAAATATACAGAACTACCAGCAGGATCCTGTAATTCATTGACCTGAAAGTTGATGAGGGCGTACACTGAAGTGATAGCAGTGTCAGAAGACAGAAGGAGGTGTATTTCGGATATTTTTCAAAGATGAAATTGAACCTTAGAAACAGTTTATTTAGGAGGGAAGGAGGCAGGGTGAGGTATAGTGAGGATCCTATCCAGCATTACTCTTAGGTTCTGAGCCTAGAGCCTTGGTAATGATGATGTTACCTTCTACAAAGATAGAAAGGATGGAAAGGTTTAGTGGGCAAGATAACCAGTCATGTTTTAGACCTATATAATTAAAGATGTCTACTAGACATCTAAATTAACATCTGCAAGGTGATTGAATATGAAAAACTGGAGTTTGTGTCAGTATGCGCCCCAAAATGCAAAGGGTGGGCCTGCTATTGCAGGTTCTTAGATCTGCATTCACAAAAAGGGGGGTTAAAAACCACTTTAATCAACCACATGTATCAATCGTTTAACCAAGCACATATATCATTCACCTATTTCAGGGGAGTCAGCACTTTGAACTTCAAAGAAAATACAGAGAAACTAAAAGTCAACAGATATGGCTTCCTTTACCTGACCATAATTCAACAGCTAGGTATAGCTATCTGACCAATTACCAGACAGGGAAGCAAAACATCTGGATTCTCAAAACCGGGGAGCTCCTTAGTTACTTCGCAAAGTCCTCATCTGGCAATCAAATCTTCTTACCAAAACTTAGCCCCTAAATAAAAGCCACACCTCAGAATCTTTTTTTTTTTAATGAAAAGTTATTTATATAACTTTTTTTTACATTCATTTTCACAAAAATTTGGGTTCCAAATCTTCTCCCTTTTTCTCTCCTTCCTGCACCCCAATACACCAAGCAATCTAATTTTCCCTATCACCAATCTGCCCTCTCTTCTATCATCTGTCCCTTCTCTTGTCCCCATCTTCTCTTTTGTCCTGTAGGGCCAGAAGACTTTCTATTCCCCATTAACTTTATTTCCTATTTCCTAGTAGCAAAAACAATACTCAACAGTGGTTCCTAAAACTTTGAGCTCCAAATTTTTCCAATCTCTCCATCCCCACTCATTCCCTTTGGGAAGGCAGGCAATTCAATATAGGCCCTATCCGTGTAGTTTTGCAAATGACTTCGAAAACATTTGTGTTGTATAGGACTAACTGTATATCCCTCCATCCTATTCTGTCCCCCATTGTTTCTATTCTGTCTTTTGATCCTGTCCCTCCCTGAGTGCTGACTTCAAATTGCAACCTTCTGCCATTGCCCTCCCTTCCATCATCCCTCCTTCCCTGCTTATCTCCTTCTTCCTCACTTTCCTGTATTGTAAGATAGGTTTTCATACCAAAATGAGTGTGCATTTTACTCCTTCCTTTAGTCGAATGCGATAAAGGTAAACTTCATGTTTTTTCTCAGCTCTCCTCTTTTTCCCTCCACTAAAAAGTCTCCTGCTTGCCTCTTGAACGAGATATAATTTACCCCATTCCATTTCAACTTCTCTCCTCCCACTTCATTTCTCTTTCACCATTTACCTTAATTTGTTTTAAGATATGGTCCCATCCTATTCAATTCACTCTGTGCTCTCTGTCTCTGTGTGTGCATGCATGTGTGCATGTGTGTGTGTGCATGCATGTACATGTGTGTGTGTGTACATCCGTGTGTGGCCCCAACAACTACCCAGATACTGGAATGTTTTAAGAGTTACAAATATTGTCTTTCCATGTAGGAATGTAAACAGTTCACCTTTGGTAAGTCCCTTATGACTTCTCTTTACTGTTTACTTTTTCATGCTTCTTCTCATTCTTGTGTTTGAAAGTCAAATTTTCTTTTCAGCTCTGGTCTTTTCATCCAGAATGCTTGAAAGTCCTCTGTTTCATTGGAAGACCATATTTTCCCCTGAAGTACTATACTCAGTTTTGCTGGGTAGGTGATTCTTGGTTTCAGTCCTAGTTCCTTTGACTTCTGAAATATCCTATTCCATGCCCTTCGATCCCTTAATGTAGAAGTTGCTAGATCTTGTTTTATCTTGACTGCATTTCCACAATACTGGAATTGTTTCTTTCTAGCTGCTTGCAATATTTTCTCCTTGACCTGGGAATTCTGGAATTTGGCCACAATGTTCCTAGGAGTTTCTCTTTTTGGATCTCTTTCAGGTGGTGATCAGTGGATTTTTTCAATACTTATTTTGCCCTCTGGTTCTAGAATATCAGGGTAGTTTTCCTTGATAATTGCATGAAAGGTGATGTCTCGGCTCTTTTTTTTGATCATGGCTTTCAGGTAGTCCCATAATTTTTAAATTGTCTCTCCTGGATCTATTTTCCAGGTCAGTTGTTTTTTCCCATGAGATATTTCACATTCTCTTCCATTTTTTCATTCTTTTGGTTTTGTTTGATGATTTCTTGGTATCTCAGAAAGTCATTAGATTCCATCTGTTCCATTCTAATTTTGAGAGAACTCTTTTCTTCAGTGAGCTTTTGAACCTCTTTTTCCATTTGGCTAATTTTGTTTTTGGAAACATTCCTCTCCTCATTGACTTTTTGAACCTCTTTTGCCATTTTAGTTTCCCTATTTTTCAAGGTGTTATTTTCTTCATCATTTTTTGGGTTCTCCTTTAGCAACGTATTGACCTGTTTTTTCATGCTTTTCTTGCATCTCTCTCATGTCTCTTCCCAGTTTTTCCTCCACCTGTCTAATTTGATTTTCAAAATCCTCTTTGAGCTCTTCCATGGCCTGACCCCACTGGATATCCACCCCAGATGTCTGGGATAAAGAGGACCCGACCTCCACATCTTTCCCTGATGGCAAGCATTGTACCTCTTCATAAGAAATGAAAGGAGGAAGGATCATCTCTTCCCCAAGAAAGTAGCTCTCTATGGTCTTATTTTGCTTCTTTTTTCTGTGCATTTTCCCAGGCAGTTACTTGACTTCTGAGATTCCTCTCCACCCCCACCTAGATCCACCCAGCTAGTGCTTGGGGTCTGAGATTCAAATGCTGCTTCCCAGCCTCAGGGCTTTCCGTGGCAGGAGCGGCTCCTATTCAATGTGAGCTTAAGTTCTGGTGTTTGATTGGGTGCAGGGCCACCTCCCAGGCTCCGTTCCCTTAGGGGGTTTATGCAGAGACCTTCGGTAAAGGCCCTGAGCCCCTTTTTGCTCCAGGAGTCTCGGACCACCACTGCCTGTGCCACTGCCTCTGCCGCTGCCTCCTGAGGGGGCCCAAGTCACGGAGACACCCTGGTCCCCTCTCAACCAGCCCAGAAGTCTCTCTTACTGACCTGGAGCGCCTGTGGGTGGAGGGACCTTCTCAGATGCCGGAAGTTCTGTCCCTGAAGCCTGCTCCGTTCTCCTCCTTTGGGGCTGCATGGCCAACACAGCATGTGGGGCAGGGGGGATCTCCACTGTCAGGAGCGTGATGAACCCCTGGGGACGACTTTCCAGGGCTCGCTGGAATGGAAATTTCTTCCGCTGTGTTTCTGTGTGGGTTACAGTGCTCCAGAATTTGTGGGGATTTCTTTTTACAGGAAATTTATGGGCTGTGGATTCAGAGCTAGCATACATAAGTCTTTCTATTCTACCATCTTGGCTCCTCCCTCTGACCTCAGAATCTTTATACATTTTTTTTTTTTAGAGACAGATTGTGTACATCCCTTGAGAAAAACTGCATAATTTACAAAAGGTGTGAACTGGCCTACACATCTTCCCAGGCTGGACAATGGATGGGAAAGATCCTGCTCAGTCACATTCACATGGAAGCATTATACTTCTTGATTACACTAAAACATAAAAAGCAGAAGATCCTCCTTTACTTGTTGTTACAGAGATTAACAGATTGAAGGGCAGCAGAGGTAGATCAGCATAAAGATTGCAATTAATCCATGCGAGAAACAGTGTCAAATTGTAGAGAATCAAAATAGATGAAGATTCAGGATAGAGCCTTGAGGGACAGCTATTGTTACAAAGTGTGGTCTAGAGGACCAGTCAGATAGGTAAGAGAAAATCCAGGAGATAGCTGGAAAACTGAGAGAGAAGAGAATATCTAGGAAGAGAGAGTGATAAACAGTATCAAGTGTAATAGAGATGTCTAGGAGAATGATAATTAAGACAAGACAATTGAATTTATCTTCTAAGGGACAATTTGCAAATTTTTAAACAGCAGTTTTGGTGAAATCACAAGGTTGAAAACCAGAGTATAAGATGGTAAGACGAGAATCAGAGTCTAAAATTAGAGGCACTTATTACAGATATCCTTTTGAAATAGTTTAGCTCCAAAAAGCAGATAACACAAAAGATAATAATTTTCAAGGATGGAAAGAATAAGGATGTAATTTATTTCATCATGGGGAAGATGCATACTTGTTTGTAAGCAGTAGGAAGTAAGTCAATAAAGAGGGAACAAATGAGGGGAGGGAGGGATATAGGAAGTTGGAGGAGGGATGAAAAATTTGGAAGAATTATTGTGAAGAGGGATGGTGAGTTGATAAGTGTGATATAAGACGATTTCTTAGGAAAAGTGAGTGTACAGTTTGAGGATAAGCAATGTAAATTTGAAGTGGATCAAGTCAGAATGATTGTGAGACTGAACAAACTTTTGTTCAGGAGGACACATCTCAGAGTAAAAGTGATTGTAATTCTGATCCAAAGATGAAGTTTAGAAGGAAATATGATAAGGGGAGTAGGAATTTAAGAGAGTTGAAAAGTGTAGGTTTAAATTTGTTCATCAAGTTGTGAACATAGGCAGCAGAGAGTGGTAAGTGCTGGGGAGATGGCCTGAGAGAGAATTAAGGGATCAAGATATTGGAGATCAAAGGGAGGGTAAAGAGTAGAGTTATGTAGGAGGTGGCAGAGGTAGAGGTCAAAGACAAATAGATTATGGTTGGATGATGGCAATATCAAGAATATAGCAGTCATTTTGTGTATCTGAGTTATAGTGTAGTAATAACTCATGGAAAGAGAGTAGAGTGAGGAATTTAGTAGTGAGGGTACTTCAGAAAACATCACCATGTATGTTGAAGTCCCCTAATATGAAAGGAGGAGCTAAAGAAGAGAGAAAAAAAGTAAGCGATGTAGCAAACTCATTGAAAGGGAGTGACGAGAGTCTATAGAATATTTCCACCAAAATTTTGATTCAGTGTTCTTTCCACCTCTTTCCTAAAATAGTGTCCCCATAATGCAACAGAGACCTCCAAAATTACCCTGACCAGGAATGAACTGGAGGAATAAAAAGTTCATGTCACAATCCTTATTTTAATGAAACCTAACATAGTATTTGCTTTGTTGCATTTGGTTTTGTATTTTTGAGTGGTTAATCATGTACACCACTAAGTCCATATTCATGATTTGTTTTCTAGTCACACTTTCCTATTCCATCCCTCATCCCTCATAAGGATAATTTTTGAGGAGGCAGAACCAAGGTGGAAGAGTAGAAGAACACACTTCTTGAAGCTCTCCATCCGCAGCCCATAAAATACATGTAAAAACCACTCTAAACAAATTCTGGAGTAGCGGAAGCCACAAAACAACACAGTGAAAGAGAGTCCCAACCCAAAGCAGACTGAAAGGATGACAGGAATGGTGCTGAGAAGAGCACAACACAGTGTGGGCCATTCTGTGGCAAGGACAGGACTGCAGTGGTCTTCAAGGCACCACCAGCAGTAGCTGCCTGTCCCAAATTCCTCAACTCACAAACACGAAAGATAGCTTCAAAGGTCAGTGAGAAAGCTGTTTCCCTTGAGTGAGAATGGAACTCAGAGGTCTAGCCCAGGCCCTAGGCAGCAGCAACTTCCATTGCTGGAACCCCAGGAGAAGAATAAACTTCTCTTCCTTGATAGTGCCACCTTGGAGAAACTGAGAACCTACAGATTCCCAGAGGATACCACCCCCTTGACAAAGAACTCAAAAGTCAAGTAACTGGTTGGGGAAATGCCCCAAAAGGGGAAAAAGAATAAGACAATGGAAGGTTCGTTTCTTGGTGAGTGGTTATACTTTCCATCCTTTCAGATGAGGAGTAACAAGGCACAGCATCAGAAGAAGACCTAAAAGTCAAGGCTTCTGCATCCAATACCTCCAAAATAAATATGTAATGATATCAGTCCATAGAAGAGCTCAAAAGGGATTTTGAAAATCAAGTTTAAGAGAGGTGGAGGAAAAATTGGGAAGAGTAATGAGAGCAATGCAAGAAAATTATGAATAACTTTAAAAACTTTTCTGGAGAGAGAAGACAAGGTAGTTAGGGTTAAATGACTGGCCCAAGATCCCAGAGGTAGTAAGTGTGTCAAATGTTTGAGGTCAGATTTGAACTCAGGTCCTCTTGACCCAAGGCTGATGCTCTATCAATTGCACCACCAAGCTCCCTCAGATAAGTTTTAACATGCATATAAAATATCATTTTTACCTTTTTAAATTTCTTTTTATTTTATTCAGTCAATCATTATATGATCTTGTGGAGTGTTATAATATAAAAGTCACATGTTACAAAACCCTCCATACGTCTATTTTCTGTCCAGTAAATAATTATGAAGGACCTACTACATGAAGATAGGGAGCTAAGCACTTGGTATACATTTAATAATAAATAAAAAGAAAAGCATTTCCTGCTTCAGGAATTTACAGTCTTTTGGGAGGGAGATAATACATAAAAATAGAAGGAAAGAAGTGGAGAAGGACATCCAAGATATTATTTTGAGCGGGAGGAACTTTTTCCTTGCAGTTGAAAATACACAGAGCAACAGATGCAAAGTGGAGTGAGCCAAATTTCCAAATTCTACCTTCTAAAAAGGAAGGCACTGTGAAGAATTTGGTATTGTACCTTCCTTCCTTCCAAAAAGAGGTGAGAGGATCCTAAGGGAGGTGGTATGCAGGGAATATGTTACAAGAATAGTGATCAGATAAGAAATGTGTGGCGTGTAAAAAAGCTGGAAAGAAACAGTTTCTGGGTAATTAATCATTTTATAATGATTATTTTAGCATATTATTAATATAAATGGATAAATGATACACTGTCATAGATCTCTCCTGTAACCCACTCAACATTTATGTACTCTTGGAAGGGTGGGTATTCCTGAGGGTGACATTTTACTCTGATTGTTTAACAAGTAAGAAAAGAGAATGAATACTATAATGAGAGGTGAGCTTATTCCAATAAGGGGGTAGGGGATGGATGATTACATCATTTATTTCCACATCACTCTGAGGCTTGGGCATTTTAGACAGAGTACCTATATCTCCCACCTAAATCTGAGTAGAACATAGTGAACCTGAGTTTCCTCTTAGATTAAATTCCTTCTATGTTTGGGTGGTTAAATCCCCTGATTGGGGAGAATTTTAATCCTATCTTCTATAATTAGTCTATCTTTCAGAGGCTTGACCTTGAAATGAGGAATTTTAAAAAGGGAAGGAAAACGCTAGATTACCCCAGTAACTGGGTATTATACATCATTTCTCTCAAGAAATGAGCATATTCTTGGAGAGGAATTTTGTTCCATGGATTTGAACCCTGTAAAAGAATATTAGATAGAAAGTGGATTACACACACATATACGTGTGTGTGCATATGTATATATGTATATATATATATATACACATACATATTATATATATATACATATATATAATATATATGTATATATATATATATATATATATATATATATATAGAGAGAGAGAGAGAGAGAGAGAGAGAAAGAGAGAGAGAGAGAAATATGTGTGATACAAATATTTTCTTAACCCAAACATTGGAGCATGGTGTCATGTAACTGAACTGTATAGAACTCTACTACAGAAATTTTTTTATATTTAGTCCCCATCTACCTGTCATGCAACTTTTTTGGGGCCAGTTTGCTGCATAATTCTGATTCAATGTAACTATAGCATTATCTAGACAGACCAGAATGTCCTTTTATCCAGAAGAACATTACCAGTTGCAAAACATTCATGTTTTCTGGGAGTAGGGAGGAAAAGACAGTAAAGTAAAGGCACGGAACCACCTGAGCTCTCCCAAATTTCCTCCACTCAACTTTGAGTTACTACCTCAGAACAGATTCTGGAGTGACAAAACCTACACAAGGGCAGGGAGAAATAATTGTCTAGCCTAAGACAATTTAAAAGTGGGTATGAAAGTTACATCTCACGAGAGTGTGAGTAGAGTACAGTCAAACATAGGCTATGTCAGCTGAGACTATACCCCAGCAAACCAGCAGCACTTCTGGGTAGTGACTGAATCAACGACAATGGTGGCTTCCAGAACTTTCAATTCAGAGTTCAAAAGGAAGTTGGACAGATACTAAGAAGGAAATAAAAGAGGAACCTTTGATGGAACTAGGTGTAGGAGTCTGTTGCATTGCCTTGTAACTTCTGAGTTGCAATCCAAGGATAAGGGTAAGCCCTAGCAAAATATGTGACCTTGGTAGCAGGAACAGGGAAGAAAAGAGAACTTGAGGTTTCTCGCAGACCAGAGCACAGGCTAGTAAAGCAATGATCACAAAACTCCTTAGATCATAACAGCATGAAAGATCTGGATACTTATAAACCCACAGAATTTGCTATAAGAAGAGCAACAGAAAGTCTTGAAGCTTTGAACGGTTCCCCCTCCACCAAATGAAGAGAGGCAACCTTTAGCATAATATCAATTTCTTAAATAGGCTGGAAAATGAATCAATAACAACAGCAAAATAATCTCACCATAGGAAGTTATTATGGTGACAAGGAAGAAGAAAACACAAAATAAGAAAAAAAAAGAGAGAATGAAATTAAAGCAGCTCTCTGCAAAATCTCAAAGAAAACTATGAATAAGCTTCATGACCAAAATGACTCTGAGAAGAGTTCAAAAAGTATTTCAAAATCTATTAGAAGGAAAATTGGGAAGAGAAATGAAAGTAGCCTAAGAAAATCATGAAAAAAAGTCAAGTACTTGATGAAGAAATTTAAAAAATATGCAGAAAGTAAGTTTTTAAACAAAGCCTAACATCAACACACACTAGGCCATATGGCAAAAGGGGCACAAAAACCACAAAATCTCAAATAAGATAAAATAATTCCAATGGGGTGGATGCAGTCAAGGTGTCAGAACAGAAGCAGGGACCTTCTAGAACTTTCCTCCAAAAGCTCTAAATTTTAAACGAATTCTAGAGGAGCAGAAGCCATGAAACAACAGACTGAAGGAAATTTCCAGCCAAAGACAATCCAGAAAGTATGCAGGAAGGGCCTACTGCAACGGATTGGCAGTACAGTACAGTTCACCATGGGCTGCACCAGTGCTAGAGGGAGCTGGAACAGGCTTTATGGGACTGAAACACTGTTAGTGGCTGCAATTTCTTGACTTCTCAAACCACAAATATCAAACTGCTTTGAAGGTCAGTGGTTAGGGTCCCCCACTTGGCTAAAAGAGGAGCATGATCATGCCCCTGTCCTCAGACATGGCCCCAGCTCCAAGACCTGAAGCAGAGGCTGCTTCTTTAGCACCTCACTTAACAAAGAGTTCAAAAGTCAAGAAACTAGCTGGGCAGCTACCTCTGGAGTCCTCAACTTAGCAAAGAGCTTAAAAGTCAAGTAATTAACTGGGAAAATGAGCATGTTGGGGAAAAAGAAACAAAATATAGATTCTTAATTTCTTGGTAATGAGGTATTTTCTTACATCACTGGTGATGAGAAAGATTATAACACACAAAAGGAAGACAAAAATGTCAAAACTTCCACATTCAAATCCTCTAGAAAAATACCAACTACTCTCAGACTATGGAAAAACTCAAAAAAAGATTTTGAAAACAAAGAAAAATAGAGGAAAATTGCAAAGAGAAATGAGAGTAGTTCAAGAAAATCACGAAAAAGGAGTCAAGAGTTTGCTAAAGAGAACCCCCTGAAAATGCTCAAGAAAATAACTCCTTTAAAATTTGAGTAACCCAAATGACCAGAGTTCCAGAAAGCCAATTACTATAGTGTTTTAAAAACTGAAATGGAACAAATTGAATCAAAAATTAGAAGACAGTTTAAAATATTTCATTAGAAAAGCAAATGACCTGGAAAATGGATCCAAGAGAGATAATTTAAATTTTTTTTTTTGGATTGAATCACCTACCCAGCAAAACTGAGTATAATACTTCAGGGGAAAAAATGGTCTTTGAATGAAATCAGGGATTTTCAAGCATTCTTGATGAAAAGAACAGAGCTGAAGAGAAATTTTTACTTTCAAACACAATAATGAGAAGAAGCATGATAAAGTAAACAGCAAAGAGAAGTCATAAGGGACTTACCAAAGTTGAACTGTTTACATTCCTACATGGAAAGACAATATTTGTAACTCTTCAAACTTTTCAATAGCTGGGTAGTTGGTGGCATTACACAAGCACATAGACACACACATGCACACACACGTGCACATGTGCACACCACACACACACATACACAGGCATGCACACACAGAGACAGAGAGTGCAGAGTTAATTAAATAGGATGGGATCATACCTTAAAAAAATTAAGGTAAATGGTGGAAGAGAAACATATTGGGTGGAGAGAGGGAGAAATGGAATGAGGTAAATTATCTCTCATAGAAGAGGCAAGCAAGAGACTTTTAGTGGAGGGGAAAAGAGGAGAGCTGAGAAAAAAACATGACGTTTACTCTCATCATATTCGACTAAAGGAAGGAATAAAATGCACACTCATTTTGGTTTGAAAACCTATCTTACAATATAGGAAAGTGGGGGAGACCTCTTGAAAGAGATCCCAAAAGGAAAACTCCAAGCAATATTGAAGCTAAATTCCAGAGCTCCCAGGTCAAGGAGAAAATATTGCAAGCAACCAGAAAGAAACAAAAATCAAGTATTGTGGAAGCACAATCTGAATAACATGAGATCTTACATATTCTACACTAAGCGATAGAAGGGCTTGGGATATGTTATTCTGGAGATCAAAGAGCCAGAATTAAAACCAAAAATTACCTACCCAGCAAGACTGAGAAAAATACTTCAGGGGGAAAGTGGATATTCAAGGAAATAGAGGACTTCCAGGCATTCTTGGAGAAAACCAGAGCTGAATAAAAAATTCGACTTTCAAATACATGAATCAAGAAATGCATGAACAGGTAAACAGGAAAGAGAAATCATAGGTTTAACTGTTTGCATTCCTACATGCAAAAAAGTAGGAAGGATATCTAAAATAGATGATAAATTGTTGAGAGAAATGTACTAAGAAAAGAAAAGGGGAGATGTAGAATGTAGTAAATCATCTCATATAAAAGAGGCAAAAAAGAGTTTTACAATGGAGTGGAAGAAGAGGAAGGTGAGAAATAATAAATGAGGCTTTCTTTCTTCGGATTTGGCTTCAGCAGGGAGTAACATACACACTTAATTGGAGAGGGAAGTTTATCTTACCTACAGGAAAGTGGGGGGAGGGAGGAGATAAGGAAGGGGGAATAATAGCAGGAATGGTAGATTTGGAGATCAGAAGCAAACACACACACACACACACATACACACACGTGTGTGTGTGTGGGGGGGGGGGTGTAATCCCTCCAACTACCCAGATACTGAGAAAAAGTTCAAGAGTTACAAATATTGTCTTTCCAAGTAGGAATGTAAATGGTTCTACTTTAGTAAGTCTCTTGTGATTTATCTTTCCTGTTTACCTTTTCATTCTTCTCTTGATTCTTATGTATGAAAGTCAAATTTTCTTTTCAGTTCTGGTCTTTTCATCAAGAATGATTGAAAGTCCTCTATTTCATTGAATGACCATTTTTTGCCCTCTAGTATTATACTCAGTTTTGATGGATAGGAGATTCTTGGTTTTAATCCTGGTTCTTTTGTCTTCTGGAATATCATGTTCCAAGTCCTTCGCTCCCTTAATGTAATAATTTAAGGACAATCTAAAATCATAAATAATGTCTTAAATAAAAGATTTGGGAAATTGGAAGTTAATGTTTATGCAAGAAACAATAAAACAAAATTCTGAAGAATGCAGAAAATGTGACATATCTCATTGAAAATAAGTCACAATTAACCTGGCAAATAGATCGAAGAGAGCAAACTTGAGAATTATTAGATTACCAGAAATTCATAACTTAAAAATACAAGTACTTAGACATAATCATTTAAGAAATTATCAAGTAAAATTTCCATGATGTGCTAAAACAAGAGAGTAAAATACAAATTGAAAGAACTCAGTAGTCACATTGCTTCCTGAAAAGATCACAAAATTAAAATTATTATAGCCAAATTCCAGATCTCAAAGGTCAAGGAGAAAATATTGTAAGGAATTCACAAACAATTTCAAGTGAATTGGATTCTTTGTCTATTATAAATACATATATTAACTGTAAAGGACATTGGAGAAAGATACTATATGTATCCACAGAAAGAAATGATAAATAGAAATATGTGTAGAATAATTTCACATATATTAACCATCTCTAGGGTGGGGGAGAGGGAAGAAAAAAAGGTAAAAGAGAAATGCACATGACAATTTTGTTGCACATTTGAAAGGAATACCAAGTTACTTATTGTAGATTTGCAGTTTCATGGGTAATGATATTTTTTACGGAAAAAAAAATATGTACTATGGAATGGAAATGCTTATTTCATTCTATAAATTAAAAATAAAGTAAATAAGAAATAGCAACAACAACAACAGCAACAACAACAAAGAAATACTAGCCTTGGGAAGATAAATAAATGGAAGGAATTAGATTAGGCAATGAGGGAAAGAAAAAAAATACTATTATTTTGCAGAAGATATGATAGTCTACCTGGGGAATCTTAGAGAATCAACTAAAAAAAACTTGAGCTAGTGAACAATGTTGACAAAGTCCTAGAATACAAAATAAAACCTCTTAAATCTTCAGTATTTCTATATACCACCAAAAAGCCTAGAAAGAAGAGATAGAAAAATCCCTTTTTAAATTGCCATATAAAATACTTTCAAACCTACCTAATAAGACAAATCCAGGAACCATATCAATATAATTACAAAGCAATTTTCACACAAATAAAGTCAGATTTAACAACTAGAAAATATGAATTGCTCATTGGAAGACCGACCTGATACAGTAACTATGGCATTTCTACGTAAATTAATTTACTTATTCAATGTCAGATAAATCAAATTATCATTTATATTTATAGAGTTAGAAAAATAATAATAAAAATTTTTCTTCAAGGGCAAAAATTAGATCAGGAGTAGCAAGGAATGTAATGAAAGATAATGTGAAAAAAGTGGCTTACTCATTCCAGAACTCAAACAATACTACGGAATGACAATAATCACAACAATCTTAAGCTAGTTAAGAAATAGAATGGGGGTTCAGTGGAATACATTAGGTACATACTTTACATGATCAAATGACTATGTCAATATACTTTTGATAAATCCAATTATCTAAGCGTTTCGGAGAAATTACTATTTGACAAAAAACTGCTAGGAAAACTGGAAAACTGTGTGGCAGTTATTAGATATCAATCAGCATATCTAACTGTATATCAAGATAAGTTTTAAATGAGTACATGATTTAGACATAAATTGCAATACCATAAGCAAATTAGGTGAGGGGCCCATCACATAGTTTACCTGTCAGAATTATGGATAAGAGTAAGGTTCACTCTCTTCCTCTCATCTTCCCCTTCATCCCTTCCCTTGTAAAAAGCTTTTTTCTACTTTTATCACATGAAATAATTTATACCATTCTGTCTATTCCTTTCCTTTTCTCCCAGTACATCCCTCTCTGACACACCTCAGTCTTATTTGCTTTAATTTTTAAATGCCATCCCTTCTTATAAAACTCATACTTGTGCCCTCTGTCTCCTATTTCTCCTATTAATGAACATGTTCTCATGAGTTACAAGTATCACCTTCCCATGAATGAATGCAAATAATTTAACCTTAATAAGTCCCTTATGATTGCTCATTGCAACCCTAGTTCCTTTGCCCCCCTGAATATCTCTGCTTCTTTAATGCAGGAGTTGCTAAATCTTGTATTATCCCGGCTGTAACTCCATGGTATTTGAATTGTTTCTTTCTGCCTGAATTCAACATTTTCTCCTGGACCTGGGAGCTCTGGAATTTTACTATAGTATTTCTGGGAGTTTTCATGTTGTATCTCTTTCAGAAGGTGATCTGTGGATTATTTGAATTTTTTATTTTAATTTTATCCTCTCATTCTTGAAAATTAAGGCAGTTTTCCTTGATCATTTCTTGAAAGAGGATGTCTAGGGTATGTTTTAATCATGACTTTCAGGTAGTAAAATAATTTTAAAATTATCTCTCCTTCTAACTTCCAGGTCCACTTATTTCCACAAGATATTACAGACTGTTTTCTATATTTTTATTCTCTTAGCTTTGTTTTATGTTCTCTAGATTTATCATAAAGTCGTTACCTTCCATTTACTCAGTTCTAATTGTTAAGGAATTATTTTCTTTTACCAGCTTTTGTACCACCTTTTCCATTTAGCTAGCTCTACTTTTTAAGGTCTTTTTCTTCAGTGAATTTTTGTGGTTTCTTCTATATTTGGCCAATTCTGTTTTTAAAATAATTCTTCTCCTCAATGACTTTTTTAACTCTTTGACATTTTGGTTTGCTCTATGTTTTAAAGAATGATTTTCTTTAGAATCTGTGTGTATGTATGTGAATGTCTGCTTAACTAAGCTGCTGATACCTTTTTGGTATGATTTTGTTGCATTTTTCTCATTTTTCTTCCCATTTTTTTCCTCTACCTCTCTTACTTGAATTTCAAATTCCTTCTTGAGCTTTTCTATGTCTTGAAGCCAATTTCTATTTATTTTTTTGGAGTCTTTGGAGCTAGGAACTTTAACACAGTTACCTCCTAAATGTTTCCTGTCGTCATAGTAACTTTCAATAATCAGATTTTTCTTTCTTTGATTTACTTACTTCCAATGTCTATTACTTGATTTTTAACTCTTTGTTAAATTAGGAATCTGCTTCCAAAGTGGAGGCCACACTCTCCTCATTTTTAGGGATTTTATGTAGCTGTTTTCAGAGATATTTCTAGGGACCTGAATGTTTTCAGTTCTTCTTCTACCCATTACCATCTATGGACTTATAGCACTGTAAGGAATTGCTACTCTTACTGATTCAGTGACTCCCTAAGCCTTCTCCTGATTCACTGGGGCTGGGTATGTGCTGGTATGGTCTGAACTGGACTCTGTTCTACTCTCAACCCTGGTGCAACAAATCTTTCCTGCTGACTGTCTAAATTATCTTGGGCTAGAAAATTGTTTCATTCTGACTTGTGGGTTCTAACACACTGTAATTTGTTTAAAATAATTATTTAAAGGTATTGGAGGAGAGCTCAGGCAAGTCAGTTCTTTACCCCATCATCTTGGTTCTACATCCATGCTTCTTTTAACAAATGAGAAATATGAAGCAATATAAACTTATAATATTTTCTTATATATTGAGAAAATATTGGAACCAGGAGTTCACCACAGGTTCTCAGAACCCCAACTCCTGTGTTCATACTGCTATTCTACACTTCCACTCTAATGCTTAGAAATAAGTGGTCAAGTATATTACAACTTTGCTCTATCCTAGTTTAAGATAGAGTATAATTTAAATAAAAAAAAACAGCATGATACCTTGAAACAATTAAATGTTGCAATGACTTTTAATATAATTGACAAGTATATGTTTATAAAAGCTATTACTGCTTTAAAGTGAAGTTAAACAAAATCACAAAACATCTGGAGAATTTCCTTTATTGCTCTTTCAAAATGATCTGTTAACTAACAAACATAATAAAACAATTAATAGGACTCCATCAGGTGATTCATACAAAAGGAAAAAATACTGATAAGATGGACTTTTGAAATTCAATGTTGATTGTACTTATTTAATAATATTTTAAATGCAGTTGATTGAATGAATACTTACAAAAATATTATCAGCTTGATTAGTATGACATTATCTTCTGTTAATGCTAAGGAGCCATTGCATCAGTAAATACACCTACCTATTCACAGTTGTCTTCATAAATGAATAATAGCTGGAATTGTTTATTTTTAAGAATTTTCCTAATTTTACTTAGCTTACAAATGTTACACTTCTTTTTTTTAATTCAAGGAGTTTTTGTTGTTGTTGTTGTGGTTGTTATTTTGTCTTGTTTTAATGCAGTGTTATCAGCAAGAAAAACATTCATTCCTTGGTACTTGTATTATGGAAAAGTGAAATCCTCTGGTTGCATTTGGAGATTCCCTTTCCAATGGGAAGGTTTTCATTACCAAAATCAGTTGTACTTTTCTACAACATCAAATTAATAGTAAGAAACACATACAGAGTGTTTTAAAGTTTGCAAAATTCTTTGTATTATCTCATTTTATCCTTCCAACAATTCTTTGAGGTAGGTACTATTATTGTTATCTTTAATAAAAGTATTTTTGTGGTAATTTTCATACTGGTGACCCTATGTACCTACCTATCAATACCATGTGAAATGAAAAAAGAAAACTATCATATTTATTCAGTTATTTATTAGTTATATTTGGAGAGATTAATTTATTACAGTTTCTTTACAATCCTCCAAAGTTTAAGATGTCATTGTGTATTGGTGATCCAAACCCAAAATTTAAACTACCCTTTCCTTCAAGGATGTTGTGTTTTTGAACATAAAGAAAAGTAAATGTAGGGTACTCTTTCCCACTTCTAACCCCATGTAGTAATTCTCTCAACTATATCCAGATATAGATATATAAACACACACACACATATAGTATGTATTTATTATGTACATATACATATATACACATAGGTACATATGTTTAAATGCACTCACATAATCCAAATTCACAACTTTTCCCCAAAACGTATTCTTAAAAGCAAAGCAAGAGATATAAAAAATAAAAAAGTCAGTAATCTAGGATTTATTAATGTCTCAGACACCCTACAAAGCACATACAAAATAAATAGCACAGGAATGAATCAGATATAAATTTTTCTGAACACCCACTCTTAAATGACTGAAAGGATCATTAATTTACCTTAATCTATTTAATCCTTTGTTTCCACAACACAAAAGGAGAAAGATTCATCAGTGAACTAATACAGAAATGAAAATGAAGTGCCACGTAGTAACTTTTCATTTTGTTATAATAATAACCTTGAGAATAGTGACTTTCAACAAGGCACCAAAATATCTTGATCATATTTTTCTTTATAAATATATGTACCAGAAGCCTGTCTATCCAATCAGAAGTTATTTTGGATAATCTTTATTCCGTGGGTTTCTTGTAAAACTTTCTGGAAGACAGAGGCCATATGATTTTCTCCAATGGGTGAGGCTTTCTCAACTCCAAGTATTATTAGTGGGAAAATGGAGAGTGAAAGGAGTAAAAAAGAAGCATTTGTGAAGTTTTTAATGCATGCCAGTCATTATGCGAAACACTTCCCTATAGGATCTCATTTGATCCTCAAAGGAACCATGGGATTTTACTGTTCCCTCTAGGCAATATTCTCAACTTGTTCTATAAATAGAGTCCTCTGGAGGGCTCAGGAACAAGGTATTCTATGTTAGCGCACTCCTAAAAATACATATCAAATACAAATACATATCAAAACAGCTATGGGATTGTCTCTAATAGTCAGTTGACATAACTAATTCAAAATAAAATAATTTGCTCGAATTACTTGACCAACATAAATAGCAGTGAGTAATGCAAAACAAAATCAAAAAGAAATTGATTGATGAGATGCTCCCTCCTCAAAGTACAGAGTATTCATTGAGCAGAGTGGACATATACATTGGTTATACTAGCAAAACAGCACACAACATTGGAACACATGTAGATAATGCTATTTGTGTCTTCACTCATGCAAGTCTCCAGTGTTTTTTGTCAAGTTAAATTTTGTTCATGCTGCTCTCTTCACTATTAATAATATCTGTACTGTGTAAGTCACTTGGATACATTTTGTGTACCTTCTTGCTCCTCACTGGAGCTCAATGTCCAAGTGATTGCATTAAGTTCTATTGCTGATGTGTTTCTGTGCCTAACTAACTAGGTCCTTCATGGGTATTGTGTTAAGAGTAGCAGTTGAAGGAACTAGGCATAGAATATGACTAAGACTCTCTTCAAGTTTTGACAGGCAGTCATTTGTGAATAAAAGTGATATTTATTCCCTTTAATCTTAGACATAGAAGCAGGAAATAGGGATAGTATGTCCAGAGGACATCAAATTTTAATGTAAGGGGAAATTCTTTGTGATTATAGGTCCAATTATGATTGGAGCAGTAGTAGGTTTTCCTCCTTATTTGATAAGCATCAAATATTAGATAGTATTCATAAATTAATGGAGTTCCTGGACCAGAAAGGACTGTAGTATGACACTGAGTTTGTTAAATTTAGGTCTGGGACCATAGAGGTAAAGTCCAACCTCATCTTACAGATGACAAAACTGAGGTTAGAGAGATTAAGTGATCACACCAATTCACATAGATAGAAAAGATCAGAGCTGGAATTCAAATGTAGATCACTTGACTCTACATGCAGAATACTTTTCTACTATAACACATTGCCTCAACTATAGCTATAGGTTTTACTAATAGCTCCTTTGCTGTTTTTTATATGCTTTGAGTTTTTCATTTCTACCACCACAGTTCAACTGCCCTATGATATATAGCCTACTGGCTATAATTGGGTAATACTATTTTTTCTTTGTCTCTTCATTTTTATTAAATAATTATTTATTGGATTTATTATGTTTATGACATCTAAAAAAAAAAACTTTACAAATACTTGTTTGATATGTTGCATTCCCCTCAAAAGCCCACCTTTTCTTTATTTTAATCTGTAATTGAGAAAGACAAATCTTATTTTCACTCATCATATTCTTGAGCAGCTATTCTCTTCCCAATTCTGTCTATTTTTCCAATACTCTTTAGATTCCATGACATTGCTCCCCCGTTATTGTGGAGACTGTATGTTCCACTAGAAACATCATGTATTAGTATAAATATGCATTTACACATTCAGATATATATTTGAATGTTGGTTTAATGTTTACAAAAGATAATTTCTTTACAACAATCTCATGAGATAAATATTACATATAGTACCCTCATCTAATTGGTTGGGGGATTCATCAAATTAGTCACAGATTACTTTTTCATATATAAATTATTTTGAAGAACTTAAACTTAAATATTTCTATCATTACAATAATATTGTTATTAAAATTCAGTTTTAAAGTAATACATATGTGCAAATGGAGCTAATAAATTTTTGCTAGCTGTGTAATTTTGAGCAATTAATTTAATTTTCTTCAAGTTTACTTCTCTGAGTTAAGTTTTCTCATCTATAAAATGAAGGGGACTGGAAGAGAACATCTCTCAGTTACTTTCCTCCTTGAATCCCTGTGATTCTATGTACCTATATTTAAAGATATTGTCTCCCATTTAATTTTTTTTCTTTAAAAATGCATAACATTCCTGTGTTTGCATTTTAACTAGTCACTTTATTTTTATTACATGAAAATTAAATTATTATATTAGCATTAATACAAAATATCATTTGATCAATGTTTTTTATTGTCTAGAATTTAACAAAATATTCTAGGGCACCTAATGTGTTAATCATATCACTTCATAGTAGAAGATATGCTCCCTTAAAAATACTTTCAACAAAGAGAATGTTTGAGTGAAAACTGCTATGAAATCTTGTCAGGAATTCCTCTGTGGAAGTATAATTTTTTCTAATCTGTTTACACATAAAAAAGCTAAGTCTTTGTGCTTTTGACATCTTCTGAGAAAAACAAATTCTAATTAATATTAAATGGTTTTTCTAATTCTCTCATAATTGCAAAAGATCCTATCAATATCATGAAGCTTTCAAGGAATCTTATGATTTGATTTTCTCCAATTTTATAGTATATTGTTCTTTTGAAATAGTAATTCAAATGATCATGTTTTATATGTAAGGGAATCATATCTTCAGTGGATCTCAGGAACTTTATACAGCTGTCACAATATTCTTTATTACGTTTTTCGATACAGAATTTATTTATGGAAAAAATGTGGGGGGGAGGGGGTTGGAGATTGCTTCATATGTCTACTTAGTTTGATCACCCAAAGGAATAGGAAGAAGAAAATAGTAATAACTAAAGTACTATTTGACAAATTCAAAACAATTTCTGAGCTATAAGAAAAGGACCTAGCTCTGTGGATGGAAGCTTTATATGGTTACTGACTGCAAAGGTATTAGTATCATTACACATCGGAATTAAGGATTTATGAACTAGTATTCTTTCAGAAACATTTGTTCAACAGAAAAAAAATACCACCTCTTCTAACTCCATACATCAAAATTTGGAAACAAGGTATCCCTAGCTTTTAATTCTTGTCTTATATGTATTTCCAGTGCCAACCACATTCTTTGTGCCAGTTTCCATCATATCTATATTTTTTGGTTGGATGGGTCCCCATTACTTAGAACTAGAAACTACAGAAGAGTTAATGGTTCTAAGCTACTTTTTAAAAACTGTTAGTTGAGAAATAGTCTCATGGGTTGGCATTGCTAACTGATGAGTTATCTGCTCAGGTACCACTGAGTTGTATTTCAAAGGTCACTACTAAATGGCATTGATGCTGACTTGGTTGAAAATCTGAATACAAGGAAGTGTGAACATTTGATTTCATGATGTTTTCTCCATCAATAAATATATACTAAATGCCTACTATGTGTCATATGCTGTTGTAAGCACTGGAATACAAAAGGAGGCAAAAGATAGAATATGTAATATTATGGAACAGGCAAAGAAAATGCATGCAAAACTTTGTAGTTAGAAGTTTTGTTGGAATGGTAATGTCAGAAGCCAGATTATAAAGAATTAAGAGGAGATGAGACAATGGTGGACATTCCTATAGCAATCTGATTTTTCAAAAACTTTAGATAAAAAGAGAAGAAAGGATGTGCTGCAATAGTTAGCAGGGAGGGAACGATTATGTAAAGAGTGTTTCAGGATGTGCAGACATTGAAAAATGTGAAGGTAGTTGGTGATGAGCTTAAAATTAATAGAGTGGAGATGATGGGGGATGGATAATGTGTTAGATGACACAGGATGGAATGAGATCATTTAAGTTGGCAGAGGGCAAGGAATAATGTGTTACAGGAGGGAAGGAGGATATAGCAGCAGAAGACATTTCAATGACAGGAAATGAAAACGAGGGAATGGACTCTATTTCTTGTGTGTAAAATATGAGACAAATATCTCAGAAGAAAGAGTTGGGGGAGATGAAGCCACAGAAAGTTTGAGAAAGGAAAAAAAAATGAACAAGCTGCTGTGGAGAGAGAAATACTGAGTTGGTAAAAAGAAATAAATTGTGTAGAAGTAATAGGGGACTAGTTGAGGTTATGTAGCATAACTTTGCATTTGAACCTCGCAGAGCAGTTGCATGACTTTCTTCACTTTCATTCCATAGGAAGTACATGGGAATGAAGGGAGTAAATAGTGGAAGTGATTGAAGTCTGCAATTTGACAGGGCATAATTAGTGATATAACTATGGATGAAGGAAAAGTGAAATGTAGATTTCAATTGGTTCACCAAGGTATCACGATGGGGAAAAGAAGAGAGAGAAGCTAGGACAGACAAAGATGGACTAGGAGAGATTTGAGAAGTTGGGATTGGAGGTCATCGTGCAGAAGAAAAGTTGAGTTTTCTAAGGAAAGTCAGATGAAATGTCAAAAAGACAATGGTACAATAAGTTTATTTGAGCATTCATGAAAATGAAGGTGGCAGATTTATGGGTGATGGCAAGATAATTATCATGTTCATCCAAATAACATGAATAGGTATTTTCAGATGAAGAAATTGAAGCTATGTACAGCCACATGAAAAAATGTTCTAAATCACTATTGCCTAGAGAAGTGAAAATTAAAATATTTCTGGAGTACCAACTAATATCTATCAGATTGCCTAATATGACAGAAAAGGAAAATGATAAATGGAGATGTGAGGAAATTGGAACACTAATTCATTGTTGGTAGAGTTGTGAACTGATCAAACCATTCCAGAGAGCAATTTAGATCTATGCCCAAAGGGCTATAAAACTATGCATACCCTTTGATCCAATAGAAAAAAAAAAAACAAAACTTAGAATATCTTACATGATCTGATGCTTAGAGAAGTGAACAAACCAGGAGAACATTATACATAGTAATAGCAACATCGTGTGATAATTAATGTGATAGACTTAATTCTCCTCAGCAATTCAATGATCTAAGACAATTCCCAAAAGATTCATGATGGAATATGCTATCCCCATCCAGAGAAAGAATCATGGAATCTTCACACCGATCAAAGTACACTATTTTTACTTTTCTCCCCTCCTTTCTCATGTTATTTCCCTTTTGTTCTTATTCTTTCACAACTTGACTAATGTGGAAATATGCTTAATATGATTGCACATGTGTAACCTTTATCAATTTTCTTTCTTGGGAAGAGTGAAATGAAGAGAGGGAAAGAGATAAAATCTGCAGCTCAAAATCTTATAAATGAGGATGTTAAAAATGATTGTTATGTGTAATTAGAAAAAATAAAACTTTGACAAGGGGTAATAAATATTATGACCATCATTTTTCTTTTTGCATGTGTGTGTAAGATGTACACTGGAGGAGGTGCTCTTAGGAAGTGACTGTATTAAAGAAATGAGTTGTTAGGGAGTTTGAAGGAATGATGATATGTACATAAATTGGAGTCTCTAATTCCTTCATGTAGATCTATGAAAAAATAAAACAAAACAGACCAAAGACAAACACATATTTTATAGCATTACATTGCTGTGGAGGAGTGTACACTCCATGGTTTCTTCTGTGACAAAATTCTCTCACCAGAGACAGTCAGCAAAGTGGTCACAATATTCAAGAATCAAAAGAAAGACTAGGCCTAAGCTGATTCAGATAGTTTTCAAGATACCTCCAGCTGAAGAAAAGAATTAATTATGCAGGGAAGTAGTCTTTTTTTTCCCTTTGTCTGTGATCTTCCTTGATAGTAAAATATTAAATTTCCTTTTACATTGGAATACTAAATGGATGAATATTGTGATTGTGCAGAGGGGGGAGAAATGTGTTTTTGCAGAAAAAAAATGTCTTCCTAACAAGTTATCAACGAAAGTGAATTGTTATAACATCAATAAAATGTATATAGTCATAAAGAGCTCATAATTGTTCCCATGATCCTCAAGGAAATTACATTATATGCATTTCTTACTTAAATTATTATTTATATGGTTGACAAATTAGTAATTATGTAACACTGTGTCACAAATAGATTATCTACTTCAGTATATATATATATATATATATACACACACACACATATATCAGAAGGACCTATAAGGTATTAAAGGCAAAACGAGAAGTGAAGAAATAAGGGAAAGGGATGAAGATGATTTCATGGGAAAAAGAAGAAAATGTGATATTAAAAAAAGCAAACATTTTGCAAAGATTTGTGTAAATAGTTGGGAACAACTGACATGATATACTGTTGCTAGGGGAAAACATATCTTAAGTTCAAAGTTCATAAGACTCTACAATTGTATGTATTGTTGCATTTCAATAGCAGAGTCTGCAGGATATGTGGTAGAATAACTCCTAGCCAGGGAGTAGGAAAGTGGAGCCTCGGAATGAAAAAGATTTTCCATGAGGAATGTCATGGAAATCTTCTGCAAAAAGATAAAAATTGATATTACTTCAGTGTTAAAAATGAATTTTTGCCTATTGTTAATGTAATTTTGCTTCATAGTGGGAAGAACTTTCACATCCATTAACAGGCCCATGTGACCTGTTTAAGACACATGGAAGCCTGAGTTACATGTCAAGGCACATGGAACAGGAAGAAGTGGAGCAGAGCTGATAAGAAATTGGTCACAGCAGTCAGAACTAAGGGTGAGAGAAAGCAGACAACTGGCTGCTGTGAGTTGGAACATCTTGTTTGTGATTTTGTTTAAGGGAGCCTGTTTGATTTATTTAAGGGAGCTGGTTTGTGGGAAGGCCCTAGCAGAGGGAAAGCTTGGGGACAATAGTGCCCCCTGCACTGGTACTGCTCATAGATTCCTTTATTGCTATGATGTATTTGGCTTTCTGATGTTTGAATAAATGTTTTAGTTCTGTACTCCATGTCGAGAATCTGTTGTGTTTCATGACTCAGAATTGCACCAGGATATTCATGGTGACTTTAGGCATTGTGAATATCACATTGCTACTACAACCTCTTAATTCTATTGCATTGATTTTACAATGTAATGAATTTTATACTGTATTCATTTTTATAATTACTGCATCTGTCTTTACTTATCTCATGCAGAAAGTGTTTAAATGTGTGGTTGAAGGGTAATTGTTATCATTCATGCAGTTACCCCTGAGACATCTGCTTGTTTCCCGCAAGCTCAATCAGCTTAACCTACTACCATCCCCCCAAATTCAGACCATCTATCCTTGCCTGTCCTTGTGCAATTAAGGGAGACTTTATCTAACCCAAAAGGACAACAAAGCAGGGCATTTTTGTCCACTAAGAAAAATTACAAGAGGCTGTGGTAGATGAATCCTGTAAAACAGTTAACACTCCTTAATTGTCAGAGAACAGTATGTTTAACCACACTCAATATAACTAATTGTTCACCAAATACCCAAATCACCAAGTCCATTCTTGCAAGTAAATAAAGAGGATCCCCACTTTTCATTGTTATCATTGGTCTTACTGAGGTGGTCAGTGTGACTCATTTTGTCAATAGATGCTTCACTGTTAATATACAGGTTATTTGAAAAAGATGTTCCTCAGTTTACCTTTTTTAATATACTCACAA
This sequence comes from Bettongia penicillata ogilbyi, assembly GCA_023548195.1. NCBI lineage: Eukaryota > Metazoa > Chordata > Mammalia > Diprotodontia > Potoroidae > Bettongia > Bettongia penicillata. The sequence goes on along the minus strand of JAJHZJ010000112.1, from coordinate 2,530,649 downwards.
CAGTACTTTGGAAGAAAATGTCTGACATCTGATGATAAGCATTGAATTAGTAGATTTAAAATACAAGAACATATTAAATTAGTGTAATCTTCTCGAGGATGCACTCTTTATTTCTTATTAAAATTGATTGCTCTCCAAGCAGCACTTGTACCTTTCCTTCCCTGGAATTTTTCGATAGCACCTCTGGGCTGGGTACCTTCATTACCTCCTCAGCTCCTTTTTGTATGTTGTCTTCTCTCATTGTAATACAAAATGGTTAAAGGCATAACTGTCTCCTTCTGCTTGTATTTTTATTCACAGTAATTATCCCAGTGCCTTATATAGTAAGCACTTAATAATATTGTTAAGGAGCATTTTGAAGAAGATATTCTTAACTTTGATATGGTTATGTTTTCCTGTGAATGACTGCTTATTATTTGCATAAGTTTGTTCCCCCAAAAAAATATTTTAATAGCTCAGAAATGTTGATCATGATCATAGTCTCATACATGCTTGTTAGTGAAAAGTTCACATAATAGTACAAATTGATTTTATTCTGCCAGTTCTTCAAGACCTCATTCAAATCTTTCTCATCTATAAAATCTGTTATTCTCTTCTCAGAGCTCCTATGCCATTGGTATCTCTGCTCTTACATTTGGTATTAATTATATGCCAGAACATTTTGTTCTTATAATTTGCTACTATTTGTTCAAATCACTTTACCATTGATCTTTAGGAGAATAGGGTAAGTTTTATTTACAAGCATCTATACACAACTACACACACACACACACACACACGTTTACATACTAATTTTTTATTAGAGAAATGTGATGAAAATATTTTTCCTGAATTGCCTGCTTCATTTTTCTTATCCTAGGCACAATTTATTTTTGTGCAGAAGTTAGTAAGTTTCATAACATTAACCTTATCAATTTTATTTTCTGTAAGTAATTTTGTCACCTGTTCATTCCTCTCTCTTTACCACAGTTGTAAGAGGTATATGATTTGCTTCTTTTTATTGTTGTACTATTTTTATTATTAAGACCTTATATTCCTTTGAATATACTGTGAGAGATGGTAAAAGGTGACTTTTGAAACATAATTTCTGTCAGAAAACTAGATAAATTTCCAAGTTACTTTTTTAATCCATGAAAAACTTCCCTTATGTAAGTAATTGATGTTTTCTGGTTAATTTAAAACTGGGTTATTGATTTTTATTATTCCTTTCTTGTTGGTCTCTAGTATCCCATTGATTTGCCTCTCTATTTTTCAATCACTACTAGATTAGTTTGAAGACTACTGCTTTAAATTATATGTTCATGTTTGAAAATTTTATCCTCAAAATTCTAAGAATCATGATGTTGGGATAAGCTTTAAATCACTGTAGTTCCCACATTCACCTCCAAACAATCATAAAATAGGACCTCAAAACAAATGTTGGAACAGTAGAACTTGAAAAGAAAACATGTTACCCCAGGGAACATGGAAGATCTGAAAGAATGTTCTGTCTCACTCAGGTAAATAAAGGAATGCATTCCAAGAGGGGAAGCATCCCAGCAAGCCAGAAGCAAGTCCAACCTCTAGGAAACACTGGGTGATTCTGAACCTCAGTAGCACGGAGCAAACAAATGCCAAACCATGATCTAAGCATAGCCCTAGGCAAACAGTTAGCCAGCATTCAGATATCCAAATATTTCAGTGCAGCCTAAGGCAAGTGTTAAAACACCCCACAGGCCTCAGCACGCATGAGTCACAATCACTACCATCTCAGCTCAGCACTAGCTAAACTGTCAGACCCTCACATCCTGCATTAGCACCAGTTAACCCTAACCCTTCAACACAGCAATAGATAAGGCAGTCTTCTGTGGGACCCATGAGTATGTCAGTACAACACCAGGTAAATAGGCAGGGCCTGCAGTCTGTGGCACAAGAAGTCTGAGATAGTACCCCTTCCACCCTAGAAGCAGAGATCAAATTTAAAAGAAAGGAAAAAAGGCTCAAAAAGATGCCTGAAATAATCTGAACATAGAAAGTTACAATAATGACAGGGAAGACAAAGAAACAAATTCAGAAGAGGATAACCATTAAAAAAATAAAATTGTAGGTAAAACACCAAAGAGAAATGGGAAATGGTTTCAGGCCCAGAAAGAATGCATAGATGAACTCAAAAGGGTGTTGAAAATCATATGAGAAATATAGAAGAAAACTGGGGAAAAATTGATGCAAGGGAATTATGCAAAAAAACAGTGAACAGCTTAGGAAAGATGCTTAAAATGTAGAATTGGCAACATGGAAAAGGAAGTAAAAAAGCTGAGGAAAACAACTCCTTCAAAGATCGAATCGGGCAAGTAGAAACTGATGACTCTATGAGACATCAAAAATCAAATAATTTCAAAATAATGAAAAAAATACAAGATAATATTTTAAAAAATTGAAAACTAACTGAACTGGAAAGTAGACGCGAGAGACAATGTCATACTCATTGGACTGCTTAAAGCTGTAACGAAAAGGAGCACCCTGGACAATATCATTCAAGAAATTATCAAGAAAAATTGCCCTGACATACTGGAACCAGGGAATAAAATAGGCATTGAAGGAGTCTACCAATTACTTCAGGAAAGATATCCCTAACAAAACTCCAAGGGATATTATAGTCAAATTACAGATTTATCAGGTCAAGGGAAAAGGGCTGTAAGGGTCCAGAAAGAAGCAATTCACATGTCAGAGAACCAGAATCAGGATTATACAGAAGTTAGCAGCAGAAATACTAAAGGATCAGAGCTAATGGAACATCATATTCTAGAAGGCAAGGAACTACAATCAAGAATCAGCTACTCACCTACACAGCTAAATTAAGCATAATGATAAGAGGGAAAAAATTCCCATTCAATAAAATGTAAGTATTTCAAGCTTTCAAGGGCTTCAAAGAGAAAAGTAGAATCAAAAAGCAGTTGCAAAAAGAAAACTATGTTCTCCAATATCAAGAATAAAGAGAAGCCTAGAAAGTTAATAAAGGGAAAGGAAAACATAGGGAATTCAATGCAGCTGAACTCTTTGCATTCCTGTAAGGGAAGACCATACTTTCAATTAAAAAACAAAAGTCAGCACATCACTAATATTTCAGTAAGAAGGTATATCCATGTACTGTGAGTATGGGTATAAGGTGAATTTGAGGAAATGACATTAATGAAAAGTTAAGAATAAGAAAGAGGTGTACAATGGGTAAAGAAGGAAAGGAGAGGTAGAATGGGGTAAAATGTTTTGTATGAAGAGGCATGAAAAACCTATTAAGGTAGAGGAAAAAATGGGAGGGTAACTATAGACATTACTTGTACCCTACTCTTATCAGTATTGATTCAAAAAGGGAATAATATACACAATGAAATGAATATAGAATTTTGGGAAGATAGGGGATGAGATAAAGTATGTGCAAGGGCTGGCTGACAACAGAGAGAGCAGACCAGAGGAGACAATAGATAGAAGAACAACACAGTCAAGAATAGAAAAGGTGAAAGATAGAGAGGAAAAACAGAAAAAAAATAGGAGAGAAAGAAATATATAGTTACCAATAATAGTTGTGGATATAAGTGGAATGAATTTTTGCATAAAATGGAAGTAGAGAGCAGAGAGGATTTAAAACCAGACTTCTACAATATGTTGCTTACAACAAACAGACTTGTAACAGAGAGACACGCACAGAGTAAAGGTAAAGGGCTGAAGTAGAACCTATTATGTTTCGGGTGAAATTTTTAAAAAATGAAATGGCAGCAATCTTGATCTAAGAGAAAGTAAAAACAAAAATAGATCAAATTAATAGGGATAATGAAAGAAACTGCACCTTTGTAATACATATGTGTGTGTATGTAAACCAAGGGGTAGAATGCAAATGCTTAAAGGAGAAATTCAGTGAGTCAAAGGTTCATGAACAAACGTGATAGGGAGTGCTATAAAGTATAAAATAAATGCCTTTCATTATATCAAATTTTTAAAAAAGGTTTTGTACAAACAAAATTAATGCAACTAAGAATTAGAAACAAAGCAGAAAACTGGGGAAAAAATCATCATAGTGTCCCTAATGCAGGTCTTTTTTTTCTCAAACGTATAGAGAACTGAGTCAAATTTATAAGAATGCAAGGCATGCCCCAATGTATCAATGTTCAAAAGACACGAACAGTCAATTTTCAGATGAAGAGGTAAAAGCTATTGATAGATATATTCAATTGGAGAAATAAATATTAAAATAACTCTGAAATACCACCTCATAACTATCAGATTGGCTAATATGGCAAAAAAAAAAAAAAAAAAAAAAAAAAAAAAAGGTAACAAATGTTAAATGACGTGGGAAAATTAGGAAACTGATAAACTCCTGGTGGAGTTGTGAACTGATCTAACCATTCTGGAGAGCCATTTGAACTATTTTTCCCAAGAGCAATCAAATCGTGCATACCCTTTCATCTAGTAATACTACTATGTGGTGTGTATCCCAAAGATTTCATAAAAAGGGAAAATGAGCTACATGTGCAAAACATGTATAGTGTCCTTTTATGTGGTGACAAAATGCTGGAAATTTAGAGGATCCATATAAACTAAGGAATGGCTGAACAAGCTGTGTGAATATAATAGAATATTATGGTACAATAAAAAATCATGAACAGGTAGATTTCAGAAAAAAACTATGGAAGGGATTGTGTGAGCTTATGCAAGGTGAAATGAGAAGAAACAGGAACAATAGTATGCAATATCAACAATATCATGTGATAACTAACCATGAATGAATCAGTCCTTCTCAGCAATACAGTGACCTAAGACAAGTATGAAAGACTCAGGAAGAGAAATGCTATCGATATGCTGATAAAGAATTGATGGACTCTGAATGAAGATTGAAACATACTTTTTTTTAGCTTACTTTATTCTTTTTTGCTGTTTTGTTTTTATTTCTTTCTTCTGGCACAACTGTGAGCAATAAAAAAAATATGTTTTGTGTGAAAGCACATGTACAATCTCTATTAAATTGGCTGTAATTTTAGGAAAAGGAAAAAGGGTGCAAAGGAAGGATGGAGATAAAATTGAAAATAAAAATCTTACAAAATTAATGCTAAAAATTATCTTGACAAGTAATTGTGAAAAAATAAAATACTATGAAAAAGAAGAGAAAATGCTATCCACTCCTTTTTACGTCCTTAATTTTTCCCTGATTTTTTAATTTTTCCAAATGAATTTGTTACTGTTTTTGCAGATAACAAATATTTTACATTATTATATTTTTTTTTAATTTTAATTTGTTTTCTGTTTTCTACAATCCAGTTCATAAATCTTAGATTTTCTCCACCTCCTTTCCTCCTCCCTCTCCATGATGGTGTGTAATCTTATGTGGGTTCTACACATACATTCTTATTAAATACATTTTCACATTAGTCATGTTGGATGGATTAAAATGAATGGCAGAAAGCATAAGAAAAAGTCAAACAAAAGAAACTGTAACACAAGAGAAAATATTCTGCTTCCTTATGCTTTCCAATTTCATAGTTCTTTCTCTGGATGTGGATGACATTTTGCTTCAAGAATCTTTTGGGAATGTTTTAGGTCTTTGCATTGCTGTGAAAGGCTATGTTTACCAGAAACACACTTCATGCACTATGATTTTTACTGTGTACAATGATCTCTTGGTTCTGCTCCTTTCACTTAGTGTCAGTTTATTTAAGTCCTTTCAGACCTTTTTAAAGTCTTGCTGTTCATCATTTCTTATAGCAAAATAATATTCCATATACTTTTTATCAACCCATGTAAAAAATGTCTGACGATTTAAAAAATATTTTTTCACAGCACTAGGAGGAAGAGATAAGATAAAAAGAAGGCCTATTGTAACCTCTTGGAATGACTTGTGAAGCTCTACCAGAATTTAGTGGAGAATGGGTAGTGGGTGAGAACACTCCTAATTAGAGGTTAGATTTCTCTGGAATTAGTTAATTGTATTAACTCTTTAGAAGCCACTGGAGTCACTGGCACTTCTACAATAGTAGTGATGGGGATATATTATTTTCCTACTCATTCATTACTGTTAATTCAGGAGATTACTAACAGTACTCTACAGTATTATTCTCAAAAGATAAGGAATAATGATGACAATGATGACAGTTGTAATTTATTTAGCAATTTGACATCCACAATGCATTTTAAGAACAGTCTTTTATTTTTGCAACAACTCTGCAATGTAGGGGCTATTATTATTCTCTTCATTATATATGAGTTAACTGAGGCAAGAAGATTCAAATGAGTTGTAAAGGATCACATAGATAAGTAATGGTTTGATGCATGATTAGAACTCAAGACTCCATAAGTCCAAAACTCAATTTTCTTCTAGCCCATTGACGGATTTTTTCTGAATCATTCACCCATCACCATTCACAAAACTCTCTAGTGCCATTTAGCAATTGTTGCATCATCCCCAAATAAAAGTTTTTGAACACTGAACCAAAACATACACAAAGCTTTGTTAGACTTTTTTTCAAGTTCATTACATCAGTGACCTCCTAAGATCATCCCTACCACAACATCTCAGCATAATTCTTTTGCTCTATCCTTGTACACCAAATTCCAACGTTAGTAATTTCTAACTGGTTTGGTTAAATGAACAAATAAGGAGTCTTTTTGAATTTTCTCAACATTTAAAGGATGCTTTGTTGGTGGAGATTAAATTAAAGTTGGAGGAGCTGTATTGGTATGGAGAGGATATAATTATCAAGGTGTTAAACAAGTAGAATAGAATTAGATGGACAAGGTGCACCTTTGTATGAGACCAATCTACAATTCTTACCTAATGCCCTTGGAATTAATAGTATGTCTAAATAAAATTTCAAGAAATCTTTAGAGATTAAGAAACAAACATGAGGAATAAAATGAGGTTAAAGGCAAATTTTAACAAGAGTGGACTTGTGTACGAGATAATATTATTAATGGAATGAAATTACATCACTGATTAATTGAAGGAGATTCCATATGTGCTACCACCTGCCATGGAATAACAAGGCTTAATTTTATTTTTATTTATTTTAATTTATTAATATATTTCTAGTCTTCAACATTTGCTTCCACAAGATCTTGAGTTGCAAATTTTCTCCCCATCTCTCTCCTCCCCTCACTCCAAGAAAGCACACATTCTGGTTACCGCTTCCTCAAATATTTCCCCCTTCTATCACACACCTCCTTTACTTCACCCTTTTTTTTTATTTGTTTGTAGGGAAAAATAGGTTTCTATGCACCACTATTTCCCAGTTGCATGTAAAAATAATTTTTTCATTTGTTTTGAAAATTTTTAGTTCCATATTGTCTCTCTTCTTCCTATACTCCCTCCCCACCCACCCTCATCAAAAAGGCAAGCAATGAAATATAGCCTATACATATGTAGTCAAGCCAAACATTTCCATAACACACATGTTGTGAAAGAGTAACTCTATTTCCCTTCATCCTTTATTGCACCCCATTTATTTCATTCCTTCATTTGATCATGTCAATTCTCAAAAATGTTTGCTTTTGACTACCCCTTCCCCAAATCTGCACTCCATTATATCACCCTGCCTCTTATCTGTTCCCCCTTACTTACTAGTTGAGTAAGATAGATTTCCCTAACCTACTGAGTGTTGTTATTCCCTCCTTAAGTCAAGGACAATTAGAGTAATGTTCCCTCCTCTTTTCCTCCAATGTTTTACATTTGTCTTTACAAAAAGTGGTTTATCTGGCCTCTTTTATGTGAGATAATCTCAATTCTGCTTCTATCTTTCTCATTCTCTCAGTACATTCTTCTCATCTTTTATTTTTAGATATCATCCCTTCATATTCAACTCACCCTGTGCCCTCTATCTACACATACACACACACAAACACACACACATATACACAAATAATATTCACTCCATATACTCAAGTACTGAGAAATGTATCATGAGTTTCAAATATTATCTTTGCATGTAGGAAATATAAAAAGTGGAACTATAGTAAGGCCTTATGATTTTGCTTTTCTACTTACCTTTCCATGTGTCACTTGATTCTTTTAAAATATGCCTGTATATATATATATATATATATATATATATATATATATATATATATTCAACATTCATTTCCACAAGATTCTGAGTTCAAAATTTTCTCCCCATATCTCCTCTCCCCCACACCAAAAAAAACTGTGCATTCTTATTACATCTTCCCCTGAATCTGCTCTCTCTTTTATAACACCATATCCTTTCCCTTATATCAATTTCCTCCATTTTATTGTAGGGCAAGATAGATTTCTATACCCTAGTATCTGTTTTTTTTATTACCCAGTTGCAAAATTATCTGTACTTCTTATTTTCCACTTGCAAAATTGCAAAAAACCGATTTTAATATTTGTTTTTAAAACTGTGAGTTCTAATTTCTCTCCCTTTCTCCCTTCCCACCCATCTTCACTGAAAAGGCAAGCAATTCAACGTAAGTTGTACTTGTATAGTTATGCAAAGACTTCCATAAAAGTCATATTGTGAAAGACTAACTGTATTTCCCTCAATCCTATTCTGCCTTCAATTTATTCTATTCTTACTTTTGACCTTGTCCCTCCACAAAAGTGTTTACTTCTAAGTATCTCCTCCCGCATTTGCCCTCCCTTCTATCATGTCTCCCACACCTCTCTTATTCCCTACTTTTCCTGTATTGTAAGAAAGATTTTCAAACCAAATTGAGTGTGCATGTTATTCCGTCCTTAAGTCAAATTTGATAAGAATAAGCTTTACATTTTCTCTCTCACCTCCCTCTTTTTCCCCTCCATTGAAGAAAGCTTTTTAATGCCTATTTTTTGAGAGATAATGTGCCCCATTGCATTCCTCCCTTTCTTATCCCAATATATTCCTCTGTCTCCACTTAATTTTATTTTTTTTAGATATCATCCCTTCCCATTCAATTGACCCTGTGCACTCTGTCTATGTTTATATAATCCCTACAACTACCCAAACACTGAGAAAAATCTCAAGAGTTACAGATATAATCTTTCCAAGTAGAAATGTAAACAGCTGAACTTCAATAAGTCCCTTATGATTTCTCTTTCCTGTTTAGCTTTTCACGCTTCTCTTGATTCTTGTGCTTGAAAGTCGAATTTTTGAGTCAGCTCTGGTCTTTTCATCTAAAATGCCTGAAAGTCCTCTATTTCATTGAATGACCATTTTTTCCCCCTGAAGGATTATGCTCAATCTTACTGAATGGGTAATTCTTGGTTTTAATCCTAGCTCCTTTGGCTTTTGGAATATCATATTCCATGCCCTTCAGTCCCTTAATGTAGAAGCTGCTAAATCTTGTGTTATCCTGATTACTTGTCCAAAATACTCCATTTATGTCTTTCTGGCTGCTTGCAATATTTTCGTCTTTACCTGGGAACTCTGGAATTTGTCTATAATATTCCTAGGAGTTTTTCTTTGGGGATCTCTTTTAGGCAATTGGTGTATTCTTTCAGTATTAATTTTGCCTTCAGTTTGTAGAACATCAGGGTAATTTTCCTTCAAAATTTCGTGGAAAACGGTGTCTATGCTCCCGTTTTGATTGTAGCTTTCAGGTTGTCCAATAATTTTTAAATTGTGTCTCCTGGATCTATTTTCCAGGTCAGCTGCTTTTCCAGTGAGGTATTTCACATTTTCTCCAATTTTTTTTTTTTATCCCTTTCGTTTTGTCTAATAATTACTTGTTTTTTCATAAAGTCATTAGCTTTCATATTCTCCATCTAAACTTTAAATCTTTTTCTTTAGTAAGCTTTTTAATTTCGATTTTTACCTGGCCAATTCTACTTTGAGGGCATTCTTCTCCTCATTGGCATCTTGGGACCTTTTTTTGCCATTTGAGTTAGTATATATATTTTTTAAATTTTAATAAAAATTTATTTAAATTTTTACATTAATTATCACAAAATTTTGGGTTCCAAATTTTCTACCCTTTTATCCCCTCCCACCACCCCAATACACCGAGCAATCTAATTTTCCGTATCCCCAATCTGCCCTCTCTTCTATCATCTCTCCCTTCTCTTGTCCCCATCTTCTCTTTTGTCCTGTAGGGCCAGATGACTTTCTATTCCTCATTAACTGTATTGCTTCTTTCCTACTAGCAAGAACAATACTCAACAGTTGTTCCTAAAACTTTGAGTTCCAAATTCTCCCCATCCGTCCCTCCCCACCCATTCCCTTTGGGAAGGCAGGCAATTCAATATAGGCCCTATCTGTGTAGTTTTGCAAATGACTTCCATAAAAGTCGTGTAGTGTAAGACTAACTGAATTACCCTCCATCCTATACTGCCCCTCATTGTTTCTATTATGTCTTTTGTTCCTGTCCTTCCCCGTGTGTTGACTTCAAATTGCTCCCTCCTCCCATTGCCCTCCCTTCCATCATCCCCCTCTGCTTATCTCCTTCTCTCCCACTTTCCTGTACTGTAAGATAGGTTTTCATACCAAAATGAGTGTGCATTTTATTCCTTCCTTTACTCAAATGTTATGAGGGTAAACTTCTTGTTTTTTTTTTTTTCCTCAGCTCTCCTCTTTTTCCCTCCACTAAAAAGTCTCCTGCTTGCCTCTTGAATGAGATATAATTTAACCCATTTCATTTCATCCTCTTTCCTCCCACTACATTTCTCTCTCACCATTTACCTTAATTTCTTTTAAGATATGGTCCAATCCTATTCAATTCGCTCTGTGCTTTCTATCTCTGTATATGCATGCATGTGTGTATGTGTGTGTGCGTGCATGCGTGTACATGTGTGTGTGTATGTGTGTGTGTGATCCCACCAACTACCCAGATACTCAAAAGATTTAAGAGTTACAAGTATTGTCTTTCCATGTAGGAATGTAAACAGTTCACTTTTGGTAAGTCCCTTATGACTTATCTTTGCTGTTTACTTTTTCATGCTTCTTCTCATTCTTGTGTTTGAAAGTCAAATTTTCTTTTCAGCTCTGGTCTTTTCATCCAGAATGCTTGAAAGTCCTCTGTTTCATTGAAAGACCATATTTTCCCCTGAAGTATTATACTCAGTTTTTCTGGGTAGGTGATTCTTGGTTTCAGTCCTAGTTCCTTTGATTTCTGGAATATCCTATTCCACACCCTTCGATCCCTTAATGTAGAAGCTGCAAGATCTTGAGTTATCTTGATTTTATTTCCCCAATACTGGAATTGTTTCTTTCTAGCTGCTTGCAAGATTTTCTCCTGGACCTGGGAATTCTGGAATTTGGCCACAATGTTCCTAGGAGTTTCTCTTTTTGGATCTCTTTCAGGTGGTGATTGATGGATTCTTTCAATACTTATTTTGCCCTCTGGTTGTAGAATATCAGGGCAGTTTTCCTCGATAATTTCATGGAAGATGATGTCTAGGCTCTTTTTTTGATCATGACTTTCAGGTAGTCCCATAATTTTTAAATTGTCTCTCCTGGATCTATTTTCCAGGTCAGTTGTTTTTCCCATGAGATATTTTACATTCTCTTCCATTTTTTCATTCTTTTGGTTTTGTTTGGTGATTTCTTGGTTTCTCATAAAGTAATTAGACTCCATCTGTTCCATTCTAATTTTGAGAGAACTATTCTCTTCAGTGAGGTTTTGAACCTCTTTTTCCATTTGGCTATTTCTGCTTTTGAAAGCATTCTTCTCCTCATTGGCTTTTTGAACCTCTTTTGCCAATTGAGTGAGCCTATTGTTCAAGGTTTTATTTTCTTCAGCATTTTTTTGGGTCTCCTTTACCAAGGTTTTTACCCGTTTTTCATACTTTTCTTGCATCTCTCTCATTTCTCTTCCCAGTTTTTCCTCCACCTGTCTAACTTGATTTTCAAAATCCTTTTTGAGCTCTTCCAAGGCCTGAGCCCACCTGACATCCCCTTGGGATGTCTGGGATACAGAGGCCCCTCGCTCCACGTCTTTCCCTGATGGTAAGAATATTTCCTCATCATCAGAATTGAAAGGTGGAGACATTTGCACCTGCTCAAAGAAGCTCTCTATAGTCTTATTTTTCTTCCATTTTCTGGGCATTTTCCCAGCCAGTTACTTGAGTTCTGAGATTCCTGTTCACCCCCGCCTAGATCCGCCCAGCTAGTGCTTGGGGTCTGAGATTCAAATGGGCTTTCCACGGCAAGTAGGGCTGCTATTCAATGTGAGCTTAAGTTCTGGTGCTGGGGTGAGGGCAGGGCCGCGTCCCAGGCTCAGTTCCCTCAGGGGCTTTATGCAGAGACCTTCAATAATGGACCGGGTGGGGGCAGGGCCATCTCCTAGGTTCAGTTTCCTCAGGGGCTTTATGCAGAGACCTGAGCTTCTGCCTGCTGCTTGGGGAGTCCCGGGCCGCCGCTGCTGCCTCCACTGCTTCCTGCCCCTGCCTCTGCCGCCGCTGCTGCTTGCCCCTGCCTCTGCCTCCACCACTTCCTGGCTCCGCCTCTTCCGCTTCCTCCCAAGGGGGCCTGAGGCACAGAGACACCCTGCTCCTCTCTCAGCCAGCCTAGACGTCTCTCTCACTGACCTGTGGGGTCTGTGAAAGGAGGGACCTTCCCGGCTGCTGGAGATTCCGACCCTGAAGCCTGCTCGGATCTGCTCCTCTTAGTCATGCAGCCAGGGCAGGGCAGGGGTGGACTCTGCTTTCCGTGGCATAATGGACCCTGGGGACGGCTCTCCAGGGCTTTCTGCTACGGGAATCTCTTCCACTGTGTTTCTGAACACCCTGCAGTGATCCAGAACTTGTGGGGAGCTCTTCTTACATTAAATTCCTGGGCTATGGGTTCAGAGCTAGCATACTTGAGTCTTTCTACTCCGCCATCTTCTGAGTTAGTATATTTTTAAAGTGTTATTTTCCTCAGCATTTTTAGGTCTCCTTTAGGAAGTTGTTGACACGTTTTTCATGATTTTGTTGTGTCACCTTCATTTCTCTTCCCAACTTTTTCTCTACTTCTCTTATGTTATTTTCAAAATTCTTTTTGAGCTCTTCCATCACCTGAGAAAAATTCATATTTTTCTTGGAGGATTTAGATGGAGGGTCTTTGATGGTATTTCCTTCTCTTTGTCTGCTTTGATCTTCCTTGTCCACAAAGTAAGATTCTATAATCTGTTTCTTTTTCCAGTTTTTGCACATTTCCCTAGTAATTTATTTGACTTATGATCTCTTTTTCAAGGTAGTTCTCTTTTTTCAGTGGGGTTAGGGGTGTGTGCTGTCAGCTGCTGGATCCTCCCACAATCTGTGCAGAAACAGTGGCTGTAGCTGCCACAGCTGCTTCGGTGGCTGGTGTTGGTTCCTCCATCTCCTCCCCCCTCTGCTACCCTGGGGCTGAGGATGAACCACTTCACTCTCCTGCACTCGTCCCACAGGCTTTTCCCCCTGACCTTACAATTTAGTCTCAGCATTTTCAGGTCTTGAAGACTGGAAAGTGTCACAGGTGTGAGAGATTCAGTCTCTTAAAGGCCTGCTCAGATCCCCTCTATGCTAGCATGGCCCACGTTGGACTGCATCTTGCCTCCTGCATGAGATGATAGACACTTCCCAGTGACTTTCCAGGTTGTCTTGGGCTGGAGATTTGCTTCCCTTTGTCAGTTTGTGGGTTCTGCAGCTTCACAGTTTGTTTAGAGACATATTTTACAGGCATTACACTAGGCTTGCTGGAAGTTCTCTAGAAAGTTCGTTCTTTACTCCACTATTTTGCCTCCTCCAGCACTTCAATTGATTCTTGTATTTAAAAGAAAAATTTTTAATTCAGCTCTGGTCTTTTAATCAAGTGAATTTGAAAGCTCTTTATTTCATTGAATTTCTATTTTTTCACCTGAAAATTTATACTAATTTTTGCTGGTTAAGCGATTCTTTGTTTTAATCCTAGCTCCGTTGACCTCTGGAATATCATATTCCAAATGCTCTGATTCCCTCAAAATAGAATCTTGCTAAATTGTGTGTTATCCTGGTTATATTTCCTCAATATTTGAACTGCTTCTTTCTGGTCATTTATAATGTTTTCTCCTTTACTGGGTGTCAGGGGCCGTCCACGGACCTCCTGGGCAGAGAGGTAACGGCCAGGAGTCTATACCCGTCCCCCGTCCCCCCCCCCCCGGCAATCACGCGCCTCACCCGTGACTTCCGGGCTAAAGGTGCAGGGAAGGCTCGTGTACAAGGCACGATACCGCCCTCGGGGAGGTACTGAGGGAGCCCCAGTAAGAGTAAAACACACCTGGCCACCTGTGATAGGACCAAGTAGATGGTCCGAATGGGGAGGGAAGGTCCAGAGAGACCCCTGCCCTATCGCCACAGGGCACGGCTGGCTAAGGGGAAGGGGCTGGGGCGACAGTAGGCTGAACTCCCCAATCAGGGAACTAAGGGCTAGAACCCGGAAAGGATAAGGAATATAAGGCAATGATCTAAGGGGGTTCGTGGGGACTGGACTGATGTGAACTACTGAATAAATATCTGCTTTGCTCTACCACTCTGGCTCGTGCTTGGTTTCGCCCGTGCTCCAGCCTCCGGGGACGGGACCAGAGACGTCTGAAGCTGCGTGAAGCAGAGTGAGGGGTTACTACTCACCGGGAGGGTTGATCGGGGACCGTGAGTCCCGGACAACTGGGGAGCTCTCAAATTTGACTACAATATTCTTAAGAGTTTTGTTTCGTTTTGCTTTGTTTTGCTTTTTTCATCTCATGCATGAGATGATCAGTGGGTTCTTTCAACTTCTATTTGACCCTCTGGTTCTAAATATCAGAGATATTTTCCTTGACAGTTTCTTTAAAGATGATGTCTAGGCTCTTGTTTTGTTGACCATGATTTTTAGGTTGACCAATAATTTATTAGTTTTCTCCTGAATCTCTTTTGTTGGTAAATTCTTTGTTTTTTTGTTTTTTCCCCCCAGTGAGATACTTCACATTGCCTTCTATTTTTCCATTTGTTTTGTTGTGTTTTATACTTTCTTGAATTTTCATAATGTCATTAGCTTGCATTGGATCCATTCTAGTTTTTAAAGAATTATTTTTTTCAGTGAGCTTTTGGCCAACTTTTTCCAATTGGCCAATATAGCTTTTTAAGGCATTCTTCTGCTCATTGACTTTTTGGACTTCTTTTGCCTTTCGGGTTAGACTATTTTTAAGATTTTATTCTTCAGTATTTTTTGATCATCTTTAACAGGTACTTGACTTGTTTTTCATGATTTTCTTGCATCACTTTCATTTCTCTTCTCAACTTTTGCTCTACTTCTCTTGCTTGATTTTCAAAATTGATGTGAGCACTTCCATGGTCTGACACCAATTCATATGTTACTTGGAGTCTTCAGATACTGGGGCTTTGGCTTTTTTGTCTGCCAGCAACTGGTGGATAGGAGGTGGACTGGTTATAGAAAAGGAAGAGATAACAATAGCGGGGAGTAGGTGAGCCTGTACAATCTGTATATTACTGGTACATGACATTTATTGATCTCAGAATCAAGATTATATACTCTCTCAAGCAAGCAAGCAAGCAAGGTTATTCCCATGAGAACATTTTTAATTTACATCTTTTACATCCATATCTTAGTTGCTTGTGTGTACTAACCCCAGGGGAAACACATTCGGATTCAGTACAATTTTGTCCTTGCTTATCAGCTGTAGGATTTCCTGAGAACGTCAGTCTTTACGCTAGTACAAGTCTCAAGTACTTCACATTCTAGACTCCATCAGTACTGGATCTCCATATCGCCCTCTTTTTTCTTTGTTAATAAGTTTAGTCCATGTAGGTCTGTGCTAATTTTGACAAAAAAAAATGATGTAGTTTGACAAGGTTTTTAAAGAGAAATGCGATTTTAGAAATGCAATTGGGGCCCAACTACATCGACACAGGCTCCTCATCGTTCCCCCCTTTACACAGATGGGACCCAAAATTTTTTGGGGTAAAGGATGAAGGTCTCAGCTTCTGAAAATCCTTTATGCTGAGATTGGATGTAGGTCTGCACCTTCCTTGAGGGGTTCAGACATTAGGAATTTTGGATATATTACTAGTGTGACACCAGGTCCAAAGGGTGATAGGTCTTGGACAGGGAGGATGTTAAGCAATTTGAACTGTCATTTTCAAGTATAAGGCACTATACCTGGAGAAGACAAATTTGGCAAGGAGGTTAAGCAAACAAAGGCCAATAAATGAACAGAAGGGGTTAAATATGGGTTGGTATCCTTTAGGTGGGGCCATCTCAAATTTGATTCGGCTATTAATTATCAAGTCAAGATATATCATTCTTCTGTTTTCTGAAAATACTTTCTCACATTTTCCCAACATACTTAACCATCTAAGACTGGTAAAATGGTATCCAGAGCAACTATCTGGGTATTGGAGGGGCTTGGATGACCCCTACTTATCCCACACCTTCTTACCTGCTTTCCATATTTTCGATCAAATTTTATTTACCTTTCCAAACCTCTTGAACTCATTATTCAGACTGCTTCACTTTCCTATGTATTTCTGCCATTTACAAGATAGCTCACACTTCACTAGTATAGCTGTATTTTCTTAAACAAAAGAGATTTCTAACTGGAATCTCACAACTGAATAGATGTTCATTGTTGTTTCACAGGCCTGTTTATCCTCTTCTGATTATATTCACTCCGGAAGAGAAATTTTAGAAATTAAATTATTAAACGTTCAAACACTAATTTTAACTTTTGCTTAGGCCATGGAATGACTACAAATTCAGAATAAAACAGCAAGATCTTTACTGCTTTATAGATCATTACGTATTAACTTAGCATTACATTATCTTGAAAAGGAAATTTTGTAGGCATTATCCCCCTTTTCTTTGAAAAACATTTCTTCTAAAAATATTTATTTTTCTTTTAAAACAGTGGAAAATTTATACTGATGTTAAGAGAGTCACTAAACTCTTATATAGAACATTAGTTAAAACTGTTTAAGATGATAGTTCCTTTTTCAATTTGAAACAAAGCCAAAACTTTCAAATTGAAGTTCCTTGAAGCCGAGTTCTTATAAAAATGTCCCTAAGTAATACGAATTCCCAAAGTATTAGAACAAACCAAGTTCTTAATTATTACAGAATTCCTAGATATCACCAAATGTCAAAATGGTGCAAAAGAATCTCATATTGGTTTCAGTAAGAGACTGATTACAGAAAGATACTACTATTTTTAAAATCCTTTTAACCAATAGGGATAACTTAAGGTGAGTTTTAAGTAATTTACATAAATTTCTGAACATGTTCTACTTTCAGATAAAAATAATCTTAGATTTCCCAGTGAGATTACACAAAAAGTCTCACATGTTTTGCTGGTCACTTTCTATTGATCACAGAACTTTGCTATAGAAGGAAAAAATAGGAACATGTGACATACCAAATATGACAGGATAAAACATCCTTGACTCTGTTTGAATTCACATAAGAGTGAAATTCTCCAATCACGCAGTATCTGTATTTTAGCCAGACTCAGGAATAGCCAGGTAGGAAACATTCCTTTTTAAAAGAACACAACAAGGATACTGACTAGGAGGATCCCATCCTAGATTGAGTCTAGAGTTGTCCCCTCGGTATTTCCTTTCTAGATTAAAATTTCACCTGTTAACAGTACAAGATCTCATTCCCTCTGAGTAACCTGTGGCATTTCTCCAATTTACCTTGATGCCAAATAATATAACAGATTCTGACCTGTCTTAAACATCCAAATAGGAATGACGTGTTTCACTTCAAATGTGACCAGAATAAATACTGTTTGACTATTTCCAATCCAAACAAAAACTTTTCTCTTTTACCTGAGGCATGCAATGATTAAAATGCTAATCAGTCTGCCTCTCTGATATGAGGGGAAAAGTTTTCCCTATTTTTTTCTTTTCTTTTTCCCACCTTCACAACCTGGCCAGGGTTAGAAGGTAGAAAGAGAGAGAGAATTTTAACAAAAACTTTCCAACAATTTCTAAAACTTTTATGCCTTCTTTAAACTTCATACCCATATTGTGCTCCCTGATGCTGCAGAAATCAGAGATGGAGAAGAGGGGGAGGGAAAGAGATAATAGTTCAGCTGCGGTGGAGTTGACTGCATTAATCACACAGACACATAAAGCCAGAACTCTTACGTAGGCAATGAAAAGAAGAATTCAAAAACTGACAAGAGATCATGATAGGAAAGTAATTCCCCCAGAGAGCCTAGTTATTCACCAAAATCCCCTACACTTTCCAAATTCTATGTGCCCAATCAGTCGTGGCCACGACTCCAAATTCTGTTCATGTCCCTGTTCCGAGTCAATTGCGAACAACTGACAGATCATAGGTGCGATGGCTATAGAAAAGAAAGAGATAACAGCAGCAGGGGATAGGCGTGCCTGTACCATTTGTACATGACTAGTACATGACTGATTTATTGATCTCAGTGTCACAATAGTATAGTCTCTTTAGCAAAGCAAGCAAAGTGATTTCCATGAGAACATTTTTAGTTTACATCTTTTACATCCATATCTTAGTGCCTTCTGCATAATAACTTTGGGGTACACATTCAGGGTCAGGACTATCTTGCCTTTGCTTATCAGTTGTGGAATTTCCTGAGAATGTCAGCCTTTATGCTAGTGCAAGTCTCAAGTATCTCACATCCCAGACTCCATCGGTACTGGCTCTCTACAGTTGTCTTCCTTTGACTGTAAGTTTTGATCTTCTCTGTCATCAAATAAGATGATATAGTCTGGGTTTTTAGGCTATTTGTTCAACAATTTTTTAACTGTTCAAGCAAGAGTGGACTCTCCTTCCAGTGTGAAGGATGTACTGTCTCAATCTGTAGGTGTTTTGCGCACCTGTTTTCAGAGATATTTCTAGGGTCCTGAAAATTTTCAGTTCTTCCAAGGTGGTATGATCAAAGGAGAGGTGTTTACTAATTTCCTGACTTTTTTCTTGTTTGTGAGTGATCACAAGCACTTTTTTCTGCCTTGGAATTTTAAGAAAGATTCCCTCTTTAATGTTGCCTCAAGCTCCCCGCTGCTAGTACTTCTCCTTACCCAGGACCACCACCCGGGAAGGTGACCAAGATCCAAGCATAGGCACAGTAAGAAAAATCTGACTTATTGCCAGAAAATAGATCCCTACAATCCCCTTCTGATGTTTACGTCCCGAAGAAACAGACCTTTCCTACTGACCTTCTAAGTTGCCTTCGGTGCTTGTGGTTTCAGAATTCTATAAACCACCATTCAGTTCCCTGAAGCACACTGCAGATGTTCTGAGGAACCCCACCAGTACAGGCATGGCCATCATTGATCTGAACTCTTTGCCCAGGACAGTGCAATCACCTTTGCTCTCCACCTTCTAGATTGTTTTGGTTGGGGAATTTGTTTCACTCTATCAATTTGTGGGTGATTTTTAGACATTTGAAGTGGTTTGGGAGAGAGATCAAACAACTCTCTGCCTTTTACTCTGCTGTCTTGACTCTGTCTCCCAACAATACTTAATTTTAAAAGGAGAGGAAAAGACAAGAGGAACAGGAAGGAAGAAAGGTAGAAGAAAAGTAAGAAACAATAGTAAGGAAGGAAAGAATGAGAGAAGGAAAGAAGGAAGGAAGGGAAGGAGTAAGGAAAGGAGGAAGAAAGGAAGGACAAAATCTATCACTATTGCACAGCAGAGAATTTTTCTGTAAATTTTCCTTTGGAATATTATAATATAGTTCTGTGGAACTTATAAATTGAAAAGTAAAATGAAGATTTATTGAACACTTTAATGTACT
Source organism: Bettongia penicillata ogilbyi (assembly GCA_023548195.1). Classification (NCBI taxonomy): domain Eukaryota; kingdom Metazoa; phylum Chordata; class Mammalia; order Diprotodontia; family Potoroidae; genus Bettongia; species Bettongia penicillata. The sequence goes on along the minus strand of JAJHZJ010000112.1, from coordinate 2,510,984 downwards.
CCTCAAATTTTTTTTATTAATTATTTAAAGTACATTTTGATCCTGAGATATAAAACATTATCTACTGACATATGCATTCATGGGAGAAATTATTAATAACAACAACAATAACATGACTACTGCCACTACTATAAATCCTAATACAACTGCCAATAATGACATAGTTCAACTTATCCAATACTCATGCATGATAACTGCATTCAAATTTCTTATGGAACAGGCAATAAGAGAAGATGAGAAATACAAAACTCATAGGTAAGAATCTGAAATGTTGGAGTTCATAAGTAATCAGTCTACAGATTTCAATAGTTATATGGTGTGTTTCCTTGAATTTAATTAAGAATTGGAAGATGACTTTCCAATTCTCAAAGCCTTAGGCAAATAGCACAATGCAATGGGTTCTAAATAAAGGATGATCACATTATTGGTTTAAAACTCCAAAGGACTAATTTCTGTGATTTTTTTTTTTTTTGAGAATTGAATGTAGCTTGAGAACTAATGTTCTCTTCTATCTCATCACAAGATCGCCACCAGCAATTTGACACATCAAAAAAATGCCCTTTCTAAACTTCCCATGAAAATATATTTGGGTAATTTATATGACTCAGTTTCAAGTTGTGTTATATACCTGCTGGAGGGTTTACTGAGATGATTAGAATTTGTTTAAGTTGTCAGTGCTCATTATATCCATTAACAGAATGTATTGACAGTATCAAGCTTGTAAAGAATCTCAACACTCCACTAGAAAAAGACTGGATTTTATGTCTTTTAGTATAATATTTCTACTATTTGTCATCTTACCTGATAGGGAATATAATGTCCTATTCAATGAGTGTCATTAAAAAACATGATTTGACAAAAATATATAAAGAACTGAGAAAAAATAAATGCAATATATCCTTATTCATATTTTTTCTTAGAGAAAAATGAAACAATCGCTGTGTCTTCAACTGGGGTAAATTAATGGACAAAATGAAATAGAGGTTGCTTTAAGGAATGAAGAGACTGAATCTTGATCCTCATGAAAAAACATGAATTAATTGAATCTGTGTTTACCTTATTGAGAAGACAAAGGAAATATGAAATATTGAAAACCCAAAGACAAGAGATCTAAATAAAAGAAAATGATATTTTTACTTTGTTATTTCCTCTCCTTAATTGTTTTGGGAATTTGCATTTCTTTTTATGAATAGAATAAAGTTATAGATTTTATTCTCATCTCCCCTCAGCAAGAAGTTCTAAACTTGGCAGACAAAGATACATCCTCTTTATTTTTAATATAAAATAGTTTTGATTTTATTGTTATAAACTTGAATTCTTATGACTCAGTTTTAAGTTGTTTTATATGCCTGCTTGACAGTTAACCTAGATATTATGAAATTGAAAAAGATGCTCAAACTATTTACAAAAGGGAAAATTATAATCACTTGACTCAGTTACACATTATGCCTAAAGTGGTCACATAATGAAAAAAAGAAGGACCAGAAAGAGAGAGAGACAGAGAGACAGAGACAGAGAGACACACAGAGAGAGATTAGCTAGAGTTTAGAATGATTGCACGTAGACCCTAAAGAAAAGAGGACTTATATGATACAATAATTTGCCCATAGTAGGCACTTAATATATGGTTTTTGACTGAATCATGTTCTAACCCGATCATTGTACTGTGAGGGGAAAAAACATAGATAAGGAAAAGATTTTTTTTAACATTAAATGACTTATATGGAAGTTAGTGAGTAGTGAAAGAAATGTAAAAAAGAAAGAAAATCATATCAATATGTTATATATTTTAAAGAAAGAGAAGTAATGAAAGATGTTCAGAAGTGAATAAAAATGTAAAAGGTATGTAGAAGAAAAGTTATTGATTTCATATATAATATACTTCTTGCTACTTGCAGCTTATTATACTAATTTCAATTTCTTAAATTTCATACATATATGTATAAATATATAACACCCATATGCACAAACTCAACACGTGTATTTATACCTACCATCATGCATGTGTGTGTACATATATATATATATATATATATATATATATATATATATATATATACATATGTGAACACACTTACACATATACTTAGCTAGAGGGTTTCAAAAAGCCAACAAACTAAAGAATTGTTTTGCATTTGGAGCAGAATAATGTTGTAACTGGACTTCCATTCTCATACACTAAAATATAATTAGAGTTAATAGCAAAAGACAGTTAAGTTTTTCTCTCTTTGAAATTCTGTAAGTCACATCCATACCTAACAAATTCCTTATGAAGCTTACTTGGTTAATGACCATCCACCCTCTATGTAATAACTACAGGTATGGAGAACCTTGAGGGAAGACATTCTTCCTTTTTATGCAATACATTGCAGGATTTTTTTTTTCTGACATTGAACTGATATCTGCTTCTCTATAATTTCAAATAATTGCTCCTACTTTGTCCATTCCAGTTACATGACTAATATTTCTTCCATATGTCAATCTTCAAAATTGAGGACAGCTTTCAAGTCCCCCTATATCTTTCCTTCAAAGTACACATGCCTAATTTTTCTAAGCAAGTCATGTAGGACAAAAATTTTAAGCATATTCACAATGAGTCATTTTCTTCATTAGAAGCTTCAGTTCACCAATGTGATACCTTAAGTCCTTCTACAGAGTAGCAATTAAATTTGATCAAATTAAATAATTTAATGATTTCATTAAACTGCACTTTACAATTGAACCAATGAGAACTGCTTGCCAACTTCTTTTTAACTATTTGTATCACCATATCAGAGAAAAGAATTATGGAGTTTTGTGGAACTTTATGGAATGTCAAGGGATGCTAGTGGAGCTGTTTGGTCCAGGCATCTGTACATGGTTAGTCAGAAGATATATTCAATTTAAACTCCAGAAACTTATTAAGAATTAGTCTAGCCACACATCCCAGAAGGAGTAACTTTTCATCATGGGTATAAGCCTCAATTTAGGAAGTATGTAGGGAATAAGAATTAAAGAAGGTAGAGGCATTTGTAGAGAGCAACAGTAATTCACTGCCTCTCTGCTTCTGTCTGGTAAATCTCATTTTTCAACCAAGTTCTACTACCACTATCTATGGGTGGTAACAGTATTGACAGGCCCTGACAGACGTGACATGGTTTTGACCCCTTATTAATCTTTGCATTAAAAAAGATAACTCCAGCGAGAAGGAGTTTAGATAGACTTCAACCTATAGCATTAGTATCTGTGTTTGACTGGGTGCATAACGTTGTGTTTTTGTCTTTCTGTGCATTTAATTGTGAGTTCACAATCTTCTAGAAGCTATGTAGTTCCATAAATAGGCTGCTGGTCTTGAAGTCAAGAAAACCTAGTGAGTCAATGTTCACTAAGTGAATAGTTTTGTAGAAACATGCAGCAATGGAGATTTTTTTTCCAATTTATTTATTCATCTTGCCTTATCCCGAAAAGACTGAATGAACCCTAAATCATTCATTTTTTTGAACTGAGCACAAATAGAGCACTGGAAATACTTGCTGCCATAGGTTGGTGGGGACAAAATGTCACAACACTATCTTTGGCTGCTGATCACTGAACCTTAAGGTAGTAAAGATCATAGAGCCACACAAAAGCATTTTAAGAGCTTGACAAAGCGGGTGGGGAGCTGAACTTAAGTAAAGGGTTTGAGTCAAAACTAAAGTAAATTTCAACTTGTTGATGAATTCATACCAAAAATACTTGGGACACTTGGGAGGCACAGAAAACCAAATGATAACTAGTTCCTATGACTGATCTGAAGTTTTCTTCAGCCAATTATATAAGTTTTCATAACTGTGATTCTAATGGTAGCCTTTCCAGGTCCTGAAATTAGCTGTGGGAATGTAATTATTGCTATTATTTTAAGAAACTTTTTCATCTGTCAGCAACAGATATTTACTACCTGTGTGACCCTGTGAAGTCACTTTAGCTCTGTTTACCTCAGGTTCCTCATCAGTAAAATGAGAACCATATTAGCACTTACCTGAAAAAATATTTCAAAGACCAAATAAGATATTTTTAGAGCAATGAACAAAGTGCCTGTCAAAAAGAAGGCAACTAAATACTTTTCCCACCCACCCACATCATCTTCATAATGTGTAACAAAAAATTTGCATATTAAACTGGAATTGTTTTTGACTGACAGATGTCTTCAATCAGAAAAGTGACCAATATTTGTTACCTACCTTGGTTTTTAAGATTTTTAGGGGGGGGTGGAGCCAAGATGGTGGAGTAGAAAGCCTCACATACGCTAGCTCCGAACCCACAGTCCATATATTTCCTGCAAGAAGAACTCCTCACAAATTCTGGAGCACTGCAAGGTGCACAGAAACACAGTGGAAAAGATTTCCTTCCAGAATCCCTTGGAGAGCCCTTGCCAGGGGTCCATCCCACAGCAGACAGCGGAGTCCACTCCTGCCCTGTCCTGGCTCCATGGCCCCAGAGGAGCAGATCCGAGCAGGCTTCAGGGACAGAATCTCCGGTGACCGTGAAGGTCACTCCACCGACAGACTCTACAGGTCAGTGAGAGAGACATCTAGGCTTGCCAAGAGGGGAGCGGGGTGTCTCCCTGACTGGGGCCCCCTCAGGAGGCAGCAGCGGAGGGAGCAGCAGAGGCAGCAGCAGAGGTGGCCCAGGACTCCTGGAGCAGCATGCAGAAGTTCAGGGCCATTACAGAAGGGCTCTGCATAAACCACTGAGGGAACTGAGCCTGGGAGGTGGCCCTGCCCCTACCCAAGCACTAGAACTTAAGCTCACCTTGAATAGCAGCTGTGCCTGCCACAGAAAGCACCTTCGAATCTCAGACCCCAAGCACTAGCTGGGAGGATCTAGGCGGGGGTGGACAGGAATCTCAGAAGTCAAGTAACTGGCTGGGAAAATGCCCAGAAAAGGGAAGAAAAATAAGACCATACAAAGCTACTTTCTTGGGGGACAGATGTTCCTGCCTTTCATTTCTGATGGGCGTGGAATAGGATATTCCAGAAGTCAAAGGAACTAGGACTCAAACCAAGAATCACCTACCCAACAAAACTGAGTATAATACTTCAGGGGAAAATATGGTCTTTCAATGAAACAGAGGACTTAGAAGCATTCTGGATGGAAAGACCAGAGCTGAAAAGCAAATTTGACTTTCAAACACAAGAGTGAGAAGAAGCATGAAAAAAAACCGCAAAGAGAAATCACAAGGGACTTACCAAAAGTGAACTGTTTACATTCCTACATGGAACGACAATATTTGTAACTCTTAAAACGTTTCAGTATCTGGGTAGTTGGTGGAACCACACACACACATACACACACACATGTATATGTGTGCACGCACACACACATACACACATGCACGCACATACAGAAACAGAGGGCATAGAGTGAGTTGAATAGGATGGGACTATATCTTAAAAGAAATTAAGATAAATGGTGAGAGAGAAATGTAGTGGGAGGAAAGAGGGGGAAATGGAATGGGGTAAGTTATATCTCATTCCAGAGGCAACAGGAGACTTTTTAGTGGAGGGAAAAAGAGGAGAGCTGAGAAAAAAAAACAAGAAGTTTACCCTCATCACATTCGACTAATGGAAGGAATAAAATGCACACTCATTTTGGTTTGAAAACCTATCTTACAATGCTGGAAAGTGGGGTAGAAGGAGATAAGCAAGGGGGGGGATGATGGAAGGGAAGGCAATGGGAGGAGGGAGCAATTTGAAGTCAATACTTGGGGAGGGACAGGATCAAAAGAGAGAATGGAAACAATGGGGGGCAGGATAAGATGGAGGGAAATACAGTTAGTCTTACACAACACGACTATTATCGAAGTCATTTGCAAAACTACACAGATAGGGCCTATATTGAATTGCCTGCCTTCCCAAAGGGAATGGGTGGGGAGGGAGGGATGGGGAGACTTTGGAACTCAAAGTTTTAGGAACAACTGTTGAGTATTGTTCTTGCTACTAGGAAATAAGAAATACAGTTAATGGGGAATAGAAAGTCATCTGGCCCTACAGGACAAAAGAGACCATGGGGACAAGAGAAGGGAGGGATGATAGAAGAGAGGGAAGATTGGTGAGAGGGAAAATTAGATTGCTCGGTGTATTGGGGTGGGGAGAATGGATAAAAGGGGAGAAAATTTGGAACCCAAAATTTTGTGAAAATGAATGTAAGAAGTTAAATAAATAATTTTTTTTAAAAGTCTTTTAGGCCTTCTGGTTGCGTTCATTAATTCAAACTGGTTTAATTTTTCTAAGAAATACTAATAATTATAATATGTTTAATTTTATCCATTCGTGTCTCCCAAAAGTCGACAGGTCATTTAAACAATTCAGTTGGAAGCAATTGTAATTCTCACATTGAGTATTATTTCATCTTTCTCATTTCTTCTATTTCAATGTTAAATTTAGCTTTTACATTAATCACATGATATTAATACTGTACAGAAATAGCTCGTTTCTAAAAGACTTTCACTCATATCTATCATACTGAGACATAGCAAAATCACCTGTTTTGAATCTTTTCATGTTTTACCATGTTCAGTGCCAAGTGCCTGAAGCCCTGAAGACTTCACCTGTCATCAAAATCCTGTCCAAAGATTTCAATAGAATGACTCATCCAGTCAAGTGGCACATTGATTGGCCTGGCCTTGTGTGGAAATAACTCATCAGCAGCAAAGTAACCTCCTTGGTCCATTCCAGCAACAGACCTCATTATGAAGCCAGATCTGTAGCCAAATGTCTCTCTTGACCCAGCCTAGTGATATATTGAACCATTAAACTGAAAAGCCATTGATCTGCAAAGGAATGAAGCCAATTCAGCAGCTAAGTGACTTAATCAAAATTTATTCCATGACTCTTAGATAATGTTGTGAGAATTCATTGAAGTAAGGAGAAGAATTGCTATGGGTCACACCATTTATATGAATCTGTAGTAGAATCATATTTGAAGTCATTCTACCTTGGTTCAACCTACCAGGATTGTGGTGGATGGCAAAAGTTTTAGCAACACTAGTTTATTTCCTACAACAAATATTTAAAATAAGTAATTTGTCATGCATTCCTTCACCCAGGACATAAACAAAAGTGTTGAACAACACAGTCTTAAAGAGTAATCCCTGCTATCCCCCCATGGCAGGCATCCAACCTTAGTACCACTGTATACTCTTCTGGGTTTTAATCATTCAACTAAAAAAAAAGAGACATGCAGGTGGCATAGTTGATAGAGCACTAAGCTTAGAGGCACAAATCCTTGAGTTGAAATCTGGCCTCAGACACTAACTAGACAGCCCTGAGAAAATCCCTTCATCTATGTCTGCCTCAGTTTTGTCAACTGTAAATGGAGGTCTTAACACACCTGCAGCAGAAGTCTATTCACGAATACCTAGATTTTGTTGTTGTTGTTATTGTTTTCTATGTTTTAGCAAGAGCAACAGATTGTTGCATTATTAATTAATTAACTAGCTAAGGGACTATAACCTATACTTTGCCCACTAGATGGTACAATGAGTAAGAGTGAGTAGTATAGTCCAATATCTGCCCCCTTCCCCTCAGAAAAAACATCCTTTGTGCTCTGGAGAGAAAACCTGCTTGGGTAAGAAATTGTCCCAAATCTGATTTGGAATTTGGGCATATGATAGGGAATATGACAATATATAAATGCTGGCTACCCGAATATTTAATGGGTTTTTGAAAACTTTCTATTATTGAGGTGTACTTAGATAACCCAGTAACCAATTTCCTCAATTTTTACTCTGTAGTTAAATATTTTTACTTTGCTAGTTGCACTAATGATTTTCTCTGAAGTTGCATGGACACCTCCTATCTTATTGGTCCTTAGTCAGCTGCTCCTACCAGTATTTTGATGACTTGTGGTTGTCACTACAGGCAGAAGATCTTTTCTCTAATGATAGTACTTAAGACTGATTTATTTAATTCACTGTCATTCCACATTAGAATTAGGCTCTTGGTTGTTCATAGCACTGGGAAATCAAAACGTTATAACTTGGGGTATGTGCATTTGTATGAAAACAAAGTAAACCTCTGTCTTACCCCTTGGAGACCACAGTGAATCACAATCAAAAATATAGTGGTTTTCTCATTCATTTTCCCAGGAGTGTATTGATAGGGTAAAATGCCTAAGTTCATCATTTATAGATTTAGAGCTGGGAGGAACCTCTTCTGTTAGAATGCAAGTATCTTTAGCACATATATTATGGCTTAACCTTCTTTATTTCCTCAGCACTTAGTACAGAGTTTGTGACATAATGAAGATTTAATAAATATCTGTAGACTGATTGAGTGATTAAACTTAGCAGTTTTTTAGCTCAAAACCCACATTTCACAACTGACAAAATAGAATCTCAGAGTGATGAAATGCCTTTGACAAAGTCACACAGGAAGGAGGTGAGAGAACAGAATTTTGATCCCAGGCTTTTTGCCAAGATATTAAAGCATATTGTCCCTTAAACAAAGGGCTTAGTTAACTATTCTTATTTTATAGAATTGGTACAATAATGTGCTATTGAAAAGAAAACAGCATATTCACATAGTATTCTTCACTTCCTTTTTTAAATTATTAATATATTTATTTTATCTTTTAGTAGTTACTTTTATAAAATTTTGAGTTCTAAGTTATCTACTCCTTTCAAAGACGGCCAGCAATCTGATATGAGTTTTACATGTAAAATAATATCACACATATTGCCACATATTTAATCATGCAAAGAATTAGAATCAAAGGGAAAACATGGGAAGACTGAGAGAGAGTGGGAGAGAGAGAGAGAGAGAGAGAGAGAGAGAGAGAGAGAGAGAGAGAGAGAGAGAGAGAGAGAATACTATACTGCAATCTGCAATGACATTGCATAGTTCTTTATCTGAATGTGCATAGCATTTAACATCATGAGCCTTTTGAAACTGTCTTTCACTCTTCTATTGCTAAGAAAAGCTAAGGTTATCAAAGTTGTTTATTGTGCTATGTTACTGTTCCTCTACACAAAGTTCTCCTAGTTCTACTCACTTTTCTCATCATCAATTCAAAAAGTAATTTCAGGTTTTTTGAAGTCTGTCTCTTCATTATTTCTTATGGAAAAAAAATAGTATTCCATTATAACTATATGTTACAACTTGTTCAGCTATTCCAAAACTGATGGGCATCTCCTCAGTTTCTAATTCTTGTCCACCACAATAAACTGCTAGAAATATATTTTTTTTGTGCATATAAATCCTTGTCCCTCTTTTTATGTTCTCTTTGGGATACAGACCTAAAGGTAGTATTGCTGAGTCAAAAGGAGTGCACAGATTTGTAGCCCTTTGGACTTAGTTCCAAATTGCTCTCCTGAATGGTTGGATCAGTTCACAATTCTACCAACAAGGCATTTTCATATTTTTCCAAATATCACATTTATCATTTTCCTGTTTGTCATGTTAGCCAATCAGATAGGTGTAATATGATACCTCAGAGTTGTTTTAATTTGCATTTTTCTAATGAATAATAATGTAGAGCATTTTTCAATACGACTACAGATAGCTGGAATTTCTTCATCTAAGAACTTCCTGTTCATATCCTTTGACCAATACTCTATTGGAAAATAATGGGTGTTCTTTTAAATTTGACTCAGTTCCCTATATATTATAGAAATGAAGTCTTCATCAGAGATACATTCTATGAAGAATATTTTCCAAATTTCTACTTCTCTTATACTTTTGGTTGCATTGGCTTTGTTCCTGCAAAAGAAATTCCATTAGATTTAATCAAAATTATCAATTTTGCATTTTATACTGTTCAGTACCTCGTTTAGTAATAAATATTTCTATTCTCCTTCATAAATACTTCCCTAATTACTCATCTCCATTTTATAGGATAGCTCATCTCATTCACATTCACATTGTGATAACTAATTATGTCTATTTCCCCACCTTATTTTTCCCATTTGTGGATTTCTTTCCACTTTCTCCCTTTCCCTCCTCATCACTGTTTTGCTCCTGACCACAGTTTCTCTTAATCACCCCTCCCTTCTAACAGCCCTCCTCCTTTTTATTTCCCCTTTTCCATACTATTTCTTCTCTTCCTTCAACCCATTTCACTTCCTACTTCCTATAAGGGAAGTGATATCTCTATACTCAGTTGATTGTGTATATTATTGAGCCAAGTCCGATGAGAGTAAGGTTCAAACAATGTTAATGTAACCTTCCTTCTTTCCTTGTATGGTAGTAGGTATTTCCATCATTTAAATTGAAGTGGTATGCCTTTTTCTGCCTCCTATTTTCCTCCTCACAGTATAACTTCTCCCCTTACTTATTTCCATACCCTCTGACTATGAATACCACTTTTAAATGTCATAATGAAGATAAAATTCTCAGGAGTTTTAAGTGTTATTTTCTCATGGAGGTATGTTAACAGTTTAAGCCGATTGAAGAACATTTTGTTGTTGACTTTTTTCTTCCTGTTTACCATTTGATGCCTACCTTGAGTTTTGTATTTGAAAACCAATTTTTCTGTTGAACTCTGGTGTTTTTTATATGGAAGTCCCCTACTTAACTGAATCTCCATCTCCTCCTCAAAGAGATTATGATCAGTTTTTCTGGGTAGTTGATCCTTGTTTGTAATCCAAGATTTTGCCTTGCTGAATAACATACTCTAAAAAAAACCCCTAATGTTTTTTATTTTATTTTATTTTCATATTCTTTACTTACTTTTATTTTTTCTCATACATGTGTTCCCCATTTATTTACCTATGCACTTGAGTTTCTCTCACAGGCTAATAGATTTTTAAGGTAAAATGTACCTTAGCAGTCATCTAGTGCAGTTTTCTCATTTAGCCCCACAGAGGACAAAGTAGAGATTATTTAACTGAAGTAAATTGGCATTGCTCAAGGGAAAATAAAGAGTAGGTAATATAGTTGGGTTTGAATTGAGATCCCATAACTTCTAAGTCAATGCAATTCATTTTACCTCCTTTCATGTATAATGATAATTCCCTGGCAAGTCTGGGAAATAGACATTATTTTTAGGTTTTACCCCTTCATCCAATCTTCCTTTCCTTCTATCATACCCCCCAAACAATCTCTTGATGCTTTCCCTCTTATTTTCTCATAGGAAAAGAGAGGTTTCTATCACCTATTACCTGCATGTATTATTTCCCAGTTACATGTAAAAATAATTTTTAACATTTATTTTTAAAACTTTGAGTTCAAAATTCTTTCCCATTTTCCCTCCGCATACACCCAAATTGAGAAAGCAAGCAATTCAATATAGGTTGTCCATGTGTAGTTATGCAAATCACTTCCATAAAAGTAATGTTATGAGGGACTAATTATATTTCCTTCCATCTTATCCAAATACCTATCTATACTCTTCCCTCCTTCAACCCTATCCTTATTCAAAGTTGTTTGCTTCTGATTACCTCCTCCTTCCAATTGCCCTCACTTCTATCATAAACCCCACTTTCTTTTTCCCATTCCATCTACTTTCCTGTAGGGTAATATAGATTTTCACATTGAAATGAGTATACATACATACATACATACATATATATATACATATACATACATATATATGTATATATTTCCTCCTTAAGCCAACTCTGATAAGAGTAATGTTCACTCATTCCCTCTCAAATCCACCCATTTCCCCTACATTGTACAAGTTTTTTCCTGCCTCTTTCATGAAAGGTAATTTATCTCATTCTATTCCTCCCTTCCTCCTTTTTCTGGTAAATTCTTTTCTCATCCCTTAATTTTATTTTTAGATGTTATCCCTTCTTGTTCAACTCACACTCTACCAACTATCTATCTATCTATTTATCTACCTATCTATCTGTCTATCTATCTATCTATCTATCTATCTATCTATCTATCTATCTATCTATCATCTTTATATCTGTCTGTGTGTCAGTCCATCTATCTATATTCTCCAACCCTAACTTAGAAAAGTCTCAAATTTGTAACTCAAGAATTACAAATGTAGGAATTTAAACAGTTCAACTTTAGTAAGTTCCTGATGAGTTTTCTTCCCTCTTTACCTTCTCATGCTTCTCTTGATTCTTGTATTTGAAACTCAAATTTTCTATTCTGCAATACTAGAAAGCACACAATTTCATTAAATATTCATTTTTTCCATGAAAGATTGTACTCAGTTTTACTGGGTAGGCAATTTTTGGTTTTAATTCTAGCTGCTTTTACTTCTGGAATATCATATTCCAAGCCTTCTGACTTAATGCAGAAACTTCTAGGTCTTTTGTTATCCTGATTGTGTTTTCACAATACTCAAGTTGTTTCCTTCTGGCTACTTGAGATATTTTCTCCTTCTGAGAAATTCGGAATTTGGCTACAGTATTCCTAGGAGTTTTCCTTTGGGAAATTCTGTTGACATATGATTGTTGGATTCTGTTTTTTTTTTTAATAACACAGACAAAAGTAACTTCATTTTTCTCCAATTTTTAGAACAATAAACTTAAAATTTTTTGGCCATGCATAGCTTCTTAGATAAAAGAAATACCATACTTGTTATATGTTGGTATTTACATATTTGTAATTTGTAAGTGTATTATTTTGGATTGAAATAAGGTTCATTATTAAATTTATCTTTATATATTCCTTTTTTATTTTTAAGTTTTTTAAATTATTATTGTTATTTCATTTGTTGTCAGTGTTCTACAATCACTTCCATGTATCTTAGATTTTTCTCCTTCCTCCACCTGTTCCCCCTACTTTGCCACTTGCTCCCTAAGTCAACGTACAATTTCATGTAGGTTCTAATCATATATTCCTATTAAATTCATTTTCACCTTAATTATGTTACATAGAAGAATTGCAATGAATTGGAAGAAATCACAAAACAAAACAAAACATAATACAAAAGAAAATGATCTGCTTCATTCTGTGACCAAATGCCACAGTTCTTTCTTTGAATGTGGAAGGAATTTTGCCTTAAGTGAACACTGGTAATTTTTTAAGTCCTTGAATTGCTATGAAGTACTAAGTCTACCAGAAAAATTCCTTGCACACTGTGGTTGGTACTGAGTTCAAAATTCTCCTGATTCTGCTCCTTTCACTCAGCGTCAGTTCATATAAGTCTTTCCAGACCTCTCTGAAGTCTTGCTGTTTATCATTTTTTATAAAGCAATAGTATTTCATTACATTGATATACCATAATTTATTCAGCCATTCACCAATTGATAGGCATCCCCTTGATTTCCAGTTTTTGGCCACCACAAAGCGAGCTGCTCTAAATATTTTTTTTTTTTTTCATGTGGGACCCATTCCCATTTTTATGATTTGTTGAGGATACAGTCCTAGAAGGGTACTCCTGGTTTAAACGGTATGCACATTTTTGTAGTCCTTTGGGCGTAGTTCCAAACTGCTCTCCAGAATTGTTGGATCAGCTCACAGCTCCACCAACAATGAATTAGTGTTTGAACTCTCCTGTGCCTTCTCCAACTTTTATCATCTTGCTGCTTTATCATGTTAGCAAATCTGATAGTTGTGATGTGGTATATCAGAATTGTTTTGATTTACTTCTCTCTAATCAATAGTGATTTAGAGCATTTTTTTCACATGACTATAGATAGCTTTAATTTCTTCCTCTGAAAACTGCCTGTTCATAGACTTTGACCATTTATCCATATGGGAAGATAGGTGGATTGTTTCAGTGTATCTTTTGTCATCTGGTTCTAGAATATTAGGGCACTTGTCATTTATCATTTCTTCAAAGATGATGTCTTAGCTCTTTTTTGATCATGGCTTCCAGGTAATCTAATAATTTTTAAAGTATCTTTCCTGCATATATTTTCCAGGGCAGTTATTTTTCCAATAATATATTTCACATTTTCTTCTTTCTTTCATTCTTTTGTTTTTTCTATGATTTCTTGATTTCTCATAAAGTCATGTGCCTCATTCTAATTTTTAAGGAACTATTTCATCAATGAGCCTTTGGACCTCCTCCATTTTGCCAATTATGCTTTTTAAGACATTCTTTTCCTCAGTGACATTTTGGACCTCTTTTGCCATTTGATTTAGTTTTATTTTTTACGGTGTTATTTCTTCAGCATTTTTGGGTCTCCTTTAGCAAGTTGTTGACTCATTTTTCTTAATTTTCTTCCATCATTCTCATTCCTCTACCCATTTTTTCATCTCCTCCTCTCTCTTGATTTTCAAAATCATTTTTGATCTCTTTCATTCCCTGGAACCAATTCATATTTTCCTTGGAGGCTTTGAATATAGGATATTTAACTGTGTTGTGTTCTTTTGAGTGTATATTTTGATCTTCTTTTTCACCAAATAAGATTCTATAGTCTGATTTTTACCTTTACTCATATTCCCAGTCTATTACTTGACTTTTGAGCTCTTTCTCAATGTAGGTCTTTCTTCCAGTGTGTGTGTGTGTGTGTGTGTGTGTGTGTGTGTGTGTGTGGAAAGGGCAGGTGTACCATATCCCAAGCTTCAGGGGTTTTGCAAAGTAGTTTTCAGAGATACTTTTGGGGACCTGAAACTTGTCAGCTCTTCCAAGGTTGTATGATCAAAAGAGATACGTTTGCTACTCTTCCGGTCTATGCTCCGGTCTTTGAGTGACCTCAAGCACTCTTTCCTGCCTTGGAATTGTGAGGAGGATTCCCTGTCCACCACTGCAGTTCAGTGCCTTGAAGTCTTCTCAGGTACCATTTATACTGCATTAGCCCATGCTCCTGGATGCTTCTCTCCTAGTCCCATGCAATATACCCTTCCTCTCCCCCTTCCAGGTTTTCTTGTCTGGAAGCTTGTTTCACTCTCACTTTTTGTTTTCTACTGCTCCAGAATTTACTTATAGTCTTTTTACATGTATTTGGAAGAGTTTGTGGGACTCAAATCTTTTCATGTAGAAGTTGCAAGGTCTTGCATAAAACTGACTCTGCTTCCACGATATTTAAATTGTTTCTTTCTGTCTGCTTGCCATATTTTCTCCTTGACCTCATTATTCTGGAATTTGGGTGCAATGTTCCTTGATGTTTTCGTTTTAGGATCTCTTTTAGGAGGGGATTGGTGGACTTTTTTGAGGAATATTTTACACTCTAATTCTAAGCTCTCAAGGTAGTTTTCCTTTACAATTTTTGAAAGATGCTGTCTGGTCTTCTTTGTTGATCATGACTTTCAGGTAGACAAATGATTCTTAATTTACTTCTCTTGGATAAATTTTCCAGGTGATTTTCTTTCCCAATAAGGTACTTAAATTTTCTTCTTTTTTTCCATTTAAAAAAAAAATATTTGACTGTTTCTTGAAAGTTATAAGCTTCCACTTTCCCTATTCTAATTTTTAAATGAATTGCTTTCTTCACTTTGTTTTTAAATCTCCTTTTCCATTTGGCCAATTTTACTTTTCAAACAAAAATCTTCGGTGAGTATTATTCCTCCTTTTCCATTTGATAAATTCTACTTTTTCAGAAGTTCTTCTCTTCAAAGTTCTTTAACTCTCACCATTTGCCAATTGTAAATTTTAAGGAATTGATTTCTACAGTCAATTTTTGTCCTTCCCCTTACAAACTGTTCATTCTCTCTTGCATACCTCTCATTTCTTTTCCCACTTTTTCTTCAGCCTCTCTTATTTGACTTTTAAGATATTTCTTGACCTCTTCCAAGAAGACTTTTTGTCCTTAACATCAATTCATACTGCCACTGAGGTTTGTGATATAAGTATATTTACAATGTTGTCCTCTTCTGAGTTTGTATTTTGATTTTCCTTTCCTCCATAGAGTCTATGATCAGTGTTCATTTTTGCTTTTTGCTCAGTGTATATGTCCATTTTCTGCAAAGTTGAGCACTGCTTCTGGGCTTGCAGGGGACACTGTACCATGCTTCTTATGTTGAAGTTAGGAGACTTGTCACTAACTTTGTGTGGCTGGGTCTCAAGTGCTGGAAGCTGGCGGCTTTAGGGGTCTGTCAGCTTACCTGGTGCTGAGTGGGATCCTAGTGGTGGTGTCTGGTGTGTGACGAAGACTGGGGGGTATTTCTGTGCTTACCTGGGGATACACTAAAGCACACAGATGTCTGGATGATGGAAGATGCCTGTCCATGCCGTGCTATGCTGAATCTTGGACAAGTCCAACTGTAGGGGGATGCTTTCCTTCCTAAGGCTGCATTGGAGCATGAGGGCTTCTCAGATTTGAAGACTGCTGGTTGCCAAGGCTATGCTAAGGCACATGGTGGTGGGGTTAACGATGTTGGCATTTGCAGGAGTCATAACCTGGGGGCTAAATATCTCCCATTGTTTTGCAGAATTGGGGCTTGCTACCATCTTGTTGGCATATTTCCTGCCATGGTATATGCTCCTCCTTTATCCAAGTGAAATGAGCCTTTATGGGTAGCCCTCCATGCTTTCTGGGTTAAGAGACTACTGCACTCCATCTTTCTGTTGTTTCTCTGCTCTAGAATTTTTCCTGGGGTCCTAACTTTTGTTTTTTTCATAGGTCACTATTAGTTGGTGAGAGATATTTATTGCTTACTTCACTAACTTGGCTCTCTCTCTGAAGAAATGAAGCTTCATCTCTTTGTCACTAAAATTTACATGATCACACAAACACATTTTGAATCATTGCAATGACATTGGTATATGAATGTACAGGAGGCAAGGGAATTACCTACTTTGCTAAGTTCAGGTGGAGAAAATGAATAAACTCACATATTCAAAGCCCTATTAAAAAGACTTCAGAGCAATTCTTTGATCTTGATTACTCCTCACCTTGTATCATTGATTTCCATTTGTTGATAATCTTTTATTTTATTTAACTTCCATTACTCAACTCTTCTATGTCTTTTCTTATGATTTATCATATTTTAAGCAGCAATTTCACTTACAATTTTTCATCTCTCTGAAACTGCCCCATGACACCTTTACTTTAAACAACTACTGAAGAAGCTCTCATTGGTCTCATTTTAAGAATTAACCCCCTCACACATCTAGTCATTGCTTCTAATTAAAATGTTTTCCAAATGTTCTAAATTTCATACATCTATGACCACCATAGAAGATCCTACTAAGAAAATAGTTAACTATTTTAGCTACTCTAACAAATCTTGTCATGTTTTTGAGTAAGTTTCAGCAAAGAAAGTAATCTGCTATGCTTACAGAAGCAGCAAAATGGGTCAAGAAAGATTTCCTTTCACTTTTCCCATTATATGGTATCTAATAGGAAGGAAAAGGGAGAGAATAATTATTTTTGGAATCAAATGAGAACCATCCCATGGAAAACTGAAGGAAATTTCTTCTGAGAACTTTCAGTTCAATCAAAACCTTGAATTCGAGCACCAAGAGCTAAATTCTTCCCTTCAGTGAATACATAACTTTCCATTGGATCCATCATTTATCTTAGGTATGATTCAGCATGTGAAAAAAATCTTTTCTAACTGCAACTATAATTAGCTTGAATTCTTGCTTGTAGCTTTTCAAGTGCTACAAGATTCAAAAGATGGGTTGGAAAGCAAAGAAGTTTATCCTTTTCATTCGAATTCATATAGGTTTTAGTAGACAAGTAAAGGTAAACAACGAGGTATGTTTTATTCATTTGGTTTGGAAGATAACATTTATTCCATATTCATTAATTTTATAAAAGATAGTAATATTCTGTCATTTGCTTTAGCAATTAAGTTTTAGCCTATAATAAGTAAATGAAATGGTTTCTATATTTCTGCTGCTCCCTTAATTCTTCACCTGCTATGAAATTACTATTCCTTTTTTCTCCTGGTACCAATCTTTGATACATCTATGATCATATTGAATCGCATACCCCTTCTCATGATACAGATACAGATCATAGCCCATTCCTGCTGTATCCTTTGCAACTGTTTGCCATTTCCAACAGCAGTTCTTCTAGAGGGGATGTGCATCAGGTTGCTTAGCTCATATATTTCTTCTGCTGCATTGAAGATGCACAGATATCAATAAAGGACACATACTATCTATTCATCTGTTATTATTTGTTCTCTCTATATGATTATCCCATCTTTTTTTGTGGGTAAAAGTTTTTTGAACCTTGTACCAATAAAAATCATTCATGGAAAATAAGGCATTTTATCAACTTCTTACACTGCATTGAAATTTAAACTTCAATTAACCATTGATGACCTGTGCTTCTTCACAGGTTGATCTCCCTTAATAATTGAGTGCATGCATTATGACAATGTATATATGTATTTCAGTCAGAGCATATTAGACGTTGAGACACACATACATACACACATATGTATGTATGCATATATGTATGTATATAAATGTGAATATATGTATGTGTATATGTGTATACACATACATATGTATGTGTATACACACATATAAATATATATATATATATATATATATATATATATATATATATAATGCATCCCTCTCATATGCTCTTGCCCAGCATAATTAAAATGGTAAAAATTGGTATGCAAAACTTTTTGTTATTTTACCATTAGTAGTCACCACAGTTAGTTTTTCTTCATATACTTTTTCCTCCAATTCATTTCCCTGTCCCTGATGACTTGAGGATTATCTTTCATTCCTTGGAACTTATCCTTGAATTGAACATATCCAAGCATCCTTATCCTTATAGCTTTCCTGATGTAACCATCTTTTTATTTCATTATTTCCAGGGGCCAGTTTTACCAGTCCTTCTCCTACATCAGAAAATTGTGCAAAGTTCTTTACATGACATGGGTCCTTAAAATAATCTGTCATGATTGCTCCAAAATGTCTACTCTACCTATCACTTGCAAAGTGGCCAAGAGGAAAGACTATTTAATACACTGGATGCAAGGGAGGCTGGTCCAAATTTCTCTATGGTATTGGGATCCAGATGACTAGCATTATATTACATAAGTATACTTATTTGAAACAATATATATATATATATATATTCACATATTTATTTGCCCTGGCAAAACAGAGAAATAATGAAAATGTGACATGAAAAGTGGAAAATACTTGTTCCTTTAATTGTGTGAAGCAAATTCAGGTAAATATCTAAAACAAAAAGTGATTTTATCATATTATAAAGTGATTTTCATTTTTTCATTTTTCAGACTTATTTACTTAAATTCATATGCAGGTATTAATATTTTGTCAAGTCTCAACCTAACTATTTTTTTTGTTAAGATTCTCTAAGTGTTAAATCTCTGTTTTATTCATTAAAATATTCCATATTAGTAATAAAGGAAGGGTGATCAACAGTGAAAGACCAATCATCTCTGATCAAGATAATGATCAAAGAAAATGTGAAAGGACCCTTGATGAAAAATTGTGTCCACCTTCAGAGAGAGCTCTGGTGATCTTTGGGTACAGAATGTAGCATCCTGTTTTAAAACTTTATTTGTCTATGTCTTTGGGTTTTTTTGTGTGTATTTCCTTTGTAACATGGCTAAAATGGAATTATGTTTTGCATGATTTCTTATACATAGTCTAAATCATGTTGTTTTCCTTGTCAAGGCACAAGGGAAAGTAGAGAAAGAGGGATAATTTGATAATATCTAAAACTAAATATTACATGTTTGTATATAACTTAGATATATTTATTGAAATAAATGAAATTTATATTTATTTTGTTCTGTATAATACAATCTGACATCAGTGCTACCATCAGAAAATAGAATTGACCATGGACCTTTGAATGTTATGCCAGCGGATAAATGATCTAGCCAAAAGAAATATGCACAGTCCCAGGAATTGACTCTATTTACTCCTTAAGAACAAGGTTGACTAAATACAGAGAGGGTTCTGTAGGAAACCCATCAGGAAACTAATTCTTGGGACACACTAATCTGTGATACACATTAAAAAACAAACAAAAAAAAACAAACAAAAAAACATTTTTCTGTGGTAGAGTGGTGAATGCAATATGGCATAAACTGAGTTATGGGGTACTAAAAATTGCATTGTTATGTAGCCTGCAAATGAATATGAATTTAAATGGTGTAACTCTTAAATGCCACTTCTTCACCCAGTGACAAACAAGATCCAGAGTACTGTACTAGGAGTCAGGAAGACTTGAATTTGAATGCTTCCTTAGAAATGTACTTACTAGCTCTGCTGCTCTGGTCAAGTCACTTAGCCTTCCTATGTGTTAATTTTCTCATTTATAAAATGGAGATAAGAGCATTTATATCACATGAATGTTATGTGGATCTAATAAGCTAACATATATAAATGCAGTGCAGACCTTATAGGGCTATGTAATTTGTGCTTTATTAATTATAATTCTTTCATTAGGAAGCTAGACTAAATTTATAATTATATTTTGGCAGTGGTTAAAATCACAAAATAAAAATGTTTCAGGTAAATTGAAAGTAAATGTGTATGTTTTATACAGAAAATTAGAATAAGTTAAATTTATAGTTAATGGAAGGGTAATAAGAAACACTATTTCATGAAAGTTTTTGTTATTAGCTCCTCTTCATGAAATATGTTGGAAATAGAACCATTCTGGAAATAATTAATGTATTATTAGCTAACATGTCTTGCATAGAATGACCAAATTGGGAATTCCTAATATGCATTTGACAAGGTTTCCAAAGTCAGCCTAAAAGGTGGAAATTAATGACTTCAGGTAAGTGTCATTCACATGGGAAGAGAGGGGAAAAAATGTCTAAAAAATTTGACCAACAACAACAAAAAAAAAAAGATGGTAAGTTAGACACCATTCAAAAGTCTTAGCTCAGGTAATACAGACACTTTATTCAAGAATATAGTGGAAGGATTCTGGAAATCGTGAGCAACGAAACATTACTTAAAAATGTAATTGATAGCACTCTAACATATAAGAAAGGAGTGATTACCAAATGTAGGTTCATTTCAGAATAAGCTTTCTATAGTGGTCAGAGAGTTCCCTAGTTAGACAAAGGTCAAAATTAATTCAAAACTACTGGCAAATGAAGTCGGAAAAAAAAAAAAAAAACAACAACAAACTTAAGAAGGCTATTTGTAATGTTAATGACATTATTAATCTTCCCCACACATTAAAGGGCCTGCACCTTACAGGAAACTTGATTAGTGGAGGCTCACAAGTTTTGTTAATTTTCTAGTGAGGCACTAGCTCTCAAGTATTGTGATGCCCTCTGGTTATGAAAAATGCATAAATATTCTGAGGTGAAGTTTTACTTCGAGGTTTAGTTTCTGGAAGAAAGTTTGTCTGTCAGATTAGATATTGGAAAAACAGTAAGCAGTCCCCCAGATTTATTTTATTTTTACTGTCTTTTATTTTTAATTTTTGACATTCATTTCCACAAGAATTTGAGTTCCAAATTTTCTCCCCTTTTCTCTCCTCCCCCACCCCAAAATATGATGAATTCTGATTAACCCTTCTCCCTATCTGCCCTCCCTTGCATCACACCCCTCCCTTCCCTTATTCCTCTCTTCTCTCTTTTCTTGTAGGGCAAGATAGATGTCTATACACCATTGCCTGTATTTCTTATTTCTCAGTTGCATGCAAAAATGATTCTCAACATTCGTTCCTTAAATTTTGAATTCCAGCAATTTAATATAGGCTCTATATGTGTAGTTTTGAAAAAGACTTTCAAAATAATCATGTTGTATAAGACTAACTATATTTCCCTCCATTCTATCCTGCCCCCTATTTATTCTATTCTCTCTTTAGACCTTGTCCCTCTCCTAAAGTGTTTACTTCTAATTACTTCCTCCTCCCATTTCCCCTCCCTTCTATCATTCCCCCACCCAACTTCTCCCCTACTTTCCTGTAGTGTAAGATAGATTTTTCATACCAAATTGAGTGTGCATGTTATTTTCTCCTTAAGCCAAATGTGATGAGAGTAAGCTTCACTTTTTTCCCGCTCACCTCCCCCCTTTTCCCCTCCATTGACAATGCTTTTTTATTCTCCCAGCTTTAAAAACACAGAGTTTGGTGCTTCTTTATCTGGTAAATATTTATGTTGCATGATGGTACGTTTGCCCGGCTTCTGGATACAGGACAATGCCCTCTTGCCTTTCCATCACAAGTGGAGTGAAACAGGGCTGTATGCTTGCTCCCATGCTATTTAGCATAGTGTTTTCAGCCATGTTGTCAAATGTTTTCTATGATAACAAACATGCATCAAGGTCAACTACCATACTGATGGTAAGTTCTTCAATTTGAAAAGGCCAAAAGGCAAGACCAAAGTGGAGGGAGTGTTGGTGCTTGATTTTCTATTTGCCGGTGATTGTGTACTCGATGCAGCATCTGAAACTGAGATGCAATGAAGTATGGATCAATTCTCTGTTGCCTGTGCTAATTTTGGCCTAATAATTAACACCAAGAAAACACAGGTGCTCCATCTGTCACCAACACAACATCTATAAGTGGAACCATCAGTTACAAAAAATGGAGAAGTTTTGAATGCTGTGGATAACTTCACTTTCCTTGGTTGTTTACTTCCCAGGGTTGTACACATTGACAATGAGGTTGATGCACGCATTGCTAGAGCTAGTTCAGTGTTTGGGAGGCTCTGAAGAAAAGTTTGGGATAGAAAAAGTATTAGACTGACTACCAGACTGAAGGTCTACAATGCTGTTGTGCTGACCTCATTGTTGTATGCCTGTGGAACATGGACAGTCTATCAGAGCCATGCCAGGAAACTGAATCACTTCCATTTGAACTGTCTTAGGAAGATTCTGAGGATCACCTGGCAGGATAAGATAACAGGTGCTGAAGTCCTGGCTCAAGATGAACTGTCAAACATTCAAGCTATGCTTCAGAGGGCATAACTTCAATGGACTGGCCATGTTGTTCCAATGCAAAGTGTACGCTTGCCAAAAAGACTATTTTATGGAGAACTCAGATTGACAGGTGATCACATCATGGTCAGAAGAATGAATAAAAGGAAACTGTCAAGATCTCTCTCAAGAATTTTGGATTTGACTGTGAGACATGGGAGACACTGGCAGAGGACTGCTCAGTATGGGGTGCCCACATCAGAAAGTCTACTGTGCTCTATGAGCAATGCAGAATTAAGACAGCACAAAGTAAACATAGAGTGTGCATATTTGAAGTATCCAGCCCAAATATTCACACAGATTATCTTTGCCCAACCTGTGGTAGAGCATTGGGAGCTCAAATTAGTCTGATAAGCCACAGATGGATACACTGAAATTTTACTTTGTCAAGGTGATGGCATTTTGGTCCTCTTCAAGAATGAAGGAGATGTATGTATGGTCAGGCAGTGATGTCTGTCTGTTAATCTGTGATGTATCTATTGCTCATTGTCAGGCATCTGTAACCCCTGTCTATTTATCTTTATTGCTCTATATTTTCTAAGAAGTTCAGGGTGTTGACTTTTTCCCCTGAACTAAGTGAATGATATATTTGCTTGATCAAAGTGATTCTTGATCAAATGGCCTTTCCTTTTAGAAAAGCAGATCTAAAAATCTACACAGCAGGCTCTCCTGTGTATTTCATGGTCTCTGCTTTTATATCATGGTGTAGTTACTGCAGAATCTGCAAACTAAAAGGAAAGCATGTAGTTTTGTAGGACTGAACTAATTGTTGTTTCCCAGTGGCAATGGCTATGGAGCCCTGAGTGGTGTGAATGGCCAGATTCTGGGATTGAGTGGATTAGCAGGGCTCTGGACAGTGTTGGAGAGATGAATGCCAGGAGATTCTATTGTATGCAGAGTCTTGGAACAGGAGTGAAAAATTGCCTGCTGAATGATCCAGCACAAGTGAAGAACAGCCTCTGTGTCAATCTGGGAGATGTGAGCCCTGGAATATGAGTGGAGAGCTACTTGGGTGACTACTTAGGCAGTAGTTGGGAATGCTTGGCTTCTGCTGGAGGAGGAGAAACCCAGGAGCTCTTAGTTCAGCCCTGGGGCAAGATGGGGATTGTGCAGTAAGGCACTGAGTGTGCTTTTGTGTAGCTTTCTCCTGGGACAGTTTGGGACTCTGGGGTGGAGTTGCCTATGGTGGGTGGGGGGAGAAGCCCTGTGCCTCCAATGACCCCACCCTGATGGCTTTGTTGGCCAGCCACTCCTCAGGACTTGGAATATTGTTAAGACTGGGGCTTAGCTCATTAGAGCTGAACCTGAGAGTGCCTTCAGTGGCAGTGTGGGAAGGGCACATACCTAAGAGGAATTTATTTTGATATTTTGTTTTAGTTTGAGGAAGGAAGAGCTGATTGCTCACTCCTCAAAGACTGACCTGAAAACAAAGCATTTATGTATTCTACAAATATAAAATTCATGATGTGTTTATTTTGTGGGAAGTGTGTTTTATTTACTAAAGAAATGTTAATGCCCATTCAGATACAAGTTGCATATGTAATGGATGTGAAAGATCTTGGAGCCCAATGTAATGCTAACGAGATTAAAAATATTCCCTACCCATTAATGTGCCTTCCCATTAGGGGAACCTTGATTAGGGGAGACCCACAACTTTTTTTAATTTTCTAATGATGTACTGGTTCTCAGGAGTTGTGATGCCTTCTGGCTCTGAAAAATGTGTAAATACTCTGAAGTGGGGTTTTCCTTTGTGGTTTAGATTTTAGTAGAAGGTTTGTGTGCCAGACATGAGTCTGGCAAGCCAGTAAGAAGCTCCCTGGCTTTGAAAACCCAGACATTATTGCTTCTCTCTCTGGTAACTCTGTGTGTATGGTCAGGCAGTTGCATCTGCCTTTTGATCTGTGATGTATGCATTGCTTATAGTCAGGCAGCTGAAAGTTTAGTAAGATTAGATGGTCTTAAAATTAATATTATTTCCTTAGGGAGCAAGCTGAGAGCCCATCCACTCAACTCACATTCATAATAAGATTCTTATTCCACAAGACTCTCACATATACACACCTATTCCTTCCCTGGGGAAAGGCAGGGAGGAGTTTGCAACCAGACAGCTTCCTATTACCTGCTGCCTACCTTCAAATATAAAGTAAATGACCCAGGAATTGTCATAAAGCTATGTCCTACCTCTTTTGCATTTCACCAGGATCTAGGGCAAGGGCATGAGCAGATGCCACAGGCAAGCTCCTTCTTCAGTGAGTATGGTAGGAGTAGGGAAGCCCATAGGCTCTTACTGCCTTCTCCTAAAGGTCAAGTCTAGAAGACAGATAATGATCCAGAGAATCCAAGAAAATCACTGATACCATACTTTGCTTCCTTCAGCTGCCCTCAAGTCAAAGGGCCCAGGAAGATGAATAACTAGCACTTAATCCAGTCATAATTACAACATTTCCAACTAAACTAATGACTCTGAAAATTGGAAGACATGAATGAAATCAAAAATGTTGACTGAGATTAGAAGTATTTCTTACCTTAATTTAACAGATATAAAACAAACATGCAGTGAAGAGGACGAAAATTGCACAGAAATAATCTTGTCTCACACAGCAGCTGAAGAGCTATGTCAGAAAAGGACAACAACCTCACATGCAAACATCAGAAAATTCAATGCCCAAAGATTATGAGGAGTATTTTCTCTCAAAACATATTAATCAAACTTATTGAACACTTGGAAAGGAACTCAACTATAACATTTCATCATTAAATATTATTTTATGCATATGATTTTTAGATCTAATTATTCGTATCTACCTTCTCTCCTGACTTCCTTTCTCACATTTTCAACTGCCTTTCAGACACAACAAACTGGATGTCCAACAGACATGCTTAAGTCAACAAGTTCAAACTGAAATAATTATCTCCACTTCTCAAACCTCCTTTTTCCCTAAATTCCTCATTACTGTTAAAGACACCATCACCATTTCAGTCACCCAGGCTCACAACATAGGTATCAAACTTTATTCCTCTCTCTCTCTCTCTCTGTCTCTCTCTCTCTTTCTGTCTGTCTCTCTCTCTCTTTATCTTGTCTGTCTCTTTTGTCTGTCTGTCTGTCTGTCTCTCTCTCTCTCTCTTTCTCTCTCCTGCCACATCAAATCTGTTGCTAAATCCTTTCTTTTCTACCTTTTCAACATCTTTTGCATATACCACCCTCATTTTTCTGGCACTACCCCCATCCTGGTACATGTCCTAATCACTTCACTCCTATATTAATTAAGTGTCTTATAGTTGCCCATCTTTGACTATTCTCTCCACATTTTGGTGCACACTCCACTCCATCATCAAAGCATACTTCCTAAATCACAGGTTTGACTGTGTCACTATCTTATTCAATAAAACCCAATAGTTAACTATTACCTCTAAGATAAAATATGAAATCTTCTCTTTGGTTTTTAAGCCCCTTCATAATTTTATTCCTTTTTACCAATTTTCCCAAATTTGTGCCTTTTCCTGTCCCCTTGACCAAATTTTCTACCTCCTTACCACTTTCTCTGGATTACTCTGATATTCTTCAATCTCAACTCAAATCCATCTTTGACAAAGAGTTTTTCACAGATCCCATAAATGCTTGCTGTGCCTTCCTTAAAAGATTATCTGCAAGTTGTCCTATATATATTACAGTTGTAGATGCTTTTCTTGCTTTTTTTGCATGTCATCTTCATTATTAGACTATGAGCTCCTTGAGAGCACAAACTGTTTTTGCCTTCCATTTTATCCCCAGTGCTTAACACATTTCCTGACACAGAGTAGGTGCTTAATTAGTTATGGCTGACTTAATTTGAGTATAACTCTAAGAAAGTCAGTTCTGCAACTGACACAATTTTGAATCTACTGAAAGACTGATTCTCAAACATATAAGGAAAGAGAAGATCCTAAATACATAGCACCAAGCAGAGAGGGTTTTAGTGAGAGTGGATATCTTGCTACAAGATGAATTAATAAAAAAAAAAAAAAAAAAGAAGAAAGGTTGTCCGGATAACCAAAATGTGCAATATAAAAACTATGCATGTGGCACAACTATACTACATTTGCATGAAATTATTTCACTTGAGTCATTTTTTTCTCATGCTTTAGCTCATCATTTTGTCTGTAAATTTGCTTGTAAATGCTAGGCCTAATTGCTCACTAAGTGTTTTAAAAACTTTCTTCATGAATTTCAAACTTTGACTATTATGGCAATTGTGCTGCTGCTGCTCGTAAAGAGCAAATATCTTTATTGTGTTTCTTACTCTGTGCTTATCGATTTCCCTTTGTAGATAATAGAAAATATTCACACACACACACACATACACACACTTCCACTTAATTGAATTGGTTGTTATTCATTATATTCATTATTTATTTTCAGTAAACAAGACAGATAAAAAAAAGCCTTGCCTACTGTCAGCCTAAAAGAATACTTCCAAAGCTTCACAGTCACTGTAAAGCAAAGGATAGGAGAAAATAAAAAAGAATGATAGAAAACATGTAAGGTAAACATGGGACAAATTAATTACAAGTGAAAATGTGAAGCAGAAAAATGTTTATTTTCCTTAAATAGATGAAAGTTTGCTTGGTCAGTGAATTTTTTATACACTGGCACTACTATCATTAGGGAACTCCTCCACTTCTTTTCTTTGAATAGTTTAGTAGGGTTTGAAGTGGGAGATTTTTTTTCTCTCAAAATTTTATTCTTTATATCTTCTCATCCTTCCAGGACTGATTTTCTTATAGAATTCTCTTTCCACTGTAGCAACATGTATGGATTTTAAGCTTGATTTAATTTTATTTTCAATTATAAATTCTCTCTCGAGTCCTCTTTATCCTCACACAGTGAGAAGAAAAGAAAAAGAAAGCTCTTTACAAATATGTATAGTCATACAAAACAATTTCCACAATATCATTGTCCAAAAAAAATGAACAAAAAGAATAATATAGACTTCATTCTGGACTCTGAGTCCATTATTTCTCCATTTGGTGTAGGATAGCATGTATCTTTTTTTGTTGGAATTATAGTTTTTCATTGTGTTGATGAGAATTCCTAAATATTTCAGAGTTCATTTTTCTTTCAAAAGTTTTTTTGTATAAATTGTCCTCCTGGTAATGTTCAGTTCACTCTATCTCAGCTGAACTAGATCTTACCAGTGTTTTTTTTTTCCTCCTGAAATCACCTCTTTGATAATGTCTTACAACACTATAGTATACATTCATATTTGTGAATTATATCTTGTTCAACAGTTCTCCAACTGATGGCTATCTCCTCAGTTTATTATTCTGTGCAAGCAAAAAAAAACAAAAAAAACAAAGCTACTATATATATATTGTGTGTGTGTGTGTGTGTGTGTGTGTGTGTATGTGCATATTGGTCAGCAATACTATCACTGTTATGGCTTTTTAAACCACTATTTGATCATAGAAGCAAACTAATTTCCAAAATGGTTAGATCTGTTCACAGCTCCACCAACAGTGAATTGAAGAATCTATTTTCCCACAGACCCTCCAGTATTTCTCATTTTTTTTTTAAATCAGCAGCCAATCAGATAAGTGTTAAGTGATACTTCACAGTAGTTCTAATTTGCATTCATCTAATTATTAATTACTTAGAGCACTTTTTCATGTAATAAATGGTAATTTGAAAGTCATCCTCTGAAAGCTACCTATTCATCATTTTTTGTTAGCATTCATCAGTTGAGGAAAGGTTTTATATTCTTATAAATTTAATTGAGTTTCCTATGTTTATTATAAATAAGATCTTTATCTGCAGAATTTATTTCAAAGTTTTTCCTCAATTTGCTTCTCTTCTAATTTTTACTTGCAATGATTTTGTTCTTACAAAACCTTTCAATTTAATGCAAATATTTTTTTCCACTTTTCCTCTCTATATCTTTCTATCACTTATTTGGTCATGGCTTCTTTCCAACTCATATTTTATAAAAAGTAATTTATTTCATGCTCTTCTAATTTTCTTATTATGTAATCCTTTATGTTTAAATTGCATACCCATTTTCAACTTATCCTTGTATACCATATTAAAGTACTGGGCTATATTTATGTTTGTTGCATTATTTTCCAGCTTTCTAAACATTTTTTATCAAATAGTGAATTCCCTGGTATCTAGGATTACTAGATTTGTTGTTTTGTTTGTCCTTCTTTCTTGAAGAGCATCATGACATCAAGATGATGACCTGACTTGTAATTCACTTTGATTTAAGTGAGGAAGGGCTTTTCAAGGCCACCAAACTCATTTTCTTTTCCTGAGCCATCTGAGTCCAGTAGTCTGATATTCATCCAAATGACTGGAGATGGCCCAGGATGTAATGTGAGACCCTAAACCTAACCCTTTCAGGATAAGGTCTAATAACATTCTCACTTAAATGGGCTTCTTTAAGTTACTCAAGGGATGGCCCCTTCAATTAAAAAAAAATCAAAGTAGGAGGGGAAGGTAATTATCTGTTAGTGTTGACAGGTAGAGTCACAAGTATATTATAGCATGTGCAGTTATGTTAAATGAACATTTTCTTTCCATCTCTTCCTGTTGCATTTTTTTAGTAATATTCCAAAATGTGGATAATTTATATGGGTATATTTTATGTTCTGCAACTTTGCTGGTATTGTTTCTCTTTAGCTGACTCACCAGAATTCTCTAAGTAAACCTTCATATTAACTGGAAAAAGTGATAGTTTAGCTTCTTCCTTGCCTCTATCTTTCTTCCTTGCCTCTATCTTTCTTCCTTCCTTCTTCCTCTATGCTTATTTCTTTAATTTCCTTTTTTATCTTTCTGTTATAGTTAATATTCTTAGTACAATAATTAATAGTAAAGGTGAAAATGCAAATATTCCTTCACTCTTAGTATTAGTTCCCTTACACATTATGCTGGATATTAATTTTAAAAGACATTACTTACCTTTTTAAGGAAAACACCATTTATTTATTCCTAAACTTTTTAATGTTATTTTAACAGGATTCAGTGTTGCATTAAAGAAGAAAAAAAGATTTGTCGGCATCGATTGAATTGTTGATTGCTTTATTAAGAAAATGGTCAATTACACTCAAAAGTTGTTCAAAAACTGAATAAGCCTACATTCATAATATAAATCCAGTCTGTTTGTATATTATGATCTTTGTATCATATGGTTCTTATCTCTTTTCTTGTATTTTATTTAATTTTTCATAAATATTTATTAGTGCAATTAGTGTATACATATTTTTTTCTGTTTTATCTCTGCTTGATTTATGTATCAAGATAATATTGTGCCATAGAATGAATGTGTTAAAACTACTTTATCTATTTTCTTTTCACAATGCAATATATTATTGGAATTAATTATTCTTTGAATATTTGGTGGGATTTGCTTGTAAATTTCTTCACTTTTAAATCCTCACAGGCCCTTTGAGAGTACATTTCAAGTTTGTTCAGTTTCTTAAATTTCTCTTCCTAAGATTGTCCAGATAAATGGGCCAATTTATTTTTTAGTGGGGATCATCTTCAGTCATCCTGACCTGTGTCTGACGACTCTGAAAAGAGAGTGAGATTGATAGTTTTGTACTGCTCTGCCTCACTTAAATCGAATTCACTTGCAAGTCAAGACATCAACTGCCTGAAGTAATTGGTCCTGTTTGAAAACTAAGGACCACCACCACGTATGGTTATATTTTATTATTTATTCATTCAGTCATATATTTGGACAAAATAACTTCCAATAATTGCTTTTATTTCTTTTTCATTAGTTGTGACTAATGGCTTCTCTATTTTATTTTAAAAAAAATACATTTCCCAGTTTTACTTATTACTTCAACATTTTAAACTAAAACTTTCTTTTTAGAGGTTTCCTTTAGACCTTGAGGATATTTATTTTGATCCTCAGTTGGGATTTTTTAACTTGTTGGTTTTCTAATGTCTTTCAGGTCTATATTCAGTGTAGTGTTTTGCCTTTTTTCTCTATTACTGATACAAACATTATATAATTTAAAAAGTTTCGAGGGATATAATTTCTGGCTAATTATTTTTTTATTAATAACACCAAAATTTTAATAAAAGATTGGTTATTTGAGCATTTTTCTCGAACTAGATCAAAATCAATTATGTGATTGGCTCATAGTTTTTATACCCTTCAAAGTATAGGTATTCCCTAGGGTGGCAATCAACTCTGATTGTTTGAGAGGTAATGAAAAACTGAATATTAAAATGACGAGCTGGATCTAAACTTTGATCATGTCACTTACTTAGTAAGTAATCTCAGTGTTTGGGAAACTCTTCAAATAGTTTATTTCTACCAAAATTTGAGGCACAATGATTGCCCCACTTAGATGGACTCTGAATAGAGGAGTCGACTAGCTCAGCCTTCGAAGATTGAGGTTTTGAAATAAGAATAAAAGTGAAAGAGGGAAATTTGAATCTCTCAAAATCATTGTTTATTAATAATCATTTCTCTCAACACTTAGAATTATGATTTCTCCTCAGTATTGCCTTAACTGAATCCTACAAATTTTGCTATGTTTTATTATTTGTTGTCAATAACTTTAATAAATTTATTGTTTTATGATTTCTTTCTTTGACCCACTCATTCTTTAGAAATATGTTACTTTTCGTGTAATTTTTATTCAATGACTCACAGATCATTTTATTAAAGTTAGCTTTTTATTGCATTAGAGTGAGTGAAAGTGTGTTTTATATTTCTGGTTTCTTTATTTGTTTGTGAATTTTTTATGTCCCAATGCATGATCATTCAATATTTTCCTGGTCTACCATATGCAACTTTTCTAAAAGTATTTTCAGATGCTTAGATTTATCTAGGTCTGAAAGAGGTAAATTGAGGTTTCAGCTTTATAACAGTTTTACTGCTGATATCCTACTGCTCATTTAACTTTTTCTTGAAGTCACTATGCCATTTGGTGCATATGTTTAGTACTGATATTAATTCACTGACTATGGCAAATTTTAACAACGTACTTTTGTAGTATAACTCACTTAATTATATCAATTTTTGCTTTTGATTGGTCCACGGTCATGATTTTCACCTTTTCCTTTTTTACTGAGTTGAAGCACAATAGATCTAATTCATCACCTCATTTTCACTTGATGAGTACTTTTTTCTGTTTCAAGTATATTTCTTATAATCAACGTATTGATAGATTCTGGTTTATATAAACCTTTCTGCTACCCCTCCCATTTTATTGGTGAGATCATTCTGTTTGCTTTCACTGTTATGATTTTTAAAGATATATTTCCCTTCACTTCTTTTTCTTGTATTTTCCCTTATTTTCCCCCTTTTCCTCTAGTACCCACTTTAAGAGTCCGTTTTCCTTGTCATATACACCCAGAATTTCATCCCATGCAACCTTTATATTAACTCTTTTCCATTTTATTCTGTGTTAAATAATATGAACTTCTCTCACACTACTAAATATATATTTGTGTTCTTCCTTCTTTTTATCTCTTCAGATGACAGTGAATTTCAAGTGTTGATTGCTTCCATCTATGTGCACTCCTCTGTTTATACACTTGCATATTTGATTATATGAGATAATGATCCTATTTCTTCCTCTTTTTCTAAGCCATTTTTCTTTTGAGATCATTGAAACATAATAGAATAATTTTGCAGATTTCTTTTTAATTAGATTCCCTTTACCTCTGGCAATGTCAAATTTGTGGAGTACATGTTATCATCTCACTACATAAAAATCTAAACATTTTAGCATTGTTTGGTTCCTTCTGTTTTCTCACCTGTGCTTTTTTTTCTTTTTGTACTTACTTTGAGGCTTTGGTTTGTATGTCAGATTTGCCACTTATCTGAGGTCTTTTCATTAGAAATATATAAAAGTCCTCTATTTCTCCAAAGAGTCTTCCCCTCTTCCCCCTGCCCCTAAAGTAGGGTTTTATTCAGTTTTGTGGTATAGATTATTCTTCACTTGAAGCTTAAATTCTTTTCTTCTGGTAATGTAAAATTTCAATATTAATCCAAGAGTACTGAATTTGTGCCATCCTGACTATAGCTCAATATTACTTGAAATCTTTCTTACTGGCTGCTTGTACTATTTTTCCTTGATCGGTGAACTCTGAATTTTGTCTTTAAGCTTTCTAGGAGTTTTTCTTTTGGTGCTTTGCTCAGGAAGAAACTGGTGGTCCTTTTTTTTTTTCAAATATTACTTAGCACTCTGATTATAAGACATCTGAGTGGTTATCATTTATTATTTCTTGAAATGTGTTGTATTCATTTTATCTTTAATTTTTCTTCATGAGTTTTCAGACGTCCAGTGCTTCTTAAACTATCTCTCCTTAGACTGTTTTCCAGGGCCATTGTTTTGATTATACTTCCCATATTCTATTATTTTAAAAGTATCTTATGAATTCATTAGTTCCCATTTATTCAGTTCTGATTTTCTACAAGTTGCTTCTTCATTAAATTTTTTTACCTGCCTTAATTTTTTTCATATTTTCCTTTTGATTGTCTCAATTTAAGAAATTGATGGAGGAAATGTTAATTATACAACTCAAAATCAAAATTCTAATAGTAGAAGAGGGTAACCTTTATCACCATACCCTTGTACACCTCCATGTTGCTTTCCTTCCATGTCCTCAAAATGTCTGCACATGAATCCCACTATACAATCTCTCCTTTGCTCTTATCCAATGCCACTTCATGTATGGACATTGGCCATTATATGGTGAGATTTTGTGAGATGAAAAATGTGTTATTTATTTATACTTGCATTTCTAGTGCATAGCATACTATCTGGCACATACTAATTTCCTAATAATGATCTTGATTTCAATCTCTCTCTCTCTCTCTCTCTCCCTGTCTGTCTCTGTCTCTCTGTCTCTGTCTCTTTCTCTCTCTCTCTCTCTGTCTCCCTTATTTCCTCCCACTCATTTTTTCTCTCTCACACACATTAACATAAACTGATGAATAAGCTTCATTTAAATCAGCCACATTAAAACAGAACCAGACTGTATTTTAATGCAATAAAGCAAACAATTAGGTAACTTTTTAGTGATTCTGAATAATTTGATTCAAACTATTAATTATAATGTAGATATCTCTCTTTTCAAAACTTTTTTTTTTTTTTAGTTTTAGGAGATTGAATAGAAAATAATCCAGATAATTGCAACAACCTTGGCCTAAGTCAGACGTAATCTTTGTTCAATTGTAGTTAAGGTTAAAAAGAAGTACTATCTTTTAAGAAAAACAATAAAAAATCTTCTCTAAAGCTAGGTGATTTTCAAACTCTCAAATCAAAAGCTGATAAATATTCTTAAAAATTAAATGATCCCAAACAGTGTTTATATATTCTATTCTACAAATAATCAAATTAAAGTCAGCCCATGAGTAATCATCTTAAAGAAAGCAAGATCTATAATCTGCTCAATTTTCAACTTCTACAACTGTAGGATAAAAAAAACAATATAGAAATGAAAGTAAGAAGGTCCTCTGGTAGGGTAGCATAAGAGTAGTATAGTGTAAGATCCTTTGTTTAGGGTAAAAACTTCTGAGTTTGAACCATGGCTCCACTTAGGAATCCATTTAGGATTCAGTGAATATATCTAAGATATTCTGTGAAGCTGTTATCTCATTTTTTTAAATCAAAATTATTACTTCATGATACAATTCTTATGAGAATAAAATGGGATAATATTTTAATATAAATATATGTTGTGATTTGTGATTGGAAGGAACTAGGTTGATGGCTAATTCATTGAGGAGATAGAAGAGTTTATAGAATCTAGGATTGAAAGGTCTCTACAGACCATCAATTTGAACCCCCTCATTTTAAATATGGAGACCACAAAACACAGAACTGTTAAGTGATTTACCCAAGCAAGCAAAGAGGATTGTGAGATGACTTGAAATGTCTTGTAAGAAGAGGACCTATTAAAAGACATGGGGAAAATGAGCTCAGAGAAGAGTAGATTTATGAGGTATATGATAGATCTGTACAAATATTTGAAGAGTTGCAATATAGAGAATGGACTGAACTAGTTCTCCTTTTCTCAGAAAACAGATCTAAGGTGAAATGGACAGTGAGATAGACTTTTAGCTCATAATAAATATAGGCCTCTCTAGAAGTTAGATATGATCTCACAGTTCATTGGCATCACAAAAATCATTGAGAAGATGGCTTAAACACCTATGCAAGTAGAATGAACTCTGAATTTTATGTTATGATAATCATTCATAAATTTTACATCTTACAATACTTGTTGTTTTCCTGAGACAATCAAGACTTCTGTTTTTCTCTTTTTGAAATTTAATGGTTCTCCTAAAGGTACTTCCAATTTTAGAGTTTTGATCCCATGAGTCCTTCTATTTCTTCCATAAGGGTAAACAATGACTAAGGGTACATGGACATTTATCCTCATGTAACACTTCATCACAACTCATGGAGCTGCTGGGACAACAGACTATTATGTCTCCAATAAATTCTCTATGCCCAGCAGGTTTTGGTCTGAGTTGCATGTATTTATAATATGTACTTTAGAATAAAGTTTCAATTTTACACTTTTTAAAGTATATGATAAATATTCAGTTTTGTAATTTCATATCAATTCATAGGATCAGAGATTTAGTAATGGAACAGACACTAGAGGTCGCTATGTTAAACAAAATATGAAATTAAGGCATACTGATGGTAGGTGACCTGTTAGCCCCACAGCTAGCTAATATTTCAGACAAGATTGGAACTCACGACATCCTCAATCTAAGATTAGCACTCTGTCTACCATACCACCTGGTTGCCATAAGTATAAAAGAGCTTTGTTGTTTCAATAGGCCCTCAAAGGGAATCTGTGCTCACAGACATTAATATAAGTACCCCGATTATCAACCTGGCTTGACAAAGTTGAGAATAACCAGAAGGGACTAAATCAGGGAAACTTCTTAGCAACTATTTCCCCAATCATAAAGTGGTCTACTCAATGACCACTGGGTTTCCCTTCACCTGGAGGTGAATGACCAGAGGGAAGATGACCATTACAGGGAAATAATGTAAGAAGGATTTATTTTAAGGATTGACTAGAAGACCTGAAACCAATTTTGCTTTAAGGATTTTTAATGTTGTAAATCACTTCCTTGTTACCAGAAATTTTTACGTTAGAAATACTTTCATAACACTTTCCTTCTTGGTATGAAAACTGTTCAATAAAATATTGGAGAAGGTTTTTGTTTAGCTTTTTTTAAAATTTTAATAAATTTATTGATTTAACTTTTTACATTTATTTTCACAAAATTTTGGGTTCCAAATTTTCTCTCCATTTGTCCCCTCCCTCCACCCCTATAGCCCAAGCATTCTAATTTCCCCTGTCACCAATCTGCCCTCTCTTCTATCATCCCTCCCTTCCCTTGTCCCCATGTTTTCTTTTGTCCTATAGGGCCAGACAACATTCTATTCCTCGTTACCTGTATTTCTTATTTCCTAGTAGCAAGAACAATACCCAGCAGTTGTTCCTAAAACTTTCAGGTCCAACTTCTCCCCAACCCTTACTCCCCACCCATTCCCTAGCAGGCAATTCAACATATGCCATATCTGTGTAGTTTTACAAAGGACTTTGATAACAGTCATGTTGTGTGAGACTAACTATATTTCCCTCCATCCTATCATGCCCCACATTTCTTATCTTCTCCCTTTTGATCCTGTCGCTCCCCAAGAATGTAGATTTCAAATTGCTACCTCCTCCCATTGCCCTCCCTTCCATCATCCCACCCACCCTGCTTATCCCCTTCTCCCGCACTTTCCTGTATTGTAAGATAGATTTTCACATCAAAATGAGAGTGCATTTTATTCTCTCCTTTAGTCAAATGTGATAAGAGTAAACTTCAAGTTTTTCTCTCAGCTCCCCTCTATTTCCCTCCATTAAGAAGTTTCCTTTGGCAGGAGGGAAGATGGCAAATTAGAAAGACTCACATATGCTAGCTCCAAATCCACAGCCCTTAAATTTCCTGCAAAAAGAACTCCCCACAAATTCTGGAGCAGAGCAAGCCATGCACCAATGCAGTGGAAGGGATTTCCGTTCCAGAGAGCCCTGAAAAACCGACCCCAAAGGTCTGTCATGGAGCCCACCCCTGCACTGCCCTCACCATGTGGCCCCGAGAGGAACAGATCCGAGCAGGATTCAGGGACGGAATCTCCGGTGGCCACGAAGGTCCCTCCACCCACAGGCGCTACAGGTCAGTGAGAGAGACATCTGGGCTGACCGAGAGGGTAGTGGGGTGTCTCCATGACTCGGGGCCCCTCAAGAGGCAGACGCAGAGGCAGTGGAGGCAGTGGGCCAGGACTCCTGCAGCAGACAGGAGCTCAGGGCCATTACCGAAGGTCTCCCCATAAACCCCCTGAGGGAACTAAGCCTGGGAGGAGGCCCTGCCCCCACCTGAGCACCAGAACTTAAGCTCACACTGAATAGCAAAACCACCCGCCACTGAAAGCCCTGAGGCTGGGGACCAGCATTTGATTCTCAGACCCCAAGCACTAGCTGGGCAGATCTATGCAAGGGTGGAGAGGAGTCTCAGAAGTCAAGTAACTGGATGGGAAAATTCCCAGAAAAGAGAAGAAAAGTAAGACCATAGAAAGCTACTTTCCTGGGGAACAGATGCTCCTGCCTTTCCTTTCTGATGAGGAGGAACAATTCTTACCATCAGGAGAAGACGTAGAAGTTGGGGTCTCTGTATCCCAGACATCCCAGGTGGATGACCAGTGGGCTCAGGCCATGGAAGAGCTCAAAAAGGATTTTGAAAATCAAGTTAGACAGGTGGAGGAAAAACTGGGAAGAAAAATGAGAGAGATGCAAGAAAAGCATGAAAAACGGGTCAATACCTTGCTAAAGGAGACCCAAAAAAATGCTGAAGAAAATAACACCTCGAAAAATAGGCTAACTCAATTGGAAAAAGAGGTTCAAAAAGTCAATGAGGAGAAGAATGCTTTCAAAAGCAGAATTAGCCAAATGGAAAAGGAGGTTCAAAAGCTCACTGAAGAGAATAGTTCTCTCAAAATTAGAATGGAACAGATGGACGCTAACGACTTTCTGAGAAACCAAGAAATCATAAAACAAAACCAGAAGAATGAAAAAATGGAAGAGAATGTGAAATATCGCATTGGAAAAACAACTGACCTGGAAAATAGATCCAGGAGAGACAATTTAAAAATTATGGGACTACCTGAAAGCCAAGATCAAAAAAAGAGCCTAGACATCATCTTTCATAAAATTATCAAGGAAAGCTGCCCTGATATTCTAGAACCAGATGGCAAAATAAATATTCAAGGAATCCATCGAACACTGCCTGAAAAGTATCCAAAAAGAGAAACTCCTAGGAACATTGTGGCCAAATTCCATAATTCCCAGGTCAAGGAGAAAATATTGAAAGCAGCTAGAAAGAAACAATTCCAGTGTTGTGGAAATAAAAGCAGGATAACAGAATATCTAGCAGCTTCTACATTAAGGGATCGAAGGGCATGGAATAGGATATTCCAGAAGTCAAAGGAGCTATGACTAAAACCAAGAATCACCTACCCAGCAAAACTGAGTATAATACTGAAGGGGAAAATATAGTCTTCCAATGAAACAGAGGACTTTCAGGCATTCTTGATGAAAAGACCAGAGCTGAAAGAAAATTTGACTTTCAAACACAAGAATGAGAAGAAGCATGAAAAAGTAAACAGCAAAGAGAAGTCTTAAGGGACTTACCAGAAGTGAACTGTTTACATTCCTACATGGAAAGACAATATTTGTAACTTAAAACGTTTCAGTTTCTGGGTAGTTGGTGGGACCACACACACATACACACACACACACAAACACATATACACACGGGCACTCACACACACATACACACATGCACGCATATACAGAGACAGAGAGCAGAGAGTGAATTGAATAGGATGGGACCATATCTTAAAAGAAATTAAGGCAAACAATGAGAGAGAAATGTAGTGGGAGGAGAGAGGGTGAAATGCAATGGGGTAAATTATATCTCATTCAGGAGGCAAGCAGGAGACTTTTTAGTGGAGGAAATAAGAGGAGAGCTGAGAAAAAAAAAAAAAAACATGAAGTTTACCCTCATCAAATTCAACTAAAGGAAGGAATAATATGCACACTCATTTTGGTATGAAAACCTATCTTAAAATACAGGAAGTGGGGGAGAAGGAGATAAGCAGGAAGGGAGGGATGATGGAAGGGAGGGCAATGGGAGGAGGGAGCAATTTGAAGTCAACAGTCCGGGAGGGATGGGATCAAAAGACAGAAACAATGGGGTCAGGATAGGATGGAGGGAAATGCAGTTAGTCTTACACAACAGGACTATTATCGAAGTCCTTTGCAAAACTACAGAGATACGGCCCATACCGAATTGCCTGCCTTCCCAAAGGGAATGGGTGGGGAGGGAGGGATGGGAGAATTTGGAACTCAAAGTTTTAGCAACAACTGTTTAGTATTGTTCTTGCTACTAGGAAATAAGAAATACAGTTAATGGGGAATAGAAAATCATCTGGCCCTACAGGACAAAAAAGAAGATGGGGACAAGAGAAGGGAGTGATGATAGAAGAGAGGACAGATTGGTGATAGGGAAAATTAGAATGCTCAGTGTATTGGGGTGGGGGGGAGGGGATAAATGGGGAGAAAATTTGGAATCCAAAATTTTGTGAAAATGAATGTAAAAAGTTAAATAAATAAATTTATATTAAAAAAGTCTCCTGCTGTCTATTCTATGAGAGATAATTTGCCCCATTCCGTTTCTCCCTCTCTCCTCCCAGTACATCCCTCTCACTGCTTAACTTCATTTTTTTTAAGATATGGCCCCTTCCTATTCAATTCACTCTGTGCTTTCTGTCTCTGTATGTGTGTGTGTGTGTGTGTGTGTGTGTGTGTGTGTGTGTGTGTGTGTGTGTGTGTGTGTGTAATCCCACGGACTTCTCAGATACTGAAAAATTTCAAGGGTTACAAATATTGTCTTTCCATGTAGGAATGTAAACAGTTCAACTTTAGTAAGTCCCTTATGTCTTCTCTTTGCTGTTTACTTTGTCATGCTTCTTCTCATTCATTTGTTTGAAAGTCAAATTTTCTTTTCAACTCTGGTCTTTTCATCAAGAGGGCTTGAAAGTCCTCTGTTGCATTGAAAGACTATTTTTCCCTGGAATTATTATACTCACTTTTGCTGGGTAGGTGATTTTTGCTTTTTAGTCCTAGTTCTTTTGATTTCTGGAATATCATGTTCCATGCCCTTCAATCCCTTAAGATAGAAGCTGCTAGATCTTGTGTTATCCTGATTGTATTTCCACAATATTTGAATTGTTTCTTTCTAGCTCCTTGCAATATTTTTTCCTTAACCAGGGAACTCTGGAATTTGGCCACAATGTTCCTAGGAGTTTTGCTTTTTGGATCTCTTTCAGGTGGTGATCAGTGGATTCCTTGAATACTTATTTTGCCCTGTGGTTGTAGAATGTCAGGGCAGTTTTCCTCGATAATTTCATGGAAGATGATGTCTAGTCTCTTTTTTTGATCATGGCTTTTAGGTAGTCCCATAATTTTTAAATTGTCTCTCCTGGATCTATTTTCCAGGTTAATTGTTCTTATAATGAGATATTTCACATTAACTTCTATTTTTTCATTCTTTTGATTTTGTTTTGTGATTTCTTGGTTTCTCAGAAATTAATTAGCCTCCATCTTTTCCATTCTAATTTTGAGAGAACTATTTTCTTCAATGAGATTTTGAACCTCCTTTTCCATTTGGCTATTTCTGTTTTTAAAGCATTCTTCTCCTCATTGACTTTTTGAACCTCTTTTGCTAATTGAGGTAGCCTGTTTTTCAAGGTGTCATTTTCTTCAGCATTTTTTTGCATCTCCTTTAGGAAGGTGTTGATCTCCTTTTCATGCTTTTCTTGCATCTCTCTCATTTCTCTTCCCAGTTTTTCCTCCACCTCTTTAACTTTATTTTCAAAATCCTTTTTGAGCTCTTCCATGGCTTGATCCCATTGAATATTTATTTTTGATGTCTGGAATACCGAAGCCTTGACTTCTATGTCTTTCCCTGATGGTAAGCATTGTTCATCCTCATCAGAAAAGAAGGCAGGAAATATTTGTTCACCAAGAAAGTAACCTTCTATGGTCTTATTTTTTTTTTTTTTCTCTTTTGTGGGCATTTTCCCAACCAGTTACTTGACTTCTGAGATTCCTTTCCACCCCTGCCTTGCCTGCATATCTGCCCAGTTAGTGCTTGGGGGCTGAGAATCAAATGCTGCTTCCCATGCTCTCTGCTTTCAGTGGGGGCAGGGCTGTTATTCAGTGCAAGATTAAATTCACCTGCTGGGGGTGGGCAGGGCTGCTACTCAGTGTGAGATTAAGTTCAGGTGCTCAGGTGGGGGCAGGGCAGCTACACATAGATCAGTTCCCTCAGGGGGTTCGTGGGAAGATCTTCAATAATAGAGCAGAGCTCCTGCCAGCTTTGAGAGTTCCTGTCTGCTGCTGCCTCTGCTGTTGCCTCCTGAAGGTGCCTGAGTTATGGAGATACCCCACTCCCCTTGGCCAGCCAAAATGCCTCTCTCACTAACCTTCCTTATCTGTGGGTGGAATGACCTCTGCAGCTGGAGATTCTGTCCCTGAAGCTTGCTCGGATCTGCTTCTCTCCATGCCATTTGACCAAGGCCAGGCTGGTCTCTGCTCTGTGTCAGATGCATGACGGACATTTGGTGTCGGTTTATAAGGCTCTCTGCAACAAAAATCTCCTCCACTCCATTGTTCTGTGGCTTCTGCTGCTCCAGAATTTGTTGGGAGTACTGCTTTACAGATATTTTATGGTCTGTGGGTTAGGAGCTAGCATACGTGAATCTTTCTACTCTGCCATCTTAGAGAAGGTTTTAGTATGCAAAATGTATGAAAGTAGTGAAACTGTGGGTTAAAAACCTTTCCTGGAGAATATAATAGGACTGTGGGAAAAACGAAATATTATGAATGCTTATTTTTTTTAATTTCTCTAACAAATCTCAAATCACTTTGTTACTTCAGGAGCAGAAAAAATATGGTATGCATAATTTTTCCTCATAAAATTGGCATGTTTGTTATATTAAGCACAAAACTGTATGTATTGATCAATA
The DNA here is from genome assembly GCA_023548195.1 of Bettongia penicillata ogilbyi. Classification (NCBI taxonomy): domain Eukaryota; kingdom Metazoa; phylum Chordata; class Mammalia; order Diprotodontia; family Potoroidae; genus Bettongia; species Bettongia penicillata. The sequence continues at coordinate 2,469,173 of JAJHZJ010000112.1, read as the reverse complement.
ATTAAGAATTTACTAGTTGCATTTATTTTTAGTGATATTAACATTTACTATGGCTGTGATAAGGTAATTGCTTCACTTTCAGGCACCAAACATCTTAGGGATAGCTTTTATTTTGTTAGAAATAAGTAAAAATGAGAAAAGAAGAAAGAATTAATACTATACTATAACCAAAATTTTAATCATATTTGTGTCTTCTCTGGTTTTTATTACAGAACGCTCTCATGGCCATAAAAGGAGAAAAAAAAAGAGTAAATAGTAGTCTTTCTTATTTATAATTTTTCTATCTAATCAGTTTCATTTTGATGTATCACTTTTGGTATTTTAATTGTTTTGGGTGCTTTATTTTTCCTCTTCCTCATTCATTGTCATAAATGCAGTTTCTATGATTTGTTTTTTTATCATCTTCAATCCCACTCTGTAGTTCTATTACTCACTTTAAATTAGATAATGCAATTTGGAACTTCTTTTTCTTCTAGGTAATTTGAAGTCCTTTGTTATGATTTGCATGAGCAAACAAACACCTGAACACAGCATGGAGTCAGTGGGGAAAGACACCTTCCTCCAGCAAAAAAAAAAAAAAAAGAAGAAAAAAAAAGAAGTAAATGACATTCCCTGACAGTTTCACTTGAAAGGTTTTCCCCTTTTTTCACTGGGCCTCTTATTCTTCCTTTTTCAGAATAACCACTGAGTGTTTTATTAGGTATGCCTAATATTGGTCTTGTTCTTATAAGAAAAAGGAAGTCAGTTGTTTATTTGCACTAATAAACATTGGACAAAACCCAGGTAAATAAGAACTAGTGTCAAAAATCTCATCTATGCTCTTGCTGACCTCCAGAGATTATTTTCTGGATCTAGTAACTGTTTCCTGGGCTGATTCAGTTACAAAAGTGTAGTGCTTTATTTTCTCTTGTGCTGTGCCTCTACATTTATTGTTTTCATCTCTGTTCAGTAAAATTGGTTTTAAAAGCATTTTAACTATGAAGTCCACGACTGCAGAATCACCTGCTTTCAATTTAGTCCCCCAAAACATCCCACATCTATTCTCTTTTGAACAAAATAAAACCAAATACAAAGAAAAAAGCAAAGAGTGTGCTTCAATCTGCATTCAGACTTCGTATTTCTTTCTTTGGATGTGAATAGCAATTTCCATCATGAACCTTTTGGAATTGTTTTAGGTCCTTGAGTAGCTGAAAAGAGTTGTCAATCAATCAGTCATCACACAATGTGACTGTTACTATGTGCAAAGTTCTTGTTCTTCTCACTTCACTCAGCATCAGTTCTAAGTCTTTTCATGCTTTTCTAAAGTTCACTTGATAACCATTTCTTATAGCACAATAGTCTTTCATTACATTTCTATACCATACATTTCTATACCACAACTTGTTCAAACATTCCCCAATTGATGGCTACCTTTGCAATTTCCAGGTTTTGGCCACCACAATAAGAGCTGCTTTAAATATTTTTGTGCTGGTGTATCTTTTTTATGACCTCTTTGGCATGCAGTCCTAGAGGTGGTATAGCTAGGTCAAAGGGTATTCAGAGTTTCATAACCCTTGAGGCATAGTTCCAAATTGCTCTCCAGAATAGTTAGATCAGTTCACAACTTCATCGGCAATGAATCACTGTTCCGATTTTTGCACATCTTCTCTAGCATTTATAATTTTTGGTTTGTCATGTTAGCCAATGTAATAGGTATGATGTGGTACCTCAAAATTCTTTTGATTTGCATTTTTCTAATCAATAGTTCTTAAGAACACTTTTTCATGGCTATAGATAGCTTCAATTTCTTCCACTGAAAACTACCTATTCATATACTTTGACAATTTATCAGATGAGGAATGACTGCAAATCTTAGTTTATGCAAGAATTCATAAGCTTCTTATTCACTGTCCAAAACAGAAATAATTAACAGTACTATGTAAAATGAACCATCATATAACTGACAACCTAATGATTCTAATTCAAAAGCACCTAGAAAATATATCTATTTATAATGCATTCCTATCTTACTTGCTTAAGACTTTATATGAACAAATCCATTATGAAAATGCATATTTGTTACCTTTCTTTTCTGTATACAAATATATTAACATATTTTATGTGTATTGTATATGTGTGTGTTTCATGTGAAGTTAATTTCAAGTGGTAAATGAATATTTTAATCCATATTTTAAAGTTCCATCCTTCCAAAGTCATTGGTTATTCATACATAAATATCTATATCTGTATGTATTATATATAGACTATATATGTATATGTATATATGTGTGTGTACATATATATATATATATATATATATATATATATATATATATATATATATATATATATATATATATATATATTCCATCAAAAGCAAAGTACAAACAAAGCTTAGAGACATGTGGAATTCCTGGCTCAGTAAGAAGGCAAATGAAATTCTACTTTATGCTGATAGTAACAATCCAAAGAACTTTTATGATTCCCTGAAAGCTATTTATGAACCAAAAACCTATGGTGAATCACAATTACTCAGTATTAATGAAGTCACACTGATTAGTGATAAAGACATGATCCTAGACAGATAAGCTGAACACTTCCATAGATTTCTCAACAGACCATCATCAAGTAATGCTGAGACCTTTGATCATTTACCTCAGGTGGCAGTCAATACCTCCTTAGGTGAACTTCCAAACGAAGAAGATGTTTTGAAGGCCATTAGGTTCCTTTCATATGGCAAAGCACCTGGTGCTGATTCTATTACAGTTGAGATTTTCAAGATAGAGGGACCATTACTCATACCAAAGTTGACTGAAATTTTCCAGATTATATGGCAAGAGGAAGTTATTGGACAGGATTTCAAGGATGCCTCCATTGTCCATCTCTATAAAGGTTAAGGAACTAGATTGTCATGTGACAATCACAGAGGGGTCTATCTCTTAGTCATTGCTCACAAAATTTGTGCTAGGGTCCTCCTTAATAATCTGATCCTTCACACGGACGGTGGTCATATACTTGAGAGCCATTGTGGCTTCAGAAAGGGCAAAGGAGCAGTCGATATGGTGTTTGCTGCCTGACAATTCCAGGAGAAATGCCAGGAGCAGAATATAGGTCTGTACACAATGTTTTTAGATCGACCAAGGCCTTTGACATTGTTAATAGTGAGTGCTTATGGAAAATTATGTCAAAATTTGGTTGCCCAGAAAAGTTAATCATTATTGTACATCAAATTCACGATGACGTTTTTGCCAGGGTTCTGGATAGTGGACAATGCTCTTGTGCTTTCCTGATCATCAATGGAGGTGAGCAGGGCAATGTGCTTGCTTCCATGCTTTTTAGCATGAGGTTTTCTGCCATGTTGTCAAATGTTTTCAATGAGCATGAACACAGCATCAAGTTCAACTACCATAGTGATTGTAAATTCTTCAATTTGAAAAAGTTACAAGCCAAGAAATACGTGCAGCGAGAGTTGGTGCATGATTTTCTGTTTGCAGTGGATTGTGCACTCAGTGCAGCCTCTGAAGCTAAGACACAACAAAGTAGGGGTCAGTTCTCTGATGCCTGTGATAATTTTGGCCTACAAATTAGTACCAAGAATAAACAGGTACTCCATCCACACCATCCATATGTGGAACCATTAGTTACAACACATGAAGAAGGCTGAATGCTGTGGAGAAGTTGACTTACATTGGGATTGATCTTTATGGGGATGTACACATTGACAAAGAAGTTGACCCACCCATTGCCAGAGCTAGCTCAATGTTTGGTAAGATTCAAAGAAAAGTTTGAGAAATAAGGGGAATTAGACTGTGTACCAAACTGAAGATCTACAGAGCTGTTGTGCTGACCTCATTATTGTTTGCTTGTGAAACATGGACACCCTAGTTGCTCCATGCCAGGAAATTGAATTGCTTCTATTTGAACTGTCTTAGGAAGATTCTGAGCATCGTCTGGAAGGATAGGATGCCAGACACTGAAGTCCTTGCTTGAGCTGAACTGCCAAGCATTCAAACTATTTTTTAGAAAGTGCAACTCCAATGGGCTGGCCATGTTGTTTGAATGCAAAATATACACATGTTAAAAAGCCTATTTTATTGAGAACTCAGAGGGTGCAGGAGATCACATGGTGGTCAGAAGAAGGTATAAAAGGACACTCTCAAGGTCTCTCTCAAGAGCTTTGTATTTGAGTGTGTGACATGGGAGACACTTGCACAAGAGCACTGGGCATGGTGTGCCCACATCAGAAAAGGTACTGTGCTATATGAACAAAGCAGAATTGAGATAGCCTAAAGTAAACATTGGATACACTAATTTGGAGTAACCATCCCAAGTATTCACATGAACTGTCTGTGCCCAATCTGTGGTGGAACATTTCCAAGCCTGTATTGTTATGATCAGCCACAGCTGGACACACTGAAGCTTCACTTTATCATGGTTATGTCATTTTGATCCTCTTCAAGAATGAAGGGCAGCAACCAACCATATGCTATAAACTTATGTACATACATGTATTTATTGTTGTTCACATATTATATATATATATATATATATATGTATATATATATATATATATATATATATATAGTTATCTATTCTACAAAATAAACTGTGTCCATCACCTTAAGAATCTCAGCGTATAAAGCCAGTGCTGGAGTATTAACTGCAGCACTATTGAGCTTAGAGACTGGAGTATAGTTTGAGGAGATGCACTTGAGTATCCTTTGCTGTCTTGACAAGACTTTTTAATGATCATTTGGTTTAAATTCAATGGAGTCAGAAAGCACATGTATTAGTAAATCAGTAATACTGATTATTCAAGATTGCACATGCAGCATTACGGATTAGTGGAGCCTCTATAAAGAAGACCAGGACAAATGTAGGAATTTAAGAAGCTGGGGCTAACTAAATAACATCAAAAGAACAAATTTCATTTAAAAATATTTTAATTACTGATAAACATTAACTTATAATGATAGTATTTCAAAGGTCACCAGGCAGTTAGTATTGTAAAAATATGAGAGTAATTTAAGCAGCATAATTTACATCACAGAGCTGTGATCACAGAGCTATTTACATCACAGCTGTTGCCCATGGGGAGTACATCCAATGCACACCCTCCAAAAAATTAGATACAGAAACTGAAATTTGTCCTAAATTTGTTTTGATGGTGCTACTTTAAGTTGTTTTTTAATCTTCTGCTTCTATCTCTATTTCCTTACTTTCAATAAATAAGCATTTTAGTATAACTCCTATGTAATGTACGTTCATGAGATTCCCTTCGGGTCAACCTTCATCTTAATCTTGCTTTTACATACTTCCTCTCCTGGCATAAATCGTCCTTGCGAAATGTAATATAACCAAATTCGTAGTCACAAAAGCATTAAATCTCAAAATTGTCGTAGACTGTAGAATCCATTGGATGATAGAATTCAGAATTGCAATGGAAACTAGAGAGACTATCAAAAGATGTTCAGTTTAGCTCACTCTACCAAGGTGGTAAATTCAAATGTTTGGAAAGGAGGGACATCAAGAGATTCAAAGATGGCTGATTTGGCATTCACTACAATGAGCTCAAATTTCAGTGCCATCTATAAAGCTGTTGAATTTGGGACCAACTCTCACTGTTGGTGAAATGAGTTTCAACTGTGTGACATTTATCTTTAGTTTATAATACTTTTAGAGGGGAGAGAATTGATTTTGTAGGATACGTGACTTCAGCTTGACCAGTGTAGTCCAAACTGGATTTTCTCTATCACCTCCTGATGTATCCTAGGGAGTTCTAACTTTGACAGGTAGTACTTGCCTTTCCTAGGCTCATATCACATTTTCATAGATGACTTCATAGTGGCTTTATTAAATTACCAGTTCAGTTTTAGAAAAGACTGAGTATTGTTAGAGTTTCTGTGCCTTCAAAGGACAAATTTTTATCTACAATCACACTCAGAAGGTTTCAATTTTTTTCCCTAGAAATTATATTGTGTTCACCAATACCTCAATGGGAGTATCACAGATTCCTGCCACTTTATCTAGAAGTAATAGTTCATGCAAAAACTTGGTGGAAATCAATGAAAAATATTTTTCCCACCCAATATAATGTGACCTTACTCTTGTACAGAAACAATCGGGCAACACACTAAAATTTTCTCTCTATAAGATATGATATGAAATGTTAACAAATGTTAGGGGCTTTAAGGAATACAGGGGAGTGAAAATTGAAAGCCTGCTCCAAAACAGTAAGACAATCTTTAAAAGGAAGGAAAAAGATAACTTTGTGGGTCCGAAGGAATGAGGAAATATTCACAGAAATGCGTAAAAGAGGGATGCAGATAATAAATAATGTGTATATATTGTGTATATCATGCACCTACACACATATATATTTGCATATATACTGATATATGCGTAGATATACATGCACATATGTGTATATCTGTGCCTATACACATATAAGTGTGTACCAACATATATGTACTTACTTATATACACACATATCTATGGTTTAAACCAAGTGAAGACAGAAATATCGGAAGGAAAATGTATCCAAATAATATAAATAGAATTATCAGATAAGAACCTAGAAATTCCAAGGAATGCAATAAAATAGGTAATAGGATATTAAAGAAATTGAAAGAGAAAACTAAATTAGTAAAAATGAGATGAAATAAAGAAGGTAGTGAATGAGGCTAAAATATCAAAGCACATGATGATGAACCTTAATAATTTGTAAACATCCTTATAAATATATAGTGGACTCAGAAAGTAGAACTATTTCATTGCCAGACATATCATTAAAAGCACCAGAGGAGGAAAAATAGTATGTGCCCACCTTTTCAATCAGACAGGCAGAACATGATTTGAAAATTGTAAAGTCAAAAATGATGAATTTGGAAGGAGCAAAAAGGAGAGAAAACATGACAATATCATGATTTCCAACTTTCCTGAAAAGATCACTATTTCAACAAACAAAAAAGATATTTTTTCAAGGAATACTTTAAAAAAATTGTTCATCTTCAAAAGTAAAACAGTTTCTGATTTATGCAAATTCTAACTATGCAAGTTTGACGTTAAAAATTCTAGAAGATATAGAAATTCCAGACAAAAAAAAAAACCTTAACTTTATTGAATTATAGTTTTTCTCTACTCTTGCTCCTCTATTAGTATTCTGTTCTCCTAAAACCCCAACAAAAATCAGTAAACAAACACACTAATAAATAATCCAACTGAAAGTACAAAGTGTTTAGAGACCTCCACTGCCAGAAAAGGGGGTCCTGGTTTGAGATCTTCTGGGAGAGAGGACATCATTATCCCGCTCTGCTCAGCCACACTGGTGTCTGTCTTCCTCCACTACCACATGTCTGTCCCTCTTCCCTCTTCTGTCAGTGTCTGTATCCGGCCCTCATGTGTTTGGCACACCTTCAGCCCCACTTATTTCCTCTCCCATAATGTAAAGGGAGAACCATCTGTATAGTAATTCGACATAGTTCTCAAATAACTACACAGGTAATATATTGTTTTATATTAACAAGAACAACTTAAATTAAATTTGCTAAAAAAAAGAAAATAGAAAATATTTAAATATGATAAATGAAAATTAAGCTATTAGCCTTCATACTAGAACCATTTTCATTAATTTTAAGGTAAAAATGATTGTTATGAATTCATACTAATATGAAAAACTCATAACTAAACCCAAAGTCTTGTGAAAGACTGATCATATTCAAAATGAAATAAGTGAACCTTCATTACAGATATTATAAGAAAAAATTGAAACGGAACTGATACTATTTTAATTAAAGATTACCTAATTGTTATCATTATAAGAATACCACAATCTAGCAGTAATTTAAAATAAAAGAAATAAAACAACCAAAGTGGAAATGTTTGAATAGAGGAGAAAATAAGGAGGGAAGTATTAACCTGAATGTGGGCATCGACAAAGAAGTAAGGGGAAAATAAGACAAAGATAGTAGTATCAAAGACTAACTTATATTCTTATAGAACATAACTTCTCTATATATGTTACATATGGGCCCATTATCATAGACATAGTCTGTTATAAACAAAATTTTTCCAACTTTCTGCTTCCCTTCTAATCTTACTTGAATTGTCATTGTACAAAAATTTCTTGAATATAATCAAAATGATCCATTTTGGTACAATTTTTTGCATTTCTTAGTGTTCTCTTTGACTTATTTGGTCATAAATTATTTCCTTCTGTATAGATATGACAGTAAACTATTCATTGCTCTCCTAATGTACTTATAGTCTCCTCCTTTATGTCTAAATCATGTACCCATTTTGACTTTGTCTTGGTGTATGGTGTAACATATTGGTCAAAGCTTAATTTTTGACATATTATTTTCCAGTTTTCACAACAGTTCTTGTTAAATAATGAATACTTTCCTAGAAGCTGCAGTCTCTGAGTTTTTCAAACAGTACATCACTCTTTTCATTAACTACTCCATCTTTTGTACCTAACCTATTCCACTCATTCTTTACTCTTTTTTCTTAGCCAATAACAAGTAGTTTTGATGATTGCTACTTTATAATTTTAGATCTGGTATGACTAGGCCACCTTCTCTTGCATTACTTTTTATTAATTCCCTTGATATCCTGAAACTTTTATTCTTCCTGGTGAATTTTATTATATTTATATTTTTCTGGATCTATATTTGTAGTTTGATTTGTATGGCATTAAGTAATTTAGATAGAATTGCCATTTTTATTACGTTAGCTCAGCGTATTCATGAACAACTGACATCTTTTTCAATTATTTAGATTTGACCCTATTTGCAAGACAAGTGTTTTGTAATTGTGTTCATATAGTTCATGAATTTGTCTGGCAAGTAGATTTCCAAATATTGTAGGTCATCTACAATTATTTTAAATGGAATTTCTCTTTTTAACTCTTTCTTTTTGTCTTTGTTGGTAATGTATAGAAATGCCAATTATTCCTGTGAATGTATTTTGTAATCCTGCAACACTGTCAAACTTAATCATTTTAATTAATTTTTTGTTCAGTTGATTCTTTAGAATTCTCTAAGTATACAGTCATATAATATGCAAAGAGTGATAGTGTCGTTTCTTTGGTTTTTATAATTCCTTCAATTTCTGTTTTGTCTTTTATCGGTAAAGCTAATATTTCTAATACAACATTGAATAACAGTGGTGATAACGGACATTCTTTTGTTTCATGCTGGATCTTATTGGAAATGTTTCTAATTTATTCCTATTATATGTAATGTTGGCTGATGGTTTTAGAAATATGTTACTTGTCACTTTTTTTATTTGAACTTCACCACCACTTTATTTTTTTTTGTCTTTTTTTAGTTAAATTTATTTATTTAACTTTTTACATTCATTTTCACAAAATTTTGTGTTCCAAATTTTCACCCCATTTGTCCCCTCCTACCACTCCAATACTAAACATTCTACTTTCCCATATCACGAATCTGCCCTCTCTTCTATCATCGTTCCCTTCCCTTGTGCCCTACTTCTCTTTTGTCCTGTAGGGCCAGATAACATTCTATCCCCCATTACCTGTATTTCTTATTGCTATTAGCAAGAAGAATAATCAACAGTTTTTCCTGAAGCTTTGTGTGGCAACTTCTCCCCATCCCTCCCTCCCCACTCATTCCCTTTGGGAAAGCAGGCAATTCAATATGGGCCATATCTGTGCGGTTTTGCAAATGACTTCTATAATAGTCGTTTTTGTGTAAGACTAACTATATTTACCTCCATCCTATCCTGCCCCGCATTGCTTCTACTCTCTCTCATGATCCTGTCCCTCCCCAAGAGCCTAGATTTCAAATTGCTCCCTCCTCCTATTGCTCTCCCTTCCATCATCCTGCCTACTCTGCTTAAACCCTTCTCCCCTACTTTCCTGTATTGTAAGATAGGTTAAAAATGAGTGTGCATTTTATTCCTTCCTTTAGTCAAATGTGATGAGAGTAAACTTCATGTTTTTCTCACAGCTCCCTTCCTTTTCCTTCCACTAAAAAGTCTCCTGCCTGTCTCTTCTATGAGAGATAATTTGCCCCATTCCATTTCTCCCTCTCTCCTCCCAATCCATTTCTCTCTCACTTCTTAACTTCGTTTTTTAAAGATATGATCCCATCCTACTCAATTCACTTTGTGTTTTCTCTCTGTGTGTGCGTGCACGTGTGTGTATTTGTGTGTATGTGTAATCACACAAACTACCCATATATTTAAAAGTTTCAAGAGTTACAAATATTGTCTTTCCATGTAGGAATGAAAACAGTTCAACTTTAGCAAGTCCCTTATGACTTCTCTTTGCTTTTTACTTTTTCATGCTCCTTTTCATTCTTGTGTTTGAAAGTCAAATTTTCTTTTCAGCTCTGGTCTTTTCATCAAAAATGCTTGAAAGTCCTCTATTTCATTTAAAGACCATTTTTTCCCCTAAGTATTATACTCAGTTTTGCTGGGTAGGTGATTCTTGGTTTTAGTCCTAGTTCCTTTGACTTCTGGAATACTATGTTCCATGCCCTTTGATCACTTAATGTAGTAGCTGCTAGATCTTGTGTTATCCTGATTGCATTTTGACAATACTGGAATTGTTCCTTTCTAGTTGCTTGCACTATTTTCTCCACCACCTCTCTAACTTGATTTTCAAAATCCTTTTTGACCTCTTCCATAGCCTGAGCCCATTGAATGTTTATTTTGAATTTTTGGCATACAGAAGCCTTGACCTCTGTGTCTTTCCTGATGGTAAGCATTGTTCTTCCTCATCAGAAAGAGTGATGTACTGTTTGAAAAACTCAGAGACTTCAGCTTCTAGGAAAGTATTCATTATTTAACAAGAACTGTTGTGAAAACTGGAAAATAATATGTCAAAAATTAAGCTTTGACCAATATGTTACACCACACACCAAGACAAAGTCAAAATGGGTACATGATTTAGACATAAAGGATGAGACTATATTTTTCTCCTTGATCTGGGAATTCTGGAATTTGGCCACAATGTTCCTAGGAGTTTCTATTTTGGGATCTCTTTCAGGAGGTGATGGGTGGATTCTTTCAATACTTATTTTGCCCTCTGGTTCAAGAATATCAGGGTAGTTTTCCTTGATAATTTCATGAAAAATTATGTCTAGGCTCTTTTTTGATCATGGCTTTCAGGTAGTCCCATAATTTTTAGATTATCTCTCCTGGATCTATTTTCCAGGTCAGTTGTTTTTCCAATGAGATATTTCACATTATCTTCTATTTTTTTCATTCTTTTAGTTTTGTTTTGTGATTTCTTGGTTTCTCATAAAGTCATTAGCCTCCATCTCTTCCCTTCTAATTTTGAAAGAAATATTTCCTTCAGTGAGCTTTTGAACCTCCTTTTCCATTTGGCTAATTCTGCTTTTGAAAGCATTCTTCTCCTCATTGGCTTTCTGAACCTCTTTTGCCAATTGAGTTAGCCTATTTTTCAAGGTGTTATTTTCTTCAGCATTTTTTTGGGTCTCCTTTAGCAGGGTGTTGACCTGCCTTTCATGATTTTCTTGCATCTTTCTCATTTCTCTTTTCATTTTTCCCACCACCTCTCCAACTTGATTTTCAAAATCCTTTTTGACCTCTTCCATAGCCTGAGCCCATTGAATATTTATTTTGAATGTTCGGCATACAGAAGCCTTGACCTCTATGTCTTTCCTGATGGTAAGCATTGTTCTTCCTCATCAGAAAGGAAGGAAGGAGATATCTGTTCACCAAGAAAGTAACCTTCTATGGTCTTGGTTTTTTTTTCCCCCTTTTCTGGGCATTTTCCCAACTGGTTACTTGACTGCTGACATTCCTCTCCACACCCACCTTGCCTCCAGATCCTCCCAGGTAGTACTTGGGATCTGAGATTCAAATGCTGCTCCCCATCCTCAGGGCTTTCAGCAGGGGAAGGGTTGCTATTCAGTGTGAGATTACGTTCAGTTTCTCAGGTGGGGGCAGGGCCACCTCACAGGGCTCAGTTCCCTCAGGGGGTTCAGGTAGAGACTTTCAACAATGGATCTGAGCCCGTGCCTGCTTTGGGAGCCCCTGTTTTTTGCTGCCTCTGCTGCTGCCTCCTGAAGGGGTCTGAGTTATGGGGACACCCCACTCCCCTGTTGAGCAGCCAGACAGTCTCTCTCATTAACCTTTGGCATCTGTGGGTGGATGGACCTGCGTGACTGCTGGAGATTCTGTCCCTGAAGCCTGCTCAGATCTGCTCCTTACGGTGCTGGGCAGCCATGGCAGGGCTGAGCTCTGCTCTGGGTCAGGTGCATGAGAGACCTTTGGTGTCAGTTTTTCAGGGCCCTCTGGAACAGAAATCTCTACTCCGTTATTTTGTGGCTTTTGCTGCTCAGGAATGTTTTGGGAGTTCTTTTTACAGGTATTTTATGGGCTGTGGGTTCGGAGCTAGCATATGGGAATCTCTCTACTCTGCCACTTGGCTCCTCCCCTCTGTTACTTATCATTTTAAGAAAAACTCCATTGATTCCTGTACTCTCCATTGTTTTGAATAAGAATTAGTGCTGCCTTTAGTCAAAAACTTTTTCTGTGTCTATAGAAACAATCATAGGATTTGTTAGTTGTGTTATTGATAGGAGTTATGTTGATAGTTTTCCTAATATTGAACCAGCCTTTAATGTCTGGTATAAATAATATGCACACACACATATATATGCATACACACATATGCATATATACATATACACATATACACACACAGTGGTATGCACGTAGATATACACATATATGCATGTATTAATATACATACACATATAAATATATACATGTACAAATACATGTAGACTTATACGTGTGTTTGTGTTTCCTTTTCTTCTGTGTGTGTGTAAGAAACTGCCCCTTTCACATGCAATCAATTTGATTTTTGAAAGGGTTCAAAAAAATCATCTTTTAACATATTCTTTTTTATGGAGAAAGTAAAACATGATTTTAAATACCTGTGAAGGGTAAAAATTACTTTCTTGTCCACATGTTAACAGTTTGGTTACAAAAATGCATAAAAATAACAAAATACTATTTAATTCTATATTTGAACAATTTTTTTTTTTCAGATAAAATGTGACAGAAAGGGACTGAATAGCAGAATCAGCTAGAGAATTAAGAAGGTCTATTTGAATGCAGGGAAATTACTGAGTCTGCTTAGCATTATGATTCTTCAACTTATTTTCCTGTAACTATTTTTAGAACTTGCGAAGCTAAAACTTGTAGTGAATCAAATAACTATTTGTTAACATTGAGAAAGTATTTTTTTAAATAAAAAGGATATTGATTTCATGCCTAAAACAAAGGGGAGTTTTTAAGTTTTACTTCATAAGGGAAAGATGAATTACAAAGCACCAGGAAATGCTTATTTTACCCAATGAGGTTATGAAAGATTCTGGTAAGAGAGAAAACATTAAGAGCTCTTAAGAAGCAACAGACATTAACAGCATAAGTCAGTTGTGAGGACTGCTTCAGTTATTACACTCAAAATTCTGCTATTTGAGTGCACTGCAATGCCTTTTAAAACCATTGATATAGTAAGAAAGAGGAAGTTTCTTCAAGGTGCTGGTTTTTCTCTAACATCATTTGTGGTTTGATAGGTGGAACTAAAAAGACAGGGTTTTATTGCTTTGCTTTGAGAAGAGAATTGATTTTGGTTTGGATACTCCAGAATCCTATGGTTTCTGGGTTTAGCTGATGGAAACTGAGGAAGTTTGTAATTTTCTGCATTTAGTTAGTTGCTTGCTAATAATATGCTTCTGAGCACATTTTTCTAGTAGGTCTGTGAGTTTAGCTCACAGGTGATTGAGAAACAGAAACAGAATAATTACGGGATAAGCTATTTTGTGTTTTATATGTTGTTTGTGAAAGATGAAGAACATGAAATTCAACAATCTATAGTTATCAAATGACACAAGGATATAAAAGGAGTCTTCATTTTTAAGTGTCTCTGCTAGGTTTCTACAAGCATACATTCAAAACAAAGAGTATAGGTGGATATGACCCAGTTTAAATGCATCAATGTCTATAAACTAATAGTCTTTATTCATGTATACAGTCAAAAGTAAAAAATAACCTAGATGAAAATAAATAAAAAATGAAAATAAAGAAGCTAATTTTTTTTAAAAAAATTATTTATTTATTTAACTTTTTACATTCATTTTCACAAATTTTTGGGTTCCAAATTTTCTCCCCTTTTATCCCCTCCCCCCACCCCAATACCCCAAGCAATCTAATTTTCCCTATCTCTAATCTGCCCTCTCTTCTGTCATCCCTCCCTTCTCTTGTCTCCATCTTCTCTTTTCTCCTGTAGGGCCAGATGACTTTCTATTCCTCATTAACTGTATGTCTTCTTTCCTAGTTGCAACAACAACACGAAACAGTTGTTCCTAAAACTTTGAGTTCCAAATTCTCCCCATCCCTCCCTCCCCACCCATTCCCTTTGGGAAGGCAGGCAATTCAATATAGGCCATATCTGTGTAGTTTTGCAAATGACCTCCCTGATAGTCGTGTTGTGTAAGACTAACTGGATTACCATCCCTCCTAACCTGCCCCTCATCGTTTCTCTTCTGTCTTTTGATCCTGTCCCTCCCCAAGTGTTGACTTCAAATTGCTCCCTCCTCCCTTTGCCCTCCCTTCCAACATCCCCCCCTTGCAATATCTCCTTCTCCCCCACTTTCTTATACTGTAAGATAGGTTTTCATACCAAAATGAGTGTGCATTTCACTCCTTCGTTTAGTCATATGTGATGAGGGTAAACTTCTTGTTTTTTTTTTTTTTCTCAGCTCTCCTCTTTTTCCCTCCACTAAAAAAAAACTCCTACCTGCCTCTTAAATGACATATAGTTACCCCCTTCCATTTCCCCCTCTTTCCTCCCACTACATTTCTCTCTCACCATTTACCTTAACTTTTTTAAGCTATGGTCCCATCCTATTCAATTCACTCTGTGCTCTCTGTCTCTGTGTGTGTGCATGTGTGTATGTGTGTGCGAGTGCATGCATGTACATGTGTGTGTGTGGCCCCACCAACTACCCAGATACTGAAAAGTTTTAAGAGTTACAAATATTGTCTTTCCATGTAGGAATGTAAATAGTTCACTTCTGGGAAATCCCTTAAGACTTCTCCTTGCTGTTTACTTTTTCATGCTTCTTCTCATTCTGTGTTTGGAAGTCAAATTTTCTTTCCAGCTCTGGTCTTTTCATCAAAAATGATTGAAAGTCCTCTGTTTCATTGAAAGACCATATCTTCCCCTGAAGTATGCTAGATCTTGAGTTATCCTGATTGTATTTCCACAGTACTGGAATTGTTTCTTTCTAGCTGCTTGCAAGATTTTCTCCTTGAGCTGGGAGTTCTAGAATTTGGCCACAATGTTCCTAGGAGTTTCTCTTTTTGGATCTCTTTCAGGTGGTGATCGATGGATTCTTTCAAAACTTATTTTGCCCTCTGGTTCTAGAATGTCAGGGCAGTTTTTCTTGATAATTTCATGGAAGATGATGTCTAGGCTCTTTTTTTGTTCATGAGTTTCAGGTAGTCCCATAATTTTTAAATTGTCTCTCCTGGATCTATTTTCCATGTCAGTTGTTTTTCCCATGAGATATTTCACATTCTCTTCCATTTTTTCGTTCTTTTGGTTTTGTTTGGTGATTTCTTGGTTTCTCGTAAAGTCATTAGACTCCATCTATTCCATTCTAATTTTGAGAGAACTATTAAATTCAGTGAGCCTCTTTTTCCATTTGGCTCATTCTGCTTTTGAAAGCATTCTTCTCCTCATTGGCTTTTTGAACTTCTTTTGCCAGTTGAGTGAGCCTATTTTTCAAGGTGTTAATTTCCTCAGCATTTTTTTGGGTCTCCTTTACCAAGGTATTGACCCGTTTTTCATACTTTTCTTGCATCTCTGTCATTTCTCTTTCCAGTTTTTCTTCCACCTGTCTAACTTGCTTTTCAAAATCCTTTTTGAGCTCTTCCAAGACCTGAGCCCACCCACCACCCCCCTGGGGTGTCTGGGGTACTGAGGCCCCACCCTCCACGTCTTTCCCTGATGGCAAGAATACGCCCTCATCTTCAGATCCGAAGGTCGGGATCATTTACATTTGTTGGAAAAAACTCTCTATAGTCTTATTTTTCTTCCCTTTTCTAGGCACTTTCCCAGCCAGTTACTTGACTTCTGAGATTCCTTTCCACCCCCGCCTGGATCCGCCCAGCTAGTGCTTGCCCTCTGAGATTCAAATGTGTTTTCCGCGGCAAGCTTTATTTCTGGGGCTGTGGTGGAGGCAGGGTTGCCTCCCAGGCTCAGTTCCCTCAGGGTCTTTATGAAGAGACTTTCAGGAACAGAGCGGGTGGGGGCGGGGTGGGGGGCCCGCCTCCTAGGCCCAGTTCCCTCAGGGGCTTTATGCAGAGGCCTTCAGTAATAGAGCGGGGTGGGGGCAGGGCCATCTCCCAGGCTCAGCCCCCTCAGGCCGTTCATGCAGATACCTTCTGTGATGAAGATCCTGCCTGCTGCTGGGAGATTCCTGAGTCCCAGGCCGCTGCCGGCTCAGCCACCGCCCACCCCTCTGCCTCCGCCGCTTCCTGCCCCCATCTCTGCCGCCGCCGCTTCCTCCCAAGGGGGCCTGAGTCACGGAGACACTCTGCTCCCCTCCTCTAGCCCAGCCTTCTTTCTCACTGACCTGTGGATTCTGTGGGCGGAGGGACTTTCCCGGCTGCCGGAGCTTCCGTCCCTGAAGCCTGCTCGGGTCAGCTTCTCTGGGGCCGTGGCCAGGGCAGTGTTGGGGTGGGATCTGCTTTCCCGGGTGTGATGGACCCTGGGGACGGCTCTTCAGGGCTCTCTGGCACTGAAATCTCTTCCACTCTGTTTCTGCACACCTTGCATTGACCCAGAAGTTATGGGGGTGTCTTTTTACATTAATTCTATGGGCTTTGGTTTCAGAGCTCGTAAACGTGTGTCATTCTACTCCGCCATCTTGGCTCCACCCCTCAAGAAGCTAAATTTTCAAGAGAGAAAAATTGAAGTGTTTGAGATGACTAAAATTCTCCACCTAACAGAAACGTTAGAAATTATACCTAGTAACAAATTGTATGAGAATAAACAATATGGATTTTCAAATGATTTTGAAAAACAGATGGACATATTTTGAAACTAAAAAATCGAATTGTTTGTATGTGAGAGTCAAGAGAACTGTTTTTTGGGGACCTTGTTTTATAGTTCTGTAAAAATTCGCTTGCAAGGGTTTTAGTCTAAATAACCTGAAATATTATTTCTCTGAAGCACCTTTTTGAAAATATCTTTACAAATGTATCATTCATGCCATATCATGCCCTTTTCTCTCTTTCCTACTATAGGATAGAGTTACTACTTGCTTCCTAGTTCCCTATTATTCATATTTCAGGAAGAAACAGTTTCTATTTGTTGATCAGAATAAGATACAGAGTATCAAATCTCACAATTTCTTCCTCCTTTTGAAGAATATAATTAATATTAATACAAGTCAAAATTTTATCTACTGTGTTCTTTTGTTTGTTTATTTTCTGGTGAGAAAGATTTATTGCATATTTGGATATTTGAAACTCTCTAGTGCCAAGTTTCTGATTTTCCTGAAATCATCACACTTTCTCCTTTTATTCAAATCCTGGATAATTCATTACAATCAAACTCTATCTGTTTACTTCTCCCTGATTCTTACCTAAATATTTTTTATCTGCCTCAACTTACAAATTTATTCAAATAAGTATATTTTATTTATTTTAAAGTATTATATAAATCACCAAAAATTGAGTTAATCTGCGTAAGGCACTGTGCTAAGTACTTGGACAAAAACACAAACATGAAATAATCTCTGTGATATTTTTCCATAGTCATGTAGCCATGATTCACTGAGTTCCAGTGATGTTCATTTTACCAAATTTATTTCCCTTTGTTAGTTTTCCTGCTTTAATTCATTTATTAACCACATATTGTCCATTTCTACATCAGCATCTGAGGTCAAGGATTTTATTGCTGCCCTTCTTCTTTGATACATTCTCTTATATCTTACTGCTCCTATTTTCTAATATGCTTCCTGCCTCAAACCAATTGTGAAACACTAATCCTATCCAATGACATTCTTCCTTTCTATGTCACTCTGTTGTGCATGTCCTGGAATAGCTATATTGACAGATTTATTCCTCCTCCTTCATTTTTCATCTAAAGCCATCTTAATCAAATTTGACACTTTCTAGTTAAAATTATTTCCACTTACCCTCAGTAAACATAATTTATTCTAGCTCTAAAACCCATTTAATTCCTTTATCTTGTTATGTTCAGAATTTAATGTATCAAATACCAATATATCTTATTGACTAGGTATTACCTTGCTTCTAAAATATAGTTCTCCTTTAAAAATATATGTAAGAAAGCATAATTATAGGACATGATTCTCTAATTTCACCATATCTTTGTGCTTCCTACAAAAGAATGTTGTGGTACAGACATGGCCCACAGACCATATGAGGCTCACAGTGTGGAACAAACCACATTAAAATGAAATTGCAAAGTGACTTTAAATAAATAATTTAAAACAGATGCAGTTTTGAAGTCATATGCATCACACAGATTTCCTTGTGCACATTTAATGGCTTTTGTTTATATTTTATCTGATGTCTCTAGTTTAGAGAATTTAGAAATTGTTTCTTTTATTTTTGTTTTATTTTCATGAATTCAGCAGACTCCCAAGAAGATGGTGTTTGATTTAAAATGCAGACCTTTTGATCTAACAAAAACAGATTCTAAATTCCTAGAAAATAGAGATGCATAGATATACTTTCCTTCACCAATTCTCCTTTGAGAGATTCCCTTTAATTGAACAATAATATATAGAAAGGTGACTTATGCATCTTGCGCATTTATATTTACATCTCTTCAGTATGAGTAGGTTATGCTAGATTCAACTTTGTGTCATTCAAAAATAACCTTCCTCTGGTAAACTAAGTGGGTGTTGTTTCGATAACATTTATTTCAGCCCAAAATATGAGCTACCAAACTACTCTAGTCACCTCTGTCCTATTATAACCCCCTCACATCAATCTATCAATTGAATCTGCCACACAAGAAGTGAACTTTACTTCCATAAACAATTTTGAGGCTAGAACAAAGCTTGTATTCAGTCAAGTAAACATTAGGGAGTTTAATGGGAAATAAGTTCTAGAACTGCACTTATTGAACTAAGAGATGGAACTCCCTCCAAATTAACTGAAAACAACACTATATCACACACATACAGAAACACACACACACATACACACATGCACACACACATATCCAGATGTTTCTAAGGTCATTTTAAGAAATTTCATGATTAACACCATTTCTGGGAGAATAAAATCTCAATGGAAGTCCATTTAATAAGGCCATAAAGTAGTTATGGGCATAGCACATAAAAATGTAATTAATACGATGAGAGAGGGCAAAGCTTGTAAAAGATTTGTGGCTTTCAGCTGGAGTGCAGACATTCCTGAGTGAACATATGGTTGTGCGCACTGAAGAAAAGCCTCATTCTTAAATATTTTTTTTATTTTGAAATCAAAAATAACATGATGAAAATACATACAAATCATAATGACTTTTTAAATGATTAAGGGTATTAAAATATGTATTAAATTCTATGGAACTGACATAAAAAATCTATAGTTAGTGATTTAATTTCAATATATGTTTATATACTGCAAAGATTTTAAGATCATTTAAAACACTTTACTTCTCATTGGAAACGTATATCATATATTGCTTATGCTAAAATAAGAAAAGCTGGATGTTTCCCTTCTTCTTAGTTCTCCAGTCTTAAAATGTAAAATTCAGCAACCACAGATCTTATTTGGAGACCAATTCAGTGATAACATTGAGCTAGACATTTCTGCAACTCCGCAGCACTCTAAATTATTTCATGCAATTGAACAAAGTGCCACAATTTGACCATGAAATAAAATGCCAACTTTAGCTCTTCAAAAAATTTTCCTCATGAAACATGCTGGAAAATTTCCCATAGTTAATTTGTAACGTAAAAAATGGTTTCATTCATATATGAATGTCATTTCCTGTGCAAGATAATTAACAATTTACAATCATAACTTTTCAAAATGTCAACTGTTATATTGCCTGCTTTAATATAACTTTGTTTTAGAAAGACCAAATGAGACCAACATTTCAATAATTTTATTCACGGTTCATAAAACAAATAATCTAAATAGCTTTCAAAGTGATATCTTTTTATATAATAACAGAGACTCAACCTCTCTCTGTCTCTGTCTGTCTTTATCTGTCTGTCTCTCTTTTATTCTCTCAGTCTCACTGCCATAAGGATGATTCATTCTTCTATGAATCTTTTGATCCTTCCACGTATTGAATACCATGCACAAGTAATGCAGCAGGCAATTTTACAAGATTAACAGTAATCCTATTACCTCCTTGCCATTGCTTTGTACATCCTTTCAAAATATAGATTGCTCATATCTATGAGCATGGACAACCACATAGGGCAGTGATTCAGATGTGCTGTTGGACCACACATATTACTTTTCATGTGAGTTGTGAGAATCATGGTTATTGAAGAAATTAATAGTATACATAAATATACTTTATGTGAAGTAAATAAGAAATTTTCTGGATAGATATCATTATATATTATAAGATAAATGAAAAAAAATTACCCTTTTCTGATAGAAAGAAGCATCTTACTATATGTTTGTCAGTCATATGTATGTAAGAGATGTAAGCAGATGTTCTATGAGTCAAGCAAAATGAGCAGATTTAATATTATGAGAAAAGTACAATGTCAGTTTGATGAGAGTTATTATTGTTATAAGACCAGCTAGATGGTACAGTGGTTAGAGCATCTGATCCTGAGTAAAAAAAACTTGAATTAAACTCCAGCCTCTGATGTTTAGTAGCTGTATGTCTCAAGAGAAAATCATTTATCACTTGTTTGCTAGGATTCCCTCATTGTAAAATGAGCTGGAGAAGGAAATGGCAAGCCTCTCCAATATCTTTGCCAGGGAAACCCCAAATGGCATCATGAAATACTGGATCCAATTCAGCAACAACAACAGCAATTATCCATTTTCATTTCTTCTGGCCAATTACATGAATTTGGAAAAGTTTTTTTTTTTGACATATCACTACTCTATGAAATTCTTTGATATTATAAAGTGAAATAAATTATGTGTATAAATTAAATTAAATTTATTTATTTAAAGTATATTCATCCTTTTACTGTCTGCAGATCACTGGTAAGTATTAAGAAAGTTTATATATATATATATATATATATATATATATATATATATATATATATATATATATATATATATATATATATATATATATATATATATATATATATATATATAAAATAAAAAGCCCATTCCTTTCTTATTGAACCTGCAGGACAGTAGGAATGGTTGTGATTTTACCTGGGCAGGAAGTATAACAGTCTTAATGCCATCTTTATTTACCTTGAAATCTTTTAAAACCTATTTTATTATGTTCAACTGGACACTTTAACTGAAATTATTATTCTTGCAAGATTATTTATGAGACAAATGAATAATGAGAAGAATATAAGACAAAAAGAGAAACAGATTCAGAATTAAGAGGAAATAGTAGAATAAAAAATGTGATTGTTTCAAGAATGTAGTATGAAACAGTTATAGTGCAAAATAATACATGAAAAAGAAATTCAAAGAAAAGGGCAGGAGAATTCCATGGAATGGAATGAAAAAAAAAATTGAGAACCTATTAGGTTTTAAGCTCCCTGACTGTGTCAAGAGAAAGGACAATATAATTATTGTCGTTGATATTTACGCTATTTAAACTTGTTTCATCCTTGCCCTCTAATATGATGTGTTCTACATAGTTTAAGAAGTAAAGATCTGGAATAGAAGATTTAGAATTTGTGATGGATTTTGCTGCAAAAAAGAGAAAAAGAACTTTCTAAATACAGGGATGTGGAAAAACATGTGGAAAATCACAGAACTGTATAGTGTTGGATATATAAAGGGGCAAATAGCCAAATTTAACTCGAACGTAGATGACATGGAGGATGCTAGTAAGAGAAAAGGCTGGAAAAGGCAGGATGACAACAAATTCTGTAGAATTTTCATGTGAGACAATGGAGTTTCAGCTGTTTTTTTTTTATTAGAAATATGTCCAGAATCTATGCATAAAATAGATAAGTCTGTAGTAGTTTAAGTAAAACCCTGAGGGAAGAAGCAAAAGGAACTCTGCAGATCCAATCAAATGACTGTTGCAAAACTCAGAAGCAGGAAGGGGATGAATAGAGCTGATTCAATTAGGAGAAAAAGATAGAAGACAGAAACACTGCAGAAATAGAACTAATGGCACCCTACCAGAATGTTATTTCAAACATATATCAAAATAAAACATTCATTCAAATTGAATGCCCTATCAGACTAAATTAATGGACCATTCCAATCAGAATGACTGACTTTATTACTTTTGGGGACACGGTCTTAATTTTTCATTTTATTTAGCCAAGAAAGAACATATAAGATATTTGGAGAAAAGTTAACAGAAGATCAAAATGTTGTGGATTTAGATCTAGAAAGGACCCATGGTGTCATAGAGCTTAGTCCCACTATATAACAGATAAAGGCTCTGAGTCATAATTCAATTCACCTTTTTCTGTGTAATATTATCCTCAGGTTTGCTGAGTAGTTGATTCTTGGCTGTAATTCACACCTTTTTGTATTCTAGAATATTGTTTTCCAAGGTCTCCAATACTTTAATGTAGAATCTGTTAAGTACTGTGTAATCCTGACTGTGGCTCCTTGATATTTGAATTGTTTCTTTCTGATTGCTTGCAATATCTTTATTTAACCTGATAATTCTGGAATTTGGCTACAGTATTCCTTGGAATTTGGGGATCTGTCCCAGGAAGGGATCAGTGGATCCTTTTAATGACTAGTTTACTCTCGGGTGCTGGATTATCAGGACAGTTTTCCTTGATGATTTCTTAAGAGATGTTTTCCAAGTACTTTTTTTTTTCTCGGTCATGACCATCAGGTTACTCCAATCATTCTCTAATTCTGTCTCCTGGATCTATTTTCCAGGTAAGTTGTTTTTCCAATGAAGCAATTTACACTTTTTTATATTTTTTTCAATCTTTTGTTTTTGTTTCATTGATTCTTGATTTCTCATAGAGTCATTAACTTTTCCTTCTCACATTCACATTTTCCACTTGACCAATTCTTTTTTAAGGAGTTGTTCTCATTTATTTTTCCTTTTCCAAACTATTGACTCTTTTTTTGTGATTCTTCTTAACTCCCATAAATTTTTCCATTGTTTTGTTCTACCTCTCTTACTTGATTTTTAAGATCTTTTTAAGCTCTTGCAAAATAACTTTTTGGGCTAGAGACCAATTCTTATTACCCATTTTAGGCTTCCCATGTAGGCAGTGTGACATTGCTGTCCTCTTGTGAGTATGTATTTTGATCTTCCTTGTTGCCATAGTAGCCTGGTTATGACTCTCTTCTGCTTTATACTTATTTTCAGCCTATTTCATGATTTTTAAGGTTGAGCTCTGCTCCTGGAACAACATGAGGGCCTATCTCCAGCCTGCTGGGGACCATAGGCATAGTCACAGGCTTCCTCTTCTGGTACCTCAGGTGCTTGCAGCTTTCACACTGTGCTAGGGACTGACTGGGTCTAGTCCACCCTGTTGTGCTAGAGGTATAAGACTTACAATTTGCCTCCTGTACTGAGCCTGGAGGCATCACTGTTGGTCTGCTAAGCCCAGTCCAGGGGCTCTTGGTGGCTGAAATGTGCTGTGTTTAAGAGCCTCTTACTAGCTGGACAATGTCTGTGTTGGACTTTGCTTCCCTTTAACCTAAGTGAGATAGACATTTCTTAAAATCCATATAAATTATCACAGGCAGGAAAATTGTTTCTCTCCGAGGCTTAAGTTAATGTTTCTTCTAAGGGAAAATGGAGAAAGCTCAGGCAAATTCCTACCTTCTCTCCACCATCTTGGCTCAGACCCCTGAGAAAACAGACATATTAAAATTGGGTGTATTCTCACAGTTGTCAATCCAGGCACTGAATCTCTTGTCTTCTTACACCTGATTCAGGTCTCTTTCTCTGCTATATATACTTGATCATATAGTGTTACATTAAATGTAGAGATCTTCTGACTACTGACTACTCAGTAAGCTTTCCAAGTGAGTGAGATCTTATAATCATTTTATTTCACTCAAAAGAAAATAAAAATGAGAACTTAACACCACATTATTAATGCTAGTCTAGAGCTTTGCTGTTAAGAATACAGATGAAATATATTAGTGTTTATTAAATGCAACCTGCCTTAATTATATGTACAAAAAGTCATTTGGAATACAGAATTCAATGAGTACTCAATATATCTGTTCTGATGAATAGTAATTATTTTCATTAAGAAAAGAATGAAAGTTTAATTAAATTTTGCTTGCATTATAAGTAAATAATTATTGTGTTTGTAAAGTAAACATATAAGCAAAGGGTCTTTAAACATTTTCGCATAATAATAATTTTTTTTTAAGTCATAAGGTGATACCTAAATATAATACTTAACCTGTAAATATTGCCAGGGACGGTGCTTTAGAGTCTCTAAAATACAATGAGTAAATTAAACTTATCTCTTTAAATCAAGAGAATGATGGGTAGGATGCTGCAATATAGGAAAGACTAGAAATGGAATCTACCTATATTTTTCAAGAACAGCAACAACAACAACAAAATGAATAAGAAAAAAACATACAATACACAGTATACAATATAATCCTTCCTTTCTTTTCAAATGGTAAAATGTTGTCTATTCTATTGTGGATTTCTTGTGGTGAGGAAAAATATTCTTTTAAATAGCTCTCTCTGCCTACCCAACCGAAGCACAAGCCAAAACTTGGTGCATCATGCTTTGCTCAATAAATACTTTGAATGATGTGAAGGAATCCTAATAAAACTGCTCCAAGCCTCAATATTCTAACTTCCTTATGGGTCCCACTGAATAGGAGGCATGTCCTGATTTACCCACACAATCAGTCTTCAATAACAACATAGGCCCCCAGACTCAGTACAGCCACTGCTCCTAATAGATCACCTTTCTAAGATCCAATTCATATACTTGAATAGGTGTGCTCTTGTCTTCAAACACAATCACATTATCACATTATCCATTTAGCCCAAGACAAGATTACAATACTTTACCTTCCATCTTGACCAGACATGATCAAAATAGTTAACCAAATGGAGAGTAACAGACCCAAGATGTTTGATCAACAAACCACGGAAGGGAACTCTGCCTGTTACCTAATTCCTTAACAGTTCCCCCTTGCCTTTTTAATATTCATAATTTCTGTTATGCCATTGCATCTTTACCCTACAAAAATCCTTCTTGCTTTCTGTGAAGTTACTGGGTCCTCTTGGAACCTAATTTATTTCTGAGGAGTATCAATGAATAAGTGCCTGTACTTGGATAAGAAGTGACCTCTGAGTTCTTTGAAATGGTATCACCAGAACACACAATGAAACCACAGTAGTTTTTGGTGTCCCCGGGTGGGCAGAAACTCTGACTTTGACCCCACTTCCATCCATGAGGAACACAGTCTCCATTTGGGACCACCTCTAATCAAAAGGTAAGCCTACCTTTTCCTTTTCTCTTGTTTGAGAGGTCCTTTAAACACCTAGGAAAGATTGACTTCATTGCTAGTACCCTAGAACCCAAGGCCTTTGTGGCTGGCAAATTCATGGGAGGGATCAATCTCTATAAATTCCTATACTTGGATTAGAGGTTATCTTTGATAACCACACAGCATTACTGCAACAAATGGGTAAGTTGACCAAAGACATTCTGGCCCAAAAGGCTATTTGGTCTGGAAAGGGACCTGAAATGAAACAGAATATGATGAGTAATTATGAAAGCATTAACTGTCTGAGAAACTTACACAAATGAAGCAGAGAGGTAGAGCAATCTCAGTTGCTCAAAGGCAAGTGGGAAAGGGTGAGATTATATAGTTTCTAGAAGGTTCTGAATAAGATGCCAGGGGTTAATGCAGGGGAATGTTTGTCAATACAATAATCCAAGACAAAAGATGCTTAGTAAATCCTAAGCAATGTTTGTTCAGCATTTTCTCTAGTCTAATTCAATGGTTTCTGGCAGCTACATGCATATCTAAATTTGGCTTGAATTCACTCATAAGGATCTAAGGATGGTATGTCAAGCATCACTGAGCCTCAGAAATCCTTCTAATTGACTGGTTGCTGTATATTCCCATCATGCTGCTCCTCTGTAAAAAAAAAAAAAAAAAAAAAAAAGATAAGTTTAAATATTTCTCACAAGTTATTATAATCGTTGCAAAGCAAATGTCCACTGACAACAGCTTCTGCAATAGCTTGTAGACAGCTATCATAATGAGGAGAAGTAGACATTCATGAATTCATATATTCAACTCTCATAGCTAAGAAGTAATTCTGTCAACTTCTTATGATTTCATTGGCCCGGAAACCCTTTCCTATAATGTATTCCATAAAGAAAGCTGCTTGCCTCTCAGAATCTGACCAACTTGTCCTGATAGTATCAGTCAGATTTGTTTTCCATTCTTACAACAAATATAACCACTATTATACTGTGAGATATTGCTTCAATTGATAGTAACTAAAATTACTATTATTATCATTGCAGTTCAGTAAAAAGTACAGATTACTTAGTAGAGGAATAGCAAAGTACACTAATAGGTATGGATTTGTTAATATAACTTGCAGTCAAAATCATATATTGAATGTTCACAAATTTAAAAAAAAAAAACAAACCACCAAATCCCCAACAAATACCATTCCCAAAATAGCTTTGACAATTCAACAATAAACAGTACTTAAAATAGTCTGATTTTTTTTTTTACATGTGAAACTATATTTTTATTCTGAACCTCAAACATATCTGACAACAGTTAGGAAATATGATTCATCAACAGTCTTTTAACTCTGATTCTTACTAATCTAATTCTAATTATTTCTCATTGGTTCTTGAGATGGAAATAAATCATTGCAACCCTGGAGAAAGGTGATTATTCCTTCCTAGTGCATGTTAGAGGAGACAAAATTCAGGAATAGTCTTGATATGCACCCTAAGTTTTTTTTTTTAATTAATTTATTTAAGTTTTCAACATTCATTTCCACAAAATTTTGGGTTCCAAATTTTCTCCGCATTTCTCCCCTCCCCCACATGAAAACGCCGAGAATTCTAATTGCCCCTATCACCAAACTGCCCTTTCTTCTAACATCCCTCCCTTTCCTTATCCCCTTCTTCTCTTTTGTCTTGTAGGGCAAGATAACTTTCTATACCCCGTTACCTGTATTTCTTATTTCCTAGTTGCAAGAACAATACTCAACAGTTGTACCTAAAACTTTGATTTCCAACTTCTCTTCATCCCTTCCTCCCCACTCATTCCTCTTGGGAAGGCAAGCAATTCAATATAGGCCATATCTGTGTAGTTTTGCAAGCAACTTTGATAAAAGTCGTGTTGTGTAAGACTATCTATATTTCTCTCCATCCTAACCTGCCCCCCATTGCTTCTATTTTCTCTTTTGATCCTATCCCTCCCCAAGAGTGTTGACTTCAAATTGCTCCCTCCTCCCACTGCCCTCCCTTTCATCCCCCCCAAGCTGCTTATCCCCTTCTCCCCTGCTTTCCTGTATTGTAAGA
This sequence comes from Bettongia penicillata ogilbyi, assembly GCA_023548195.1. Lineage (NCBI taxonomy): Eukaryota > Metazoa > Chordata > Mammalia > Diprotodontia > Potoroidae > Bettongia > Bettongia penicillata. The sequence continues at coordinate 2,441,490 of JAJHZJ010000112.1, read as the reverse complement.
TAGGTTTTCATACCAAAATGAGTGTGCTTTTTATTCCTTCCTTTAGTTGAATATGATGAGAGTAAGCTTCATGTTTTTCTCTCACCTCCCCTCTTTTTTCCTCCTCTGAAAAGTCTTTTACTTGCCTCTTCAATGAGAGATAATTTGCCCTGTTCCATTTCTCCCCTTTTCCCCCAAAAATATTTCATTTTTTAAGATATGATCCCATTCTATTCAATTCACCCTGTGCTCTCTGTCTCCATCTCCCTCTCCCTCCTTAATCCCCCCATGTGTGTGTTTCTGTATGTGTGTGTGTGTGTGTTTGTTTGTGTGATCCCACCCACCAAATACTCAGATATTGAAAAAAGTTTCAAGAGTTACAAATATTGTCTTTCCATGTAGGAAGGTAAATAGTTGGACTTTGTTAAGTCCCTTATGGTTTCTCTTTGCCAGTTACCTTTTCCTGCTTCTCTTGATTCTTATGTTGGAAGGTGAAATTTTCTTTTCAGCTCTGGTCTTTTCATCAACAGGGCTTGAAAGTCCTCCATTTCATTAAAATACCATTTTTTCCCCTGAAGTATTATACTCAGTTTTGCTGGGTAAGTGATTCTTGGTTTTAGTCCTAGTTCCTTTGGCTTCTGGAATATCATCTTCCGTGCCCTTTGATTGCTTAATGTAGCACCTGCTAGATCTTGTGTTATCCTGATTGTATTTCCACAGTACTTGAATTGTTTCTTTCTAGCTGCTTGCAATATTTTCTCCTTGACCTGGGAATTTTGGAATTTGTCCACAATATTCCTAGGAGTTTCTCTTTTTGGATCTCTTTCAGTCAGTGATCAGTGGATTCTTTCAATATTTATGCCCCCCCCCCCCCCCCGGTTCTAGAAAATCAGAACAGTTTTCCTTGATAATTTCATGAAAGATGATGTCTAGGCTCTTTTTTTGATCATGGCTTTCAGGTAGTCCCATAATTTTTATATTGTCTCTCCTGGATCAATTTTCGAGGTCAGTTGTTTTACCAATGAGATATTTCACATTATCTTCCATTTTTTCATTGTTTGGTTTGGTTTTGTGATTTCTTGGTTTCTCATAAAGTCATTAGCCTCCATCTGTTTCATTTTAATTTTTGAAAAACTATTTTCTTCAGTGAGCTTTTGAACCTCCTTTTCCATTTGGCTTTTTAAAGCATTCTTTTCCTCATTGACTTTTCTAACCTCTTTTGGCAATTGAGTTAGTCTATTTTTAAAGGTGTTATTTTCTTCAGCATCTTTTGGGGTCTCCTTTAGCAAGGTGCTGACCCACTTTTCATGTTTTTTTTTTATCTCTCTCATTTCTCTTCCCAGTTTTTCCTCCACCTATCTTACTTGATTTTCAAAACCTTTTTGAGCTCTTCCATGGCCTGAGCCCATTTAATATTTTTTGTGGATCTTTGGGATACAGAAGCCTTGACTTTTATGTCTTTCCCTGATGGTAAACATTGTTTTACTCACCTGAAAGGATGGGAGGAGATATCTGTTCACCACGAAAGGAATCTTCTATAGTCTTATTTTTTTTCCCTTTTTTGGGCATTTTCCCAACCAGTTACTTAACTTTTGGGTCCTTATTCAAGAATAGGGTATTCTCTGGGAATCTGTAAAATCTCAGTTCTTCCACGGTGGTACAATGAAGCATGCATTCTGGTCTGGGAGTAGAAAGAGATTTTTGTGCCTAGAAACTTAGCAGAGTTTCCTCTCCACAGCCACCTGGCCTCCACTTCCGCCAAGCCAGCACTGGGGGGATTGGGGGGTGGGATTCAGTCAAGCTTTGTGGGCAGGGCCAAGGTAATAATTAGCTCTTTAGTGCCCCCAGGGGTTTTACCATCCAATAATGTATGCAGGAGGCTGTAGGGGCTGAGGTGGGGACCTCCTCCAATGTGACCTCTCCAGCTGCTGCTGGTACTGGGGATTCTACCATTGGAGGTTCTGCCCCCAAGGGCTGTTTGCCAGCCGGACTGTACTGCCAAGACTGGGCTGGGCTCTGTTCCACGTCTGGTGCAACAGACTTTTCCCGTGGGCCTTTCAGGTCACTCTGGGCTGGAAATCTCCACTCTGTTGTTCTCCACTTCTGCTGCTCCAAAATTTGTTGAGATTCCCTCTCTACATGTATTTTATGGACTGTGTGGGAAAGCCTGAATTTTGTGTCTTTCTACTCTGCCTTCTTGGCTCTGCCCCCAAACAGTGTGATTTTTAAATAAAAAAAGAAAACTTTTGAAATTGTGAAGAAGTGGAAGAAAAAAAATATAAGGAATTACCATGAATTTAGACTTCTAAAGTTAATGCAAAGATATTCATTGAGCTTATATATTGAAACTTTTAGATAGAAAGAAAGAGAAAGAAAGAAGGAAGAAAGAAAAGAAGGAAGGAAGGAAGGAAGGAAGGAAGGAAGGAAGGAAGGAAGGAAGGAAGGAAGGGAGGAGGGAAGGAAGAAAATAGATCCCTTATACACCTGTACAGTAATCTCAACCATTAAATTAAAGAGAAAAAATATATGGAGCATAACTTGTCCTAAGACTATTTCTATATAAATTTCATTAATCTCATTTCTGAAGCTTATATCCTGTGTTATCTTAGAGAAGCTGTTCCTTGCTTTTTTATTTCTAAAAAATTTGGTTGGGCTAAATGTGATATTTACTCCTTTTAACCTCAATATCTATGATTCAAAAATGAGAAGTATGTGGTGATAATATGTTAAATATGTATTAAGGTTTATTATTTTCACAGTTCTTTCTTAATAGTCAATTTAAATTAGAATCACAGAAACCTTTCTAAGCTATGATATTACCTTTCACATTTCACAGACAGAAAAAATGAAACTCGGGGGCAGAGCCAAGATGGCAGAGTAGAAGGATGCCCGTTTACAAGTTCCGAAACCAAAGCCCATAGAATTAATGTAAAAAGAGACCCCCATAACTTCTGGACCACTGAAAGGGGAACAGAAACAGAGTGGAAGATATTTCCGTGCCAGAGAGCCCTGGAGACCCGTCCCCAGGGTCCGTCACACCCCGGAAAGTGGACCCCACCCCAGTGCTGCCCTGGCCACGGCCCCAGAGAAGCTGACCCGAGCAGGCTTCAGGGACAGAAGCTCCGGCAGCTGGGAAAGTCCCTCCGCCCACAGAAGCTACAGGTCAGTGAGAGAGACAGATGGGCTGGAGGAGGGGAGCAGAGTGTCTCCATGACTGGGGCCCCCTTGGGAGGAAGCGGCAGAGGCGTGGGCGGCAGTGGAGGCAGCAGCGGCTGCGGCCACGGCCCGAGACTCCCCCAGCAGCAGGATCTTCATTACTGAAAGTCTCTGCATAAACAACCTGAGGGAGCTGAGCCTGGGAGACGGCCCTGCCCCACCCCGCTCTATTACTGAAGGCCTCTGCATAAAGCCACTGAGGGAACTGAGCCTGGGAGGCAGGGCCCCCCCTACCCGCTCTGTTCCTGAAAGTCTCTGCATAAAGCCCCTGAGAAGCCGAGCCTGGGAGGTGGCCCTGCCCCCACCCCAGCACCAGAACTAAAGCTCATTGATTAGCAGCTGGGCGGGCGGCGCAGAAAGCCCATTTGAATCTCAGAGCCCAAGCACGAGCCGGGCGGATCTAGGCGGGGGTGGACAATAATCTCAGAAGTCAAGTAACTGGCTGGGAAAGTGCCCAGAAAAAGGAAGAAAAATAAGACTATAGAGTTTTTTCCAACAAATGCAAATGATCCCAACATTCGGATCTGATGACGAGGATGTATTCTTGCCATCAGGGAAAGACGTGGAGGGGGGGCCTTGGTACCCCAGACACCCCGGGGGGATGTCGGGTGGGCTCAGGCCTTGGAAGAGCTCAAAAAGGATTTTGAAAAGCAAATTAGACAGGTGAAGGAAAAACTGGGAAGAGAAATGAGAGAGATGCAAGAAAAGTATGAAAAACGGGTCAATACCTTGGTTAAGGAGACCCAAAAAAATGCTGAAGAAAATAACACCTTGAAGAATAGGCTCTCTCAACTGGCAAAAGAGGTCCAAAAAGCCAATGAGGAGAAGAATGCTTTCAAAAGCAGAATTAGTCAAATGGTAAAAGAGGTTCAAAAGCTCACTGAAGAGAATAGTTCTCCCAAAATTAGAATGGAACAGATGGAGTCTAATGACTTTACGAGAAACCAAGAAATCACCAAACAAAACCAAAAGAATGAAAAAATGGAAGAGAATGTGAAATATCACATGGGAAAAACAACTGACCTGGAAAATAGATCCAGGAGAGACAATTTAAAAATTATGGGACTACCTGAAAGTCATGATCCAAAAAAGAGCCTAGACATCATCTTCCATGAAATTATCAAGGAAAACTGCCCTGACATTCTAGAACCAGAGGGTAAAATAAGTATTGAAAGAATCCATCGATCACCACCTGAAAGAGATCCAAAAAGAGAAACTCCTAGGAACATTGTGGCCAAAATCCAGAACTCCCAGCTCAAGGAGAAAATCTTGCAAGCAGCTAGAAAGAAACAATTCCAGTACTCTGGAAATACAGTCAGGATAACTCAAGATCTAGCAGCTTCTAAATTAAGGGATCGAAGGGCATGGAATAGGATATTCCAGAAGTCAAAGGAACTAGGATTCAAACCAAGAATCACCTAACCAGCAAAACTGAGTATAATACTTCAGGGGAAAATATGGTCTTTCAATGAAACAGAGGACTTTCAAGCATTCTTGATGAAAAGACCAGAGCTGAAAAGAAAATTTGACTTTCAAACATAAGAATGAGAAGAAGCATGAAAAAGTAAACAGCAAAGAGAAGTCTTAAGGGACTTACCAGAAGTTAACTGTTTACATTCCTATGTGGAAAGACAATATTTGTAACTCTTAAGGCCTTTCAGTATCTGGGTAGTTGGTGGGACCACACACACACATGTACACACATGCACGCACACACACATACACACATGCACACACACACAGACAGAGAGCACAGAGTGAATTCAATAGGATGGGACCATAGCTGAAAAGAAATTAAGGTAAATGGAGAGAGAGAAATGTTGTGGGAGGAAAGAGGGTGAAATGGAATGGGGTAATTATATGTCATTTAAGAGGCAAGTAGGAGACTTTTTAGTGGAGGGAAAAAGAGGAGAGCTGAGAAAAAAAACAACAACAACAAAAAAAAAACCAATTAGTTTACCCTCATCACATTTGACTAAAGGAAGGAATAAAATGCACACTCATTTTGGTATGAAAACCTATCTTACAGTATAGGAAAGTGGGGGAGAAGGAGATAAGCAAGGGGTGGGATGATGGAAGGGAGAGCAACGGGAGGAGGGAGCAATTTGAAGTCAACACTTGGGGAGGGACAATATCAAAAGACAGAAGAGAAACAATGAGGGGCAGGGTAGGATGGACGGTAATTTAGTTAGTCTTACACAACACGACTATTAGGGAAGTCATTTGCAAAATTACACAGATATGGCCTATATTGAATTGCCTGCCTTCCCAAAGGGAATGGGTGGGGAGGGAGGGATGGGGAGAATTTGGAACTCAAAGTTTTAGGAACAACTTTTTAGTATTGCTGTTGCTACTAGGAAAGAAGATATACAGTTAATGAGGAATAGAAAGTCATCTGGCCCTACAGGAGAAAAGAGAAGATGGAGACAAGAGAAGGGAGGGATGACAGAAGAGAGGGCAGATTGGAGATAGGGAAAATTAGATGCTTGGGGTATTGGGTTGGGGGGAGGGGATAAAAGGGGAGAAAATTTGGAACCCAAAATTTTGTGAAAATGAATGTAAAAAGCTAAATAAAAAAAAAATAAAAAAATGTGCTAAAAAAATAAAAACATAGGAAAAAAAAAATGAAACTCAGAGTGGTTGACTGACTTTACCTAGGTCAGATAGTGAATAATGGAGAGAGATGGAACACGTCATTTAATCATTTCTTTCGAAAACTTTACACCACAAGGAATATAGTTTCTTTAGACATAAATTTATTCATTTAGTTAGACATAAATATTTGTTTGCATGCATACAGGCATATTTGGAACAATACTATGTTTCATGCTTTAAAACATTTTCAAGGATTCTACTGTTATTTTTAATGTAGCATTGTGAGAATGAATTACACAATATGTAATATATCATGTGAACTTAATGGTAGTAGGTTATTTTTAAAAGGTAGTTTTACTCATACAGATTCAACAATAATTTTGAGAAAATTTTGCATTGCGTGAAATATGATACTACACTAGGAAGCTTAGTTGCGCTTTAGAACTAATGGTAACATCTATTTTGCTTCAGACACATCACATAAAGGCCAACACATTTATGTATTCTGATTCTGTCATGGTCATTTCATATCATATATATATGGTAGATATGAGAATTAAGGAAACCACAGTAGTCAGTTCTGTTAGGTAGATTGTCTATAGGATAAGATACTTAAAAAATTTTGGATTTGTTACTTTTTCCTTTCCTTTTCCTTCTTCCTCCTTTTTAATTTTCTCCTTTCCCTTTCCTTTCTCCATACTTCCTTTCCCTATGTGCGTCAATTCTCATACCTAGTAGATGAAGAGCAACCTTCCACTAAGACCTGTAGAGACAGGCAAAGCATGTGCTGAAGGGTACTTCATTCACACATCACCTAGAGAAGTAGCTGGCACCATGTGGATTGCTGAAATGTCAAAGAAGTGAAAGAACAACACAGAGAGACCTAAGATGAATGTATCAGAAGATCATGTTCAACACTTTTAAACTAACTAGTTCGTTCAAACCTAAGTAGCTGAGTGGTGCAGTGAATAGAGTACTGGGCCTGGAAGACTCATTTTCCTAAATTCAAATATGACCTCAGGCACTTACTAGCTGTGTGACCCTCAGTAAGTCACGTAACCCTATTTACGTTAGCTTCCTCTTCAATAACAAAGAACAATATACAGGGTCTTAAGTTCCTTGTTATAATGCAGGATATTCAAAAAGTCAATGCAATTTTAAGTTAATAAAGCTACATTAAGGTTTTTGGTGTCTACTAATTGTTACTGACATAGAGAAAATCTATATAAAGAGTATCCCAAATAAAACTGTGCCCTATTGAGAAGGGAGTAGGTTATACCAACCACACACTGGTGCAGGAGAAATTGGGTTACAAGGTGACTTTGACCTAGACAAATTCATGAAGACCTATGACAGTGGCAAGGACTGTATCCAACGGGACTTAGCATCCCTTTATGGACCACTAAGGAATGTCAGAAATGATGAACTTCCCCCACCCAGGTACTTATTCTAGCCTTGCCCTAGCTCTGCCCTCTTTAAAATGAAAGGTGGGAGGGGTATATGTTCAACCTCATACCCTATGTAACTTTCCCCAGGTTGCTAAGCCAACTAAGCTTTGCCCCTGCTTACTCAGGAGAGTACAGGAGACAGATCAAGGCTTTACTTATGTACCTCACCCACCCCTCACTCCCTGCCTCTTCCAGTGTAGCTACTTCCACCAAGTAGCTGAAAATCTAGTCCCTTCCTTCTTCAGGATCAAAATCTATCTTGTGAGTGACTACAGTTGAAGAAAGAGAATATATCTCTGTTCTACCTCCACTGGTGCAAAGACCACCTACTTCTCCTGATGATTATAATCCCCAAAGCACAGTATTTATGCAATTTGGGGTCTGGAAGGGACAGTGATGGATTGGACCTAGCTCCTCTTTATGTGAACCATTTCTTGTGTCTACAAATTAGTAAATTATTTTGGTCCAATCCACAAATAAAACTAATATATTTTAAAATACTATTTAAGGTATTTTAAGTAATTTAAGCTAATAAAGCTTAAAACTACATGAAACCTTTTGGAACATACTGTATAATCCATTATTTCATTATCTAAATATCTTTAGTAAATTGAACTTTGACTCATCCACAGAGGTCAGAGTTTAATTAGAAATTATTAAAAAGTCAGTCACATTACTAACCTCTGTCTAAATTGTAGGTGTTTGCCTGAAGGTTTAGAGGGATTGTGAATGACTGAATATTTTTTTTCTAAAATAAACTTTCTAACGATGCAAGAGAAAGGATTTAGAGGTCATTATATCTTCTTTAGGCTTGGACAACCTAATTTGAGTAATAATATTAAAGTGATTTTCTGCTATGTTCATCTTAGTCCACTCTATGCTTTTCTTTACTCTTTTGCCAAGGTCAGCACCCCACCGGGTGCCAGTAGTTTTCTTAGAGGGATTGTGTCTATGAATTATCCTTCAATATATGACTCTCTTCAGATCTACCTGTGATAGTGGTTTTGATCTTCTCTCATTTTCTCATTCTCTCAGTTAATTTGATCATTTTCTCAGTTAATTTTCACTCATAAAGAAGTACCTCCTCTCTAGGATATGAACATTGAGTCATATGCATAAGACTAACTCATCTGTTTCTTCTTAGTGCACCTAGAAATGGTATTCCCTTTCTTTTATTTTAGTTAATAATTTTTCTAAATGGATTTCTTGCTTATTCATTTAGTCCTAAAAAGAGGATCAAAATATCCCAAATCTGTACACTATGTTTTTGTTTTGTTTTGGCATATTTGACCATCTGTTTTATCAAAATTCAGTACAATCCAACGTAATAGACCAGTAAGGTATTTTAGAAGAGTCATTTCTTTCCTCCTCTTTTCTTAGGTCCTCTATTATCACTAACATTTAGAAAGTTTACATTATTATTTCAATATATTATGTAAAATTTCTAAAATAAAATTAACAATGATCAAATAAGTGTTTCATTTAAAATTTTCAATGTGATACAACCGAAATCCACAGCAATCAAATTCATTTCAGGTTGTCTTGAATGTTTCTTATTTTTAATTTTCATATTTCTAGAAATATTAGACAAAATCAATTTAGGAAAGTTTGAGTTAATAATCAAATGAAGAGAAAGGTTCTTATTCACTTAATATCTTCTCTAGGCTTAATATCTTCTGATGAAATACAGGTATCACTCCATGACTAAGATGTACTACTTAATGTTTTCTGGGCTGTTCAGTGTATCGAGCATGCATCTTACTTCCGTGGTTACTTATTGATATGCCATAAATTTCATTCTACTAATGTAACGATAAATCAAGATGATATTTGAGATATCATTTTAATGGATACTTTTGGGTTTTCATTCCAGACAGGAAATATATTTTTAAGTGTTATCTATAAAGCAACTAATTATTAGAAAATGCTAAACAACAATTTTACTTCAATTCCCCAATAAATAAAGTTGAGTTGCCAGCATCTCTACTGACCTTCTACTCAAAATAAATTGAATGGGAAGTGTGAACTCTGCATTCTATCACCCATTCTTTTCCCTTCTCCTATGTGAAAACTTCCCTTGTTATGCACTAAAAAGCTGATGTTAAATCTGTATTTTTTATTTCCATCTACATAATTGTCTACCATTCAGAAAAATTCAATGTAGATCATTGCTAGAAGGCAATCAATTAATGTTTAAAGTTTTCAGAAACAATGACACCACAAATCAAGCTTAAGTAGGCTTGTGCACTGTGGGCCCTGTTCTACTCCAACACATTCCAAGTGATTAACACCACCTGTGGCACTCCTAATTCACAGTGCCAGACCATTATTTTCCTTGGATATCCACTACCAGTAATTATTCCCAAGATGGACTATTAGATATAGCTTAGAACATCCCAGTTATAAACTTTAAGAAAATAATTCTAATATTTTCAGTAAGATTTTTTTGATGAAAATATGAATTAAAGTGGTATTTTTGTAATAAAGGAATGAGGCTCCTATGTTTATTTCTGAAAAAAATAATCTAACATAACCATAAAAATATCAACTTCCAGGAGATTTTTACTATTTTTCTTTGCTTGTGGGATCCTTTTTTTAATGCAAAGAAATTATTGTAAGTCCTGCTAATATGGTGACAAAGAAAATGTTTTGAAACTAATTGTTCTTATTTTATATCTTAAATTATTTTTCTGAAAACACAAAAATTAAATGTGTCAAATTATTTAGCATAAATAAAACAAATCAGCAAGATTTTCATTTTTCAAATTATTTCAGAACATCAAGCAGTGCATAAAATTTAATATTCAATCAAATGAATTTAATAATTTAAATTTTATAAAAATCTTCAGTATATACAAATAATTTATTTTACATCTATATAATAACTAGTAAAAGATATAATTATCTTATTGTGCAATATAATTTACATATTTGCCAAAAATACCACAAATATATTTTCCTACATTTCCCCTGATATATTTATTTGAAAATGACATGTTCTGGCATCATCCTGGTATGAATTTGAAAAAGTCTTAAATTGATATTATAAAACAAATGTCTAATATAGGAGACACTGAGAAACAGACTAAAAAACACACAGTGTAAAAAGATTCAATGGCAATAAATCTACTTAATCCTATCTCATTTTCTGTAATTTAATTTGGGACTTAACTATTATGACATCAGGAATTTCACCAAGTCATCCATTTTAGTTCCAAAATATTGTTTCATTTTTACCCTAGAACATTAAGTGTACAGAGGCACATCAAAAAAAGTCCAGAATCAAAAAAAGTCCAGAAAAGATACTTTGTTCTTGGTATCTATTCCTATATTAACTTGCTGACCAAGCTTGGTGTTGATAGTTTAGGAGAGTTGAGCAGAAAAACATTTGATGAAAATAAAAAGTGAAAAAAAATAGTTAGAAGAGAATATTAACTTTCTTTTTTTTAATCCAGAATCCAAGTCTTTTTTGCAGTTCTAAAATTTAACCCTTTATGCTTTTCGAAACTGACAAAATACAAACAACCTTTGAAGGAAGAAATTTCTTACTGGAAGAATTCCGTTATAGGGAAATAGTGGGGATAATGAGGGAAATGTTTTTCAGTGAGAAATTGCTTTATTCTTAACTCTGCCTTGAAGTGTGACACTGATTGATATTTTTTGTCCTGGAGGAATCTGTTGGCAGCTGTTGTCACTATTTCGGAGCAGAAAAGTAAAAAGCTTGGGGAGTAAAATGTTCCAGGAAAGCATTTTTGATTTTGTTATCAAAAGTGGAGAAGTAGAAAAAGTCTCTGTTTTTCTGTATATACTCTAGATATGAAAGATAACATGCTTAATTAACTTATTCTGAGTATTTAATAAGCAAAATAATTATATGAAATAAATGTTAATTTCCAAGTAAAAATGTTGAAGAAAAGATGTAAGGCTATGTCATCATAGACAAAGCACAGTGTGTAGTTGAGGTAATTTTTTTGTTTAATAACAATTTGAAAATTATTCTCAAAGTTCAATTGCATCTTTACATGTTTCCTTAGAAAGTATAGAGAGGGCTATGGGAAACCTATAATTAATAATGGCAACAGTTATAATTGATAGGGTGCTAAGCACTTTGAACGTGTTATCTTCCGTGATCCACACAAGAATTCAATATTATCTATTTATAGATAATGAAAGTTAGACTGACAAAGCAAGTGAAATTGCCTAGAGCTACAGAGCAATTAAATGTTAGAGGTAAGATTTAAATTTAGGTATGTCTGACCAGAAGACATGCTACGACATCTTTCTCTAAATATTTTGTTGTTCAGTCTTTCAGTCATTTCCAACTCTTCATTACCCCATTTGAGATTTTCTTGGTGAAGATACTGTATTGGTTTGCCTTTTCCTTCTCTTGCTCATTTTATGAATGCATCACTGAGGTAAACAACAATGAAAGACTGGCCCAGGGTAACACAGCTTTTAAGTGTATGAAGCCGTATTTGAACTCAGGAAGATTAGTCTTCCTGATTTCAGGTTTGACATTGTATCCGTTGTGTTACTTAACTGTCCTATCTTCAGTTAGCTGGCTCTAATTATAACATGAAGTACTTATATACTTACATGAGTCTATGAGCTCAGGGGTCTATTTATTCTCTCCAGTGATGCAGATCACATTATTTTCTTGTGCTTATTGGTAGATAGCAAAACCTGGATTGTACAACAAATGTACAAATATGTATTCCTCAGTTCTCTTAATGTTTGAAGGAAAAACAATGGTGAACACTATTTCTCCAACGATTAACCCTCCATCTTGTCACATGACCAGCCCATCACCCTGACTCTCTTACCCCCATACATTTCTTTGCTTTTTATTCAATAGAGCAAAATACTATCTTAAAAGTCCCCTACTAAAAAGGTGCCACTCATACAAGTTTTAAAATTGTGTGATTTCTCAAAATTCACAACAATAGACATATACTTCTTTGATCATCCTGTGATCGTTATTAGTTAGGTAGGGAAGATGTAAATATATGCTTAGAAAAGTTAATCAGTCCTGTCATGGAGATGACAGAGCATATCTTCTAATTCAAAGTAAGAATTTTTTAAATGATGAAGCTCACCTGTAGCTCCTATCTGTGACTGTCTGCCTATTAACTGTGTCGATGGAAAATTTCTGGACCTCTAAAATGAAGTGCATTATCAGTTGAAATCCTTTAGCCTCACTCTCAATAGTGGGGGAAAAAATCAAAAACCAAAATTATAAATAAATTTCATGAAAATTGCATATTTGCTAGAGTACATTATTTATTTGGATGGATAACCAACATTAGTTCTACCCAAGTGTTAAAATTGGACGTTGAGAGTGTTATCCCAAAATGATCAGGAATAGAATGTCATGTGTATTGATTTAGGGAATTTGAACTTTTTTATATGACCCTTAGTTTTTCCCTTTATATTTAAAGTATAACTTTAATCATGTGTGCTCTATTTAATATATTAATAACTATATCTCACATCCAAAGTATAGAGAGGAAGTAAAATTTTCTTATTGGTAGGCATATAATATTATCAATTTAAGGTAATGAATGACAGATTTTGCTAAAATTTCAACCTTTGTATAAATATTGATGACTGTTAGACAATTTTTAATATTGGTAAAATTTAGACTTATAACATGACTGTTTTGCTTGTCATAATCACTCTAATTTTAGTCTTATGGCAACATACATGGGGGCATAGAATTTATCACATAGATAACATATGATATATTTCACATGTACCGTTAGTATTCACTCAGTGTCAAGAGAATTATAGGAAATCTCATATATATATATAATATGTATATGTGTATACATATTATATATAAAATATATATATAATATGTATATGTGTATACATATTATATATATACACACACTGTGTATATTATATATACACATGCATATTTATGTGTACACATACATGTATACCTATCCATGTACATATAAGGGTGTTTTTGCATAGAAACACAGTATGCATATATCATATATGAACATATATACACATACATGTGTGTAAACATATACATGACATATATGTATGTGTCAGGACTCAAATAGAGAATCTATGTGAAAAGTTAGAGATATGTCATATTGGTTCATAGTGATCTATGTTGTTGGAAGTAGCACTAACAGAGTGATATAATTGATATATCAAAATGCGCAGTTAGTTAAATTCAGATATATAGAATTTAAGTTGCCTACTCAAATAATTAGCATACTATTCAGTATAAAATTAAAAGCAAACTGGGTTTACAAATTACTTTTTAATTAATAGCATACATTTTAAACTGTGATTGAACTTGAATATGCAATGAAAGTATGGAAATATTTTTTTTTTCTTTACAAGTAGGCAGCTAGAAGACTAGATAAAGTTCACCACCCTTTTTCTTCCACATTTCTGCATTTTAATTGAAGGTTAATCAGACCTCTAAGGATTAAAAACAGAAGGAGGAATACTGAAATAAATATTTTAAAAACTCGAATTTAAGAAAAATGCATTAACTAAAAGTTTCAAGAAGTCCATCTTATTATAAAAATATGCATACTGATTAAGTAATATGTTAATCCAAAAGAACTTTGTAATTTGATATTTATTCTCTTCTTTGCTGGTGTATATCATTTAATAAGCCATATACTGCCCTTAAACAACATGATTATGTGCTCTCTCATGCCTTTTACCTCAGTAGGCTGAATATCATAGCAATAGGTGCGTTTTCTTGCTCTTTCTATTAAAAAGTAGGAGAAGCTATAATTCTCCTCATGTATGACTAGGATAGGTGGTGAATGAGAAAACAGAATGTTGGAAAAAAGAGGAAGAAGGGATGTCAATGCTGACAGTAGTGTCTCACATTTATATTGGGCTTAAAGCTTACAAAACTATTTGTAATCATCTTTTAATCTGATCTTCACAACAACTCATGAAGGAGATAGTATAATTATTCTACCTATTTTATCGAGGAGGAAATTGAGACCTCTCTATCTGTCTATATATCTATCTATGCATGTAGACATGTATATACATAAACATACTTCCATAAATGCATACGCATGTGCGCGCTCACACACACACACACACACACACACACACACACACACACACACACACACACACACACATTTTCCCTGAATGGCCTAGGGTTAGAATCTGAATGTGGTTTTCCTGAATCCAAGTCTAACATTTTTTTCTACTACTCACTCTTGTCTCCTGTTTTAAGTAAGAACATAATAAGGGGATGTACCTCAGCAAGTAAAGAGATAGTGGAGTTGTCCTCTCACTTCATCTCATATTATGCTTCTAGAATACTAGAACTCAAACCTTACTCCTAAGCTACATTTATAATCCAATTTTTGTGATTCCTTCTCCCCCCAAAGGAAATATAGAACCAATCCCATGGCATAGAACAAGAAAAGTATTTTTTTATACTATACAATTATTTTTCCACAGTGAAAAATGTGACTAATATTACCAATCTCAATAAATCCAGTTTTCCCTTTCTAATCCAAAGAGCAAAGACAACACGTTGCAGCATCTCATAGAGATGGATTTTTACTGAGCAAGAAGAAATTATTCCAACTCAATGTAAAGTTGAAAATGACTCCCATCTATTGGAATAATGCAACTTAATAACTTCTAACATGTTAGTATGATACCACAAAATATTTCATATTAAATATAACATTTCTTGCATCTGGGTATCCCTTTTGTTTATGCACAAAGGTCCTGTGTAAAGTTAAAATCATTTAACATTGTAATTTTTATTACACATATCACTGATGCCAAAAGCAGATTTCTAATGGGGAAAAAATAAACTTTAAAAAGAGACTAGAAAGAATGCTAGAAAGAAATAATTTGTTTTTATTTGGAAACTTCATCTATATCTCTATATTTTCATGTGCCTGAAGAAAATGTAGATTTAAAATAAATCCCATGGCTAAGAATTCTCTTAAAAGAAAATGTCATAGGCCAGCCCTCTAAAGAACAGCAGCCCACAAAGAGGTCTCAAGTGTTGCTTCTTCAATATCACTAAGGTGAAGTATGTCTTTTTAGTGTACTAGGTCAGAGAGAAAGTAGTGAAATCAAAGAGAAACTTCAATCACCATTTCTTAGTATTTCAGCTGGACGACAATTAACAGGTGGATTATCCCAGGTAAGTTTTATAGAATCTGTTGTTTTGCAGTGCCCTCATTTCAAATGGTAGTGATTGACTTTACCATGCACATGTTTCCTGCCTTCAGCAGTGACAGATGTTTGATCTGTTAATTCCAGTAGGCTTTGCTGATAGTCAAAACTGACCTTTATCTCACCATATAACACACTGTTCATCCATAGTGAATTACAAAAGTGTGGGTAATCATTTTCTTTGTAGAAACTATTTTAGCTTTTCTAAAGGGCAAAGCTTGTGGAACAGAAATAAACCCCCTTCAGAGAACTTAGACTACATAGACTCCTTCATACTATTCAACCTATTACTTACAAAAGCTCCTTTTTGCCTCCAAGACTCAGGCCAACTGTGTTGATAAAAGGATGAAACAATGCCTTCTGTCAGTCACTTTCTTCAAATGTTACAGTGACTTTCCCATTATAAGCAGCATGTTTGAAAATGGATCTGTGAAGAGAATGTCTTCTATGGCAAAGGAATTTCCAGATAAATTGGAACTGACATTATTGTGATGTTATTTATGCCCAAGCCATTGATGCAACAGGAGATATTAAGCAAGAGATGGGGGAAGGGAGTGTTCTGATCATAGAAGGAAGGAAGTTTACTTTTTGAATTTCTTTTTTTTGTTTTTAATATCACCTTTATTTATATTATAATAAAATGGCTGATGTAGAACTTTATGTCTTTATATCCATCTACAACTCACTTCAATACATCTCTGGAGAGTTTTGAACATTTGTCCAATTTAGAAAAAAATAAACTTTATTTTTACCACCGTTGTGAGAAATAGAATCACTACTATTATTGTACTAAAATTTCATTAATTGAGAATTAAAATATTGTGGTAATTGATGTGTTCCAAATTTGTGAACCTTAGCTGATGATTTTTTTAATACAGATACTGTTTTAATCATTTCAAATGAACAACATAGTTAAAGTAGATTGGTATATAAAGCTCTTATTATATTTCCTTTAACACAAATAAAAACCAGTCACTCTGAGCTTATGGATTGTTCATTAGAAAATGTCTACTTGTAACAAAGCGCTTTTAAGGATGCCTGAAAACAATTCATTTTTGAAGTGGATTCAAATAACCTCCAAAATACTGTATTTATATTAATTTTAGTTTTTAAAGTAATGTCTTTCTTAATGGATATTCTAATATTAAACTTAAGACTAGCAATGTCTCCATTTCAATTGTTCTAAATTAGTGTGGTCTAAAGAAATGACATTTCATTGCATTTATAAAGATGCAGTAGTCTGATATTTCTGTAATGTTCATGGATTAGAGAAAATGGATAGCTATATGGTCAATATTTATATGTGCTGGAAATGTTATTTTTACCACCAATATACAAATTAATTGACAAGCGGCTACAATAAAATCCTATGATCTTAGGAGATATGATAAAAATGATAGTAAAAAATGACAGTAAGACAGTATTTAGTTTCTCTAAGTGAATTTACATCTTCAGGCCTGAATTCTGGATATGTATTACATCCAGACATCCTGAATGTAATGCAGATATGACTACTTAAGCATTGTCAGTATTCTATGAAAGGACATGGAAAACTTGTGTGTTACCATAATACTGAAATTAAATATATATATATATATAACACACATATATATGCACACACATATATATACACATATATAATATATAATATATGTATATATATACACATATAATACATAACATAATACATATATAATATAATATATGTATATATATATATGTATATATATATTAAGTCATGGATTAAACTTGTTTTGTTTACTCTTAAAGGCTATAATTAGGCACATGTTACTATTACAGAGAAACATACACAGAGTTGTTATATAGAGAATACAAAACAAAGTAAAACTTCTTTGTAGATATAACTATCCAAAATAGAATAGATTCCCTTGTAATGTAGTAGATTCATTTTGAAATAAAGCTGAATGTCTCTTGTTGTGAATGTTTGGGGTGATATTTTGTCAATTTGGAGTTATATTGGATAATATCAGATTCTGTGATCCTGTTATTTCACAAGAAAGATTGAGTAAATTATTAGTGGAAAGTAAATCTGAACTAAAAATGAAAAAAATGTTGCATGTCATTTTTTACAATAAATAAATTTTAGATTTCTTACTTAAGGAGGGAAATCATCACTGATGATAGATAGGTAGACAGAATAAAGATAGAGATATTTAAATATCACACCGTATCACATCGTGTGGAGCACATTTACCAAGAAAGTATAACATGCAGGGTGGAGCCAAGATGGCAGAGTAGAAAGATGCACATACTCTCGTTATTTCTGCACAGTCCATAAAATACCTGGAAAGAAAGACTTTCAAAAATTTCTAGAGAAGCAGAAGCCACAGAATGACTAAGAGGAGGAGATTTCCACATCAGAGTGAACTGGAAAGTCAACAGGAAAGGTCTGTTGCACCAGATGCAGAAGCCTTGACTGTATGGCACCAGGAGGAGCAAGACCAGAGCATGTCTTGGGGTGGAATCCCCATCAGTAGCAGAGGTTCTCAGATCCCTCAACCCACAGGTGTCAAGGGCAGCTTCAAAGATGGGGTTGGGGGTGGGCTTTTCCACCTTGGTGACAAGAAAGCAGAGTCTCCACCCCACAAACCCTGCCCCAGGTTGTGGCATCAGTAGCAGCAGCAATAGCAGCTGGTTGGAGCTTTCAGCTTAAAGCCCCTGGGGTAATTGAGAAGTTTATCTGAACCTCAACTCTCAGTGGCAGCCTTGCCTCCTCCTAAAGACCCTGGGAGAATTGAACAACTGATTCGGATCTCAGCCAGGAAACTGGCCAGGGAGTAAACTCTTCTCCCTTGATTATGCAACCTTGCAGGAACTGAGAACTTACAGGTCCCCAGAGTATATCCTTCTCTTGACAAAGGACCCAAAAGTCAAGTAACTGGTTGGGAAAATGCCCCAAAAAAGGGGCAAAAATATAAGACTACAGAAGGTTACATTCTTAGAGAACAAGTATTTTCTCCAAACCATTTGGATGAGGAAGAACAATGCATTCCAGCTGAGGAAGACATAAAAATCAAGGTTTCTGCTTCCTAAACATCCAAAATAAATATCCAATGGTCTCAGGCCATGGAAGAGCTCAAAAATCATTTTGAAAACAAAGTGACAGAGTGGAGGAAAAACTAGGAAGAGAAGTGGGAGAGATGCAAGAACATGATGAGAAAGTAGTCAACAGCTTGATAAAGGACACCCCAAAATTCAGAAGAAAATAAAACCTTTAAAAATGGACTAACTCAATTGGGAAAAGAGTTCAAAAAAAAAATGAGGAGAATAATATTTCAGAAAACAGAATTAGCCAAATGGAAAAGGAGGTTCAGAAACTCACTGAAGAAAATCGTTCCTTAAAAATTAGAATGGAACAGATGTAATATAAAGTCTTTATAAGAAAACAAGAAATTATAAAAAAAAAAAACCAAAAGAATGAAAAAAAAAATGAAAGAGAATGTGAAACATCTCATTGGAAAAACAACGACCTGGAAAATATAACCAGGAGAGGCAATTTAAAAATTATGGGACTACCTGAAAGTCATGATCACAAAAAGAGCCTAGATATTATCTTTCAAGAAGTTGTCAAGGAAAACTTCCTTGATATTCTAGAACCAGAGGGCAAAATAAATATAGAAAAAATCCACTAATCACCTCCTGAAAGAGATCCAAAAAGGGAAACTCCTCAGAATATTGAAGTCAAATTCCAGAGTTCCCAGGTCAAGGAAAAAATATTGCAAGTAGCTGGAAAGAAAAAAATTGAAAATTGTGGAAATATAAGAAGGATAACACAAGTTCTAGCATTTTCCACAGTAAGGGATCTAAGGGCATAGAATATCATATTCCAGAAGGTAAAGGAACTAGGGTTAAAACCAAAGAATCATCTACCCAGCAAAACTGAGTGTAATACTTCAGGGGAAAAATGGTCCTTCGATGAAATAGAGGACATTTCAAGAATAAAGAGGAGCATGAAAAGGTAAATAGTAAGGTAAATCACAAAGGACTTACTAAAATTCAACTGTTTACATTCCTATATGGAAAGATAATATGTGTAACTCTTGAAACTTTTCTCAGTATTTGAGTAGTTGGAAGGATTATAAAAGCACACACAGATACACACATACATACATGGAGGAGAGAGAGAGAGAGAGAGAGAGAGAGAGAGAGAGAGAGAGAGAGAGAGAGAGAGAGAGAGCAAGACAGACAGACAGGAGATTGACAGACAGAGACAGACACAGAGACAGAGAGCACAGGGAGAGTTGAATAGGAAGCGATCATATCTAAAAAACTAAAATTAAGGGGTGGGAGAGGAATATATTGGGAGGAGAAAGTTAGAATTGCAGAGGGGCAAATTATCTCTCATTAAAGAAGCAAGGAAAAGCTTTTTCAATGGAGGGGAAAAGGGGGAGGTGAGAGGGAAAAAGTGAAGCTTACTCTTATCACATTTGGCTCAATGAAGGAATAACATGCACACTCAATTTAGTATGAAAACCTATCTTACACTCCTGGAAAGTAGAGAAGAAGAGGATAGGCAGGATGGGCAAGGATGATGCAAGGGATGGAAAATGGGAGAAAGAAGCAATTAGAAATAAACACTCTTGGGGAGGGACAAGGTCAAAAGAGAGAATAGAAGAAATTGGGGATCAGGAGAGGATGGAGGGAAATATAGTTAGTCCTACACAACATGACTATTATGTAGGTCATTTGCAAAACTACACACATATGGCCTATATTTAATTTCTTGCCTTCACAGTGGGTATTGATGGGGAGGGAGGAAGCAAAAGAAGTTGGAACTCAAATTTTAGGAACAAATTTTGAGAATTTTTTTTGGGCACAGCTGGAAAATAAGAAATACAGGTAGTGGGGTATAGAAATTTATCTAGTCCTACAGGACAAGAGGGAAGGTGGGGATAATGGAAGGGAGAGGTGTTAGAAGAGAGGGCACATTGGTGGAAGGTGTAATCAAAATGCAAGATGTTTTGGGTTGGTGGGAGGAGAGAAATGGGGAGAAAATTTGGAACTAAAAATTTTATGAAAATGAATGTTGAAAACTTTAACTAAAAACAAATCTGAAAGAAAAAAAATATAACAAGCCGTGGAAAATTAGTGAGACAATCTAGAATGACAAAAATATTTTTACTTAAAATTTCCAAATTAACAGGCTCCTTCAATTATTTTCCTAAAATTATCATTAACATGAAATACTTCACTACTGACATTAAAGAAAATGATCCATAGAGCACTAATCTAATACATGCCTTCATTCAAAAACAATGTATATTGATTTTATACCTTTATATTTATTTAATGATCTTTGCTTTCCCTGAAAATTTACTTTTCTACCTTGATTCTCCTTAGGTTGATTCAAAAATGAAAGGCTTTTAGATAGAGTAATAGTTTCCATTTTAATTTCAGTTCAGTTTCAGAATGTTGTTGAATTCATTAAAAAAAAATATTCCAAACTAAGTCATAATGGATAATTTTGATGTCGTTGGCCACAGACTTCTTGAGGTAAAAAAAATAAGTTTGATCTTTCATTGACAAAGTGAAATTCAAATGAGCAAGGGAATCAGAAGATGTTGGCATAAACTGTTCTCTATAAAGATGAAACTAGAGATTCTGTGACGATGCTGTGGCAGGGGTGGGGGTGGGCATAAGGTAGAGCACATGAGATTAGGAGGAGGGTGAGGGGGAAAGAAAGAGACAGAGAGATAGAGAGTTTTGTGTAGTGCAACAGTAGCATTGCATAATAGCAAAAATAACCAGCACTGCCTCAAAATATGTTTTTGCAGTGCATATACACATAAATATGTACAGATATATTTTATGTATTTCCTTTCTCCTGTTTCTAGTTTTACAGGTTGTAAACTCAACCTCTTTTTTTAAAATGTGACTGAAAATGATAAGATGTAAAATGTAAAACTATCTTTGAAACTGGACATTTTTTAAAATGAATTAATAAATTGAAAGGCAGTGTGATATAGCTAATGTAAAATTGTCTTCAAAGTTAGGGTGACAGACATTGAAGTCCTTCTCACTACAATGGTCTTCACTAGGCAGCTCATTTAGCAATTCAATGCTCTTATCAACTCACTAATAGTTTAAGAGACAGAAAAAATACCAATCTTTGTTGTCACAGAATGTTCGTTCACCTGGCAGTTCTCTACACAAAAGAAATCTCATATTTAATCACTGTCAATGAATAAAAAATTCAACTAATTTTCAATGCTTTTTAAAACAGAATGCTGTGTATGTCTATTTAGAGCATCCATAGCTATGTATATAATATTTCATCAAAGTAACTTGCAGAAAAAAAAATCTCCTTAAAAGATGGCTATGGACTCAAGGCATTATAAGACATAAAAACTTTTGAGTTTAGGTTGAGCTGTCTGTTTACTATGATGTATTTCAGAGATCAAAACAAAAACTTCGGTGTTAACTATCCATATTAAATTGGACATTATCCTTTATAATTTAAAAAAAATGATAAATCTTAAATTGCATTCCCTCTCTTTAGCTTTGTTGAATATAACATTATGACAACATTTTTTGCTTTTTGGTTTTCCTCTTCTTTCAAAATATATTACTTTACTTTTTTATTAAGTATTATTTTTCTCTCAGTCCCACCTGAAAAGAAAATATAAAAAAAGAAAAAAAAAGAAAACCTTTAAACAAAGATGTTAGCTTAAGTAAAACAAATTTCACATTGTCCACATGCAAAAATACATAATTAATACTACTCATTTCACTTATTCTCTTTCTATCAAAAAGTGGGTAGGATTTTTCAGCATTGATTCTGTTTATTAGTAGTTGTCAATTCTTAAGCACAGTGCTTGAGTACTGAAAAGTAATTTATTTTTACAAAGTTGTTATAATTTCTTCTTGCTCTGTTCACTTTACTCTTCATGAAGCCATACAATTCTTCCCACATTTCTCTGAAGCTATCCCTCTACTCATTTCTCAAGGTACAACAGTATTTCCTCCATTATATTCATATGTCATAATTTCTTCAGTCACTCTGCAATAATAGGCACTAATTTCATTTCTAGACTTTGTTCTTATCAAAATAGCTGTGATAAGCATTTTTTCTACTGTTGACTCATTTCTCCTCTTAAATTGATCTTTAATTAGGGTAAGTTAGCATGTTCCATTTTTTTTTCTTTATGTATCCTAACCTAATGCTTCTTCATGCTATGTAGGTTACCTATGTTTTCCAAAGACCATGCAGTAGGAGCCCCTGCTCTGGCAGGTTCTCTTCAGCTGTAAATACTCAAAAAGCCATCTTGTAATACCTTGTTATATATCACATGAAAATTGCCCTATTTAAATGCAGTTACTCTCACCACTTGATTTTCTTTTTGGAGAACATTTGGGGACATAGGTATTTATTAAGACTCTACTAAGTATGAAATATTTGTGATACCTGGATAAAGCCACTAATTTTGGAAGGATTGAGGGCACAGGAATGTATCTTCTCCAACTGATAAAGCAAAACCAATATCACTTACAGAGTTTAACTTCTTAACATATTGTAACAACGGAAGAAATTATCAGTCATATGTAAAAATTGTCCCATTTGTTTGGACTGGCATCGTTTTGAGTTAGGTACTTAGGAACATATAGAAATGTTGGGACATAGTAATGGTAGTGATCTTAAGCTTCAGTGTAGCAGGAGTTGGGTCTATGCAGAACTTTCTATACTACAGGTAAATCCATGCTATAACAAGGTCCCCACCCTACCTGGCTCCCAAATGCAATTATTTACACTTAATAAAATGCCAAATTTGGAGGATAATGACATCATTTGCAATTCAACAGTAGAGAAAGAGGAGAATTGTGCACTGAATTTGCAAAAGAAACTGATAAAAGCAGGAAGTCATCAGATAGTGAAATAGGGGAATAATACTCTGTTTCTTCCTTCTTCATCTCCTGAAATGACATTCATCTTCAAATCACTTTGAAAAATTCTCGATTGCATTTCTGGAAATACATTAGAAGAAAATATAACTTCTCTATTTAACCTATGATTAAAGCCATAATTGACTTCTGTGACACGGATGTCTTTTGTCCTTTCTTCCTGGAGAATTAAGTAAGTAAAATGTGCAATGAAAAGTATAACCAGAGTAGAGTAACCAGAGCTTTGACCCCAGAGCAATTGACATATTCAGAGTCACACTACCTCCTCTATCCTATTCCTGATCAATAGTTGGACTTATATTTTCTGTTGCTATCACTCTGAAACTACTTTTGTTGCTTTGATATATCCAAGGCTTCTAACCTAAACCCTTATTATCACATTACTTTCATGAAGAAAGTGAAAATCAATACACAACAGCTTGCGTGGGATTCCAAAGTCTTTCATTTTGGAGGTACGGTCCAGAAGAAGCTTACTTTTTCATCTTTTTTTTTGTGGTTACCTCCCCAATAGCAGTATCTCTTCACCTCTACCCCATACACTCACTCTATACTTGCCCTAACTGTCAAAATTACTAGCCATGTCTTTACTTATAATATATTCTGGCCAATATGGGGTTGTGGAAGTGCCTTTCACTTGTGTTTTAGGAAGCAGGGTTGAAATTAATGTTCTAAAGCTTATTTGGCAGAAGGAAAATAACATATTCCCTAAGAATATACCTAGTAAGAAAGGGGGTAGAAAACCAATAGCCAATATTCAATGAATATATAATAAGCACCCACTGTATAGGATACTTTTTTCTGAGGACTGTGGATAAACATTTGAAAAAGTAAGGTCAGTAAGAAGAGTCAGTTCAAAGTACTTACAATCCAATGGAGGACTATTGATGATATATAAGATAAATTTGAAAAGCAGTAGAGGGAGAAGGGAAACACGAAAGAAGGTGCATGGGCATGGTGGAAAAACCAAAGATATCCAAAACAAGTGCATCTATGTAAGAAATGCCTATGAGGAGATGGCATTGAGGTATCTGAGGAGATGCCAGTCTTCTTCCTCTCCTTAAGTAGAGGACTTTCTCATTCTACCTTGCAATTAGAGTGGCTGATGTGATGATTAGGTGTGTGTGATAATTTCAATTTCATCTTGTGAGAAGATGAGATTCCTCTACAATAAGCTTATAGATAGCATGTTAAAGAGGTCAAACAAATACAAAATGAATGCTTTCAGGAACTCCAAAGAATTCCATTAAGAGTACAATGAGATGTTAGAGGAAAAAAAATTCATTTCTCTCTGCACATTGATTTTCATTTTCTGCCTTTCTCCTCCAACCTCCTTTCTCACTATACTCTATTCCATCCCAGGACAACTCTAAATGTTAACTATTCTAAAATAATTATTATTTTCATTTATGTGACTTTTAAAACCATTCACACATAGCAGTAAAATAGTATAGTATCAGTTGTTTATATCTTTGTCAGATTAACTTAATTGTAAGTTTTATTCAATTTAAATACCAAATTCTTTTCTCATAAGTTCAGTCTTTTTAAGAGGTTGTGTTGTGTGAGTAAGAAGGATGGGATGGGAGAGAAAGAAAAAAGAGAATAGGAGAAGAAAGGTAATAAGTGGGAGTGCAGAGCTGATACATTATATGATTAATTTACTGTAGCTCAATTGCGTTTTCATCACTTCACCTATCTTGTCAATTTTAATCTCACAATTCAGTCTCTGATTTCGGCAGTTGTAGAGGACAAATTTCCTGTGAGCAATTTTGAAAGCTCTAAAATCTCAGGTGCATGTGATATACAGATGAGTGCAAGATGTTTACAAAATAAATTTTAAAAGTCAATTTAAAAGGTAAGAGAAAATTTATAATATGAGAGAGACGATTTAAGGCAACATCTCATGTAGAAGATGGAATCTGAATGGTCCTTCATCTAAACTAGGACTTTCAAGAGGTGAAGGTCAGATGGTAGTATATTCCAATTATGAAGGACAACTTTTGCAAATACATACAGGTATGAGACTGGATGTCCTTAAAGGGAAAAGGGAATAGTAAAGAAATAAACATTTAGTAATTGTCTACAATGAGCCACATACTGGGTTAAGCACTTTAAAAAATAGTATCTCATGATTTTCACAACACTAACACGTAGGTGTTGTTATTATTCCCCTTAAAGTTGAGAAGCTGAAGCAGACGGTGATTAAGTGACAAACCCAGGATCAGACGTTTCCAGTTCCAGATTCAGCACTCTTTCCACTCTACCACTCCAATGCCTCTAATGCTTCTAAGAGAATAGTAATCAGCCTACTTTGGCTGTTATATGAAGTGTATAAGAGGGGAAAAAAGAGATGTGAATATGGAAAGAAATGCTGAAGTCAGAATATTTTTAATATATTCATTTTATTTATTTTTTTAATATTCTACAATCACTACCATAAAACTTAGATATTTTTCCACCACCTACTCCCCACCATCCCCCTCCTTCACGAAGATGGCATAAAGTTCTATATAGGATCTACACATACATTCCTATTGGATACATTTTCATTATAGTCATGCTGTGTAGAAGAACTAAAATAAATGGTAGAAATCATATAACAAAATAAAACATAATGCACACACACACACACACACACACACACACAATGATCTGCTGTCTTCTGCGATTGAATTGCATAGTTCTTTCTCTGAATGTGGAAGGCAATTAACCTTAGAAGACCACTGACAATTTTTTTTTTTAATATACCCTTGCATTGCTATGAAAATTTAAGTCTACCGGAAAGAAATCTCACACACTGTGGTCGTTGCTGTACTTAAAGCTCTCTTGGTTCTGCTCCTTTCACTCAGCATCAGACCATATAAATCTTTCCAAGTCTCTATGAAGTCTTCTTGTTCATCATTTCTTATGGCACAATAGTATTCCATTACATTCATATACCATAATTTATTCAACCATTCCCCAATTGATGGGCATCCCCTTGACTTCCAGTTTTTGGCCATTACAAAGAGTGCTACTATAAATATTTTTGTACATGAAGGACCTTTTCCCATTTTTATGATCTCTTGGGGATACAGTCCTAGAAGTGATATTGCTGGGTCAAGTGATATGCACATTTTTGTGTCCCTTTGGGCATAGTTCCAAAGCACTCTTCAGAATGGTTGGATGAGCTCACAGCTCAACCAACAATAAAGTAATGTTCCAACTCTCCCACGTCCTCTCCAACATTTATCATTTTCCTGTTCTGTCATGTTTGCTAATCTAATAGATGTGATGTGGTACCTCAGAGTGGTTTTGATTTGCATCTCTCTAATCAAAAGTGATTTAGAGCATTTTTTATATGATTATAGATATCTTTAATTTCTTCCTCTGAAAATTGCCTGTTGATATCATTTCACCATTTATCAATTAGAATGACTTGTATTGTAAATTTGACTCAGTTCTCTACAGATTCTAGAAATGAGACCTTTATTCATGAGATTAGCTGTAAAAATTCTTTCCCAATATACTATGTCCTTCCAAATTTTGGTTACATTGGGTTTGGTTGTGCAAAACCCATCAGTATAATGTAATCAAAATTATCCATCTTGCACTTTATAATGCTTTGTATTTCTTCTTTAGTCAAAAATTCTTTCCTTCTCCATAAATATGATAAACACATTATTCCTTGCTCCTTCAATTTGTCCATGGTATCAATATTTATATCTATATCGTGTACCCATTTGGACTTTATTCTCCGAAGTCAGAATATTATGAGTTTTATATGTCAAAGGAGCCATCCAAAGTTCTTGATCTTCATGAAAATGATGGTCTGAGACTCATGCCTTCAGAATATCAAACTGGTGAATGTGTAAATCATATTTAAATGAGCGAGATTGGATGCACTTAAAAAATTTCGGGGGTATTTTGAAATTTAAGTCAAAACAAATAATGAGTTCTTGAAGTAGAGTTTTGGTTTCATAAAGGCAAAGAGTTCAATCAGCCAGTAAATGTAAGTTAATAATCTACTATATTTCAGGTATTGTGCTAAGTTCTGGATATAAGAAGAAAGACTAAAGGTAGCCTTAAGGAGCTCACAGTCTATTGAAGTTGGTAGCATGAAAAGCATTTGTACAAAAACATTTTAAACCAGATAAATTTAAAATGCTCAACAGAAGGAATTCGCTAGAATTTGGATAGTGCGAGGATTGGGAATGGCTTCTTATAGAAGGTGGGGACTACAAAGAAGCTGAAAAATGAGGATTGATAGCTAGTGAAAATACGCAGGGGCATGATGCATCTTATTTGAGAGATATTAAGGAAGTTGCCATTAACAAACTGACGATAAAATAGATAGTATAATGTGTTAGAAGAGTGGAAATATGACAGTGGAAGTGGGGAGATAAACTCTAAAGAAAATTAAAAACTAAACAATATTTTATATTTGAAGCCATGTAACAGGCAGTCATTGGAATTCATTAAGTAGAGAGTTACACGGTCAGATTTATGCTTTAAGAAGATCACTCTGACATTCCTATGGAGGAGGTGTGGACAATGAATTGGAAAAGGGAAACATTTATTTCAGGAAGAACGAAAAGAAGGCAAAGAAATAGTAAATGTGTGAAATGATGAAGGCTTACATTCTCTTGGCGGCACGTCCTAGAAGATAATAGGTGTACATGACAGATATTACGGAAGCAATACTAAGAGACATTGACAAGACATTGGGTATGAGACATGACAGACATGAAAAGTCAAGGGTAATATGTAGGTGGTGAATTTGGATAAGTAGGAGGATTGTGGTACTCTCAACAGCTATAAGGAAGTTATGAAGAAGGTGGAATTTGAGGAGAAGGAAAATTAATTCAATTTTGTACATGTTGAGTTTATGATATCTATGGAACATCTAGTTTGAGACACAGTGCATCCTGGGTCATCTCCAGTCACCCTGGTGAATATCTCTGCTCACTGGATTCAGATTGATCTGGAGGGGAAGTGAGAATGGTGACCTTGCAGAGCCCTCCCTCACTCAAAAAAAAAGTCACATGCAACTCATGTCATCATTTTTCTAATGGTACAATCTTCTTTGGCAATGAAGGATGAACACAAGTTTGAGATAACGAAGAGACAGTTGGAAATGTGAGATTGGAAGGCAGTAGAGAGGTTAAGCATGTAAATATTGATTAAAAAAATCATTACTATAGAAATTATAAATTCATCATTGGGAGTTGATGAGATCACCAAATTAAATACTGTAGATACAGAAGAAAAAAGAGGTCTTAGGAGAGAGAATTGTGGGATACCCATAATTAGATGGCATGATTATGAGGGATATTGTGCAGTTAGAAGCAATAAGAATTAATAAATAATTAAATATGAGTTTGAAAAATTGTAAAGAATAAGGCAGTCTCAGATTACAACCAGGGGAAATCCATAAATAATGATCATACATATAAGTATTAAGACCTGTTGTTTTAACAATGTAGGGAACAGTAGTAGGAAAGTTAAAAAGAGATCCACATTTAAGGAAATATTTAGTTCCATTTTGAAATCTCTCTTGTACACAGTGGTGTTCAATGATACTTACAAGGAATTGGAGAGATGAGCTCTGCAATGCGTTAATTTGGGAGTCATCTGATAAAAGATGACAATGCAACCCATTTTCTTCAAAAGAGAAAATTTAGAATGGAGGTGTCAAATTTGCTGTCACTCTGGTAAATGTCTCAAGGGCAGTTTTATTTTTGTATCTCTTGAAAATCAATGATTAGACAACTA
Source organism: Bettongia penicillata ogilbyi (assembly GCA_023548195.1). Classification (NCBI taxonomy): domain Eukaryota; kingdom Metazoa; phylum Chordata; class Mammalia; order Diprotodontia; family Potoroidae; genus Bettongia; species Bettongia penicillata. The sequence goes on along the minus strand of JAJHZJ010000112.1, from coordinate 2,412,385 downwards.
ATTATTTAAACTATTAATAGCTTAAAACTGCACTAAGATTTTTGGGACATATTATATAATGTATAAGAAATATATGTCTCTGCATTCATCGATTTGTATACATGTATATGTATGTTTATATGTACACGTAGACATATACATGTGCAAACTCATGTATGCGATAACATGGAATAGAAACAAGAAAATTGACCTTAGAATTAAAAGTCTTTGCTTTTGATTCATACTAGCTCTGTGAATATGGAAGGCATAAGTCTCTCAAATCCACTATCAAAACAATAAATTGCAGTCAAATTGTTAATCTTCTTCACCTTTGAGATAGTTTGTGCACTTGTATGTATGTATATCCTGCTCCATGTGGGTATATATATGTATGCATACATGTAAGTGTCAACATATATGCATACATTTATGTATGCATCTCACATATATAACCACTTGTGTATGTATATGAATACATCAAATCTAAAATAATTAAAAATATATAAAATTTTGAAATGTTGATAAAGAAATACTACAAAACACGGTATAGAGGATAGGACAATGACCCTCTGTGAAAAAGAAAGACACTTGAAGAATAGATATTTCTAGATGCGTTTCCTCTGAAAAGAATAAGTAAATCAATCTGTGTTTTAATCAAATATGTACCCAAAAACTTATCAATAACATACATAGTCTACACAGGAAACAGAACAAGTTTTAGATAGGATTTCTTTATGCTTAAGAGAAAACTGGAGATAAGGTGTATAGACAAGATAATAAAATGGATAAACTAGAATTACACAAAGAAAATAAGGTAAAGCTTCAGAGCTAGAATCAAGGAAATATCAGAACCTACCCTTGTTTATGTTCTAGTGAGCACCAGGGATAACTTTTACTGTGGTATTTTAAGGTTTTTTATGTTTTTAACTCTTCCTCATTATTTTTTTTTTACTTTTTTACTTTTTCTATAGTTAAATACCGCTAATAATGCCTTGGAAAATTTAACAAAATGACTGTACACTTGCTTCAGAGATGGAAGGGTGGAAGAAATGTAGAGTAACTTAATTCCAATTTTGCACCTCATTAAAACTGAAAGTATGTATATCCAATATGACGTTGTTGTTTTAATCACATAGGATGAGAGCTAATAAATCCATCATATAACCTATTACATATCGTGTATCACCTTAAAAGTAATATATGTAAATATAGTCACTAATCAAGCATATTTTTTTTCTGCTTCATGCACAAGATTTAAGGAACTTTTAAAAATTTACAGTGATTATAAGGAGCAGACATCAAAAGATTTTGAAAATATCTTAGACACCAAAATAAATGAAATTGTATGTAAGTATGCTGTCACAAATGACTAAATCATGACTATTCTTTGAAACCTACTAACTATAGATGTTTTACAATTCTTTTTTCCTAACAGTCTCTGCACCAGTCATTACATAATGGGAGCCTCTGTTCTCAAATCTATTTTTATGTGAATATATGAATACGTTTTTAGCTGCTTCCAGACTGGTTTTTAAACAACTACATTTATGTGATCTTGTGATGCCCTCATGCTGTCATAGATCCAACTACAATGTTTATTTTTCCATGGTAGAAAATTATACTTCAAATTCATTCATCAAATTATTATTTCAGTGAGAATTTTCAAGCTAACATAGCTTGTGTCATAAAATTATAGTAATGGATGAAATTATGCATAATACTAATTTTCTTGTTTTATAATTTGGATCATCTCCACTATGAAATCATGACACAAATTAAAGAAATGCAAAAAAAGAAAAAATAACACCAAAAATGATCCATTTTAATATACCTTTTCTTAAGAAGTATATCCTAAAAGATATACCCCAGGCAGTTATATTTTATGTAATTTAGCTGGAATTTTTTTTGTCTTATCATTTGAATATTGCTTTAAAAATGATACTACTCTAATGTGTGCTTTATACCTAATACTAACCAAATCATTTCATTGACTTTTTTTGTCTGCATTGGTACCATATATAACAATATGATAAACCCCCTTGAGAATAGGGACTCTATCTTATCCTTTACTTTCTCTCCCCTCCTCAATAAATATAACAGAGAGCTAGATATATTTTCAGATATCAATCAGTACATATTAACTGACTGATTAATCGATTTGTGAATTTACAGCAGTATTTAGTAAACAATATTTGGTCTAGTGACCTGAGAGACTTAATGTAGACAAGAATATCTGATAAAGACAGTGTGTTGAGGAGAATTGTCTTTGATTTCTATGACAGTATGGCAGAGAGTACTTAGCTTAATCATTTGTAATCCCCTGCTAATTCAATGAAAGAAAACACACAATATTTTATGGAGAAAAATAAGGACAATCATATCCTTCAAGATTTTCTGAATGTTTGCATAATCTTGGGTGAATGACAATCTCTCTGAGCATGTCTTACTTATAAAATGAGGAGGTGGAATAGGTGGTAGTCTTCTATATTTGTCCTTGATAATCTATTCCATATTGCATTGTACTTATTATTTTATTATTTCACCCCTCCTTATCATGGCAATGATTATAAACTCCATTTTTCCTTTAAACTAAGAAATGTAGATTTCCCAATCATCCCCAAGGAGGAAAGATGATAAATATTGAAGGGATCAACTGTGATGGTTTGGGTAAGAAAATTGAAATTTCAGTGCAAAAGTATCACATTGACATATGTCAGAAAAGAGGAAGATGATATATTCCCTCATTATTTCTAGGTTATTCTATCTGCTTATAATCCTACTGCTTTAAAGAAGGGTATTATTGACTAAGTATTTGCATATGCAAAAGTTCTGTGGGGGAAAAGACTATAAAACTTTTTGGTGGTTTACTTGTAAAAGCTAATGACACAAATGATGAAATTCAATAGAACACTTGAAATTCATGAATTTATTCTCATTCTTGCTTAGAGTTTCTATCTTTTTTAATAGTTTTATTTATTTATTTTTAGATTTTGACATTCATTTACAGAAAATTTTAAATTCCAATTTTTCTCCCCACCTCTCCCCTCTCCCTATCCCATGACACCTTGCATTCTGATCACCCATGCCCTCCCTTTTATCATAACCCACCCTTCCCTTATCCCTATCTTCTCCTTTTTCTTGCAGCACAAGATAAATTTCTATATCCCATTGCCTGTATTTCTTATATCCCGGTTATATGCAATAGCAATTCTCAACATTCGTTTCTAATACTTTGAATTCCAAGTTCTTTCCCTCTATACCTCTCCAACCATCCCTATTGAGAAGATAACCGTATTCAATACAGGCTATATATGTGTCATTTTGCAAAAGATTTCCACATTAGTCATGTTGTGTAAGACTAAACATATTGCCCTCCATCCTACCCTGTCTTTCTTTTTTATTCTCTCATTTGATCTTGTGCCTTCCCAAAAGTGTTTATTTCTAGTTACTCTTTTCTCCCATTTTCCCTCCCTTCTATCTGCCCCCATCACTTGTCTCCTTCTCCCTTACTTTTCTGTAGTGTAAGACAGATTTTCATACTAAATTTAGTGAGCATGTTATTTCCTCCTTAAGCCATATATGAAGAGAGTAGACTTCACTTTTCCCCTCTCAACTTCTCCCTTTTCTCCTAAGTTGAAAAGATTTTAAAGCTTTTATGAGTGATAGTCTGTCCCATTCAATTTTTCCCTTTCTCCCCCAATATTTTCCTCTCTCATCCCTAATTTTTCTTTTATTTTTTATGGATATCATCTCTTCTGATTCAAATCAACCTGTACTCTCTGTCTTTATGTATGAATGTGTGTTTGTCTATGTGTTTGTGTGTGTGTTTGTGTGTGTGTATGTGTAATTGTTTCACTTACCCAAAATCTGCGAATAATCTCAAGGGTAATAAATATTATCTTTACATGTAGGAATGTAAACAGTTCAGCTTTAGAAAATCCTTTATGACTTCTCTTTCCTGTTTACCATTTCATTCTTCTCTTGATTCTTGTGACCTTTTTTTTCCTGGAAGTATTATACTCAGTTTTGCTGGGTAGGTGATTCTTGGTTTTAATCATATTCTAAGCCCTTCCATCCCTTAATATAGAAGCTGCCAGATACTGTGTTATCCTGATTGTATTTCCACAAAACTCGAATTATTTCTTCACATCTGCTTGCAATATTTTCTCCGAAATTTGGCCACAATATTCCTTTTCCCCTTTTCCCATTTTCGGGTCTCTTTCAGAAGGTGTTCAGTGGATTCTTTCAATATTTATTTTGCCCTCTGGTTCGAGAATCTCATGGCGGTTTTCCTTAATAATTTCATGAAAGATAATGTCTAGACTCTTTTTTGGATGATGACTTTCATGTACTTTCATAATTTTTAAATTGTCTTTCCTGGATCTATTTTCCAGGTGAATTGTTTTTTCAATGATATGGTTATTTTTCCTATCTTTTGGTTTTGTTTTGTAAATTCTTGGTTTATGTTATAATCATTATCTTCCCTGAACTACACTCTCATTATTAAAGAATTGTTTTGCTCAGTGAGCATTTGAAACTCCTTTTCCATTTGACTAATTCTGCTTTTTAAAGCCTTCTCCTCATTGGGTTTTTTCCATTTAATGTAGCCTGTTTTTAAAGGTGTTATTTTCCTCAGAATTTTTTTGGTTCTCCCTTAGCAAGTTGCTGACTTGCTTTTCAAGCTCTTCTATGACCTGAACCCATTTAATATTCATTTTGGAGGTACTGGAAGCAGAAGCCTTGACTTACTTTGACAGGATGCATTGTTCTTCCTCATCTGAAAGGATGGAAGGGGATTCCTGTTAATCACGAAAGTATCCTTCTACCATCTTATATTTTTTTTTCACTTTTGTGGCATTTTTCCTGTCAGTTTCTTGACTTCTGAATCTTTTGTCAGGAGGAGGGTCCTGCTCCTCCTCCCCCCACAACTATGCTCAGGGCCAACATTCAGATCAGCTGCTCAATTCCCCCAGTGTTATTAGGCGGGGTCAGGTCACTACTGAAAGATGAGGTTCAGATCCCCTGCTCAATCCACCCAGAGGCTTTAAGCTGAGCATCTTGGACAATGGATGTAGGCTGTTTCAGTGGCCACCATAGCTATCTACTACTGCTGCTTTTGCTGCTGCTGCCACCTCTGCCACATCCTGGGGCCTGTGCTGGGGGGACCCTGCTCCACTCTCACCCAGCTGGGAAAAGTCTCCCACACTGACCTTTGAAGCTTTCTTTGTCACATGTAGATTGAGGGATCTGGGACACTCCCTGTTGGGTGTTCTGCCCCACAGGCCTGTTCCAGTTCTGTTCCTTCTTTAGCTGAGCTGCCAGGGCTGGGCTCCACTTCACTCAGTGTCCTGTGGTATAGACTTTTCCTGTCAGTCTTCCAGGTTACCTTTGACTGGAAATCTATTTCACTTTGTCTTTCTGTGGCTTCTGCTGGCCTAAAATTTGTTGAATGTCATTTTTTACAGGTATTTTGTGGGCTGTCAGGGAAGTACTAGAGAATAGGTATCTTTCTACTCTGACATTTTGATTCTGCACCCCTCCTCCGGGGTTTCTTTGGTTGAATAAGTAGGTGCTGAAATAGTGGAATATGCATCTATAAACAGCTGGGAAGTTTGTATTATTTTGTTTTGTTTTGCCTGTGAATATAGAAATGTGGAACTTGCAAAAAGTTTTCATTTGCTTCTAAGTTTTACGTAAAAACAAAAAAACACAAAACACACAAAAAACCCCTCACAAGGTGATTCATAATGATAAGCCTTACATTTGCTTTATAATTAATAATTTTAATCCAACACTAAATGTTATAATTTGCAAGGTATAGTGGAAAGTGGATGAGTCATAAAGTCACAAAGATATGATTGTAATCCTGTATCTAAAAGACCATGGGCAAGTTACTTAACATTTCAGTTCCTCAGACTACTCTCTTAAGAAGGCAAAGTACAAATAAACTGGTTATCTCAATTATTGAAAATGCTTTCTTCATCAGGAGCTTCATGCCATTATTAAATCATATATATAGTACTCAATTAAAAAAAATAAAAACTAAAGAAAGGAAAGAATAAAGAAAGAAATTGACATGGTAAGTAAATAAAAATATAAATAAGTATGAATATAATAAATAAAAATAAAATAAAGTAAATAATATAGAGATACATAGATTGGTAGAATATAGTATCTACAAAATGCAATGCCCCCTACCACCAAAAATAAAAAAAGGAACCCCAGGAATCATAGATTCTTTTCAACTGCTTGAAAAGTCACTAAAAGATTAAGATTTACTTTTCTTTCATGTAAGCTTACTCAGAATTTATTCTGTTAACTCTTCCAAAAATTGGTCTTTGGTTTTCCCTGATGTAAATATGGGTCCCCAATATTTGCATGAGTACTCATGATAAGAATTCACAATAGTTATGAGAAGGAATACACAACTCCACTTCTTACCTCTCTGTTAATAACAAATAAACAGACATTGTAAAGACTTCTAGGAGTATACAAAAAGGTGCCAAAAATATATGAAACACTTGTAACAACTTACACATTTTCTTTAAAAGAGAAGAGGTAAAAAAAACAATAAATAGCTTCAGCTCCCCCATATTCACCTTCCAGTAACCACAGGATGGAATAGTGGAGTCAACAGAAAGATGGGATGGATTAGTTATTTAGAATAGGAGACTTGGGTGATCAACAAGAGGAGTCCATCTCATTTAGGAAAAGGGGGAGTACATTCCAGAATGGGAAACATCAAGGGAGTTTAAAAATCATATAAGAGTTGTTGATGAAAAATGAGGAAAATAAATGAGTGACAAAAGAGAATTATGAGGAAAAGAAGTTTCAATAGTTTGGGAAATTCCTTAAAAATAAAATAAGCCAAATGTATAAAGAAATACAAAAATCAACTAAAGAAAACAACTGCTTAAAGAAAATAATTTGTTGAATGGAAAAGAAAGCATAAAACTAATTAAGGGGAACAATACCCTAAAAGTTAGAAATGGACATGTAGAAACTAATGAATCTATGAGACATCAAGAATCAATCAAATAAAATCAAAAGAATGAAAAAATAGAAGAAAAATGTAAAATGCCTCATGGGAAAACCAAGTGAGCTGGAAAATAGATCCAGGAAAGACAGTGTCAGAATCACTGGACTAACTGAAATGTATAATCACAAGGAAGACCTGAAGAGGGTCTTTCAAGAAATTATCAAGCAAAACTGCCCTGATATACCGGAACAAGAAGGCAAAATAGGAAGTGAAAGAGTCCTATGATAACTTCACGAAAGAGATCCCTCTCCCCCAAAAAATCCCAAGGAATATTATAACCTAATTTCAGAACTAGCTGGTCAATGAAAAAAATTGAAATTGTCAGAAAGAAAGAATTCACATATCCAGGAGACACAATCAGGATTACATGGGACTTGGCAGTAGCAGCATTGAAGGACTGGACGTCATGTAACATGATATTCCTAAAGGCAAAAGAGCTAGAATTATAATGAAGAATCACTTATCCAGTAAAGATAAAGCATAGTATACCAAGGGGTAAAATGGTCAATCAGTGAAATAGAAGGATTTCAATCTTTCACAAGAAGACAAGAACCTAAACCAAAAATTTGGTATCTAATATCAGGAAATGTAAACAAATGAAAAGGGAAAGGAACACGTAACAGATTCAACAGAATTAAATTTTTTACATCCCTACACAGGCCAGTGATACTTCTACTTCATAAAAATTGTATCACTAATAGTGCAAATAGAAAGAATATACATAGTCAGAGGGTACATCTAAAGGGTAAATTTGAGGAGATAAAAAAATTAAGGGATGCGAAAGAGGAATACAGTGGGTTCAGAAGGAATGGAAAGGTAGAACGAGGTAAATGATTGCACATGAAGAGGCCTATTAGCATGAAAGGGAAAATGGGAAGTAGGCAATGAGTATCACTATCATAAGTATTGAATTAAAGAGGAAACAATATAGACAATAAATTTTATATAGAAATACCTTACGCAGTAAGAAGATAAGAGGGGAGGAGCTCAAATAAGGAGCTGGTGGTGAGAAATGACAGAAGTGAAGATGGCTCTTTGAAACACCACTGAGGAGGGAAAGGGTGAAAGAAAAGAGAAAACAAACAGGGAAAATATAATGAAAGAAAATACGTAGTCAGTGATCGTAACTGTGAATGTGATTAAACCAGAAGTAGATTGGACTAAAAAACAGAATTCTACAATATGTTATTTACAAGAAATGCCCTTGAGGTAGAGAGACTCATAGAGAGTAAAGGAAAGGGACTGGAGCAGACTCTGTTATGCTTCAACTAAAGGAGAAAAAAAAAAGCAGGGATAGCAATCCTGATCCCAAACAAAATAAAAACAGAAAGAAACTAAATTAATAGTGGTAAGGAATGAAATTATATTTTGACAAAAATTACCATAGGCAATATCAATATTAAACCTATGTGCACCAAATGTTTTAGCGTACACATTTTAAAAGAAGTAAAGTGAGTTAAACTGAAGAGATAGACAACAAACATCTAGTAGTGGGTGACCTCAACCACCCACGTTAAGACCAAGATAAATCTAAATATAAAATAAGCCAGACAGAAACTATTCAGATAAGCAGAATATTAGGAAAAATAGTTATGATAGAACTTTGGAGAAAACAAAATGGGAATGGGAAGAAATAAACATTTTTTTTTCTGAGTAGCACATTGCATCTACAAAAGAATGTAAAAACTCAGAAATATAAAATGCCTTATTTTCAAATCATAATGCAAGAAAAATTACATTCATCAAAGGGCAGTGGAAATAGAGATAAAAATTAATTGGAAACTAAGTAGTCCACTTTTAGCAAATAAGTGGGTCAAAGAACAAACCTTAGAAATAAATAATTATTTCATTACACAGAATGACAATGAGATAACCTACCAATATTTAGGGGATGGAGACAAAGTAATACTTAGGGGAAATATTTTTCTTAAAATTATTATATCAACAAAGTAGAAAAGGAACAGTTCAATGAATTGTGCATGCAATTAAAAAAAAGCTACCAAAAAAACCCAAACAAATTAAAAATCCCCAGTTGAGCAACAAACTGGAAATTCTGAAAATCAAGGTGAAATTAATGATTGAAAGAAAAAGAAATACTTATTAAGCCAATAAATAAATCTACAATCTGGTTTTATATAAAAAAAAGAATATAAGGTAGATATGCTATTGGCTAACATAATTTTTAAAAGAACAAAAAAGCAAAAAAAAACCCCAAATATCTTCTGTCAAAAATTAAGTGTGATATCACCACCATCACCACCACCAGGAAGAGATTAAAACAATCATTAGAAAATCTTTTGTTTATTTATATGGCAGTAAATCTGACAATTCGAGTGAAATGGCCAAATATTCTTACTTAAACTAACAGATCAGGATATAGAATGTTTCCATTTTAGAAAAGGAACAAATAGAGTATTATTGTTATTTATATTTTTAAAATTACTTTCATTATCTTTAATTACAAGTAAGGTTGCTATGTTTCAGAGAAGAAGTAAGCTAGTGTATTTCATGAGGTCAAGATTTCTCAACTTCAGTAGGAGTAAAGTCAAATATGTGTCCACAATAAATTTGGCAACAATACAATGAAACTCCTGAGTCACTAAACTGCGCAAGGGTAGCATAAATTGGATCAAATTGCATATGGCATCAGGTCAAACCTTATACGCCTCTCAGTAATGAGATCGAGCTTATGAATAACCATTGCACTTCCAAACTGTCTTTATAAGGAAAGCTTGTTAAAAAGAAAAAAAAAAACAACAAAACTCACCATGTTCTTTTATGTTCACATTTTTAGATATTATAGTAACCTGTAGAGGTGAATGAGAGTCATCTCAAACTAGTTTAAGAGCACTGAATTTTAAATTTCCAAGGTGAGCATTTCTATCATAGAAATCAGTAAATACTAAAAGTGAGCTTTAACATATTGTTCCTAACATGAACCAGTTTGCCCTTCTTTCAGCAGCCTGAGGGTCCTGTCTCTCCCAGGGTCTCTCCATGTTGGTGCCGAATTTAATGTGCATTCTTGACTGGGGTTAGGCCTGATGAACTCAACTAATCCACAAACTTCTACTTCCCTAGAAGAACAACCATCCTTTGAGATGGTTAACCTTATCAGGATCTGTTAAATTAGACTCTCATATTCCTCTCTAAAGTTTTTCTATGCAAGCAATAATTATAATAATTGCAATTCATATTTATGTCATGCTCCAAGCTTTAAGAACAAATGTTTTCCCTAAAATGCTATCTTGTACTAGTTGTTGTCGTCATCATCATTGGTTTCATCTCTAATGACAGATTAGGGCAATAACTTTTAGAGAAGTACGAAGTGATGTGTTGGGATTTACATGGTTTAGTAAATGTCAGAAGGAGAATATGACCTTAGGTTGCCAACTCCAGATTCAATCCCCCCCCCAACTATGTCAGTATGCTCATTGATTCATTATGGTTATACATTATTATTTTTCTTTAAATAGAAAAAAACCCAAACTCTAACAAAAATAGAGTCAAAACTGAAAATAATTCAGTGCTGCAGAAATAAACCTTTATCTGTTCCCTCCAAAATATAAATTATAGACCTGATTTTTGGTAAGATGGTCAGAGGTCTTTACATAATAGATATATTTTAATAAACAACTTTTTATCTATCTCAAGACACTTTATGTATATTAATTAATCAATCATCCTGATAGATTTCTGAAGTATCTGATAAAGGTCATTAGGCACAGTATACAGATGAGGAAACTGATTTTCCACAGAGAGGTTAAGTGACTTGTCCAAAGTCACACTGCAGGTTAACCATAGGGGTACATATAAGAATCAAGGGGCTTCTTTCTCAGTTTCCTCATGCAACCGTCACATTCCGTGCTATTGCTTCCAGATATCCCATTGACATCAATCAGCATTCTGGTAGCAAAATAGATACCATCTAAAGTTTAATATTTTGACTTTTAACAGTTGCTTTCTCTTTTTTATTGACAGATATTCTATATTGAGCATTATTAGACACATTAACATGTTCACAAACTCTTTTCATAATAATTTAGAGGACTAGGGATAGTATAAATTGCTAACATTCAATTAGCTATGTTGTAGTGGAAAGAGCCCCTGACTTTGGAAATTGGGTCATGGGTTCAATCCTTGACTTTTTAATTGACAAGTTGTGAGGCCATACAAAAATTGAATAAACCCTATGTCTATACTAATTATTCACTTTGTATCTGTCTGTTTTAGCTGTATTCCACAAGCTAAACCACCTTATATTGAATCTTGACTTGGTTAGAATGAGACCAAAGAAAACACATAAGAATTTCAGTATTTTCTTTTCAAATTAATTTGTCCCACAAGTCATGCTCAAAACACAGGTGCTGTGATGGGAAAAGGATGAAAATACAAATCCATCACTAAATTAAGGATCCCATAGATACTTTTCAAAGAAAGTGCAAGATTATGGGCATTCTTGCCAAATTTTTGCTTTCATCATTACTATCACATACCTATAAATATACATGAAACTTCAACTGGGAGTGACTGTAATTCGTTTCTTCAACATATATACCTATATTGTGATGCATTCATGGCCTTTGTACAAACTAAACCTGGATAGAGTTATGCCTGCATTTGTGTACATCATCATGCAGTGAAGTTGAATCTCTATTCTTTTTCATTCCATTCAGACTTCTGAAGGCATTAGGTTGTCCAACCATACAATACTTGCATCATATTGATTTTAATGTACAACTACTAATGAAACAAAATGCTGGTATATTCTCTGGGCTAGAGATGTCGATCCATTTCTGGTGTATGAACTGCAATTATTCATCCAAAATTGAGTTATTCCATGCTTCAGTATGGCTACAACATTACCTGACATTTGTCAGTCTCTATGTCAAATTTTAATATTTCCCAGTGAGGATATTTTTAAACCATAGCAATAAAATTGCACTGTGTTTATAAATGGAACAATAATAACAAGCAGATAAAGTGCTGAGATTGTTACAGATGATACAAATTTAATTATGAGGGAAGAGTCACTAACATGCCAATGTATATTCAGACATCAGCACATACAATTATGTATGTTTGTATTCAAATATACAAAACATGTGTACATGTATGCACATATTGAATACTTACATACTGATGTGCTCCAGTCAGCTGGTAACATCTTAAGAGAGGCCATTGCTAAATTTATATTGTGAGTGTTTACATCTCAAAAATCAACAAATAAGGGTTTGGTTTATTGTACTATTGATTGTCCAAACCTGACAAAACATATTTAAACTATATTGACAATGTAAAATGTATATTGACAAGGAAATAAAGTCCTGTGTATGTGCATTTATTTTCTGTACAGCTGGTTATTAAACATTTCACACAGAGAAACATATATATATATATATAATAGAGAGAAATACGTACATACATACGTGTGTGTGTGTGTATTTCTCTTTATTCTTGCTGAGTTGTTTCAGTCCTTGATCTTCATGATCCATTTCCTTCTCCAGTTTATTTTACATACGAGCAAATGGAGGCAAATGGGGTTAAATGATTTGCCATGGTCACACAGCTATTATTTATTTGAGGCTAAATTTGAAATCAAGTCTTCTTGATTCTAGACTCAGTGATGTATCCACTGCATTACCTACCTGCCTTGCATATATCTATGTTATCTGAATATTTGTATGTATATGTGTGTATATGTATGTATACATGAATGAAAACATTTATTAGTGTATATATGTGCACATACATATGTATAGGTGTGTCTGCAAGGAGAACATTATATATATTTGTATGTTGTATAAGATATAGATCAGAATGAAAATGCGTGATACTTATTACACATACTCATATTTGTAATATTGATTATATTAATAAAGTTGGTTATATTCCTTATTTAGATTATTACATTTAAAATAACTGATACAAGCACAATGTTTCTAGTCCTATATAGCAATCACTTTATGGGGCAATTGTCATGAAAAAGCAGCAGTGTGTCTTGTTTTGTGGTATATCATATATTGCACACAGAAAAGTCTAAGGAAATTATTGAAAAATTATAAAGGATATGATATCTTCCTAACACTACAGAGATTTTATTTTATTTTAATTTTGTAGCATTTTTGACAATTTATTGCCCATCCATAATATGTCACTCTAGATTCATGATGACATTGAAAGTCATCAAATCATTTAAGACAAATATTCCTTAGGAGAAGACAACTTGATGAAAATGTAGCTATTTTAATTATTATACCATGTAATTATATCAGAAGTTATATGCAAAATGGATAGAGAAACTGTAGTGGGTCCAAAGCACTGAAAGCATTACAGTGAGCTTCCATTGCAGGGGATGGTAGGATGCATTATCACATTATTGGAGAAAAGAAAGTGGCATCTAGATTTGTCTTTGTTATTCCCGTTTATCACAACAAATAAAGCTGAATAAAACTGAAATTTCCATCAGTTGACCAAACGAACGTATTTGTGGGGTAGAGGGAGGAGGGAAAGGAAATGACGAGTTGAAATAACTGAACTACTGAAAATTAAAAAAAGTAAAATGTCTGTTGATTTAAGTCTAGGGGGAAAAAGCCATCAAACTAAGAGAAAAAGGTTCTAATTCTAATTCTTCCACTTCTTTACTGTGCAGCATGGGTCAAGTCATTTCTCCTATTTAGATTTCTATTTTCTCATAGGTGAAATGAGTGAGTTTGATTAAATCATCTCAAAAAACCTTTCTAGCTTTAAAATTATGTATGAGTGGACATATTTCTGAGGGCACAAAATTACAGTTCAAGAGAGTGTTGTTAATTTTAGAATGGAGATAGAAGTTAAGTACTTTTTTTTAGAATAACAAAAATATTTTACTAAAATAGAAGATTAACAGAAGTTTCCACAAAAACCACTGAAAATGGTCACAGGCTTTACTACTTTCTACACTTAACAGCAGAATCACAATATAAATGAAGGCTGTGATTTTTAATATTCCATTTTTTTTCAAACAGTCAAGCTTGTTCATCAACAGCATGCTATGATTTAGATTTGTCTAGAGTGTATATTCTAAAATACAACTGCTTAGCTGTTTTAACCAATGCAATTAGCATTAATATAAATTGGGACTAGGACCCCACAAAACTAGAGGAAAAAACACACCTCTGGAGCTAAACACTATTTTTATTCACAGTACTGATACTTAAACTATAATCAGAGAAATGAATAAAAGCAGTGTTGGTCCACTGCTTTTAAGCAATTTCACAATAATCTAGATGATACTTCTAGCTTCTACTCATGTGTAAGGGGTCTGGAACTCTCAGGTTATCAGGGTCATGATGCCCTCGGGAGAAATTTCTTGAGATGACATGCCCTTGCAAGACTTACCTGATGGACCACCCTTATGCAATAACCAACCTTCAGAATTATCTTGAGCAAGAACAACAGCAGTCAAGCACGTAACTCAGCACACAGTGTTAACAAACTTCTTGCATGAATGGAAGTAGATTGCCTGTATATACTCTGATCTAGCTGAGAAGAAACAGAGTGCATACCATCCTTGCTCCCACCTCATTCATTTGCACCCAGAAGAAAGATCTCACATAGGCATGAGATCTTTGGGAACTTAACATTTTGGCACCCAACGTGGGGCTCCTCTAAAAAATACTCATTTCCAGAGTAAGAGGAGTGGGCATCTCAGGGAAGTGCACATCCAGATCAAGCAACAGCAGGAACGACCAACACCCATAATTTCATTTTTCAGGACGACCAAAGGCAGCAGGAAGCCCTTGGGGTGAACAGTATTTTTGGAACAAAACCACTCGCATAAGTTGTGTAAATGTCATTTTAACATAGCTTATCATGGGGCAACACGTAGCCACTTCATAAAAGAAAAGCCTCCCTATAGCTAGTTGATAAACATTCTTGTGATGTAGCATCATAGAAAGTGGTAGGGGAGCAAATTTTGGAACTTCATAGAGAAAGACCAGAGGAGGACCCACAGAGCTGAAGGGGCTACTTCTTCAATGTGGTCATTTTTGCTTTAAGCTCAGCAAAATTAGTTTCATTTTAGCAATAGGCTAGAGCCCAGGCATTTAAAAGAGATAGGTGAAGTAATTCATGTGGTGAAGGGCATGAAGGAGCTGGAGGAAGGGATTATAAATCTTCAAAAGTGGGAAACAGTAGGCAGTCAAATGAGTGTGTATTATAGAGATGTCAGATCAGCCTCTAGTACAAAAGAGAAGGAAGACCTGATGGAGTGTGTCACACAACAATTTAAAATAGAGTCTCCTCCTTCCACTACTCCTCCTTTATACAAGTCTAGATCACAAGTTTGTGAAAAAATCCGAGAGCCTGAAGGGATTGTACTAAAAGTCCTTTGACAAGCCACAGAAAGAGGAGAAGGAATACTTTTGGAAATGAGGCTGACATTGGTATTAATAGAAAACTTCGCATCCCTATAACCCAGGAGTGGCTATAAGAGAACATACCCCTCTGGATTTTAAATTCTCAAAGAAATTAATCAATTATGAATCAGTCTTCACATTCAATCTCTTCTAGACAGCATTTCTCAGACAGCCCTATACCCCATTGATTGGTGCAATATAGCTAAACCACTCTTGAAGGACGAGATTACTTAGATGGAAATCTGAATTGTATGAAAGATGTTTGGAACACAGTGATAGAAAGTAAGCCAAAGTTATAATTTGCGCCGAGAATTTCTGACAATTTTTTTTCTTTTAGTTTTTGGATTCTTTTTTTTTATCTGTACATATGTTTTGTCTTTACATGTTCTGTGTCCGTGTGTTTGTGAGTTATTATGGCTGGCTCCATTGTAGCTGGAATTTGGAATGTTATCTCTTTCCTTCCCCTTCGTCCCTTCTTTCTGATGGCTGCAGCATCAGGGGGAAAAATGGGAGAGAGAAAGAGAAAACTAATCTTATATGGTTTAGTTTAGATGACTGTTTAATGCAGTTTTATATAAGAAATAAAAAGATACAATATGTGAAGTTTTAAAGGGGCTTTAATCAAAGCCCACTAGGAGAACAACATGGATTTGAAGTTTAAGGAAAGTATAAAAGTTTTGGAAATTATTGGAAAGTTATTGGTAAAACTTTCTCTCTCTTTCTACCTTCTAACACTGGGCAGGTTGTGAATGTGGAGAGAAAGACAAGAAGAAATCAGGGAAAATTTTCCCCTCATATCAGAAAGGCAGATTGACTAGCATTTTAATTATCTCCTGCCTCTCCTAAAAGAGAAAAGTTTTTGCATAACGGGATACAACTAAAAGGTAGTTATTCTGCCTATCTTTTAAGTGAAACATATCACTCCTAATTGGATGTTCAAGACAGGTCAGAATTTGCTGTATTATTTGACACTAAGGAAAATTCAGAGAATGCATAAATCTGAAAATGAAAAAAGACACCTCAGAGATAAAACTTTGAACTCCCAAGTGGAAAGGAGGGGAATAGGCACCACTGGACTTTGTTCCAGAGTTTCCCTTATTTCCACTTGCCATTTCACAACTTTTTCTTTCAAAAACATTTTTAAGGAGTGGACACAGATGTGAAATTTTCTTGAATAAAAGTTAGAATCATTAAGATTTTTATTTTACTCTATAATCCAGAAATAGTGTTAGAGAAAGCAATTTGTAATCTGAATTTTGTTGAGACTAAAAGATGTTGGAAAAATTGTGTGAAGCCAGTTATGTTATTTAAAATTTTACCAGTTCTACTAACAATATCTTATAATATTTTGTTTTTGCCATTTAGAAAACCAGGTATTTTCACCATTGCCTGTTAAAGAAGTTACAGCTGAAACAATTAGGCTGTCATTTATAAAAGTTGTAAACAAGATTGTTAACTAAATTTTTGGAGTTACTGCTTTAGTGCTACAACCTAACATTGTCAATGGCTCATTGTGAGTGGAAAGAAAGAAATTAAATAAAAATTTTATTTAGACTGATTCTGCCCATTCAGAACAGTCCTTCTGTATGTTTGGGGGTTGACAGGCATGGAATTCCTGCCAATACCTTTTATTTTGTAAAACTATGAAGGCCCCTTTCATGTGGACAAGGTCATCAGTCCTAAAAAAAGAAATTTGTTTGGCTTATACAATTGAAAAAAAAGAAGAAAGGGACTTGCTTAAAAGTTATATTAGATAAAAAGGATTTTTAACAACTGTCTTTTATATCAGGACTCGTTTCAAATTTGAGAAGAGAGGATCTTTAATGTATGTGAGTCCTGGTAAGTCTTTATTACTTATTGCAACTCCATGGGATTACAAATAATTGTATTTGGCTTTAAGTTGTTAGTAGTGAAGTTTGCTACTTAAGGTAAAAGCATTTGGGATCATAAATATTTTTAAGTTTGAATTTGGGTATAGTTGCTTGCATTAAATCAGTATCTGAGAGAACTGCCACAAGTTATTCAGAGGGAATATGATCCTGCCCTGTTAACAGGTGAAGTTTATACCTGGAAAGGAAATACCAAGGGGACAGTTCTGGACTCAATCTAGGATGGAATCCTCCTGATCAGTTTCCTCACTGTTTTTTTTTTAAAAGGAAATGTTTCCCACCTGATTATTCCTGAGTCTGTCTATAAAACAGATGCTGAATGAATGGAAAATTTCACTCCTATCTGAATTCAAACAGAGTCATAGATGTTTTACCCTGTCATATTTGTTATATCCCATGTCCCTTCTTTTTTCTTCTATAGAAAATTTCTATGATCAATAGCAAGTGACCACCAAAATAGGTGGGCCCTTTTGTTTAATCTTACTAGGAAAACTAATATTATTTTTATCTGAAATTTGAACATGTTCATAAATTTGTGTAAACTACTTAAGACTCACCTTAAGATGCCTTCATTGTTTAAAAGGATTTTAAAAGCATGAGAACTTTTCTGTAATCGATCTCTCTCTGTTACCAATGTTTGATTACATTGCATATTTTTGACTAAAGCATTTTATAATATCTAGGAATTCTGTAACAATTAAGAACTTGGTTTGTTCTAATACTTTGGGAATTCATATTACTTAAGGACCTTTTTATACCAACTAAGTTTTAATGAATTTTAATTTTAAAAGATTTATTTTCACTTCAAAGCAGAAAGAGACTATCATTTTAAAAATTTTCAACTAATTTTCTTTATAAAAGTTTAGTGACTCTCTTAACATCAGGATAAATTTTTAACTGTTTTAAAAGAAAAAGAAATATTTTAGATAAAATGTTTTTCAAAGAAAAGGAGGTGGGTAAAACCTACTAAATTTTCATTTTCAAGATAATGTATTACTAAATTAATATGTGATGATGTTTAAAGCAGAAAAGATCTTAATGTTTCAAACTGAATTTATGGTCATTATATGGCCTAAGCAAAAGTTAAAATTAATATTTGAACTTGTTGATACCTTAATTTCTAAAAGTTTTTTTTTTCCAGAATGAATATTATCCAGAAAAAGATAAACAAGCTTGTGAAACATCAATGAAAATCTATTTAGTTGTGAGATTCGTTAGAAATCTCTCTTGTTTAATACAATACAGCTATGCTGGTGAAAATTAATAACTTGTGGCCTATCTTTTTTATAGTAGAAATATAATGGAAAATGAAGCAGTCTGAATAATGGGTTCAAGAGATTTGGAAAGATAAATGAAGGTTTGATTGAAAATATGGAAAGGAGATAAGAAGGTTGGGGACAAGTGGGAGTCATCAAAGCCCCTCCAATCCCCGGATAGTTTCTCTGGGTACTTTTGTACCAGGCTCAGAGTAAATATTTTGAAAAAGTTTGGGGAAGTATTTTCAGAAGACAAAAAAATGATGTAACTACCATGTTTAACCCTTCTGGTCATTTTTTGGCCTTTGCTTAATCTCCTTGTCAGATTTGTCTCCTCCAGGTTTAGTATTTTCCACTTAAAAAATGACCATTCTGGCTTTACATGACCCACTATCCATGACCCATCACCCTCTGGACCCAGCATCACATTAGCTACAGACCTCTCCAATGTCAGGACCCTGTGAGGCAGGGACAGCTCTACATCTACTCTCAGCAGAAAGTAATTGCAGAAACCAAGATCTTCGTCTCTTACCCCAAATGATTTGGGTTTCATCTATTTAAATAGGGGGTATTGATGGGGTATTTGGGTGCATATACTTGGGTCCTAATGCGAAAATCACATTTAAAAATCATATTTCTCTCTAGCCTCAAAATACTATCTCAGGCAGCTTCTCCCTCAAGGACACAGCCTGCCTTAGCAACACCTGTTTTCTCCCTTCTTCCTGTAGTAGTCAGCTACACCTAAAGAACTCAACTGCTAGCTATGTACTGAACTGACTATGCACTAGGTCATAACGATATTTACTATTCCCTGACTAATTCTGTGTATCCTAGATTCAGACATACTCTCAATTTCTTGAATGTCACCCCATTACTGTACCCATCATACATGGACGTCATTGGCCAAATTTCATTGACTGTGATACTAATGAGGGTCAGACATTGAATATTTCAGGTTATGTATTACAATCCTGGCACAATATTACTATGAAGGATAGGAATGATTCCGAGATGCAAGGATTTCCAACACAACACTGGACAATGATCAATGGAAAAACAACGCCAGGGGCGTGGAAGATTTTTGCGAAAATTGGAGGATCCACGCCCTATATTGATAAGAACAGGACAAATGGGGTGTTAGCTAACCATATTTATATAGCTCAAGTATATTTGGGGGACAATATGCCTTTATGTGGCGGCAAAAGGAAAATATTACTATTGTAAAAGGTGTTACCAGTACCTTACAAGGAACTAAGAAGGACATTTATGACATCACCTGCTTCAGCTGCAAGGTTTCAGAGTGCATAATTATACACACCAGTGTAGTGCTCATTATAACATGACCAAAATATGTACTTATGCCAGTAAAAATTAAGGGTTGGTATAGATCCAGAGCAGATCACATTTTCTGGGAATTACGGTAGAAGATAGAAATTGGGATGGGACCAAGGGTTAAAGGATTTATTAGTTGTGTAATCTTAGGAATATCATTGCTGATCTCATTGATTACATTCTCATTGTCATTGACTATGTCAGTATCCACAGTATAGAATGAAAAGGTACAAGCTAACTTCATGGAAGAGTTGGCATTAAATGTGTTTTTAAGGTTCCAGGAACAAACAAAAAATGATTTGGACTTTTATACAGAGATAAAGGAATCAAGAGCTGCTAATGTAGCAGTTGGTAATGAGGTGGACAGGTTGGAATTTCGTCAATGACTGGTATGTGATTATTGCTGGACATTCCTATGTGTGTCTAACAACCTGTATAATGAGTCAGATTATGACTAGCAAAGCATCAAAAACCATTTGAATAGGGTTATTGATAATCAGAATTTGACCTTGGAAATTGAGGGTTTATATAAGCTTGCCCGAACTATGTATGAAGCAGCAGATCAAGATTTAACCCCTGATATAACTGCACAAAATATTATAGATTTCTTCAAACGTTTATCCATTCCATCTATTTTCAGTTATAGAGCTCATACTGGAATTGCTTTTATTATGTGCCTATTAGTTCTTTTATGTATCCTATCATTTATTGTTAAGTTTGCATGTTTGGTGTTAAAAGGTGTGGTTATGAGACTAGATCATAACTCACAAGTTCTCTGGGAAACTCATCATGAAAACAAAAAGGGGGAATTGCAAGGGGTCTGGAACTCTCGGGTTTTCTGGGTCATGATGCCCTCGGGAGAAATCTCTTGAGACGTTATGTCCTTGCATGACTTACCTGATGGACCACCCTTATGCAATAACCAACCTTCACAATTATCTTGAGCAAGAACAACAACAGTCAAGCACATAAGCTCAACACACAGTGTTTACAAACTACTTGCATGAATGGAAGTAGATTGCCTGTATGTGCTCTGAGCTAGCTGAGAAGAAACAGAGTGCATACCATCCTTGCTCCTGCCTCCTTCATTCGCACCCAGAAGAAGAATCTCATGTAGGCATGAGATCTTTGGGAACTTAACACTCATGCCTTACAACAGTGAATCAGGATGAGATAGATATTTGCTAATGTTCATTTTATCACTAAATGACTGAATATGGTCTGGGTTTTTATTCTGTAGTATTTCTAAGACTTAAATGTAAGTAAAAAAGGAAAAAGTCTTTCCAGAACAGGAGAAAGGATGCATACTTGATATTGAGATAGAATGTAAATATTATTCAAGACATATAGCCTATTCCATGCTCTGGTTGATTCTATTGATTGAGCTTCATCGGTCCTCCACTGCTCAATTACATCATTTGCTAATGAATTATTTGGATTGGGAGCACTTCACATAATTCTAATTGAGGGCAGTAATATATGGTACTGCGGTGTTGGAAAATATCTTTCAAAATATCGAAACATATTCTTCCTAACTTTTCTTTATTATGATGATAAAATTGGTTATGAAATGTACTTTAGGAGCTGACACTGGGTATTCTTCTGGAAGAAATAGTTCAAGATTAAAAGTTCCTCCCTCAGAAGGAGAATCCTGGGAGCCTGCAATAAACATATGAAAATAATGTGCATTGCTTTCATCTGGTTCTACTTTTATCCCAGGAACTGGTTGTGCTAACAAACCCTAAGGTTGCTTGATAATCTTGCGGGACAGCACAGTCATCTTGTCTGATCCAAAAATCAGCCTTGGGGTCCCATCTATGAAGATCCAGTACATTTAAAATGCATTGCATAGATAAAATGTAGGGATACAGACTTTGTCTGAAAAATACAACTTACTCAATTACCGATATGGATCAATGTACACGTAAAAGTCTAATTTGAATGTCCCTTTGTAGTCTGATAGCTTCTTTGTCTGCTTGAAGGCTTATGGAAGTACAAAGAATTTGTACTAGGAAATTGCAAATAAGAGATATGAGGGTGTATGTGTATATATTATATATATATATATATATATACATATGTATGCATACACACATATATACCTATACACACACACACACATATATATATATATATATATAAATATACACACACATAATGAGATATTTATATATATATATATGTATGTGTGTGTCTATAGGTATATATGTGTGTAATATATAAATATATATGTATATGAATAGGTACGCATATAAATAACATATATATATACATTTATATATATATATATATATGCCTATTTTTACACAGGTATACAGGCCACAATACCTAGAAATGTTCTTAAAATAATAAATACCCTCAGTTTGGCATAGCTACTTTCTAGTTCCATAATCACATTAATATCGTGGTAGAAAAATGCTTGGGGGTGTGAATAGGGATTAGACTTCTCATACTAATACAATTTTAAAAAATACAAAAATATTCATTTAAGTGTAAGTACTTTAAAGGTGTGTGTTTTTGAACATCAAATAAGTAGACATAGCAAAAATTAGAAATAATAACTTCAATAATGATACTCTATAAAAAATGAAACCTAAATATTTAAAGAACATGCAACTAAATGGGTCAATATCATTTCATAGGACATTTCTCATGCAGTTTGCTGTTCTAATGTAAGCAAAATCAATCAAGTCATCATGGGCATGATTGCAAGTCAATATCTGTTGCAGATGATACATTTGACAGATATAATTATCAACATAAACTAGAGAAATTACTTTACAATTAAATCAACATTTCAATTAATTCAAAGTGTTTTCAATGTGATGGTGAAGATAAGTGGCAAAAATATGAGGGAAAATATCAATCAGTATCAAGAAATTAAAGAGACAATTATTTGTAAACTTCTCAGAATCCTAATATTTTTACATCATTAAATAATTTTTCAATAATAGGATTAACAGTTTCTAGATATTAGCAATCTTGAATGACACTTTAAAATGTGATTTTTTTTCTTTCCGGTAAAAAAAAAAAAACAAAAAAACAAAAAAAAAAAAAAAAAAAAACCCTGTTTGTTGAAGTATTAGTTGTATGACAATTTCTATGTACGATGTTCCACTGAATTCACATTAGGGATCTGAAGCATGTGTTGTTTCAGGTATGGAGAAGCATCAGGTCAATTATTAGACTAGGAATTTAAGAACAGTAGGTCTTTACTACATTATGAAACCAAAAATTGCAGAGAGTGCTGCAGTGGATGTTGCAATAGGTATAATGCATCAAATTTATCTAACATTTTAATATTTACAATGAACTTTCGTCACAATAACTGTAAAATAGGCATTATTCATATCATTATCTCATTTAACAAAGTAGAAAATAAGGCTCTGAGAGGAAAAAGTAATTTGACTGGATTCACATAAATAGAATTTATTTAAATTATATTCTCTTGAATCCATACTGAAAAAGTTGATAGAGATGGCACATTTTCCAAGGTATTTAGGTATCAGTTTCAGTCTGTCTCAATATTACAGTATCCCATAAATGTGTCCCAAGATTTCTTCCAATGTAGAAAGAAGATTCAAGCAAGGATGCAGACACACAGGATACTTAGCAAAGCCAAGACAACAGCAAATTCCATAGCTTTTTCTTTGTTGTTGTTGCTGTAAAACTTCACCTTCATTTTTACCACCGTATCAGAAGCAAGACAATGGCAAGAGGTTCAAATGGCAACAGATTCTTGGTGCATGCAACCAGACTCCAACATATTTTAAAGCATGACTTACGAGAAATAATGTTATAATAGACATGAGAAGGATATATATGATCCAAGTAGAAAATGAACCAACCAAGAGAAAAGGCTAAAAAATTGGTTCCACCAGATGTCAAAAGAACTAAAAGAAGACCTGTTGAATATTTGCTACATCCTCTTTGTAGACTTTAAAGAGAGAGAGAGAGAGAGAGAGAGAGAGAGAGAGAGCTTTTTTAATCTACAACCAATCACATAGGTAGGAAGCCAGTCATGTAGAAAGTGGTGATCAATGCAGTTTAAGGGAAGTCTCTCATTCTATCAATCTTCAACCACTTGTAAAGTGGAAAGAATAGGTGGTTATATACAAATAATATCTTTGCCAGTAAATAATTTGAAAAGTACCAGTGTTGTACAAAAAGAATTGTATATAGAAACTTTCCAAATTGCCGATTATAGCTTATATCATTGTTTGTGCTACTAATGTGTTTAAGGTCAAGGTTCATTTTAATTTATCAATTGTTCTCAGTTTTCACATGTTCCTGAGTTGTCTACACTATCACAGAGTGACCTAAAAGTGATAGAGGTGTGAAAGTGAATATCATTACTATGTCTCTGCCTTGTGCCTTACAATATGTCTTCCGGTTTGCTCATATTTATCCACCATCTCTAGTTTTCATGAGTCTATCTATCTATCTATCTATCTATCTATCTATCTATCTATCTATCTATCTATCTATCCATCCATCTACCTATCTATAGATATAACAGTTATATGCACATATATACACAGATACATATATATGCTTGTATATATGTGTGTATTTATATGTTTATGTATGTGTGTACATATATATGTATATACATGTGTGTACATTTGAGTTTGTGTGTGTGCCATCCAAGAAGGGTCAGTGTCTGCTTATTTCTCTATATAATGAAAATAAAATACAGTAAGAATAAAAGAATAACAAATGGAAAAAGGAGGCAGTCAGTACACAATATCTAGTTCTGCCAGGGTTCAAACATTTAACTCCTTCCTCTTATAGGAAAGAATAGAAAAAATATTCTAAAACAAAAATAGGACTATTAATAGCAGCTACTTCTCCCCATCCCCACTCCACCACTAGAAGTCACAGAAGAAGAAAATTGCCTCCTATTGGCAACTTAGTTCAGTCAGTTACTCAATCAAACAATATTTACTATGTGCGTGGTATGTAACAGGCACTGTACCAGATATGGTTCCCATCACCACAGAAGAAGGCTGCTACTAACCAAAAGAAGTACCAGTCATATTGCCTCATTAAACTCTCTTGGGGGTAGTTAGTTGGGATACAAAACAATAAGAGTCAACATTATTAATTTGGAGAAAAAACTGAAATTTCCACTCTTGATCTAGCTTTCATTTTCCCAAGGCCTTTCCCCTAGAAATCTCCATAAAGCAGTCCCAGAAGCCCAAGTTCTACAACATCACTAGATGGTGGATTCTAAAGTAGAATTTCAGTTATTTTCCAACATAACAAAGCACAACAATATAGTGATACAAGAAAATGCAATGTCTTGTGTGATGTAATCTGGTATATCCTATAATGATAGCATGTTATGAAATATAACAGCTGAAAATGATATAACATGAAATTGATATACCATGACATAACATAAAGAGCAATATGTAAGTTCTTTTTGAGTGCATTTTTAACAATGCAACCTCTACAGCATTATTTTAAATATCTCCTTTTGATCCATGCCTCTTACTCTGAAATTCAAAGATAAAAATCAAAGCATTATCACATAGTTTGTTTTTTCATAGCAACTTAAAATATATGCATATATGTAAATATGTGTTTGCATGTTCATATGTGCTTGTGTATATGTGTTTATGTGCATGTGTATGTATTCCTCTTTTCCTGAGGAGCTCTAGCCACATAGTTCCTGTCTAGACAATCTTAAGCCCTCCATCTTTTCTCTAGTAGATAACATCATAACTGGCCATTATTTTCAGTGGAGCAAAAAAAATTGATTACTGGTTAGGGAGTGGTTTATACTACTTCAAGGTCAGAGAGCTAATAGATGAGGGAACTCAAGAGTTGGAATTTGAATCCTTGTCCGCCGATTATTAGTTGTGTCTTTTCTTCTATATCATAGTTTATATTTCATAAAATAAAAAACAGACAGAGAAAGGTGAAATGTGTTGCCAATATCATAAAATTGCTAAGTGTGAGAAACAGGAGGAAGTTGTTTTGAAGCACCAATTTTTAAATTGCTTGTTATAAGGTATTTTTTACACTAAAAATTTTTTAAGGGTTCCCAAAAATATGGTTATATCGGTTATATGTTAGATATTTACCTTGTGAGAAATTAAGATGTATGATTTTTTGGCATTTATTCTTTTGAAAATAATGAACCAATAACCTGTTAACTATATTTTCAAAAACGAATGAGAAAAAATGGTATTGTGTTACATTTCTGAATGTATCTCTTTAATATCTTATTAATTAAACACAGCTGAATTTGCATGTCTGCTTCTTCATTTAAATTGTGGCAGTATGTTGATTTTGTTGAAGCATATGAAGAAAATCTAGTCTTGCACAGATACGTAATTGAAAAGGGGAAGAGTATTTAAACAGACAAATAATGTCCTATTATTACTTTAAAATAATAATTTTGCTTTCATAGACACACTGAAATAATTTAGGGGATGCCCAGGGTTTGTTTGCTTGTTTTTGACAGAACTTTGAGTATCACTGTTTTAAAGTATTTGAATAACTGTCATAAGAAAGAGTGACACAAACTGTTTTGCTTTTCCCTAGAGGTAGAACTACAAGAACTGAGTATACATTATTGCTGTAGTCATTTGGCAAGGGATGGCAGAGGATCACAACGTAAGAAACTGTTACAGTTTTCAAGGGAGTAGAATTTTCTTTGGGAAGACAGCTCAAGGGATGGCTCTTTTAGTATCCCCTAAGCCAGTACAATACATGAAAGTTTTATGTTATTTATGATTTTAGCAGCATCGTCACTTCTACATACAACCGATTATTTTCTTCTTTTTAAATCTACCTCTAAGTCAGTCAAGCTGTTCTCATCTCCTTTAAACTATTTCTTATTCAAAGTTTATTTTTTGCAACTGCCATATCTGTCAGATATGTTAGATTATATTGATAGCAACTGCTTCAAATATATTTAATGATATATTTATATAATACCTTATTCATATAAGGTTATATATTTGTATAATTTCTGAGCATTTAAAAATATAATAAAATACCATAGAAATTGAAAAAAATAGTTTTTTTCATACTTTGCTATATAGACAAAACTTTTAAACTATCTAAAAGTATACTGAAGACTTCCTGTATCTAAACCTCTGAGACTATTCTAATGAAGTTTAAGTCACTGACTTTTATACAGTTTTTCTCCTGAGACTTTGGAATGAAAAATTGAAGGAAATAATATAACTCCAACAGCAGCATAGTGTTTTGTAGTGCCATTCCTAGCAAATTTCTCATCCACTAAGATAATTCAGACAGTTCTAAGGAAACAACTTCATTTTATATTTTGAAACATTATATTTCCAAATATTAAAACAGAGCAATCACATAGACTAATCAAAATGCAACTGTCACATCCAGAAATCATTCACATTAAGCTTTCTCCATCTATATCAATGATCATTTCCTAAAGTAATCTTTTGATAAAACGAGAACTTTGCACAGTGCAATAGTGAATAATCGGGACAATTTTCTGAGTTGCCGTTAGTTGCATTAATGCTATAGTGAAAACTTTCATTCTCCTTTGGAACAAAATTTTGATGATCCTCAAATCAAAATGAGTCCAGTATCCCTTTGTGGAATATTAGTGGAACTACAATTAAGGTAGAGTTTTGCTCAAAATTTGGTGAAATTGAAAGGGTGTTGACAGCACTTACTCTTCTCTGGGGAGAGAAGATAAGTATACCTTCCACTTAGCAGGAATGATTAATAGAAGTAGGTTATAAACAAGTATGCTTCCCCTACATGTGGAGCTCTAAATTGTGCTCTTTTATCTTAGCACACATTCCCTAAAAGCATTCTCATATATGTCATATCTATGCCCAAAGAAGCCATGTTCCAAACTCTCAGGTTCTATCCTTTGAAGCTTTGGGTCCTAAAGATTAAGGCATTTTCCTAAGGTTTCTCCTTTCTCTCAATATCTCTAAGGCATGTTTGGTGCTTTCCTCATTTACCAGTGTCTAGCTTGTAATACGTAATATTTATAAATGCTGATTCTCTTTGCCTTATTTCATAACAGCATCCAATTGCTATTTTACAGCAGTTGTTTCTTGGGCAACACTTTATAATTATATTCAAAAAACTTAATCAAATTGCTGGAGATTAAAGGAATAAGAGGGCATTTTCTCTGATCTTCTCATTTTACTGATAAAATATTTGAATCCAAGTATAGTGATGTGATTCACTCAAGAACAAAAACATATTTAAGGTGGAGGGGATAATTAACACTGTTGACTGCCAACGACAGCTAAAGGAAAAAGGAAGATTCCTGATAGAGAAACAGTAGTATCTCAGGATTAATCATCTATCACCTTTGAAGGTCAGGGAGAAGTAAAAAGTAATTTGATAAAGGAGACTAGATACATATACTTAGTGGCAGAGGTAGAATTAAAACTCGTTCTCTCCAATATACCAATTTCCTCTTCTCATCGAAACACAGGATGCATAAGAGCCTGAGATACAGAGAAGTGAAGCACTAAAGTGATATTCACAGCACCCACTGCAGCCATGAATATCACCACTCAATTCAGAATTGCAAAATACCACAGACTCTCCACATGGAAGTCAGAACCAAAACATTTATTCAGACACCAGAAAGCCCAATCCATCATAGTAACAAAAATAAATACACCATAACAATACAGAGAACAATACCAGCCCCAAACCTTCCACCTGCTAGACTTCCCATAAACCAGTTCCATTAAAAAATCACAATGATCTCTTAAACAAAATCACAAAATTACATTCACCTTAGCCAACTGCATGCATTCTTCCTAGCTCAGACTTCTCTCAAGACTAACTTCCTCTTAGGTCTGCTCTGGTTTTGCTTCTTCCTGCTCCACCCTTAGGGTTTCACCTATTCAGCAAACTCCTCCCACCACCGGCTCCATGTGACTCAGACTCATTTGACTCAGGCATGTCACATGGGCCTTTTAATGAATGAGAAAGATCTCCCTGTTTTACCATTACAAGAAGTAACATCTGCATGCTCACACAGCTGGTAATTGCAGAGCTGGTACTTAAACCTCAGTCCTCTATGCTCTGTTATTTATGCTATACTGACTCCATCATACCGTGATGATTCAAAATGTACAATGTCATTAATGATAGTGTGGTCAGGTAGCACTGCTATAGTAGAAACTGTTTGGGGGAGAAAGTATTAGTAAGTTCCAGTGAGAGACTAGAGGCTCACTTTAAGTGGTAAAGTATCAAATGTTTGTAAGCTTGTACCTCAGAAGTGTTTTGGTGATAGATAGATAGATAAATAGGTAGATAGATAGATATAGAAACAGTTATATGTGTGTATATATGTGTATATATAACATATATAATGCACAGATAGACACATATGTGTATTATGTATAGATGTAATATTTGCATATATATGTATATATACATATGCATATATTATGTTACATTACATAATGTTACGTTATATTATATTATATACATTTTTATATTATACATTTCACCATAGCATTATGAAAAGAAATCAATGTTTAAAAAAAGTAAAACTCTTGGAAAATAATTTTATTTACTGTCTCCATATGTGCTCACCGACTACATAAATCATAAAATTTGGAGGTCTTTTTTGTAGGAAGAGGAGTCATTATTGTACCCTCATTCATCATCATGTATCTTGTTACACAGTACTACTAATCATTTTATGATTTAAAGTTCTTCTATGGCAACTATTATTTTGTATCAACCTAGTTCTTCTATGTGTGTGTACCTATACATGTGTATGTATGTCTGTGTGCATGTCTATATGTATATAATTATATACATGTGCATTAATATGCATGTATGCATATGTATATACATATATGTATATTTGTGTATATGCATGCATATATATGCATACATACATAGATATGGATATGTAGACATGTACTTTTATCTCTATGTATCTCTATATCTATCTCTAGATATATAGATACACACACATATCCTAAAAAAAACTACCTCAGACTTTATTTTGGGTCACATACCTATAACCCCAGTCAGGGGAGGCTGAGGTTGATGAATGTCTTGAGCTTCATTCGAGTTGCAACGAGATTGATGTTCTCATTATACGCAGCATTAATATGACGTCAATAGAAAGAAAGGATTTTAAACACAGAGACCATTCACGGTGGGGTGAATGGAACATATATATGGAAGAGAGACATATATCTGTGGTTTCAGGGTTGTCATTGCTTTCTGACAATGCCATAATGCTGTTAACCATTATTCTGTTCCTGTTGCTAAGGTGTCTCATCACTAACACACCCTGATTGGTCTCACATAACATGGAAGAGAACATTTTACCATAGAATGAACAGCTATATCAACAGTATAAGCTAAACTTTCTTCTCCCGTCCCTCTCAAACCCTTCCTGAGTATATAGCTTTGGTCAAGTCAAATAACCTTCCTGGTCCTCAGGTTACTTATCCATAAAATAAGAAGCTTGGACTAGATAGCCTCTGAGATATTTTCTAGCTCAAAATATATGATTCTAGTATCCAAGGACATTTACAGCTTCTTGTCATTTCCCACACATCTCTCAGATGGTTATCGTTACAGACAACTACTTACAAATGCTTAGCAATAATTTTGGACTGAAATATCACTTCCTCCAGTGAGGAAAAGCAGACATCATATATTGCTTTCTTTTTAAGTTGTAGCCCATAGACTTTTAGTGAGGAAGTCCCTTCCATGTCCTGTCATCAAACTGGGAAACTGCAAACTTCTTTTTAAAGGTAAAAGCAGAACAAAACACAGAGTCTTTACTATAAGCCATATTCTCTTTTGGAATATAGAGTCCTCAGGCACTTAAATGCGTGTGTTAGTGTGGTTTTTTTTTTTTTTGTTTGTTTATTTGATTTGTTTTTAACCAAAAATTTTCTGCTCCTCTAAGTATCCCTGCCCCAAACCTCTGTCTGACTGGCATAAGAACATCACCGTGAGTTGTCGTTACTTTCTCTTGCTCAGTATTCATCCTTCATCAGACTGTTTCTAGGGACTACATTATATTTTCTCCATTTGTCTGGAACATATTTTTTTAAGTTATGTATTTTTTTCCCCTTCTGCTACACCATATTATGTTCTTTCAGCTGTGTTACTTTATTTTTTAAGGTGACCCTATTTCCACTCTCCACTCCTCTTTTCCCCTCTCCTCTAATACCCTCTCCTTGTTTGTTGCCCCTTTCTTTTTGCAATTTCATTTATCTGAACTTTTTTTTTCTCTCTCCTTGTTTTTCTGGTTACAAGCAGCACTGAAAACTTCCTGAACCCCAGAACCAGGTATAAAAAAAAAAAAAAAAAAGCTTGAAGAAGCTTGAGAGAATGGTCCTCCCCTAACCCTCAAGGCCAGGAACATACCACAACTTAAACATAAATTGAAAGTCTAGAAATAAGCTGGAAATTTGCAAACAACATCAAAAAAAGAACCAGATCATAAAAATAAAATTTAAAAAATACCACGGTGACAGGAAAGGTTAAGAGACAAACTCAGAAGAAGGCAATTAATTTAAAAAGCTAGATGCTAAATCTCAAAGTAGAAAAAAAAAAGTGAATTAGAAACAAGTCTAAGAAGAATTCCTGAAAGACCTAAAAGTGATTTTCAAAATAAAAAATGCTGGTAGATGAAAATATTAGATAATGAAATGAGAGCAAAGAAAGGAAATTATTAAAACTAACTTAAAAGCTTGGTAAAAGAAGCACAAAAAATACTGAAGAAAATTCCCTAAAAAACTGAAATAGACATATGGATAAAGAGTTACAAAACTTCACTGATAAAAATAACTCCTTAAAAATAAGAACTGACCAAATGGAAAATGAGGTTTTAAAAATTTTTACTAAAGAAAATGATTCATTAAAATTAGAAATGGGCTAATGTAAGATAAATGACTCCATGAAACTTCAAGAATTAATAAAACAAAATCAAAAGACTAATAAAAAAGGAGAAAATGTGAAATATCTCATTGGGAGAGAGGAAAAAAGCTAAACTGGAAAGTAAATCCATGAGAGGTAATTTAAAATAGTTTTGAAGAAATTTGGAATAAGCCAAAATTTCACACCATTACACCAGGTTAAGTTTAAAATGGATAAATAACATGGACATGAATGTCAATAACATAAGTAAATTTGAAAAACATGGAAAATATATGTGTCAGATCTATGTAAGGTAAAAAAAATGACAAACACTGGAAGCAATATGGAAAATTTGGGGCATTTTTGGTGGACTTGTGAACTAGTCACACAAAGAACTAGTAAACTATGCCTAGTCTTTTAATCAGCAAAACATACTAGTTTTAAATCCCAAAGAGATTACAGAAAAGAGAAAATGACTTATCTGTACAAAAATTTTAATTGTAGCTCTTTACTTGTGGTAACAAATAATTGGAAATTGAGAGCATGGCCATCAATTAAGGAATGGTTGAACAAGTTGCAGTATATGATTGTGATGAAATACTGTTGTGCTAAATAAAATGATAAGTTTTTCCAGAAGACCTGAGTTTCAGAAAAAGAAATAAAACTGGATTAATGTTATACTAACAGATACAAATTGAAGTGAATAGAATCTGGAGATGATTAGATAATCATAAGAATGGTAAACTATGAAAGACTTAGTTACCATGATCAAGACAATGATCTAGGACAATTCCAAAACCCTATGATGCAAAATGTTATCCAACTCTAGAGAGAAAACTGGAAAAAAAAATGACTGCATATTGAAGGATAATATAAACTTTCATTAAAATAATGAAAGGTTATAAATAATCAATTAGTTTTTAAAATAAATAAGATATTATTTGTTGTACCTCTGGAAAAAATGCTAATTCTATTCTTATCCAACCTCTACTTTCTGTCTACTCATTCTTTCATTCGTAACGCTTACAATTATTTGGTATATATCTTTTCTTTTTATTTCTCATATATAATAAAAGCTTTCAAAATCTCCTTTCTGAACTTGCCTTTCTTGGCGGTTTCTGCCACTTCTTTGTGGTAGAATGAATTCCCCTATCCCATTGTGCCTCCTTGTCAAAACAATGCCAATTTTTACAGATGTCAGAGAGGACATTGTCCCATTGTAGGGTCCTTCCTCCTCCAAATCCATACAAATTGTACAGCTTATCACTCATATATCCATTCCACTGGCTACATTTTATTTTACTTTTGACTCAGATGTTATCCTTGACTTTATGCTTTCCTCCTCCTTCAGGCACAAGGAGTCTCTGACAGTTCTAAGTGCCCCTTATGAAGAATAGATACACTTTTCAAGCATTAAGTCCCTAAAGTCACAGCAAACACAGGGTCCTTATGTCCTTCCACAGACCTGCTTTCTTCAATTATGGGAGCACATATAACAGGAATCCCTTCTCACCTCTAAAATAAGACTACCTTTCCTTTTCTTTTTTTAAAATTTTCTCCTCTCCTCCTCATTTATTGCCCTGTACATTCTTATTTTTTCTGATACCAAAGAGGTCAGTTTCCCCTCATTGTTAGTGTTAGTGCTTTGGTTTGACATTGGTAAATCAAACTTTCTTTTGTGTTCCCTCTTGTCCTTCCATGTATCCTAGCATGTTATAATAAAAATATCAACTATAAGAAGGGTATTGTGAAATTCTGTCCATAATGCCATGTTGTTAGTCTTTCATCACCTGGTATACATTCAGAAAGAAATCTCTTACTGTTTTTTCTGTTGTCACTATTGTTGTTGCTGTCCTTCCAAACAGCATTTACAACAATTTTTAAATTTCTGTTGATTTTGTGTTTGAGAAGAGAATAACCTTTTCATGTTTGTTTTTCTTGTAAAAATTGTTTTAATACTCTTGTTATTTAATACTCATCTTTTTCAAGTATGGAAAATCTCAGATTCATAGATTAGAATGTCCTCTGCTTTGCTCCATTACTCTTTAGAACACATTATAACATGCCTTACCATACTTTCAATTACATATGTAATAGTCTCGCATTATTCAAATGTTCTTTCCTTTGTGAGTGAAAGTCATTATCCTGACTGGTTTCATAAATCATTTCTTAATTGAATTATTAAATTTAATTAATATGAATTTTTTATACATATATAAATTTATTTATTTAACTTTTTACATTCATTTTCACAAAATTTTGGGTTCCAAATATTCTCCCCATTTATCCCCTCTCCCCACCCAATACACAGAGCATTCTAATTTTGCCTTTCACCAATCTCACTCTCTTCAATCATCCCTCCCTTCTCTTGTCCCCATCTTCTCTTTTGTCCTGTAGGGCCAGATGACTTTCTATTCCCCATTACCTGCATTTCTTATTTCCTAGTAGCAAGAACAATACTCAACAGTTGTTCCTAAAACTTTGAGTTCCTTCTTCTTCCCATCCCTCCCTCCCCATCCATTCCCTTTGGGAAGGCAGGGATTCAATATAGGCCATATCTGTGTAGTTTTGCAAATGACTTCGAAAATAGTTGTGTTGTGTAAGGCTAACTATATTTCCCTCCATCCTATCTTACCCTCCCACTGCTTCTATTCTCGCTTTTGATCCTGTCCCTCCCCAAGAGGGTTGACTTCAAATTGCTCCCTCGTCCCATTGCCCTCCCTTCCTCATCCCCCCCACCCTGCTTATCTCCTTCTCCCTGACTTTCCTGTATTGTAAGATAGGTTTTCTTACCAAAATGAGTGTGCATTTTATTCCTTCCTTTGCAATTTGATGACAGTAAACTTCACGTTTTTCTTTCAGCTCTCCTCTTTTTCCCTCCACTAAAAAGTCTCCTGCTTGCCTCTTCTATGAGAGATAATTTGCCCCATTCCAATTCATCCTCTCTCCTCCCAATACATTTCTCTCTCATTGTTTACCTTAATTTTTTAAAGATATTATCCCATACTATTAAATTCACTCTGTGCTTTCTGTCTCTGTGTGTGCGTGTATGGGTGTACGTGTGTGTGTGTGCGCGCATGTGCATATGTGTGTGTATGTGTATATGTGCGTGTGTGTGTGCAAACCCACCAACTATTCAGATACTGAAAAGTTTCAAGAGTTACAAATATTGTCTTTGCATGTAGGAATGTAAAGAGTTCAAATTTGGCAAGTCCCTTATTACTTCTCTTTGCTGTTTACTTTTTCATGCTTCTTCTCATTCTTGTGTTTGAAAGTCAAATTTTCTTTTCAGCTATGCTCTTTTCATCAAGAATGTTTGAAAGTCCTCGATTTCACTGAAAGACCATTTTTTTCCCCAGAAGTATTGTACTCAGTTTTGCTGGGTAGGTGATTCTTGGTTTTAGTCCTAGTTCCTTTGACTTCTAGATCTTGTGTTATCCTGATTGTATTTTCAGAAAACTGGAATTGTTTCTTTCTAGCTACTTGCAATATTTTCTCCTTAATCAGGGAACTCTGGAATTTGGCCAAAATATTCCTAGGAGTTTCTATTTTTGGTTCTCTTTCAGGTGGTGATTGGTGGATTCTTGAAAAGTTATTTTGTCCTCTGGTTCTAGAATATCAGGGTAGTTTTCCTTGATAATTTCATGAAAGATGATGTCTAGGTTCTTTTTTTTATCACGGCTTTCAGGTGGTCCCATAATTTTTAAGTTGTCTCTCCTGGATCTATTTTCCAGGTCAGTTGTTATTCCAATGAGATATTTCCCATTATCTTCCATTTTTTTCAGTCTTTTGGTTTTGTTTTGTGATTTCTTGGTTTCTCAGAAAGTCATTAGCCTCCATCTGTTCCATTCAAATTTTGAAAGAACTATTTTCTTTAATGAACTTTTGAACCTCTTTTTCCATTTGGCTAATTCTGCTTTTGAAAGCATTCTTCTTCTCATTGGCTTTTTGCACCTCTTTTGCCAATTAAGTTAGGCTATTTTTCAAGGTGTTATTTTCCTTAGCATTTTTGGGGTCTCCTTTAGCAAGGTATTGACCCGTTTTTCATGCTTTTCTCACATCTCTCTCATTTCTCTTCCCAGTTTTTCCTCCATCTGTGTAACTTGGTTTTCAAAATTCTTTTTGAGCTCTTCCATGGCCTGAGCTCATTGAATAGCTATTTTGAATGTTTGGGATACAGAGGCCTTGACTTCTATGTCTTTCCCTGATGGTAAGCATTGTTCTTCCTCATCAGAAAGGAAAAGAGGAAATATCTGTTCACCAATAAAGTAACCTTCTATGTTCTTATTTTTTGTCCCTTTTCTGGGCATTTTTCCAACCAGTTACTTGATTTCTTAGATTCTTCTCCACCCCTGCCTCACTAGTGCTTGAGGTCTGAGATTCAAATTCTGCTCCCCAGCCTCAGGGCTTTCAGCAGGGGGTGGGGCTGCTATTCAGTGGTATTAAGTTAAGGTGCTGAGGTGGGGGCAGGGCCACCTGACAAGGCTCAGTTCCCTCAGGGGGTTTATGTGGAGACCTTCGATAATGGATCTGAGCTCCTGTGTGCTTTGGGAGATCCTGTCCTCTCCTTCCCTGGCTCCTTCCTCCTGAGGGGGACTGAGTTATGGAGACACCCTGTTCCCCTCTCAACCATCCCAGAATTCTCTCTCACTGACCTGTAGCGTCTGTGGATTGAAGGACCTTTGCAGCCACCGGAGATTCTGTCCCTGAAACCTTCTCGAGTCTGCTCCTCTTGGTGACATGTGGCCAAGGCAGGTCTGGGCTCTGCTCTGTGTCCGGTGTGCGACTGACTTTTGGTGTCAGTTTTTCAGGGCTCTGTGGAACAGAAATCTCCTCCACTCCGTTGTTGTGCAGCTTCAGCTGCTCCAGAATTTGTTGGGAGTTCTTTTTACAGGTAATTTATGGGCTGTGGGTTTGGAGCTAGTATATGTGAATCTTTCTACTCTGCCATCTTGGCTCCTCCCCAATTAATATGAATTTTAAAGTTCACACTCTTGAGAATTTTCTTCTCAAGGAAATCTGTGAATTTTTCCAAATGGAATCTTATTTTTTTTTCCAGAAATTTTAAATGTTTACTTTCTTTTATTTCTTTCATTATAGTACTACAGTTTGGTTTGTTTGTTTGTTTTGTCACATTTAATTCAAGGAGAGTTATGATACTTAGGTAGTTTCCATATATCCTGTCTTCAGCATTGATATGTATTGCTTGCATAATGACTTAATTTTATTTTCATGTTATTCTTCTAGATTTCTTTTAGAATATCCTTTTTTCTGTCTATTTATATTCTCAACCTACTGTTTTTCTCCTTTTTTGATGAGATCTACCATTGCATATTATTTTTATCCTACAGACATACACATCTATCTATCTATCTATCTATCTATCTATCTATCTATCTATCTATCTATCTATCTATCTATCTGTCTGTCTGTCTGTCTGTCTGTCTGTCTGTCTGTCTGTCTGTCTGTCTGTCTGCCTGCCTGCCTGTCTGTTTGTCTATGTATGTATTGTGCTCATGAACAGCATGTTGCGCTTCCAGGTTCTCCTCAAATTTTCCAAAGGGATAACTGAAAGTGAGATCTCAAAGAAATGAGTGAAACTTAAGGCCATTGTTGGGAAATGTAGCCAAGGATGCTCCCATATTAAAATAGAGGCAGATCTCAATGAGAAACATAAGATGGAAGGAATGGAAAAAGAGAGATTCTAAAAAGAAAGGAAGTTTGTTAACTTACTAATTTACATTTCATAGGGCGAATTAGAAGGGGTAGTTCTGGGTTGGGAAATTCAGATGGTGGTTATTGGAAATAAGCAATTAGGCAATAGAAGTTGGAGAGTTGGGTTTTCATGATGACCTACAGTGGTTTAGAATCACAAGGATGGAGAAGGTATAACCAAACAGGAGCTTGACATGGAATGACTTAAATGTTGCCCTTTCCACATCATGCTACCGTGGCCCGTAAACCCCATATTAACTGGCAGCCTCTGACCATCCAAATTTGCCTTCCTTTGTAGATGAGAAGGAAAGAGAGAGGGAGACAGAATGGAGAGGATGACCAGAGTTACCCAGATAATCAGGTCCCTATTCAGGCAGCTAGGCCTCCTCACAGGTTTTATTCATCATTTTCAAAGAAGACCATGACATCAGAGAAATGATGACATGACTTGACTGAGTGATGGAGAGTTATGCAAAGAGACATCAGGATCAAGTAACCAGATATTCACCAGGATGACTGCAGATATCCCAGCATACAATGGGAGATATTGGCCTTTGTTCAGGCACTCACTTAGAGGGAGGTAACATCCATTCATTGAATAGGCCTCTTTAAAAAAATAGTCAGGAAATCGCTCCTTTAAGAAACAAAAGAAAAAAAAAATAAGTCAAGCTGGAAGGGAAAGGAAAACAGCTACTATTGATAATCACTCTAAGTCAAGAGGTTCCTGAGAACATTAATTAAGTGCAGCTTGGGTAGGACTTATTGCTGCTAAACTATGGGTTTCAGCATGCACTGGGTTTAGAGTTTTGGGGACATATGAAGGAAAGAGAAAGAAGAAAGAAAGAAAGAAAGAAAGAAAGAAAGAAAGAAAGAAAGAAAGAAAGAAAGAAAGAAAGAAAGAAAGAAAGAAAGAAAGAAAGAAAAGAAAGAAAGAAAGAAAGAAAGAAAGAAAGAAAGAAAGAAAGGAAGGAAGAAAGGAAGGAGGGAAGGAGGGAAGGAGGGAAGGGAGGAAGAAAGAGGGAAGGAGGGAAGGAGGGAAGGAAGGAAGGAAGGAAGGAAGGAAGGGAGGAAGGAAGGGAGGAAGGAAGGGAGGAAGGAAGGGAGAAAGAGAGAAAGAAAGAGTACCTGATGTCATCATCTCCTTTCTCTCTCCCTCTACTCTTCCTTCTCCTCTCCAAAAGAAGTCAAATTTGCATGGCCAGAGGTTGCCCCGTTAACGTGGGGTTTACTGGTTACATGCTTTTCTTTCTTTCCTTTTTCCTTTTGGCCTTCTTCAAAAATGAAGGACGATCACAAGTACCATTGGACTAGACTCATTTTTTTCAAAGAGTAGATGAAGATTAGAAAGGAAATGTGTGAGGTACCATGTTAAGGTACCATCCTCTCCTCTTTAACCATTTCTTGTGTAATTAAAATGTAGAGGGCTAAGGGGGTGTGAGTCCTGGGATCCAGGCCAAACATAGACAAAGCCTGTTTCCATGGGATTTGTGCTTACACTACCCTATCAAAAGGTCTCCATGACCTTAAGAAACTGATGTCCTTGCACATAGTTGAGCAAGGGCCTGGGAACTCAGGAACTAGCTTCAGGAGCAGGAAAAGCTTTGTTGCTTTGGACACAAGGACAGTGGAGTGAGTCTGCAGGGGGTAAGCTCAGCTTTGTGTATATGTGAATGTGGTGAGGTAATGGTAGTTTTAGCCCTTAAATACCTACCTTGACCCTCAGACCAATAAACGAATTGCTCTCTTGAGTTCCTGCCTTTCCCGTGCCTTCTTATCAAACACTCATGGAAGCACTCTCAGACACTGGTCTCCAAGTCTTTAAAATACTCAGACTAAAAATTACATTAGCCTTTTAAGCAATAGACTGAGAAGAGAAATATGGGAAGAATGATTTGTTTGGAAAGAGAATGAAGGGATACTTTCCACAAATGTTTCCCCTTTCTTTCACGTTTTAGGTATGGTTTTCAATAGTGGTAGAGAAGCCACCATTGAATTTCTAGGCATTTTTTTAGAATTTGCTGACAGATTTGAAAATTCATCCAAAATACTCCATAGCTATAACTCAGTCAGTCAATGAACATTTATTTCTATCTTAACTTTTTCCAAGCAGTAACAGAGATAAGCATGAAAATATGTGAATAGACTGAAGAAATGAGTACTTTTCTTTTGACAAGGACAAATTACACCTACTTATACAAGTTTCTATCATAATGTATTTGTCAGTGAAAAGAGGAAAAATAGCATATAGATAGGAGAAAATGTAGATATGTGTGTGCATATGTGTGCATGTATATGTAAGTTTTGAAAAAAGGGAGAAGCTAATAAAAAAAGTGAATGAAGATAATATACTTATACAGGGTTGTGATTTGGAGAAAGAAAGATAAATGAAGCACATTAACATTGACCTAATAGCATGATTTCCAAAAGTAAAGGAATGCTTTATCAATGTTGCCCTTCTTTAAAATGAAAGGTAAACCCAATTCATTATTGTAGTGTAGTAGCATGTCACTGAGTTTAAATCTATATCACAGATACCTTAGTGGTTTATGTCAGGAATTTATTTATTTAGATAAATATGATCTAGAATCTGACCAAGGTGATTTAAACCTTTGAATTGCTCAGGATAAAGTAGTGGCTAGCAGTCCATTGTGGGAGGAACAGTCAATATCCAGAACAATTGACCCTTGGAAATTTTTTTTTTTTTCTTCATGGTGTAAAAAGAAAATAGTTGTGCTAGTATCTAGGTGGCAACATGGGTAGAATTCTAGGCTGGTAGATAGGAAGAACTGAGATTAAATCTGCCCTCAGACACTTTCTACTTGTATTCCTAGTTGTATGATCCCAGACAAGTCATTTAATGTCTCTCAGCCTCAGGTTCTCATCTCTAAAATAGGGATAACAATGCCTTTTTAGTAAGGATAAAATGAGATAATATTTGCCAGAAACACTTTGAAAATCTTAAAGTTCTATGTGAATACTAGTTATTTTATATTGATAATCTTTGCATATAATATGGAATACATGCACATATATGTGTTTGTACATGTATATGTGCATGCACATACATATATATGGAAAAATATATTTACAATCTAGGGATACTATGTTAAAAGTAATTTTCCTTAATATTTCTAAAGGAGAAATAAAGCAGATACTCTCTGTCAACTCAGTCCCCTGTCACCAAATGCTGGTTGCAGACAAAAAATAAAAAAAGAATCATTTGTAATGCGCAGTAACATTTATCAGAGTGAACAGTGAAAGAGAATTTGAGAAATTAATATAGAAAGAGACCAGGGATTCTTAACCTGCGGTTTGTGAATATTTACAAAAGAGATGTTGATTTCAAAATTAACATTTTCTCTTTTAATTCTTAATTTAGTATATATTTAAATACACAATGGGAAAAGAAAATGAAACATAATATTAAATATAAAAACTTGAAAAAAAGGGAAAAAAGACATTTCCGTGTGCATAACAAAATGTGAATGGATTCAAAATATACAGCAATAAATTTCCACTTGAAGAAATCCTACATAATAAACGCTATGCATTATATTCAGGGTTGTCCATCTTTTCTTTGCTCCCTTGTAAGTTTTGTTTTGTTCTCTGCTATGCACTTTTTATCTTATTATTTGTCTCCATTTCCTCTTCCCCACTCTCCAAGAATGCTGCAAATATATATGTGTGTATGTATATTTATACTATAAATGTATGTATGCGTACATGCATATACATATAAATATATACACCAAAAGATGAATTTGTTTATGCATACACCTGACTATATAAATACATATATACATACATTGTACATAATCATATGCTTAGATATCTATAATCATACTCATATATAGACATACATTCATATGCATCTATGTAAGACAATACTCTATTTGTTTGTCCTTTGTTCTCTGAGGGTGGATAACCTCTTTCTTCCTAACTCTGGGCTCTGAGTCTTTCCATATTTTTCAAGGTCCAACAGCTCATCGTTTCCTACACAACAGTATTATTCCAACCCTATACTCTCTTGTCATTTTAAATAGACAATATAATATTGATTAACATTGTTGACATATAGTGTAGTTTCCTCATTTTTTCATTTGATGGAATAGTTTTAGCTTTATTTTGTCACAGATCATGATCACTACCCCTGCTTTTTTTAACCTTAATTAATTCTACCCCTAATTTTTATGTCTGTGTGCATCTCTCATTGCCTATTCCCTCGGATCCTATACTTCATTTCTTCACACCCTTTGCTCTCATGTTACTGAATCTCTTTCATCCCTTATCACTCCACTCCCATTAACTTAAACACCTTTCTCTTAACCCACTTATCATCTTCCCCTCTAAAAATCCCTCTTTTGTCCTCCCCCCTTCCCCTTAACCTTTTGTTTCTTTATGAATTTAGAAGACTTGTATACATGTATGTGTATAATACATATATGTACACATATAACTGTACATATACACATATAAACATACACGCATGCAGGTGTGTATACATTTTTTTCCTACACTTATTCTTGATGAAGGTAGGATTCAAGAACAATCAACCCTCCTCCAAAATCTAATTTCTCTGTGCCAGTTGTTTCTCTCACACTAAATTTGTACAAATTAATTACTCTTTTTATCTGTTCCTAAATGATTTCACTTTTTAAAAAATATCACACTCAAGTCTATCCCAGTCTTTCTCACAAACTACCCAATTGCTAATAATGATATCAGACATACTTTTTTACATTTCCTCATGTGAAAGGTAAATATTATGTCATTTAGTCCCTTGTTAACAGTCTTTTATATGTACCACATATTTCTTTTGGATGGTATATATCAAATCGTCTATTACGTTTGATTTTCAAAATAAAATCCTGAAAGTCTTACAATACAATAAATATCGATTATTTTCATTGTGCTCAAATTTTTGACAATTTTATTTTGGCCATAACCACAGTTCTTTTGCTTTTCAATG
This sequence comes from Bettongia penicillata ogilbyi, assembly GCA_023548195.1. Lineage (NCBI taxonomy): Eukaryota > Metazoa > Chordata > Mammalia > Diprotodontia > Potoroidae > Bettongia > Bettongia penicillata. The sequence goes on along the minus strand of JAJHZJ010000112.1, from coordinate 2,369,939 downwards.
TAGAGTGTTTCAAGATGTCTGGATTTTCGTGTTGCTACTGCTAGTTCTTATGTGATTGTAACTGTGGTACCACAAATTTTTTTTTTTTTATTTTTGTTGTATCTCATATTTTTTTTTTCCTTTGAGCTGAGGGTTTTGGAATTAAACTGCAGTATTCCTGTAGATATTCCTCATAGAATCTTTCAGTCGGTGATCATAGATGTTTGTTTTTCTATTTCTACTTTCCTTTCTTGTTCTAACACTTCAGAACAATTTTCCTTAATTATTTCTTGTATTATTGCATCAATTTTTTATCATAGCTTTTCAAGTAATCTGAATATTATCCTCTTTTCTCTTTTTGTCCTTGTCTCCAGATCAGTTGTTTTTTCTTATAAAATGTGTCACTTTCTTTTCTAATTTTTTGTTCTTTATATTTTGTTTCATTATTTCTTGGACTCATAACTTTTCTGGCTTCTTTTTGCCTAATTCTGATTTTTATGGAGACATTTTCTTCCTCAAGATTCTCTATCTCCTTCATTACTTCTTTAACTTCCTTTTCATGATCTCATTTTTCTTAGATTTCACTTATTGTTTTAAATTTTTTTCTCAATCTCTATCATTTGATTTTTAAAGTATCCTTTGAGTTCTTCTGTGAATTCTTTTCAGGCAGGTGACCATTTGACATTATTCTCTGGGGTAGTAAAGGCATTTTGTGCTTCTTTATCCTCGTTTGAATATGAACCTTGGTTTTCTCTATTCCCTTTCTTGGTTTCCATTCTTTATCCTTTGCTTACTCTTTTTTTTTTAATTTTTAGCATTTTACTTTTTGTAATCACCTCTAGTTCTGGAGTATGGGGAATGTTGCCTCTAGCCTCAGAACTTCCTTTAATTCTCTTCTTGTAAAGTCGATCATGACAAGACACCTGATGACCACTGCTGTGACTAATTTTAAGAGTCTAATCACATAGTATTGTGAGCTCTCTATTCATCAACAAACTAAACATTGTTCAATAAAGTAAAGCGTAACATTTCTAGGAACGTTGTTAAGTGAGATATATCATCTAATGCAAATATGCCTCATATCACTCAGGATGCCATATAGTGCATAGCATATATCAATTGTATCCCCAAAATCAAGTGTTCCAGGATAGAGTTTTCCCTAGCATGACATACACTTAAGGGTTAGCAGAAAATATCACACCATTTAGCCCTAGGTCACTGTAAGAACAATCTCCTTAATCAATACACAATGTCGAAGTAAAGTTCTCTCTTATCTTGACTCAAAACTGACTTGCAAACTCCGTGGCTCCTCTTCTGTGGGCCAATCACTTCCAGCTTTCACCTGAGTTCACCCACAAGCAGCTCTCTGCTCCTGCTCCTTGTCTCAGCTCATGGGGACTGTTGTACTCCAAACCCTTATTGCTTCTGCCTTACTCCAGGTTCCAGGGGCTCCTGTATGCAGCTTCTTTTTCTAGGAAAACAAAGCTCAACAGGGCTATAACAATATTTATGCACATAACCTGTAGTGTCATCTCAATTCACTCCTAAAACCCCAGACAGGCCTTCTGCCTGAGAAACCAACACAGATCAACAGACATGACTTCTGCATGAGAAATCAAAACAGACCAAGAGACAGAGTTCCTGACATCACAATCATTCTTTCTGTTAGGCCTCCCCACAAGCAATTTCCCCTAGCCAGTCAACGTTCACTTTTCTCACTCAGATCTACTTCTCTCTCCAAGTATACATACATACATACATATATATTATATATATGTATATATATAGATAGAGATATATAGATAGATAGGTATACATATATATATATTTTGAGTGTATGTGTGTATACACACATATGTAAATATGCATATGTACACATATAAATATGTGTGTATGGTATGTGTTTATGTATGTATATATATTATATACCTATATAAACATATGTGTGTACTGAACTATATAGTTTTCAATCAGACGATTGTTTCAATGAAAGACTCTTGATTTGAACAAAGAATATTCATTCAAAGGCAAGACTCAAATAAAGACACTTGATTGTCTAAAACTCAAACCAGAAAATTAGCAAAAAATACTAATTTGTTTGCTCTTACATCCCTCTAGACTGGAACCAAAACGAAGAATTCCTACTTCCTGTAAGTTCCTATGGCCAGCAGTGTCCCTGTCCCACTGTTTGTGCACTCACCAAACAGGTGATGTTTCCTTCTCATATCTGGTCAGCACAGCTGGGCCTGGCATTCCTTATTGGCAGAGGTTCCTGCAATCTTACCCTTCTCAAAAGCAGAACTCCTGACACTTTCTGGGAGGTGAGAGTTCCTGTGTTGAGGGCTGTGGCCACCTCCCAAACCAGCTAACACCAGGCTTGTGGCTTGCTGTTCAATACAACTAACTTGGAGGTGTTTACTCTTCACAGGAACCAAACTTCAATCCTTGGATTTTTCTTCAGATATTTTATGATTGTCCCAGCAGGACCTCTGTGCTACCCCCAACCCTTGTTTATTTCTAGCATTCTATATTAGCCCTGAAGCATTATTTTTCTTGTCTTTGGAGGAAACCTGGAGAGCTTGGAATTTTACAACTCTACCTGCCACCTGCATTTTTGAAGATTTTTATTGTTTTTAAATCAAGCACAGAACTTCCCATTCAATGACATTTTCCTCAACCTGATCCATTATAGTTTTCCCATCAGTATATTCTTAATTTGGATCCAGTTGCAGTCTTACCTGGGGCTTCAGGAAGATAATGATGATACAATAATATTTCAACATCAAATTTAGTGTGATTTTTTAAATTGAGTTCCAAATTCTCACTCATACAAGATATGTGGAACATCTTAGGGGTTTACAAGATGGAAGAAGAGACAGAATAAGAAGTTCCAGGTGTCTAAAATGTATTTGCTATTCATATGACAGTGTCCAGGAGTCTAAAGTTTACAATGGGAAGATTCATGATAAACCTGGTGAATTTGTGTAATGACAGCAAACTGCTAAGACCCAGTTGTTCGACATCATACAGGAAAGACTATATTAGATAACTCTGTGCTCATCCAAGTAGTGAGAGGCTAACTATATACCTGGGAAGAGGTAAAGGTGACTGTGGCAACCTCACCCATCTCTATTTAAATGGAAAAAAGGAGCAGAGTTAATACTCATGATCTCTGACAAATACATATATACATATAGGTACACACACTGTAATGCATAAATTCATTTAGGACATTCTGACCTTGCTCTGTATGCCTGCAATTTGACTCGACACAATCTTATCCCTACCTAGACAATGAAGCACTATTCCAAACGACTGCTACCAGGGAGGACTGACCACCCATCCCAGGACCAGACATTCCTAAACAGAAATGCTCTCAAGGATGTTTTGAAGACAACTTTTTTTTTTTTCCCACTAATCACATATTTAATTGGAAAAATACGTTCTTGGTTAGCAGGAACTATTAAGTCTAGTAGTCCTGAGTAATCTTCAGGAGTTTTCCCCTTTTTCCATCCTCCTCCCCCTTGGTATGGACACATATCCCAGGATCTTCTTGTTTGGAATCTGGAGTCTCACCCAGGACTCCTTAGTCACGTGGTTCAGATGTAGACAATTGCTCCATTAGTGCTGAGTAGTTGTGGTAATATTGGATACCTATTGAGACTTATTGATTGCAACATAACTGTTGTGATCTACTGATTGTGACATAACTGTTAAGGTCTATTAATTGTGATAACTATTAGAACTTACTGATTGAGACCTTTATCATCACTGTCATCATCATCATCATCATTATTATTAAATACTAACAATATATATTATAGATGCATATATAATATACACATATATACACGTACATATATACGTATTGATACATACATACCCACAAAGTTATATATGCACATACATACATGCACACATAGACTCGCCTACTTGCTAGACTCAGAGTCAGATATAGCCAAGTTCTTATTGTGTCTCACATAATTACTTATTCTGTTATTTTCCTTGTCTGTAAAATGAGGATATTAGGATTACAGGTCCTTTGGAGATGTAAATCTCTTATATTCCCTCATCATTTATGCATACTTACTATTTCAACAAGGATTAAAATCATACATTTTACTGATAGATTTTGCACTTTTCTTGACAAAAGTGTATTTTGAGTGGATGGAATTCTGTATAAAGAAAAAAATATCTATGGATGTTTCAGACAATCAAATGCTAGAGAGGAGAATTTATGGATGAGAACAGAGAAGATATGAGAATAGTTAGAGATGAGAATATTTAGGAACCCACTAAGAGAAAAAAGATGTTGACAAGAGGACTAAGTCTTAGAGCATTTTAGGTGATATAATCATTATGATAAACAACAGATTTTTCTGTCCCTTATATTAAGGAATTGAAAGGGAGTGTGAAGTAGTCAATAGAGGGATTCGAGTACATAAACTCAGGGTCCACATTTTCAAACAGACACATCCTAACTTTGAGGCTATAGAAGAATCAAATAATTTACAAAACTGTAAGTCCCAAACGAATTGCCAATTAATAGAATCCGTTTACTTATTAAGAGTTTTTCACATGAATGAAATCACAGTTCTAGACCAAAATTATTATGATCATGGTAGTGATGAGAATGAGGATAATTTGTATGATTGAAGATAAACAAAAGGTACACTAAGAATGAGAATCAGCAATTAGATTCAATATGGTGCAGGTTAATAAAGGACAGTAGTCTTACACTCTTTGCGATTTGATGTATAATCAACCCCTCAAACAGTTTTATTAAGTGAATAATGAAGACAATGAAGACAATTAAGCATATCTTCTTTATCTCTAAATGGTTTAGCTGATATTATTTGATTTATTTAGTTTACTTAAGGTACCTGGCTGAGATTATCTTCCCTCCTTCCTCTACCTACCTCTAGGTACCCTACCACCATCATCACCACTCCCATCACTAAGGTATAACCAAAGTAGAATCAGTTGCTTACTGATTTCTACCTCTAAAATAAAGAATGGCAGATGTAGGCAGCTCTAGATTATTTACAAATATGAATCTATCATTTTTATATCATAGAATTTATTTGAAAACAAGTTCACATTTTGGGAAACAGTTTGGAATCTGTAATCTCTGAATATTAACCAAGATACTTAGGAGGATGAAGGACTTCTAATGAACACTCAAAATTTTGTCAAGTGTTTAAAATTGTGCAAATTTTAAAAAGAAAATAATATACATTCAGGTGTTTATGTATATTACATACACATATATACACAGTTGTATGTATATTCATATAATTGTATAGACCATAATTTGTCTTTAAGTATATTTGGCTTGTCAGTAGGCTTACTTTGCTTGGTTATTTTTAGTCCGTGGTAGTAATGAAGGGGGGAAATGTAGTTCACAAACTTAAAACAAATATATGAATTACAATAGTAAATGACTTACATGGTCTACAGTTAGATATAGAGGGATATGGAGTCTTTCTAGAGAATCTTATCACAGGCAGACATAGAGTTTCTGGGTGATTGTATATCAGACCTCCCTAGAAACAGAAAATTGACTGATATTTCTTCTCATCCTGTGGGTGTGGCTTTCCATTTTCTAGATATCCCTAGTCGTACAATACCCAGTGTTACGTTGCGTTTTTCCCCTTTTTTCCCCATCCTGTCATAGGATTCTGCAGTATTCATTTAGAAATGTCCAAGTCATCTTTAATAACGAAGACAAAAAGTCTACAGAAATGAAAACTCAATTCTGTCATAAGTAATTGATATTAACAACATATAATGCTCATAAAATTCACTGAGTATATCACCAACAAAAATATAATATTTCTCTTTCAATATACAATTGCATCCTTAAATCTACATATTCCAAATAACTATAACCTTAGTCTTCTGCATAAGCTTTTATTTGGTACAGATGAACACTTCATAACCATCCATATTCAGAAATTGACAATTCCTCTCAAATGTCTCCACCCAAAAAATTCTGTCATATTCCTGGGTTCATTGTACTATTCAATTTTCTTCTGATAGAGATTTTCCATTGTTAAAGCAGAGTCCCTAAATCAGGTTTCTTAAACATTTGTTATGTCTTTGAACCCAATAGCAATAAACTGAAAGCTATTATTGAGCCTTCTCCTGATAATGATATCAAATGTCCAAAATAAAAAAGGAAACATATATATTTGTTTGTGTATACGAATATATATGTATGTGTATACATAAATTTTTGTTTTCTAGTGTATGTCCAATTTACCTGCATGTCTGTATGGTGAATCCTAAGTACTAGAAATATTAAGGGAGTGAATCATAGTCCAAAGTTTCATCTCTGGAGTACTTTCTGATTTAAGAGAACCAGAAAAGCATTAACTTTTTTCCTCCTTACCTGAGACTCCTTTTTAAAGTATATCTGAAATGCAATTTCCATTAGTTTCTACTTCTGTTTCTCTTCATTATATGAAAGTTTGTGAAAATTCTGCTACAACAAGCTCTGAAAATAGATCCCAAATCAAACAGACTTCAATCAGGACCTGTAATCAAAGGCAATAATTAAGTTCAGAGAATGTCTTCAGTGGGATGTTTACAGCTGAGTAATAAATTCTTTCCTTCAGTATTCTTTTTGCTTTCCTTTGAACTTCATTGATACCATATTATCAGAAAGGGCTGTAACTTTCATTGGTAGAGACCACCCATATCCCAGTACTCAAAATGAAATCAAGGATCCAGGGAGTTTTGAATCTGTTACTTTTAGATTTGAATTAAATGCCAGGAAAATTAGTAGATTGCTATTTTTTTTTTCAGTCACATTCAGTCAGTCAGAGGAAGAAATTGGATTAACCATTTCTGACTGATTGAGTGTTTGGCATTCGCTGTGATGAGCAAAAACCCAAACAGAACTTAGTGATTAGTTGAGTAGTGTCTAAAGAAATAGCTTAACATAACTAATTCAAAAATGATACTTCTATTTAAAAATAAATAAATAACACTCAATTTTTGTGGAGACTTTAAGCACACTTTTGAATAAAATGTTTTTGACAGAAGAGATAGATTATATTTTTTAATCTATTACCAAATCTTACTCAAAATTGTCTACATATTATCTGGTTCTCCAACTTTTGTGGCAAATTCACTTGTTTTAATCCCTTGAGATGGACAGATTTTCTTAATTTAGTTCTCCTCATTATTGTCAATTTCTCCAGCATAGAAGTTCATAACATAGTAGTATTTGAATGCTTCTAATAAGACACTGAGGATAAATTAATATTAACATCTGTCCAGTTTTATGAGAGTGGTTAAAAGAGAGCTTACTTTTTGTTCAGTTCCATTGCCCATTAAGTTTCATTTATGACAGCTTTTACAATCAAGATAGTCATGAGAAACATAGACAGAAGATGGCAAGACTAGAACTCAAAAGTGTCCTCAGAACTTACTGGCTCAGAGCAGAGCCAAGATGGCTGAGTAGAAGCAGGGACTCCTCACAAAACCCTGAAAAAAATTACTCTAAACAACATCTGGTATAGCAGAAGTCACAAAATGACAGACTGAGGCAAATTTCCTGCTTAAGACAATCTGGAATGTCAACAGGAGGGATTTATCACACCAGGTTAGGAGCAGAGCACAGTACAGCATGGGCTGTGCTGGAGGGGATGGAGCTGGAGGTGGTACAGCTGCTGATTTTGCCACACTTCCCAATTCACAAGCTACAAAGACAATCTTGAAGGGCCCTGGGAAGTGTCTCTCACCTGCTGAGAGAGAAGGGTGAAGTCAAGGAACTGAGTGGGAAAATGAGCAAATGGGGGGCGGGGGGTGAAACAGATTATAGATTCTTTTTCAGTGAAAAGGTATTTTCTTATGCCATTGCTGAAGAGGAAGATCAAAACATAGAACCAGAAGAAGATAAAAAAGTCAAAGTTCCTGCATTCAAAGCCTCTACAAAAATATGAATTTGTATCAGGTCATAGAAGATCTCAAAAAGGATGTTGAAAGTGAAGAGAAGTGGAAGAAAAATCTAAAGGGGAACAAAAGATATGGTGAGTGAAAACTTAGAAAGAGTCAGTAATGACTCTAGCAAAGTGAATAAGGTTCGAATAATCTTATTCGTATTTTTGATAGCATTACTAAAGCAATAATTTATTGCACTGTTATAATTATAATTTGTCTAAATTGTGGCAAATGGTCCAAAAAATATCTCACATAATTCTTATAGGAAAATTCCAGAAGTCTTATCTATCTCATGTTAGGATTATACAGTTTGCTTTTTAATTAATTGTACAGTCAAAGGTAAATTGTAGTTCTGGTCCATTTGGTGTTATGCAATGGAGTGACTCAGGGGTCTATGTTTGGTCTTATGCTATTGAGTAATTTTCCATTTAAATTGATAATGAAATGAATGTTATACCTATCAAATTTGTAGATAATACAAAGGTGTAAGGGATAGGTAATACAGTGAATAAGAAAATTCCAAAAGATCTATCTTGATTTCTTCAGAGTAAGGATTATGTGTTCTCTATACTTTACCATTAATATCTATCCTCATTCCTGCCATATAACAGGAGCTTAAGTTAATGAATAGTTTATTAATAGATATTATTGATCAATCAAGTGATTATTTAATTAAGCCATAGGAATGCATCTAATAGTTTTTAATAGGAAAAGTGTGAAATTTTACGTAGATTGAAAAATTATTTCATAAATGCAAGAGAGTCAGACAGCAATGTGGTTAAAATATAATGTTTAACACAAGTAACAAAGAATGGAAGGAAAAAGGGAAGAAATGAATGAACAAAGAAATAAAGAAGGAAAGAAAGAAAGAAAGGTAGAGGGGGAGATTGGGAGAAAGGGAAAGGGAGGGGGTCGGGGAGAGGGACAGGATAGAACAAAGGACTTAAGAGAACCTCAAGATTGATAGGTCTACTGAATGAAAGAGTAGTAGGTATCTGAGGCCTTATTTGAACTCAAACTGAGAAGTCCTTGCACAGTATCACCCATTCACTCTGGTGCCTCCATCTGGGTCAACCTTTTCATTCTAAAATGAAGAAATTGAGAGAGATTATGTGATTTACCCAACAGGTTATAGCGAATGATTCTTTTGGTGGATTATAGTGCAAAATAATTGCTAACATAACTTTTAACTCTAAAAAAATGTGATTCTGTGAAGTTAATTATAAATATGAATTTTTGTGTATTTTTGTTTGTGTGGAAACTCTTTTCACCAAAACAAAACAAAAAATAAACAAAAAGAAATTGTAAATCATCTTTTATTAAACAGATTTTTCTTAGAGAATTGCCTGAGTCTCTGAAAGGTAAAATGAGTGCCTAGAATGATATAGTCATGAAGTGTTAGAATGGCATGATTTGAAAAGACTTAGATATAAATATTTAATTATATTCACATTCTTGTCATACATATTTTAGCTACCTGTCTATCTATCTATCTATCTATCTATCTATCTATCTATCTATCTATCTATCTATCTATCTGTCTATCTATCTGTCTGTGTATCTATATTTTACCTATTTATCCTATCTAGATAGTGAGAAGGTAGAGTCAGAAGTTCCAAATTCATGTTCTGTCTTGCATACTTCTTAGGTTTGTGACGTTGAGCAAGTATTTACTCTTTCAGGTTTTATCTTCTGATATGTAAAATAGAGACAAAAATAGTGCAGGGTTACTGTCAGGATCAAAGGAGATAATACATGTAACATACTTTGCAAACTCTAAGGATTATATTAATGCTGATTAGTGTTATTATTATCAATGACATCCCATACCTGTGAGAAATTCATGTATTTATTATTATAGCATTCTTTCAAGGGGGAATACAGAAAAACAGAAAATGAGGAAAATGAGATGATTGATGTGAAATATTATGTAAAGCAAATATCATCTTCACAAAGAATTGATCACAGTTTTTCCCCATAATTTATTTATTTTTGGTTTTCAACATTTGCACTTTACTATAATCAAAATTAACCATTTTGCATCTCTTGCTTTTGGAATTTGTAAGTAATGTATAGGAGTGTTGATGACATATAGGTTATAAAACATTTTTTCAGAAATTCTGAATCCACATAATTATGCTACTACCTATGTAACACCAACCCTATACTCATAATGCCTACAGTGGACATAAATATCCCAGAGCAATGCTGAATTGCAAAATACAACAAGCTCTCCACATGGAAGACAGAACAAAAATATTTATTCAGACACAAGAAAGCAAAACCCATCATAATCTATACATGATAACAATGCAGATGACAACAATATCCCCAAGCTTTTACCATGCTATGCTTCCCATAAATCACTTACATTAAACAAACCACAAGCAGGCTCCCATAAACAAAATAACAAACAAGCTCTTTCACTCACTCTAGTCAGATACCTGCTTGCCTGCATCCTTCTTCACTATGATTGCTCCGATGACCAAATTTCCTCTCAGTTCTTCTCTAGCTCTGCCTCTTCCTGTTCCTTCATTCTTGTTCTACCTGTTCAGCAAACACCTCCCAACACAGGCTTCATGTGAATCAGACTTCCATTAATAGGCACAAGCCTATTAATGAATGAGAATGATCTTCTCATTTAAATTACCATTACAAATCCAACTTTCCTAAAGGAATAATAAGGTATTTCATCAGACACTTTAGTAAAATCCAATTTTAATTAACAGTCATATTGAAGATAACACATTTTAAATAATGGCTATTAAAAAGGAATTTTGCATAGATATGCTAATTATGCAGTTACAAACAATTTAACCTCAGGCTTAATTTTATCATCCATAAAATGGGGTAAATAATAATAGTTTTACCTTTTTTGAAATATTTTTAGGAAATCCTTTTGTAAAACTTAAAAGACTACATACAGTGGAGTTGTTTGGCATCATGCAATATAGTTTTCCCATATCCAAATAAATATGTGAAAATAAGCATATATTTTCTGTTTTCTTTAGAGATGATATTTAAAGAATTAGACAACATAACAGTTCCAATAATGTTGGAATTACAAATTGTTTGTGTAAGGTCCACAATTTCCTCACAATGGAAACTTCCTTTATTACCATGTAGTCTTCTTTTTATAACTACAAAGGAGGTCAAAGAGCTCCAAATTGAGGATAAGTAGTAATTTAATCGATTGTCCACTTAAATTTCGTGCAATATGATGGATCCCTGCCAAGATCTTAAACATCCTTGGTCTCTAGCAGTTGCCAGATCAGTCACTGAATCCCCACAAAGAACCACCTCTGCCTTCAAAATTATAGAAATAATTATATAATCATAATTATAGAAAACATATAAAGTGAGGGAGAGCTATAGAGTGCATCACTACTGATGGGTGGATATTTTTGGTTTTCTGATTAGTAGTGAGCTTAGTAATTAGGCTAATGTTATGCCCAATGTAAGTTTTTCAATAATATCCTGGTCACATATAGGTCACTATATTCTTGTTATGGCTTTCATAGATCACAGTACCTTAAGTTATAACTCAATTCTAAAATATAACTTGCTATTTAAGTTATGATTGTTAACAGGTCACCATGTTCAGGCTTCCACTTCTCACAGATGTTAAGGTTCTAAGGACTTTTCACTTATTACCATACTTTATGGTTTTTTCACAGTCAGGATCCTACAATTCACCCCTGACAGTTTCCCATTCGTTCTTTCCAAATGGCTTCAACAAGTCCCCAGTGTGACTCTATACTAGGGTGGGTAGAGCATTTTTGGGTAGAGTCAGAATGATCCCATTCGGCAACCAAAATCACATAAGTCATACAAGAACAGAGCAGAAAACATTATGACCAATAAGAAAATTTCCATAATTGTTACACTTTTCTTCCATGCCACCCCTGGAGAGGAGAGGGAGGACCAATAGCATTTGGGAATTGTTGGATGAGTTTAATTTCTGAAGGAGGTTCAGAGAAAATAAACATGGCTTGGATAGTTTTACAACATAATGAGGGTGACAGATAATGGAATCAGTTACAAAATGGGATGAGAGTAATGTGATTTTCTCACTTTTCCCCTTTGTGTCAGGAGGAGACTTGTACAATGATGATTATGAAACCACTCCCAATGTCCATTCAAATTTCATATTAGAATCCAGAGAACTCTTGGAGATGTCTGGTCCCTGGAGCACCTTTCCTTGGGGCCGTCTGGAAAATTTCTTATGTACAAGTGCTATTTTGGCAGTAGTATTGTTTTCCTCATTCCAGGTTACTTGAGGAGAATCCTTCGATGTTCCTGCTAAAATCTTTTACAAAACAGATTTCAAAACAGTTTAACACAACCTCTCAAATATTACTTCTGCAATAACTAGCTCATATTTGAAGAAAGACCAGCTCTAGAGTTCTGATCTTAACAATAGAACTATGAGTAGGGCAATATCAAGGTAGGAACCCAGAGTTTGCTTCACACTTCAGAAAATTGATTGCACTGAAATTCTTTTCCCCAAACCAAACTGAAGATGTTCTTCATTTAGTTTCAATATTTGGTAGACTAACAGCTGGGTCCTTTAATCAGCTGTACCAATACCCAGTTATTCTTACATTATTTTGAAATATTTAAGGATATTCTTTTATCTTTGCTTAATTATTCCCATGTCTTTCTGAAAGAATTAGCTATTTCAGGAACTCAGTTTTATATAAGACTCTATGTGAATTAGAAGACCGTTGATAAACCTGTTCAGGACATGGAGTTACTCTACCTTCAGATCAAAAATAACAAGATGTTACATACTCACATGATTCTTGCATATTTAACTGACCACTTACTCTGACTATAGAAATTTGTTATAAAATAAAAGAGGAAGGATATGATGATACCAACATTAAATGACTTCTTTAGGCTTAAGCCTAGGGACACATATGAAAGGATAAAACATCCTTAGCTATATTTGATTTCAGGTAAGAGTCACAGTTTGGCAACCAACAGTACAGTAACAATTCCACTTCATAGCCAAACTCAGGAATAGCCTGTGGAAAACATTCTTTTTCAAAGAAACTCAAAGTGGAAATTGATCCAGGAGGACCCAACGTTTGACTAATACCAATACTGTCTTCTAGGCTTTTCCCAGAAGCAAATCTCCACCTATAACAGTTCAGGATTACATTCCTTCTGAGTTGTTTACAGCATTTATGTAGAATGTTGAATTACTGATTTAATGATTCATCAGGCATACCTATATTAGAACCTCAAACCTCAAAACAAAATCAGTTCCAGTCCCAAGAGATTTTAGCCAAATGGTAAGTTTTAGGGCTAGATGCAATTATTTTTACTTCCATGGAGTTGCAATAAGCAATAAAAATTTACCGGAACTCACATATCTAAGAGATTTCACTTAATATTTTTCACTTGTTTGTCTTTCCTTCTCAAATTTAAACTTATTCTGCTATAAAGAATTAGAAATCATTTCTATATTATACATAAACTGGAACATCCTCAGTAAGCCAAGTTCATTGCTTAGGAATTCTACTAGCCAAATAAAGTCTTTTCCCAGGGCTCATGATATTTCCCACACAGAAGGTTTCCAGGGACTTGGCACGTTTACCAAATAAAGATAATCAGCATGAACCCAAGAGAAAGGGCTGATTTTGATGCCCCTACCTGTCCACCCCAATGACATTCTTACTTTCTTCATGGCAGGTGGTTACACACTTTCTCAGATGTCTTTTAGGGTTCCATATAGCATCATGAATTTTATGCATGTATGTATCAGAGCAGATATGGTTTGTTTATTTTTAGGACCTCCTTTTATGATGACTGACGCATATGGCCCCTGGTGACCCCCATAGCCCTGCATTGAAAGTAACCTTGACCATCTCCCCAAGGGGGAATTGAGGGTTTCTAACCCCATCAGAGCTGATGTGGTTGTATTCTTTGACATTAACTCTTCCCACTATCTTAGAAGGAAGCCATAGATTATCAATTTACCCATAGCTCTCTATGGTTTCTCCTTATGAATGTGTCTTCTATGATTTAAATAAGTTTCCAGTTTTAACACAAATACTAATTTACAAAGTTATTTTAAAATTATGAGTGCTTAATTTTAGTTGTAAGACTCTAAATTCTAGCTAGATATTCCAATCCAAATCAATTAATTTTGGAGTTGTTTCTCAATTCACACACACACAGACACACAGACACACACACACACAAACACACACAACTTACTCTTTTTCATAAAGCAGGAAAGGTTAAATGTCAGTTCTAGTGCAAAACACATGCCCATTCCTTCCCTTCACCTTAAGTCATTCATTGGCACAGCTCCCAAACAAACATTCATTTCTCCAAGCAATGAAAGGACCTTGTTTTTTAGCTGCAAAGCAATAAAACAATCATTAATGGCAGCAGGGGGCAGAGATGGACAGGAGAAATGTAGAGGAATGAACACTTCAATATTTTTTTTCTTTCAAATATTTCAAATCATTTACTTTCAAACACTCTGTTCAAACTCTCCATGCACACAGATCACAACTTTCTTTCTGCTCATGCTCCTCTCATTCCTACATACTTCAATAAAAATATTTTCTTTCTTCTCCATGCACCAACGCTTCTGAGTCTTCTGCAATCAGACAAGGAGAAGGGAAGAGAAAGTCACCTTTGTGATGACTCCATTTAATGCTATAAGTAAGGATTCTCTCATGTCAGTCATCAACCTTATTCCCTTCCTTGGAAGTGGCTCTCCTCAATGTCATGGGTAAAGACTGTCCCCATGTAAGCCATCAACCTTGCTTTCCCATCACTATCTAGCCCCAATGCCACCTTGACATTCCATTGGTATTCTGCCCAACTACACTATTTTTAAGGTCCATAATTTTCCCAACTAGGGAACTCTGTATGTCCTCCATAAATATGGGGGTGGGGGGTTCTTTTATACCAAATGAAGAGGCCGAAGAACTCCAGATTGATTATTGGTAGTAGTTTTAATAAATTGGGTACTTACATCTGGGGCAATGCAATGGATCCCTGCCAAGATATCAATCATAATTTTTCTGGAGCAGTGGCCAAACTAATTAGTGAATCTGTTCCAAGAACCCTCAAAATACCCATGGTGATTACAGGAAAAAAAAGGGAGACAGTTACAAAGTGCCTCACTACTGATTGTTGGATATTTTGGGGTTTTGACTTACCAATGACCTTGGGAGTTTTCAGTGCTATGCCCAAATATACATTTGTATGTAGATCATATTCCAGTCACATATAGGTCATAATATTTTGTTTTGGTTTTCAAAGGTCATAGTATCTAAAATATAAGTCAGTATCTATGTTAAGACTGTTAACAAGTAACTATGCTCATGCTTCCACCTTTCATAGAGTTTAAGTTTTTATGGATTTTCACTTATGTCTATATTTTATGATTTTTTTCTCACCTGGGATACCACAGCTGTTATGCAGAAAAACTTAGCACAGTTGCTTTTATCAAGTGATTATTATGTATTACATTAAGGATAATGGTTACTAGTAAACCCAAGGGAGATCTGAAACATGAGGAGATTTAGAATGTGTTGTTCAGAATGTGCCATTCAGAAACTATCCCTGGGTACTATCACAAAAGAAAAAAAAATCTCCATATCAACTATAGTATTTTAGGGGAATTCAGGAAAAAAGTATGTACATATGCATATATATATATATGTATATATGTGTATATTACAAAATATATGTATATTACAAAAAGTTATGTATATATGTATATATATATATATATATATATATATATATTACAAAAAGAAAAGCGAGAAATCATTCACATTGATGTCATAAAGTAACATCTCAACTGGAAGTAAATTAAAATTTCAAATTCTTAAAAATAGATGTTTTAATCTGTGGTGTGTGTGTGTGTGTGTGTGTGTGTGTGTGTGTGTGTGTGTGTCTTCAACTCTTGGCAATTGTATGAAACCTATGGATTTTTCTCAGCCTGATGTATAGAATGTATAGAATAAAATACATAGAATTACAAAGGAAATCAACGATATTGAAATACAGCAACCAATATATAAAATATTTATTCTCGAATCTCAGATACTTTAGTGGGGTCCTTATGTTTGTCCTCAATTAGATAACTAGGTGGCATTGTCAATAGAGTATTGGACTTAAAATAAAGAGGACTACTCAAATGTAACCTCAGACACTTACTGGTTCCATGAATCTGAGAAAGTCATTTAACCTGTCTGCCACAGTTTCCGCATCTGTAAATTGGAGATAATACCAGCACTTACCTCCCAGGGTAGGTGAGGATCAAATGAGATAATATTTTAAAATACATAGTGCAATGCCTGGCATATCACAAGTGATTGTTTAATATTTATTTCTTTTTCTCATTCTTTTCCTTTGCATAATCAAGATGAGACATTCAGTAATCAAATTAAATGAGACATTCAGTAATCTTACTGCTTTTTACTCCTATAAGGTGTAAAGCACTATGTGGAGCGCCAAGAAAAGAAACATAAGACAGTCAAGCAACCACCTCAACTCATACAAATGCATGATCTCATAGCAGGGATAAAAGAGAGAAAGTCAAGGGAGTTAGAGGGAAAAACAAAGTAAAGAAGTGGTGGGGGTAAGTTTCAGGTTAAGTGGTACACCTTGAGCTTAAAGGTGAGGTCAGGAAAGGTTGCATGCACAGTGTTTCTTTATCTGTTTACATACAAAATCATATAAAATATGTTTCCATATTAGCCATATTCCAGGAAAAATGGCATGAAGTAGAAAAGATAGGATATGTTTCAATATCTGCCCTCAGAATCCATCAATTCTCTATTGCAGGAGGAGAACTTTCTCATCATGAATCCTTTGGAGTTATGGAGGATCATTGGATTGATCAGAGTAGCAAAGACTTTCACAGTTGATTACCTTTACAATATTGTTATTATTTCATAGACTACTACAAGTTCTGCTCATTTCATTTTGCATCACTTCGGAAAACTAATCTGAGATTTTTCTGAAACTATCCCCTTCATCATTTTAAAGCTTCTATTTAGTAATTCATTTCCCTGCCAGTTACATGTAAAAAATTGTTTTTAAAACTTTGACTTCCATCCTCTCTCCCTTCCTCTCCCCTCAACTCCCCTCATTGAGAAGGCAAGCAATTAGGTATAGATTATACATGTATATTCATGCAAAACATATACATAGTAGTCATGTTGTGAAAGAAAACACACAAGAAAAAAAAAACTATTAAAGCAAAGTAAAAAAAAAAAGTGTGTTTCAATGAGTGTCCGAATACCATCAGTTCTTTCTCAGTGAATAGATAGAATTTTTCATCATAAGTCGTTAAGAGCTGTCTTAGATCATTGCAAAGCTGATGCTAAGTCATTCATAGCTAATCATTTTATAATTTCGCTATTATTGCACACAGTACATTTCACTTTGCATTACCCCATGCAAATCTTTCCAACTTTTTCTAAGAGCATCCTGCTTATTATTTCTGCACAATAATATTCCATCACAATCAAGCACCAATTTTTTTTTCAGCCATTCCCCCAATTGATGGGCATCCTCTCAACTTCTATCTATTTTCCTCCAGAAAAAAGCTGCTTTCAATACTTTTCTAAATATGGGTCTTTTTCCTTTTTCAAAATCTTTTTTTGAATGCAGACTTAGTAGTGATATTGCTAGTTAAAAGGGAATGCATGGTTTTATTGCCCTTTGGAGATAGTTCCTAATTGCTCTACAGAATGGTTGAATCAGTTCACAACTCTACTCCACCAATGGTAGATTAAAGTCTCATTTTTCCCACATTCCTACCAACATTTATAAGTTTTCTTTTCTGAACTACTAGTAAATCCTATGGTTTTGAGGCAATAATTCAGTTTTTTTTTAAATTTATATTTCTTCAATCAATAGTGAGTTAGAGTACTTTTATATGGCTGCGGATAGATTTGGTTACTTCATCTAAAAACTGCTCGTGTCTTTTGATCATTCTTCAATTTGGGAATGACTCATTCTTCTATACATTTGGCTCTGTTATCTATATTTTTGAGAAATGAGGCCTTTATCAGAGAAAATTGCTTCAAAAAAATTTTTTACACTTATTATGGTTAACAGTATTTCTGTATTTCCTTCCCTCCCCGGTTTATTCTATTTTCTCTCTCCTTTCACTCTGTCCATCCTCAAAAGTATTTCCTCCTGGCTATCCCCTCCCCTAATCTACCCTCCCTTCCATCAGTACCCTTCTCTTTTCTCTGTCCCTTCCTACTTTTCTACAAGGTAAGATGGATTTCTATTACAAATTGTGTGTATATGCTATCACCTCCTTAAGATAAATTCAATGAGAGTAAGATTCACTTATTCCCTGTCACCTTTTCCCCTGCACTACAAAAGCTTTATCTTGCCTATTTTATGTCAAATGATTTGCCCCATTCTACGTTTCTCTTTCTCCCAGTGCATTCCTCTCTCAATCTATAATTTTATTTTTTAGATATCATCCCTTCATAGTCAACTCATATCTGTGCCCTCTGTATTTATATGCTCCTAGATACCTAGATAATGAGAAAGGTCTTATGAGTTACAAATATCATCTTCCCATGTGGAAATGTAGAATGTTTAAACTTACTAAACCCCTTATGTTTTTCTTTTTCTGTTTACCTTTTTATTCTTCTTGTGAGTCTTGTATTTAAAATGAAAGTTTTCTATTCAGCATAGGTATTTTCATCAAGAATCCCTGAAAGTGCTTTGAATGTCCTTTCTTTCCATTTAAGGATTTTACTCAGTTTTGCTGGGTAATTGAATTTTCATCATAATATTACCCCTTTGCACTCTGGAATACCTTATTCCAAACCCTATTACCTTTTAATGAAGAAGGTGATATATATTGTTCTTTTTTTCCTGGATGTAGCTCCATGAAACTTGATTTTTTTTTCTTTCTAATTTCTTGCAATATTTTCTGCTGGACCTGGGAACTCTGAATTTGGCTATAATACTCCAGGCAGTTTTTATTATGTTATGTCTTTCATGAGGTTATCTGTGGATTTTTTAATTTAGATTTTCTCTTCTAGGGTATCAGGGCAATTTTCTTTTAAAATTTCCTGAACGGTGATATTCAGGTTTTTGTTGCACTATGGCTTTCCTGTTTTCCAAAAATTTTGAATTTTTCTCTCCTGGATCTCTTTTCCAGGTCAGTTGTCAGTGATATATTTCATACTGTCCCCTATCTTTTTTTCATTCTTTTAGTTTTATTTACTATCTCTTAATTTCTTTTAAGCTTTAGTTTCAATTTGTTCCACTCTAATTTTTAAGAAATTATTTTCTTCAATGAGCTTTAGGACCTCAGTTTCCACTTGACCAATTCTTTTTAAGGCATTCTTAACCAGTGACTTTTTGGAACTCTTTTACCATTTTGACTACTCTGATTTTAAGGTGTTTTTCTTTTCTTCGGTTTGTGTGTGTGTGTGTGTGTGTGTGTGTGTGTGTGTATGTGTGTGTGTTTCCTTTAGCAAACTGTTGACTCATTTTTTCCTTGATTTTCTTTCATCATTCTCATTTCTCTTTCCAAATTTTCCTTTTCATCTCTTACTTGATGTTCAAACTCATTTTTGAGCTCTTCCATGGTCTCACACCAGTTCATATTCTTCTTGTAGACTTTGAATATGGGAGCTTTGACTACTTCTCAGTGTGTGTTTTCATCTTCCTTGTCACCATAGTAACTCTATAGTCAGAATGTTTTTTTTTCCCCAATGTTTTCTCATTTTTCTATCCTGTTAGTGGACTTTTGAGACTTTGTTAAAGTAGGGATCTGCTTATCAGGTGGAGGGTGTATTGTCTGAAGCTTCAGGGGTGTGGGGTTAATAAGAATCTGTAAGCGTTCAGTTTTTCCAAGGTGTTATGATCTAAGGAGAGGTGTTTGCTATTCTTTCTGGCTTATGCTTTCCTATATGAGACCACAAACACTATTTCTTTTTGTACTGGAACTCCCAGGAAGGATGTGATTAGGGACAAAGCAACTGAGTCTTGCCTAAGTGATAGCAAAAAAAGACCCCTATGATCTCCCTCTGTGCAGTTGTACAGTCCCCTTGATGAGGGCTGAGTGAGTAGAGTGAGTAGAGAATCCTGGAAGCAGCTGCTGTTACTGCTACTGCTCTGCTGCTGTTGATTCAGTTACTCTGGAAGCCTGCTCCTGTTTTGCTGTGACCAGGCCTGTTCTGACCTCGCCTGCACTGGATTGTGTATCGCTCTCACTTAGGTGACACATTCCTTTTCTGCTAATCTTCAAAGTTTTCTTGGGATGGACATTTGTTCTACTCTTTTTCTGTGGGTTCTGCTGCAGTAGAATTTATTTAGTCTTTTTAAAGGTATTTACAGGAGTTTGGGGGAAAATTCAGACAAGTCCCTATCTTTACTATACCATGCTGTCTCCCCACAAATATTATTTTAATTATGCACTATCTATAAAATGCTGAGGAAGAATAGTTATTGTTAGATGTATATTTAGTCAGTTATTATCTTGATAGATAAACATGCAGGAATAATTTAGAACCATTTCAACTTTATCAGTTGAAATTGGAACCAACTATGCACGAAATACAACTAACCATCTACCAGACATAGTGGGTGGATAATTAGATCCAAAATGTATTATTTGGTATAAAATAGTTTGGATGTGGGTTAGAGGTTTTGTATTTGTATGACATTAGCAGAAGAATATTTGGGAAGATTAATTACAGTGTTATAATTAGACAAAATAAGTTCAATTAGGAAACCATTACAAAAGTTCAGGATAAAATAAGTTTTGTTGCATAAATCATTAAGAATATGCATGCTGCTATTCCTTTCTTAGAATTAAGGGTCCTGAGTGTCCATGACTCTGATAACATTTTCCCCTTCCAGGTGACAGAAGACACTGAGTTCCCTTATTTACCGCCTACCTGGTCAGTCATATGTCCATATCAAGAGGCCTGCATATTCAGGGAGAATGGGGACCTGGTCTCAGAAATTAGGCAACCAGGCCTCTATTGGTGGCCTATGATGTTGGAGTTAGGATTCTGGGAGTGAGAGTGAATGAGGCAGGAGAGGACCAAAGACCTGGACTATCTCTTCATTGTCCCATAGGAAAAAACTAGCCAAAGTATCTCTTAATTTCATGCTCTCACCCTCCAAAAGCCCTTTTGCAATGTTCTTGATGTATAGGTGAAATAGTTCAAGTATACAGAACACTAATGAAAAAATCACAAATTACTGTATGGATTAGTGAGTGAGGTCAGTTCTGAATAGTTCTAAAACCGACTCAGCCTTAAACCACACTTGATTTCAAAGATTTCATTAGTCAAAGAATTTCTTGGTTCAGTTTAGACCTCTTGAATTTCTTCTAACCTTCCTCTCTGTTTTTTTTCCTCTACCTTTGCTTCTTTGTCTTTCTGTGTCTGTGTTTCTTTCTATCTGCATTTGTTTCGCTGTCTTTCTCTGTGTCTGTAACTGTGTCTGTACTTCTATTAGTCTCTTTACCTCAAATCAATACACAACTTTCTCTGTCTATCTGTCTGTCCCTTTAAACAGATAACAGTTCCCTAAATGTTGCAACTTGAACATTGACTTGGATTCGAATTGTCTTCTAAGAGCAAGGAACAGTACATTAAATGGGAGCTCATTTTTACTGATAAATATTCCATTATATCCCCTTCAAATGGCCCCTCAGGACACTTAAGGAAGTCTAATGTGAAATATTTGGACCAAATTCTAGAGTACTGAATTATTTCATTCATTTATCAGCTATTCCACTTAATATTTGTTCTTGTTTGATTTTCATATTTATAATTCTTAGCTGAAAGCTCATTATTTGGGGAGAACATTTCATTAAATTTCCTTGTTGCTGATTAAAAACTCTCTCCACCCTTGAAAATATTCTGAAGAAATTTAAATGTAGTAGAAAAATCTACTTTACATGAAGTTACAATTATGACTGAATTCTGTGCTATCTCATGGAATACAGTTTATTCATTCATTTGTGTAGTCATTATCTGTTTTCTGTGGAATTAAAAAGAGGAAATATTTTAAAAAGTCATGTAATCTGATTTTTCTTTACATGAGATATTGGTGAAGAAGTTGTGTATCCTACTTGCATCTATACACAATCACAGAATTCACCTGGGTTGGAGGGGTAACCATTAATGAATCATACCTAGAAGATGTTGACTCTGTTCTCTCCATTTCACTAGAAGTGTCAACGATAGTGTCTCTGATATGTAAAAATCGTATGCTTTTACACGGACAATTTATTCAATTGACCATTCTGTGCTATCCACTTCACTCTCTCTTATCTAATTGTGTTCCTTCCATCTTTTTTCCCTTCCTTCCCCCTCCCTCTCCCTTCTTTATTGTTACCCTCAATTCATTCCTTCACTTTTTTCTTTCTTTTCTGTTTTCATCTAAATTTTATCCATTTTCTTCCCTACTAATGATGCCTAGTATATTGTAGTGCTTATTAAATGATTACTTAATTAAATGGAAATAAAATCAACAGTGATTATAATGTAAATGGAAAAAAGCAACTCTTGTTTAAGGAATTGAAACAGTTCCTAAGTTATTTACCCCTTTACAAGACTTGTATATGAAGATATTTCAAGCATATACAAACATATAGCATATACATGTGTGTAAAATAATGGCTGACATTTTTCTAGCAATTCAAAGCTTGTACACTATCTAATGTGAAAAAGCTACCAATCAAGACTTAAGTGGAGAGAAATTTGGTAAATGATTTTACTTGCTAGCAGATGATCGTGCACTCAATGCAGCCTCTGAGCCTGGGATGAAAGAGTATGAACTGATTTTCTTACTTTTGTTAATTTTGGCCTGACAAGAGAAAAGAGGTTCTTCATCAACCAGCACCATGCCATCCATATGTGGAGCCATTAGATCTAGCAAATGGAGAAATTTTGAATGGTGTGGATAAGTTCACTTACCTTGGTAGTATACTTTCCATGGATGTCTTCATTGATTATGAGTTTGATGCATGAATTTCCAGTAGCTCTGTATTTGGTAGGCTCTAAAAGAAAGTGGTTGAGAGATGAGGTGTTAATCTGCATACCAAACTAAAGGTTTATGGAATCACTGTATTGAGTTTGTTGTTGCATAGTTGTGAAAACTGGACAGTCTATCAGTGCCATGCCAACAAATTATACTGCTTCCATTTGAATTGTCCTTGGAAGATTCTGAAGATCACTTGGGAAAATAATCTACTAGATACAAGACACTATGGTACTCTCTCGAAGTATACTCCCAAGTATTCAAACTCTACTGCAGAAAGCACAACTGATGGGCTAGTCATGTAAACAGAATGCACTCATTTTATAAATAAGAAACGGATACAAACAAGGTTAAGTGACTTGCCTAAGGTCACATAACTAGTAAGAGTCTGAGATCAGATTTGAGCTCACAAAAATGTCTTCCTGATTCCTGGCTTGGCTTTCTATTGTCTGTAACATCTAGCTGCCCTATAGAATTGCAGTAGCACAAAAGAATTGTGAGATGTGCAAATTGAGAGACATCTCAAGCCCAAATATTCAAGCATACTATTTGTGCCAAGTATGTATGTAATGGTAATTTAAATGAGGTCTTTCCCATTTATTAACAAGCCCCATGTGGCCTGCTTAAATCTATGGAAACTTGAGTCACATATTATGGGAGGAGCTTGCTGAATGAGTGAAACAGGAAGGGTGGAGCAGGTCTGGGAGGAAGTTGGTGTGAACAGTTAGAGTGGAGGGAGAGAGAGGACATAAGCAAGGGGACAAGTAGGCTACTACGGGTCTGTTTGTGGGAAAGCCCAAGAGGGGAGGGGGATTAGGAGGTATGCTTTGGAATGGCTTTGTCTCCTACAATGATAATGTGTATTGAATTCGTGTTTACTATGATGAATTGAGCTTCATGTTATTGGGATTTGGCTCTCTTTGCTCAATAAATGTTTTCCTTCTGCCTTCTATATGAAGAGTCTGTTATACTTTGTGTTTCAGAACTACAATGGCAAATTCATAGTAACCATTAGTGTTAGAAACATTGCCTTGTCTATGTATTTGGTGTCATGGATAGGATCACAGGATTTAAAATCACTATTTGGAGACAAAGGCTTTGGATGAAGACATGGATAAGCCAATATGGGAGAATTTATCCTTTCTAGCAGAGGAATGGGCTAAAAGCACTAGACCATGTGAAAACTGGGAACCGAGGTTACAGAAGGCAGAACATGGAGACTTGGAAAGGTGTTTACCAGACATACCAAGAAAATCAGGGAAAGAACTGACAGGAATATGTACAAGAGACAGAAAAACTGCTGAAGGAAAAAAAAATAGTGAGCTGCTTTGCATGGGAATTCTCAGCATTTGGGCTCTCTTTTAAAAGAGCAAGATGGAGGGTACCAACTGGTAGAAGAAAATGCTGTTAATTTACTGTGAAGAAGAATACTGCTACAAGAAGTATGCATACAACCTTTGTAGAGACTGAGGCTATTTGCCACACCAACAACTGCTTGGAGAGTACATGGGTGGAAAATGTAGGAAAGTCAAAGTTGTAAAATGAAACAATGTTAGAGGGAGAAGCTTCTCATGCAGAAGCATGCTCAATACTAAGGTAGAAACAGGAGAACCAGGGGAAGCAACACAGTGTTTAGGGAGATAATTGGGGATTTTATTCATCTGCAGTTCAGATATTTTGAATTGGTTCACCCAAACTGGGAGAATTGTTAATATCTTGGATGCTGAGGATCAGTAATGAATGGGCCGGAGGGTTATCAACACATGGCATAGATTGCTTGAAATTTATATGTATTAGAATACTTTCGTACAATAAACTTTTAGAGCTCAAAATTTGCAAGGAGGTAACAATGTGATCTATCTTTTAGGTTTGGCTGCAGAAGGATGCAGTAAGCAGTATCCTACTTAATCTATGTTGTCTAGTGGAGATAGACCATGGTATTCACTTATGGACTGCATGAGAAATTTAAAGGAGAGGTAATGAAGATTGTCATAATGATCAGAAACACAGACGCATACTATGAAACCCTCTTAGCAGTTTTCCATACAAATATAACATCTCCTCCTGCTTACAAGTCACTATTTCTAATTCTGCTAATTGGGGGAATATGGCACTCTCTTTCAGAGGTGCTGGACAAGATTTCACAGATAAGTGACTTAAGGGACTGAGGAAAAGATAAATTTCCTCTAGAGAGAAGAGTAAATATCCAGCAGATTCAAAGTCAGAATAAATTGATAAGAGAAGAATTGATTACTGCTCTGTTGAAAACAGGGGTAGATTTTGGAAGAACAGGTGGCATTCCTACTAATGAACTATACAAAATGTAATGAGAAAAGTGACTGGATACCAGATGGAATAGAGAAGTAAAAACTG
Organism: Bettongia penicillata ogilbyi; assembly: GCA_023548195.1. Taxonomy (NCBI): domain Eukaryota; kingdom Metazoa; phylum Chordata; class Mammalia; order Diprotodontia; family Potoroidae; genus Bettongia; species Bettongia penicillata. Next base: position 2,344,619 of record JAJHZJ010000112.1, on the reverse strand, counting down.
TCCTTCCAGATCATGAACCCTTGTATCCAAATTGTCACGCTTTCAAGAATAGGAAATTGGCTGAATCACAGCTCAAATTAAAAGAATACATATATCAATTTAACCATATATTGCAAAAATGGACCAAATACTGTAACAAGAGCATCACTAGATACTGGGGCAGAGGACTGCCTTATATATGGAAACCATGATAAGTTTAAACATGGAACTAATATTACTATCACAGTACTGGGATGGGCTGAAATATCAGCCAGAGAAGTCAAACTAATAATGAAAATTGGAAAATTACCTAAGAAAAAATACATCATGTTAATTTATATATAATGAGCAGTATGACTTTAAATTTACCTGAGGAAGATACCAATTTGCTGTAAGGAAGACAGGAATAAATGCAGTTTTACTGGATAAAATAGAAATGGACCCTAACACTTTGTCTGAAACTTCTGAAGTAATTACTTTAAAGCAGTATTTTGTACGAAGTACGCAAGATGAATTTACCAATACTATAAAGAAATATGCTGAGGCAGGAGTGTTAGCCCCTACAACAATTAAGGAATAATCCTGCCTGACCAATACAGAATTCAGATGGTATATGGAGGATGACGGTGAATTAGAGCCAATTGAATAAGATGACTCCTCCCTGGTATATTTCTATTCCAGAATAGAAAGGATCCAGAAATATGATGAGACTTGATATGCTGTTATTGATTTAGACGATGCTTTCTTTACTATCCCAATAGATACTAAACAATGTGACCAATTTTCTTTCCCTTGGCAAGGTTGACAATATACTTTTACATGCTTGCCACAGGGATATCTGCATAGCCCCACTATTTGCATAGGATTGTGGTTAAACACTTAGATGAATGAGAACTTCCTGGTATATAACTTACCTATTACATAGATGATATTATGATACTGGAAAAAAATGTAAAATAAATAGAGTAGATTTTCATGTTTCTAATTGATCATGTGAAAAGCAAAGGGTGGAAAGTTAAAACTCCAAAGATTCAAGGGCCAGCTCAAACTGAAAAAATTTGGAGTATAAAATATTTAAGGAAATAAGGGACTTTGTGAGATTCTTCCACAAGTCTGACAAAAGATTAAGGATTTTCCTATTACCATCAATAATAAAGAGGCTCAAAAGTTTATGGCATTATTTGGATATTGGAGACATCGCGTGCCCAACCAATGGCAAATTTTGAATCCCTTATACAAAATTAGTAGGAAAAATATGAATGTGATTGGGGACCTGAGGAGAGTAAAGCTTTTGAAAAACTGAAGTCTGCTATACAATTGGCCCTAGTTTTATAGTTCATGCCAAGTGGCCTGGTGAAATTACAAATGACTATACAAGATGAATATGCAAATAGGAGTTAATGGCAAATGACACAAAGCCAAAATATATCCTTTGGATTTTGGTCTAGGCAACTCCATTCAGCTAGAATTATATATAATGTTTCTTAAAAGTAGTTATTGGTTGCATATTGGGCTGAACAACTGCCTTTGAGCCATGAGGTAATATTAAGGCCTAGAATTCCCATTATAAACTGAAAATGAGTACCTCAGCTTCTCACAAAATTGGGCATGCCCAAGAGGTTAGCAAAATTAAATAGAAATGGTGTATTGAAAATAGATCTAAAACAGATAAAAGCAGCGTTTCTGCTTTGCACGAATCTGTAGCAAACATAGATACTAGTGGAATTGATACACTACTCTCTGAATCAAAACAGCAGTACAATCCTTGGAAAAATGGAATGAAGGATATGATGAATTAACTGAAGAAGAAAAGAGGCATGCATGGTTTACTGAGGGGAGGCCAAAATATTTGGGCCACAGCAAACATTGGGAAGCATTAGCCTTTAACCTATGTACTAAGCAGACTTTGGAAAGAACTCTGATAAGGGGAAATAGTCAATATGCTGAGCTTATGTCAGCACATCAAGCTATGAAAACAGAACAAGGAAGGCAGTGTCATGTCTTCACTGATTCATGGGCAGTAGCTAATAGGTTAGCTACATGGATGGTCCTGGGGAAAAATCAAAGTTGGAAAACTCATGGCAAACCAATCTGAGGCAAATAATAGTGGGAATATATATGGGACATGTCTTTGTTTACTAATTTGTCAGTTTTTCATGTAGATGCTCACATGGCCCTCATCATGCTAGAACATGAGTACAATGCATATGTTGATCAACTTGCAAAAATTGCTACTCAATATATTGTCCCTATCCTGACACCAATTGATGATCCAGTAGTAGCTAAAAGGAGCCATCAAATGGACATCCATTTAAGGGTCCAGGTCGCAGAAGTAACCCAGTACCGAAGTATTAGCATCTCTCATTCTTTGTTAAAACAAGTAGGAGAGGAATGTTATATATGTCAATTGGCAAAGCAATGAACTTTTCCTTTGGTAGTAACAGGAGAGATAGCAAGGGGGAATGTACCAGCCCAGATTTGGCAAATGCATTTACATCCTTACCCCAAGATAAAGAATGAAAATTATAAACACTTCTGTTGACATCTGGTCAGGTGTAGTCATGGTTTCTCCCTCTAAGAACTGACCCAGAAAAAAAAAAAAAAAAACAACAACCTATTAAACTCTAGATGTCATAAGTCTATGTTATGGAAACACAATGCAGATTCAAAGTGATAGTTGTTCACATTTCAAAGGTAATGAAATTAAGAGATACTGTGTATTAAACAATTTAGAATAGGTATATCATATTCCATATGATCCACAAATTCTGAGTTAATTGAAAGAATCAATGATGTATTGAAGTAACAGCTAAAGAAGCTAAGTTCTGATGATTCCTATCAACATTGGAAAGATAATTTGTTCACTGCTTTACATAATTTGAATAATAGACCTTTGGGAGAAAATACACCTCTAGACAGAATGATGACCTCCACATCTGCAAATTAGAAAGCAACAAACCCCATAAGACTCCAAATATTGATAATGGACTGTGAGGTCAGATGTTGCAGCACTGTATTCTGGGGCACCTAGTTTGGCAGGATCTGATTTACATCATTTAGAGGACTTTGATTGATTAAAGAAGAAATAAGAAAAATCTCTACTGGGATATGTATGAGATTCCCTAAAAATAATTTTGGATGCTATTATCTAAATCATGATTAGCAGGTCAAGGAATGCATGTAATGACTGCAGTGATAGATTCTAATTATCAAGGAGGAATTGTTGTAACTTTCCAAAATTTAGGTAAATTTTGTAGAAGTGATAGAATAATTCAAGTGATCATTATTCCTTTTTAAATAGCACTCGTTGTGAAAATTGACCCTCCTAGTGGGTCAGAGACAAGATGGAAGAGTTAAAGCAGGGATTGCCTGAACTCTTCTACAAATTCCTACACATACATGAAAAAACGGAATTTAAACAAATTTTAGAGTGTAAAAATCTAATAGAAAAAAGAATGTGACAGTTTTCCAGCCCAGGGAAGCTTGAAATGTCTGAGGGAATGATTTGTTGAACAAACTAGGAGAGGACAGGCCATGCATGCTGCACCAGCACCATAGTGTAGTGGGAACAACCCCAAGCAGTCTGGGCAATTAGGTACAGTGTGGATTCCCAAATCTCTCAGCAGAGGACTTGAGTGAGGTAGAGAGGGATGAGGAGAAGCCTGAGGCCCATGGCAGTAACAGTGGCTGTTCGTGGGGCTATCAGCCCACAGATTGAATATTTAAAAGACACCTGCATAAACTTCTGGGAGCCAAAGTGGCAGAGTAAAACGTAAGTGCTCTCACTCTCCCAGAAGGAATCCACAAACAGTGCAGTCAGCAGAAGGTGAACAGCAGGCTTGGCTCAGGAAGCTGGGGATATAGACAAGAAAGGATTCTTCTTGCTGTGGCTGAATGGGACTGGTGCATTACCAGAGGTGTTGCAGCAAGCCCCACCTCAGTAGACCAGCAGGATAATCTGAACCCTAGGGACGTGGAGCACATAAGTTCCAAAACCAGGACTCCAGGTGTGTCTTAGCATAGCCAGGGGAATTGGGCAGACACCAGTACAAAAGGGGGTCCACCAACTGCTGAAAAAACAAAAGAATTCACTGAACAGAATAGGTCCTTAAAAATAAAATTAGTCAAATGGATAAGTAGGTACAAAACCTAACTGGATAAAATAGCTCCTTAAGAGGAAAAACTGAGCAAATGGAAAAGGAAATAAAAAAGGTCACTGAAGAAATCATTTCATTAAAAATTAGAATTAAGTGAAAATTAATGACTCCATGAGGCATCAAGAATTAATTAAACAAAATCTAAGGAATCAAAAAATGGAAATGTTAAATATGTCATTGAAAAAAATAGCTGACCTGGAAAATAGGTCCAGGAAAGAAAAGTCCAAGAATGATTGGCCTACAGAAAGAAAAGATTAAAAAAAAAAAGATCCTGGGCAATATCTTCCAAGAAACCATCAAGAAAACCTGCCCTAAAGTCCTAGATCCACATGGCAATATAGTCCTCAAAAGGATCCAATAATCACTTCCTGAAAGAGATCCAAAATTGCAAATGCCAATGAATATTGCTGCCAAGCTCCAGAACTATCAAGTCAAGGAGAAAATGCCACAATCAATCAAAAAAAAAAAAAACGATTCAAATATTCTGTAACTTCAGTTAGGATCACACAGGACATTGTAGCTTCTGCATTAAATGATCAGAGGGATTGTAATATAGCATTCCAGAAGGAAAAGGACTACAACCAAGGATCAATTACTGAGCAAAGTTGAGCATGATCTTTCAGGCAAGGACATGCCCATTCAATGAAACAAATTGATTTCCAGAACTTCCTGATGAAAGGGCCAGAAGTGAATCGAAAATTCGATCTTCAAATACAAGACTCAAGAAAGGTATGAAAATGTAAACAGTAGAAAAAAGAAGGAAAAAAATCTGCTTATTTAATATGCACAAACTGTTTACATTCCTATATAGAAGGATGATATTTGTTCATCTTGTGAATAGCATATTTATTATTTTATTTTTAAATTCAGTTTATTTTTATTTTTAAATTAAATTATTGTATTTATCTTAGATTTTTTTCCTTCCCTTCCCCTCCTTCCCCGTATCTCCCCACTCCATCTCTGAGACAACATGCAATTTTATATAGGTTCTACACATACATTCCAATTAAATACATTTTCACCTTAGTAATATTTCATAGAAGAATTAAAATTAATGGAAGAAACCATAACACAAAACACAATACAAAAGAAAATGATCTGCTTCATTCTGTGATAAAATTCCATAAGTCTTTCTCTAGATATGGAAGGTATTTTGCCTCAAGAATCCATTGGGAATTTTTTATATTCTTGCATTGCAATGAAGTACTAAGTCTACCAGAAAAAATTCCTCGCACTCTGTGGTTGTTGATGTGTAAAAATTCTCCTGGTTCTGCTCCTTTCACTCAGTATCAGTTCATACAAGTCTTTTCAGCCCTCCCTGAGATCTTCCTGTCATCAGTCCTTACAGAAAAATAGTATTCAATTACATTCATATACCACTATTTATTTATCCATTCCCCCAGTTGATGGACATCCAATTGATTTCCAGTTTTTGGCCACCACAAAGAGAGCTGTTATGTCTTTTTGTACATGTGGGATCCTTTCCCATTTGTATGATCTCTTAGGGATACAGTCCTAGAAGTGGCATTGCTGGGTCAAAGGGTATGCACATTTTTGCAGCCCTTTGGATATATTTCCAAATTGCTCTCCAGAATGGTTAGATCAGCTCACAGCTCCACCAACAATGAATTAGTGTTCCCACTCTCCCACTATTATGACATTTAAAAGGTATATGCATAGATAGAGTGTGTGGGTACAAATTAATTGTTATGATGATAAAAAAAAACTAATTAAGGTGTGCCAAGGGGAAGAACAAAAGCAGAGAAAGAAAATGATAAATCACTATCACGTGAAAAGATACAATATTATGGCAGAAGGAAAGAAGAATATGACATGAGAATTATTTGAGCTTTACTCTCATCAGACTTTGTTCAAGCAGGGAACAATATATTCATTTAAGTACAGAATTCTAATTTGCCCTAAAGTCGGCAGGGAAAGGGGAAAAAAAGGAGGGTGACTGGTAGAAGGTTGGGAAGATTGAAGGAGACAGTGGTCCAAAGTAAAGCTCTTTTGAAGAGGCACAGGGAGAAGGGAGAAAAAATGGGATGAGGACATTGGATGGAGAGAAAGTCACAGATAGCAATCATAACTGTAAATGTGAATGGGATAAAACTCCCATCAAACAAAAGCAGATATCAGAATGGATTAAAAGCTGTAATCCTATAATATTCAGTTTACAAGAATCAAAAAACTTTTGAAACAGGGGGATGAACAAAGGGTAAAGGTAAAAAGCTGGAGTAGAATATATTTTACTTCAGCTGAAGTAAAGAGAAAGAGCGGGGATAGCAACCCTAATTCCAGTAAAAAAGCAAAAACAAAAAGAGATCTAATCAAAAGAGATGAGGAAGGAAACTAATGCTGCTAAAAGGCACCAGAGACAATGAAGTAATATCATTATTAAAGACATATGCACTGAATGGTATAGCATTCAAATTCTTAGAGAAGATAAGGGAGTTACAGGAAGAAATGGCATGCTAAACTATACTACTGGGGGACCTCAAACTACTATGCTTGGAACTTGAAAAATCTAATCTCAAAATCAACAAGAAAGAAGGTTAGGAGGTGAATAGTGTTCTTTAAAAATTAGATATCATATACCTCTGCAGGAAACTGAATGGGAATCAAAAGGAATATTCTTTTTTCTCAGTGGTACATAGCACATACACAAAAACTGACCATGTACTAGCACATAATAACTGCACAATCCAGTGCAGAAAAGCAGAGATAGTCAATAAGTCCTTTTCAGATGATGATGCAATAGAATTACATGTGATAAAAACCCAAGGGGAGGTAGACCACAAATTAATTGGAAACTCAGTAATTGAATCCTAAAGAATGAGTGGTCAAAGGAAAAATAATAGAAACAATTAATAACTTCATTCATGAGAATGAGAGTAATGAGGCAACCTACCAAAATTTATGGTATGCAGGAACAATATTTCTTATGAGAAGTTTTATAACTATTCATGATTACATAACTAAAATTTAGACAGAGTTTAATAAATTTGGCATGCAACTGAAAAACTTAGAAATCAAACAGAAAAGAGCAACTGAAATGTTGAGTTCTCCTGATAGAATGAAATTGGGAATTAAAGTATGGGTGAAACAGATGCCAGATGATGTTCCAAAATCTGAGAAAAGCACAGCACATGAGAAAGATAATATTATAGCTGTTGTTTATTCAGTTCAGGATGATTACCAAATTGTACCCTTAACTCATATATTCTACCATGAATGAGGATATGATAGTGGGTTTATGGCCTCCAGAAGCATGGCTAACTCTCCATACCCTGATTGTGGTTATTGCCTCCTTGTTTCTTTTTGACTTTTTTCTGTTAAACTTGTTTACTTTGTTTGTTTCCTGCAGCCTTAGTACTCTCCACCTGCAAATTTCTGATCACTTGAGCCAGATGTCACCACCTGTCTACAGCTGTGATATGTCACCCCTGGATTTGGTGTCAACCAATCTCCAGATGCTAGCTAAAGAATTAACCTCTTCAATGGGACTTCTTTAGGCAGGGACTGCTCTATGTTCAATCCCAACAGGAAGTAGCTATAGAAGAAGAGACCTTTACACCTCATCCTACGATTTTGAACTCCATTTGTTTGAGGGAGGAATGATGGCGTCCTTGTGCTCAAGAAACACCCTAAAGTATTGTTTTATGTGCTTATTTTGCATGATCCTTGCTATATTATTGCAATGTCCTATTGACACTAGGTGCCTAAGATATTGTTTTTACATGCTTATTTTCTGTTATCCCTGTTAGAGTTCTGTTGATACCAGTTGCCCCACCAACCTGTAATGAATACGAAAGATACTGGGGCAGAAGCAATGGTAATTTGAATGGGACAATCTTTCCCATTTATTCAAAGGTTCATGTGACCTGCTTAAAGCACAAGACAGCCTGAATCACATGTTGTGGGAGGAGCTTGCTGAATGGGTGAAACAGGAAGGATACAACAGATCTGGGAGGAAGATATTGGGATCACTTAGGGTGGAGGGAGAGAGAGAACATAAGCAAGAAAATAGACAGGCTCCTGAGTGTTTGTGGAAATGCTTCATCAGGGGGTGGGGGCACACCAGCTTAGGAATGGCTTTGCCCCTGCAGTGCTAATATACATTGACTTCTTGGTTACTATGACAGATTTGGCTTTCTGGTGCTGGGATATGGTGTCCTGGTGTGTGAATAAATACCTTTCTTCTATCTTCTATATGGAGACCCTGTTTTACTTTGTGATTCAGAACCACCATTAATACTATGAAACTGAGTGTTTGACAAGACATGGCAGAACACACAATATTTTGACCCCCAAAATGTCATTTGTGCTCTTTGAGTATGAAGGATGAACAACAATAGCTGCAGTTTGCAAGATATTATACATGTTATTTTATTCGTTTCTCATAGCAGCCTTGCCTATGATGTTAATATTATTATTTTTTTCTATTTTTCATGACAGGAAACAGAGTGAAGATTCAAGGAATTTGTTGACAGTCCCATGGCTAGTCTGAGACAGGAATTGGTTTCAATTTTCCTGACTATAAGCACAACCTTCTAATGCTTAAGAAAGCTTAGTCTCATGCATAAAATAAAAAGATATAAAAAGAATGAATAAGTGTATTGTCCATAAATCAAAAGATAAAATAAAATTCAGAATATACTGGAAGAGAAGTGAAATAATGAGGAGGTCAAGGAAAAGAAAAAATATCTTGGGAAAATGCCCAGTAAGAGAAAATTACTAAATATTCATAAGACATTGAAGGGAGAAGTAGAGGCAACCTTTTTGAACAATTTATCAGACTGGCAAAAAGAATTGGCAAAAGTAGGAGGGAATAGAAAATAGAAAAATAGAAAGATAACAGGAAATCACTGGAGGCTTTCCAGAGGGGAGATAAAAGAAAAAGTTGTCAGGATCCAGACTGGGATGTTTTGTAAAGTGAGTGTTTATAAACAATTGGAAGCAGTAAAAATAGATAACTTTTTTCTAACTTGTGGGGAATATAGGACTTATTAATCTAGTGGGTTGGGAATAGTTAAAAAAAATAAAACTGGATTGAGAAGGAGACATGATTAAAGGGGCAAGGTTCTAGAGAAGAGGGAGGGATTGAGACCAATGGCAAACATAGAAAGTCTTGGAAACTTGGAAAGGTTATATCATCTGAGGCTGGAGGATGGATGAAAGATATTAAGATGTAGAATTAATGAGAGAGATAATCATAATAAAGGTTTCATTAGTTCTTGTATCTATAGAAATTATTGATAAATGTCAGAATAGGTGCTCCTCCTCAAATTAGTTTTATTCCAGAGTTTTTGGGTATACATCACACATACGTTTCTATATAGTTTGTTTTCTATTCTTCTGATTCTTTCATGTGTATTATAAATTAAGTGAAATATTTTACCACAAATTGTTAAATGAGAATTCCAGAAAAAATTCTCAATATTTGCAAATGTGAAGGTCTATTTCTAATGCAAAATAGACCCTCAATAATTGTTGCTGCAGGTGGCTCAGTGGATAGACTGCTAAGTCTGAAGTCAGGAAGACCTAAGGTCAAATTCAACCTCAGCCACATTAGCTGTGTGACCATGGCCAAGTAAACTAACACCTTTATTTTTTTTTGCCTTAAGCCACTGTGGAAGGAAATGGCGAACCACCTCAAAATCTTTGCCAAGAGATACTCTCACACCTTATAACAAAGAGTCAGACAAGACAGAACTAAAAGAAAATATATTTAATAGGATGCAGCTAGGTGACACAGTGGATAGAGTTCTGTGCCTGGATCAGGAGGACACATCATGCTAAATTCAAATCTGGCTTCAAACACTAACTAGCTCTGTGACCCTGGGCAAGTCACTTGACCCTATCACCTCAATTTCCTTATCTGTAAAAGGAACAGGGGAAGCAAATGACAAACCACTCCATGTTATTTGACAAGAAAATCCTGAAGGAGGTCAGGAAGAGTAAGACACAACTTAGATAACTGAAAAATACTAACAAAGTACTATTTATATTCAGTGATCGAGAAAATACATGACTCCTAAAAATTACTGTGAATTTAGTAATGATTAAAAATCTATCTGTATTTTATTAGTACAATAGCATATATGTTTGTTTAGAAAATATCAACTGGTATATAGCAAGATATTCCGTCCACACATAGTAAAATATTCTTAAATTATTCTGATTCAGGTTATATATTTTGTCATTAAATAAAGGTGAAAAAGTTGATTCGTGGGGTACATATGCATCCACTGACCATTTGTAATAGTTATTTGCCTTCCCCATGATTTTCTGGGGCCCAAATATTGGGAACTGTTGAAATCAGAAAGATATTGTATAATACATACCCTAAAGCCTCACACTACCCTAGAAATGCAATTAAACTATCATCACCCTCACCATTTGAAGCAAATATATAAATCAATAGTCTAGCAAGTAAGCAAGGCCTGGAACTTAATGTGGGGCTAGGTTAGCGGTTTTTTTTTTTTTTTGTTTGTTTGTTTGTTTTTTGTTTTTTTTGTTTTTTTTTAATGCTTCATGCTTTATATGTCAGCTCAACGGTATTCATGTGGAGTAAGAGATATCAACAGAAGCTATATGATGTTACCTCTATTTTATTTTGATATAACATGAGGATATTAGTGTCAAAGCATGTCTTTAATACTTTGTGATTTATATACTTTAATATTTTAATAAGCTTTAATACTCTATCAATATATAATTGGGGAAATATACTAAATCTCTTCTGGAAAGGGTCATACAATTGATTATTTGAAAATTTGGTGGGAAGGAGGCATTAAATATTTAAATTCTGAATGATGTTCATAGGAAAGCAGACAGTGTAGACTGGTTAAACTAGCTTCTTCCTGTGAAAGGAAAAAAGAGATATGGATGTAGAGATTAAGACTGACTGATAAGTATCCCTAAGCACAACTTCTAATGGAAGAAATTTTACTAAGCCCTGTGCTTAACTTTGTCTGATTCACGCACGATTTTGTTTATTCAAAGGTCACTAGTGTTTCATAAACCCTATAGTAGTTTGCAACATTTTAAAATGGCTCAAACTCCATTTGTCTACTTCATTATTAATTCAAAAGACATTATTGGTCAGTAATGTCTGACTCTCAGTGACCTCATTTGTGGTGTTCTGGGCAAAGACACTCAAGTGGTTTTCTATTTCTTTCTGGAGCTGCTCATTTGACAGATGAGGATACTGAAGAAAACAGGATTAGGTGACTTGCCCAGGGTTACAGAGCTAGAAAATACCTGAGGCTAAATTTGAAGTCAGGAAGATAAGTCTTTCTGACTCCAGAGCCAGCAATCTATTCTTTGTACCACCCACTTGTCCCAAATTTAAAAGTACATAAATCTCCTTATTATATGTATGGTATTCTGTGTCAGACTATTTTTGTACAGAGCTGACTTCTTGGGAACAATTCCATATATGATTTCATTTTTGGAAAGCAAAAAAAAAATGGAAGCTTAAGAGTGATATTGTAGCAGATCTAAAAGTATTTTGCACTGACTAAGAAATAGAGTGGTGGATCACTGGAATGGGTTAGGTACACAAAAAATATAGTAATCTTCTTTTTGTTGAACCCAAACATTCCAGGGTCTAGGATAACTCATTATTTGAAAAGAAATTCCTGAGAAAACTGGAAATTAGCATGGCAGAAATTATGCATAGACAAACATCTCACACCTTATACCAAAAAACAAACAAAAAAAAACAAGAAATGAAATGGTTACATAATTTAGACATAAGGGATAATACCATAATCAAATTAGTAGAGCAAGGAATAATTTACTTGTCAGATTCATGGAGGAGGGAAAATTTATGACCACACAAGTGATAGAGAACATTAGGAAATGTAAAATGGATAATGTTGATTATATTAAATTTAAAAGATTTTGCATAAACAAAACCAATGCGATCAAGATTAGAGGGAAAGCAGAAAACTGGGGAAATTTTTTGTTTATTTTTACGTTCAGTGTTTCTGGTAAAGACTTCAGCTCTAAAATGTATAGGGAATTGAGTTAAATTTAAAATATTACAAGCTATTCTTTAATTGATAATTGGTCAAAAGATATGAATAGGAAATTTTCAGAGAAATAAATTAAAGCTATTTGTATTTATATGAAATAATACTTTGAATCATTATTAATTAGAGAATGCAGCTTAGAATAACTCTGAGGTACTACCTCCCAACTAGCAGATTGGCTAATGTGACAGAAAAGGAAAATGATTAGTGGTGGAGAAGATGTAGGAAAATGGGAACACTAATGTATTATTAATGGAGTTCTGAATTGATCCAACCTTTCTGGAGAGCTATTTGGAACTATGCTCAAAGCGCAACCAAACTGTACATACTCCTTCATCCATCAATACATCTACTAGATCTATATCCTAGAGATTAAAGAAAGGTAAAAGGACTCACATGTAGCAAAATATTTATAGCAGCTGCTTTTTTTGGTGGCAAAGAATTGGAAATTGAGGGAATGCCCATCAATTGAGAAATGGTTGAACAAGTTGTGATTTAAGAACGTAATGGAATGTTTTTGTTCTATAAAAATGATGGATAGATTTCAGAAAAAAAAAACGTGGACTTACATGAACTGATACTGAATGAAATGAGCACAACTAGTAAAACATTGTACATAGTAACAGCAGTATTTTGCAAAGATCATCTATGACAGATTTAGTTCTCATCAAAGCTGATTGTTTTCTGACCCCAAATTCAGTACTTTACTTTTGTCACCATTAAATTTCATTTTATTAGATTTGACAAAATGTTTCAGCTACATAGGTTCTCTCTTAGTTTCATATCTTCCAGCACATTTACTATCCTTCATACCTTTGTTTCATCTGTGAAAAAAAATAATAAGCACGGCATCTTGGCCGAGGTCTAGAGAAATATCATTCTCATGTACTGATAAGACTTAAAAATTTGATTAAAAACATTATCAGGATCTCTGAGAAGGCATGGGGATTAGGAAAGGTGCCAGTAAACTGAAGAGGGGAAATTATCATTTTTTTCTCATTTTAAAAAGGGGAAAAATTTAGATTGCAAAATACAGAGGCCGATAGGTTTGATGAAAATTTCTGGACTATTTCTATCGTTGACTAAATAATTTTAAAGTTGAGAAGAGGAGTGAGTTCAGAGAAAGGCGCATGATACAATCCTCTTCAATTGTTTGAAGCAGATTTTTAGAATGATTTGACTTTGTATGGCTCCAGAAACTGCTCCCGTGGAACGTAAGTGGTAGAATATTAAACTGTTGCTCTTCTACTTTCTTTACTTCTCTCTCTTTTACATTCATATATGTATCAATATCTATACATACACATACACACATAATTGCTAGAGTTGAAAAGAGATAAATATGTATGTTTGTGTGTATATGTATGCATACACATATACATATAATTGTTACAAGTGGAGATAATTGTGCATGTATAAGCACATGATATATGTTCATCAAATATGCATATATTTTACATATATGTGTGTGTGCATGTGTGTGGGTATGATCTCAATTTCTTAATTTTTAAAGTTGGTTGATTTGGATGCTGTTAACTCCATATAGTTTGAAAGTAAGAGAGCTCTAATACTCCAGTTATCTGTCAAATCTTGATGTAATTATTGCCTATTGTCTAGATGACATGAATGATACTCTTCCCTTAAAAAAACAAGAACTTAGTCGAAGCTCTGAAAATTGCCCTTAATTCTTAAAGCATTTTATGAATACAAGTGTACATCTCCCCTGCTATGACTATCCTTCCCTCTTTGCTTTTTCTGATATTTACATACTTAAGGATGTCTTTTATTCCACTATTCACATGTCATATCTAGGCAATATGCTGCATCTTGTTTAAGCCACCACATAACTTTTCAATCACTTTTGTGTCACATACAACTTTACTTCTTCTGATATAATGCTGTTTTATCATTTACTGTCATTTATCATCCCTAAGCTAACATCAGTGTTTTATAGAAAACCTTTGCAACACAAATATTTTAGTAACTGAAGACATTGTATACCAAAATATGATCAAATTTCCTATTTAACTCTAGTTTCAGTTAATCAACTGTTTGCAATACCATTCCAAAACAGATGTGTGTATAGTCAAATTCTATTATTTCTTTTGGTTTGTTTGTGGTTATTTTTCCCATATTAGTCCATAAAATCATCCTGACAAAACATTTTGATAAAAAGCTCATTTCTGTTAATTAACATTGCCATTTAGATTAATTATCCTTTGTACATGAATTTATTTTTGGTTTATTATTTTTTCTAATTAATCACTTGTGTCATTGTGATGTTGCTTTAAATATTGACCGATTGCAAAGAACCATAAAAAAAAAAAAATCTTCTGAATTTTCTGCAGAGGAAAAGGAGGCAAAAGGTTAGTTACAAATAACAGTAAACCAAAAGAGTTAAAATCCCAAGTGTCCCACCTACTACTTGTGTGATGTGTAACCTTGGGCAAATAATTCAATCTCCTTGTATCTTTCATTTATCTGTAAAAAGAGAGAGCTGGATTAGATAAATCATATGTCCATTGTAGTGCATGATCGATGAGTCTTTTCTATTAATTGAAGTACTATGTAGTGCAATTCATAGTTGTAATTATCCAAGTGAAAAATAATCTTAGTAGCTAGCAATGTACTTCTGTTGTTAGCCTGATACCAGAATCTTTGTTTACTTACATACCAACTAAGTATCTACATCTTATTTTAGGGTAAAAGTGAACTTAAGATATCAGAGACTATTTTTTTTTTCACCTATGACAGGTGAAAGTAATCTAGATCTAAATAGTAGAATTAAATTTTAGCTATAGTCAGGATAATTTATAACCTTAAAGGAAAATAATTCAAGATTTTATTGCATGAAAGACCTATATGTCTTTTCAGATTTCAAAACACTTAATATATTGATTGGTTTATTATTTTTTGAAATGATCCCTTAATTCTACACCTAATTTTATAAATATGAATGTCTTGTTATCCCAATGAAGCTTGATCTTTGTAAATATTGCATTTTGAAATATCAAATTTATTATTCTTCATTGTAGGTTTCATTATTGCCCAGGGTTAGTAAAGAATTCAAACCCAAAACAGCAAACATCAGTAGCTTTTAATGACCTTGATTTTAAACCAAATTATGCCTTCTCTTTTCTTTCAGATGATTATATCTAGCTATGGAAAGAGGACCAGATTGTAAAACATATCCCATGTGCAATAGCTAAAAAAATGTGTCACACTGCAAAGTACATAAAAACACATTAATAATAACAATGTTGTGCCATGTGTGGCATTACTGATCTCCTCCTGCTTTGACTAATTACTTTATGTACTAGAGAACAGGTTTTCAGCCAATGAGTCATAATTAATTTTGAAAGGAAAGTTGACAAGGAGAAATTTCACTTAATATCTGGATATGTGAATGGCCAGCAATGTGACAGGGCATAAAATGACACACTAAGGGTGAAGAAGGTTATTTTAAGTGGGTTGACATAATGTTTTAAGAGTCATTGTGGTATAATAGAATGACAGATAGTCTTCCCTATAGGAAATTTAGGAAAACTTATGGCCAAGTTCTACTTTTCTCATATATATGGTAGTGTGACATTTGGCAAATCAGATAACCTCATAAGGTCTCCAGTTATCTTCTAAAAATTTAAATTTTTGAGAAGGTAGCCAACTTATATTAATAAAAGAAATTTGCTGCATCAGTGAAATCACAAATTCAGTCTTTGACCTTATATATTATTTTAAATTTTATAACTTCAATTAAGTTTTAATTTTGATATCAGTTTAATTTCAGTTGATAATGATTTTACAGGCACATTCATGTAAAGAAAAATATGAATTTTAGTAATTTAAAATCTACATACAATTTTTCCCTTCATTCTAGCTTGGTGAATGTTAAATCTCATGATCTGAAATTTACAACAAAACAAAATAATTGGGCTAAGAATCATCTTCCCTTCCATTTTTATTTTTCTTTTTTTAAGAACTAGCAAGTACAAAACATCAAGACATAGCCAACCACAAAGACATTAAATTCTGTAGACACAGTTTTCAGAATAACTTAGGAAATCACTGAAATTAACTTTCAAGATAAAAAATATTCTTCATACACATACATACATACATGCATGCATAAATACATACATACATATCTGCATAATGTTATCCCTCCACTGTCCAAGAAAAGCCCCTATCCAATTACAGATTTTATCCTTGCACCTTTTCTATACATTATTCCCTATGAGCAAATGGAGAAAAGTTCAGTAAAAGTCGTAGATTAAAATATATTTAGCACTACATTTATACTAAATGCACATTTTATATGAAAGTAAGTGATAATGTGGCAGAAAAATCAATTTTTGAAAATTCCAGTAATAATTGCATGGAAAATAAATATATATTGTATACACAGTGTAAAGAAACACAATCCCTCATTCATTCAAGGTTGTTAAATTCAAAATGAGATATGCTCCAATTTCAAAGTAATCATTAAAATTATTATCTATTTTACAATGTTTTTAAACATTAAGCCAGTGTGCACTAGTGTATAGAAAAGTATCTCCAAAGTCATGAACACTAGGGTTGAAATCCATCTCCCTACCACCACCACCATGTTTATGCGACCTTGGGGAAGGACCTTTACCTCATGACCCTTTAAGAAACTCTATAAAGCTATTAATTGCAAAGAATATACTATCCAGAGTTTAGCACAGGGCTTTTTTGCTCCATTGATTGTCAGCATTGAATAAATGCTTAATGACTGACTTGGGCACCTAGATGGTGCAGTGATATGTGGCCCAGTGGCTTTGAATCAGTAAGATTCATCTTCTTGAGTTCAAACGTGGCTTCAGACACCTTGGGGAAGTTACCTTCCTCGGTTTTCTGTAATTTCCAAATCATTAAAATAATCTGAAGAATAAAATTGCCAACCACTCCAGTATCTTTGTCACAAAAACACCAAATGCCATCACAGACAATAAGGACTGAAAACAACTGAGAAAAAATTGACTGACCTACATCAGTGGAGTGAATTCCCTCACCTGGGACCTTCCTATGGTAATGAAATCCTGATTTCTTTAAATAATCTATATGCCAGTATCTGAGTATCATATTCTTCCACAATGCTTTTCTGTCTTTTGAATTGGGGTAGCATGCCCTTGTGGAAAGAAAGTATTAAGCATGGAGTCAGAAGACATGAGTTGGAGTTTCAATTCTGTCACTTACTAGTTGTGTGAACATAGACAAGAAATTTAGCCTCTTTGGGCTTCAATATTCTCCTCTGAAAAATTACATAAAATAATGACATTCTACTACCTACCTCACAGGGTTGTTGAAAGTATATACATACACACACACACACATACATAATTAAATATATATATATATATATATGTGTGTGTGTGTGTGTGTGTGTGTATAAAATCTCATTTCACAATCTATATGTATATATTTGTGTATAAATGTATATGTGTATTATGGGTGTGTGTTTTTGCAAAAATTAAGGAATGTTAAAATGTCAACCACTTATTTACTCACTCATAGACTCTGAGACTCTCATCTCTCAGACTCTGAGACTCTCATCTCTCTCCTTAATGTCCTGCTTGCCTCAAAACTCTATTGAATTCAAGCTAGCTATAAAAGACCTTAGACTCTTTTACTTAACTAGACTCATTTGTGTTTGCATTATAAAATTTTCCAGGAAAAGAGTCTAGACTTCTTTCAGCTACGTTTTTGTCACTCAGTCCTTCTTTAACCACTTGATCTCTTAATTGTCCTCCCACTACTCTATCAACTATGTTGACCAAAGTCACTAATGACCTTATTGTCAAATCCAAAGCACAGTTCTCCATTTTTACCTTTCTTCTTACTATGTCCTCTTTGTAGCATGTGATTCTATAGGATGTGAATTCGGATCTTCCTTATTTTGACATCAGATTTGTATTCACTATACCACATTCCCTCTGAAGTAAAAAGAACACAAGACAACAATATGATTTTATAGAATAGAATTTTATAGAATTTGTAATATTTGCTTTAATATTTGCTTGGCTGTCTCAGTAATTATAAGTTTGACTCCACTTTAGCCAGCAAGTTCCTAGGAAGAGGTCATTGTTAATTCCCTTTGCTTCCCATCACTGTGTCATATGCACATATTTACTTAGCAATTTATTTTTCACAGTCAATATGACAGTTAAAGAATTGGTTTTCTGAGGTTTATTTCCTATAAAAAAATAAACTTTTGCTAGAAGGAAAATGGAAAAAAAGAAGTCAGTCTAACACTTGAGATTGAATCTCTCCACAAGAAAAGTATTCTGGAAAGAAAATAAAAAGCAGACTCTGTGCCACTCTCATATTCCTACTACTACCATCTAAGAAGATGCTGAAAAAGTAGGAACTTGACTCTCATACAGTCTTGTAACCTTCATAGAAAAACACTATCCCCACAAAATTGCAAATGTTTTGAAGGAAAAGGTAAAAACAAGAAAAAACTGATTTGAGCAGTAAAGCAATATTCCTTCCTACTCAAAATCACAAGTGTAGATTTGGTCTCTGACAAAATATTCTTTAGTCAACTGCATAGATCTTCCTTGAAGAGAAGTGCACATATTTAAAAGCCAGTGTGTGAGGGTGGGGGAAAATAATGGCAAATAATGACTTAGATTTTTTATCACTCTTTCAAAATTATACATCTTTTGTGATGTGGAATATAACATAAACATAAATTTTCACTTTCTTTGTAAAAAGTTATGATTAAATTATATGTATGTATATATGTATATGTATATATACATATATATATATATATAGTCAACTTTTTGGTTGCTATTATTATTAAATTATATGTATGTGTGTGTGTGTCTGTAGTCAGCTTTTTAGCTGTTCATTTGTTTCCTTCCCTGAAGAAGACTGTCTCCTAAGAAGCTGTAACAGTCTCATAAATATGAATGTAGAAAACTTTACTTAAAAGCATGCAGTCATTATGGAGCTTAGAATCCACAAAAGCAACTGACATGGTCAAATAAAAAGACAAATAAAAAGAAGATTACTTTGCAATTATAAGTGTGCATATATGTTTATATATATATACATATATATATATATGGGGGCAAGTATATATATGCATATGTGTATATATGCATACATATATGTATATGTGCATATAGACATATACACACATGTGTGCATATACACCTATAGATATGCACACATATATAGACACATGTATATAAATGTATGTGTGTACACACACTAAAATTGAACTAAATAAGTGATGTACTATGAAAAAGAACCAAATAAAGTATTAAATGCAAACAAACCAACTGAAACATTTTATACCTCAGTGTTGAGCTTGTAAGAATTCAGAACATTACTACTTTCCTGTTGTTTGTTCCCTGCTAGAACACTGCGCTTTTTTTTTTAATGATTTACTGTTTGTACCACCTTTTCAGTAGGCTTTGTGGAATGCCACTGCCTCATTTGAAATTCTGAGCTGTCATTGTATTATACTCTTAAAATCTATTAATGACACTGTTGCAACTCTATAATAGTTCTGAATATACCCAAAATCAAGGTTACGGATGACTATAAAATATGTCCTCTCTGATTTCAATGTAAATAAAGACTATAAAATAAACAGTTTGATTAATAGCACTTTCTTATCAAAGGACTCCCATAAATGTCCTTTCTTAAGCCTGGAGGGTAGAGGAAAGTTCTTATAAATATTAAATGTAACATCTACATGTTTTTGTTATTTTTCAAATCTTGACAAGCCCCACTAAAATTATATTTCTAAGATTAGCTTATATTAAAGATGGCAATTTAAAAATCTCTATTAAGAAAATTAAGAAAAAAACAAAGGATTTTTAATTTAGTTTAAAATCAGAAGACTTTTTTTAATAAAAAACTTATTTAAAACAAATTGAATTTTTTACATTTGTTTATTTTAAACTACTAACTTAGAGCTCAAAGGTAACTGAGAACAGATTTATTCATCTCATAATTTATAGAAGATGGTTAATAATATATATGTAGCATTATTTAGAGTATTTTAAAAAAGATCAACACATATATTATCTGAATTTATCTACACAAGCCTGAGAGGTAGGTGCTATTTTTATCCTTATGTTATAGATGAAGAAAATGATGCAGAAGAAAGTAGCCCAAAGCTTTGAATTCAGGCCTTCTTAGCTACAGGTTCTGCCTTCTCTCAACTGTACTACCCAGTTGCCTAATTAGAACAGAGCTACTCTAACTACAGTTCCAGTACTGTTTCCACTGTAAACACTGCTGCCCTAATGAATTTAATTGCCTTTAATATCCTGAATGGCAGCTAAGTGGCAGAAGTGGCCAAGCCTGGAATTAGGAAGACTCATAAACATGAGTTCAAACGTGACTTCATACACTTACTAGCTGTGTGACCCTGGACAAGGTATTTAACACTGTTTGCCTCAATTTTCTCATCTGTAAAATGATCTGCAGAAGGAAATAGAGAACTATTTCTGTATCTTTGCCATGAAAACTCCAAATGGGATGACAAAGAATCAGACAGGACTGAAAACAACTGAACAACAAAAACATTCCTGAAACAAAACATTCCTTGCATTCATATAGGACTAACATGATAATTATATGTTAACCAGTATAGTTCTCAAAAGACTTCTTTTTGTGCATTTCCATTTATATACAAACACACACACATACATATACACACATGCTTTTGTCTGTTGAAAAAGCATAGGAGAATTAAGTTCTAGTTCTGACCTATCCACTGAGATATCACTTAAATTGTCATGTTAGAGTTAGCTTATAAACACTAATTAATAACTTGAGAGGGAAAATAGTTTGACTTTAATGTTATCATTGCATCCCATAAGATTTTTTGGAACTTTTGAAATAACTTGTAAAATAACATGGAGAAATATAAGCTATACATCATATGTCAGAGTTGTGTGTATATGTGTGTATATGCATGCATATACATATACATACACATACACCCTATACATATATATGCATATATATATATATATGATCTTATACATATTCTATCAATGAAGTATCATTCTTCCCTCAAATTGGAAGAAACTTCAGTGATAGCAGGTACTGCCTGAGTATGAATTATTGATGTTCTCATTCATCACCTTAGTGATATCATACACCAGCCTGGATACTGTTATACAGTGTGTTGGAAATTAATATAATTTTTAGAATGCTGTGGAATGCAAGCATATGGAAGGAAAAAAGGAATATTAAGAGTAGCAAAGAACCATGTTAATGGAGGGGAGAAAATAAAGAAGAGGAGAAGGATGGGCAAAAGAGGAAGGAGAGGAGAAATAGGAGGAGGGAAAGGAACAGGAAAAAGAAGAAAAGAAGGGGGACAAAAAGGAGAAGGAGAAACAACTAGCAGAAGGGAGTAGAAAGAAGAGTAGAGAGAGAAAAAAATTCACATAATGATCGATTGTCTTAGGGAAAAATGGTTGGAGCTAGAAAGCCGGCCCTGAGAAGAAATGAAAGAAAGCAGGAGAAAAGTGACAGGAATTCCTAGTTCCAGGAAGAAAAGAAAGTCTTTTTTTTCGTTTTTTAAAATTTACTCATTTATTTTATTTTTTTAAAATTTATTTATTTTTAGTTTTAGCATTCACTTCTATAAGATTTTGAGTTTTAAATTTTCTCCTCTTCCCTCATATGGACAATCTCATATGGGCACTGTACATATACATTCATATTAAACATATTTTCACAGTCATTTGTAAAGAAGAATTAGAACCAATGGGAGGAACGATGTAAAAGAAGATATGAAAAAAAGAAAGAAAAGAAAACAACAGCAGAAAGAGAGGAAATAGTATGCTTCCACCTACATTCAGACTCCAAAGTTCTTTCTCTGAACGTGGACAGCATTTTTCATCATTTAGTTGTCTTAGACACTTGCATCACTAAGAAGAGATAAGTCTACCAAAGTTAGTCATGACAGAAGGTGATTGTTAATGTGTACAGAGTTTTTAATCTGCTCATTTCACTCAGCATCAGTTCATATGAATTTTCCCAGGTTTCTCTGAAATCTGCCTGGTCATTATTTCTTATAACACAATAGTATTACATTATGCATATATATATACATACATATATACATATATATTGCATTCATATATCACAACTTGTTCAGCTATTTCCCAACTGATAGAATCCCTTCAATTTCCAATTCTTTGCCACCACAAAAAGAACTGCTATAAATAATTTTGAGCTTCTGGGTCCTATTCAAAAAAAGAGTTTCTTGATGAAATATAAAAGTTTCTCAACTCTGAATTGGGTAGTAATTTAATATGAAGAGTGTGTGCAGATGACTAAGAACAAATGGTACACTGACTTTGTCTTAGTCTCAAGAAGCTCCAATTTCACCTACACTGTAGAAATTTCCCAAATGATAATGTGATGTAAATCTTGAGAAACATTAGTATATAGGCTATTATTTCTTTTATATATGAGTAATGTAGTTGTAGAGCTAACCAATAAAGTGTCATAAGAATGTATGTATGTATATGTATATGTGTAATCACAAGTTGTGATGAAATAGCATGAGTCTATAAGAAATGATGAGTAATGTTTTCAGAAAATCTTTGGAAAGAATTACATGAACTGACACAAAACCAAGTAAGTAGAATCAAGAGAACATTGTACACAGTGACAGAAATATTATCTGATGATTAACTGTCATTGACATAGCTGATCTCAGCAATAAAAAATTTAAAACAATTCCAAATTACTTATGATGAAAATACTATCCAACTTTAGAGAAAGAACTGATAGAGCCTGAATGCAGATTTAAGAAAACTTAATTTTGACTTTATCTTTTTGTTCTGTGTTTATTTTTTCACAACATGACTAATATGTTTTGTTCTGCATGACTGTACATATATAAACTGTGTCAAATTGATTAAATTCTCATTGAGGGTAGAGGGGAAGAAGAGAGAGAATTCATGGTTCAAAAATGTAAAAAAAAGTATTAAAATTGTTTTTCCGTGAAATTGAGAAAAATATTAAAAAGAAAAGAGTCTTCTATGCTCTTGTCAGTCAGTGTGAGAATATTCTGTTCTATTATAGATGGAAATGTTTCTTTTTCTGTGAAATATATGATTCTCTCAGAGTATATTAAGCTTCTCAAATTTGTAATGATGACTAATATCATATATATATATATATATATATATATATATATATAGGCTGAAGTGAAAAATGATCACCATGATTATGCTCAATTGTGTATTATCTGTAAAGATATCATCAACTTCCACCCCTGACTTTGCTCTCATCTAAGTTCCAGCAGTGAGCAATGCTGAATTGTTGTCTACCCTGTCAAAGGAATATTTTAATGAGAGGCATGTAAGCTTGTTGAATTATAGATTCCAACTTTTCCTTTGATTTGAGGCTAGTGTGCAACAAGCATTTGCTAGAGATTCTTAGTTGTCTTTTCTAAATCATTATACCAGCAAAATATTTTATATTCTTGTTAATATGGTTCAAACTCTACTATTGACCTTGGTTATATATCTATATCTATATCTATCTATCTATCTATCTATCTATCATCTATATTACCTGCAGAGCAAGAGACAAAGCCACAGAGAGCAGAGACAGAGAGACAAACAGATAGGTAGAGAGAGAAGTTCATATATAGACAGTCAAAACAGAGGCAGAGAGACTGAGATTGCCTGTAAGGAACAAAATTTGAAATATTTAAGGTGATATGTGAGTATTCAAGCTATAAGAGTAGGGCCAGAGCTAAATGACAACTTAGGAAAGAGGAAAGTGAAGTTGGCAAGACATGATAAGGAAGGCAACTTGGGAAAACAAGATTAGAGGCTAATAGGACAAGAGAATAAAGTGGACATGGCTGTCAAGGTGCTAATCAATTGACAAAGTGGTTAGGGAGGTAAAAAGAAAACAAGAAATTCAGAGATGAAAAACAACTCTCTCCACCCTCATCATATGCATATATGGACAAAACAAGTCCCAATCAGTTCTCCAGAACAATTGCTAGCAAGAATATAAGATTTAAAAGTCTGATGATATTACTTCCAATAAATATGAGAGTATGTCAATATATCGAATCTGGAGGGCAAAGTTCCAGGTAGGCAAAAATAAAGCTAAAAGAAACCAGATGGTACGATGAAAGACAAGATGGGATGTAAAGTAGGTGTGTCCATTTTGGAACCAGTAAAATGTTTTGGGCTAGATGGGTTAACGTTCAGTAACTAGTCAAAGCATCTCAACCCTCTGTGTTATGTGCAGAGTTTCCTTCCAAAAGTACATTTGAATCAGTTTCCCATTCTGCTATTTAGAAAATTGAACTTACTACATTTTAATTTGAATTCAGAAAAATTTCTCAGCATTTTACCATTATGTATAATGGAGTTAGCACTGCCTTTAGGGCCAGAAGACCTGAGTTCTAGGAACAGCTCTTCCATTTACATGCTGTGTGATTCAGTCTCTAAGCTTTAATTTCATTATAAAATGAAGTAGAGGTAATGTATTTGATTCCTTCTTCACAGGGATACTACACATAACAGATACTGACTGTAAGGGTTCTGTGGGCATACCTCATGGAACAGATGTCTCTATTGTTTATCCATAGCATTTTCTAATAAGCTTTAATCAAAGCCAAAAGGAGAACAGAAGAAAAATATCCAGATAACATTAGGACCAAGGCAGGGAGTAATGAAAGATCTTGAGTTTCAATGGGAATATTAAAAAGAGTAAGAAAGAATTTTCATCTCTCTTTTAATCACAATTTTAAAGAAATTTCATCATAATTCAGAAAGAATTACTTCTTTGCATTCAATCACTACTCTATCAGAAGAACATATGGAGAAAATGGCTAGTATACTGAAGAGTCCAATAGGGAACAGAGAAGTAGACTCCTTTAAGACATTTTGATTTACTGTCTATGATTCCAGTGGAAGCATGTATGACACAACAGAAGAGTACTGTCAATTTTACACAACACAACTAAGCCATTCCATTGCTTAGGAAGTGGGTAGGAGTTTATATAGACTGTGCTCATTAGAAAATCAGCCAAATAGTGGTAGAAAAATGTGGTAGACTAAGAGACGGTACATTCCAGACAAAATATTCTTGGGAGAAAAAAAACCTACAAATGTGATCTTCATGCATGTCTGAGGTAAAGTAGAAACAGAAGACTGAGTGAAGAACATTGGAAATTTTAAACTCTAATACTAGCTCTAACTCTCTTTTTTTTGCATGCCAGTTTTTCTCCGGTACAATATACATTAACTTATATGACAGACAGGAAAATTTTTTTTGCTGTTTAGCCTTGAAAGAGCTTAACATCCTATGAGACTGAAGAGTAAAGAAGTTTGGTAAACTATTATTTAGTGGAAATTCAAAGAGGCACCAAATGAGGAGGCAGGGGACACACCTGATGAAATGCAGATATCAAGTGAGTTCTTTATACATATGACCAATTGTTCAAGTCTCTATCTTAGGTCTTAGAGTGCCTCCTGATGGTGTTTTCCCAGATATATGGTACAGTGTATAGAGGCAGACATCAGGAAGACAGTTCAAATTCAGCTTCAAGTAATTATTAGCTCTGTTACCCTTGGCAAGTCATTCAAACTCCATTTGCTCAGTTTCCTTATCAGTAAAATGAGGATAATGGTAACACCTGTCTCTCAGGGTTGTTGTGAGGATAAAGGAGGTAATTCTATAGCACTTAGCACAATGCATGCCACATAGTAAAAATGTAATTTTTTTTAAAGTATAGCACTAATGTGATATTCACAGCACCTACAGCAGCCATGAATATCCCTGTGCAATTCAGAATATCAAAATAAAATGGATTCTCCACAAGGAAGACAGAACCACCCAAAAGCTAAATCCATCATAGTAACAAAAATATATACACAAAACCAAGAGAGTAGCACCATCACCAAGCTTTCCCCTGGGTAGGGCTCTCACAAACCAGCTCCCTTAACAAATCACAAGCAGTTTTCCCTTTAAAAAATGACCTTCTCACACACAGCCAGCTGCAGGCTTGCCTGCATCCTTCAGTTTTGACTGCTCTCTTCCTAATTTCCTCTCAGCTCTACTTCCTGTTCCACCCATTCATCAAACTCCTCCCAACACAGGCTCCATGTTACTCAGAGTTCCATGTGGTCCAGGTAAGTCACATTGGTCTTTAAATGAATGTGAAAGATATCCCCATTTAAATTACCCTTACATGAGGTAATCATGTTACTAGATGCACTTGACACAACCACAATGAAAAAAAAAAACTCTCCTGCTTGTTGTTCACTTGTTTCATTTGTAGCTTATTCTTAGTGATCCCATTTGGGATTTTCTCAACAAAGATACTGGAGTGGTTTACCATTCCTTCTCCAATTCATTTTACAGATGAGGAACTGAGGCAAATGATAAATGTCTTGCCCAGGATTATATAGCTAGTAAATAGCAGAGGCCAAATTTGAACTCATAAACAGGAGTCTTCCTGACTCTTACCAATAGTCTATCCACCACAACATTTAGCTGCATTTTCAGACAACAACATCATCCTCATAGTAATTCTAAAGACTAGAAGAAAGGGGAAAAGTTTCTATGTCACCTCTCCCTGTTTATTTAGCCCAGGCTACTTCATAGAATGCGTGTGAGGTGGGAGAAGGACTCACAGAATTTACCATATTCAACAATAACTGCATAGTTAATAGAATCATAGAAAAATAGACCTGGAAGTGACCTCATAGGCTATTTTGTTTTATTCATTTATAACCTTCCCCATCCCCAGTTTGAGAAATATGATTCTGCATTCAATTTTTATCAAAAGGGAATATTTTTAGTATACAGGAGGAACTGCTTGCAGTTCAGATTTATATTTTGAAAACATAATATTTAATTTGAATTTTGAGTACAGATGTACTAAACCATACCTTGCCCAGAAAATTTCCTGCAGGTTAATTTTTGCTACTGGGGCAAATGCTGTGATTTGTATTGGATTCCAGGGCTTTCCTACAGGCAAACACCTGCCTGGAAAACACCTGCAGTCAACCACCTATGGGAAGAACTATACTATAAAACAGAAATACTAGGGGTTAGTATGTGTATCACCAACCTATTGCATGAATAATTGGAAGGGGAAAAAATTAGTGGAAGTAACTCATCGGCCAGAATTCTGGTCTTTGTTTAGCATTATGTAGATTTATTTAATTATAGGAATAAAGCCAAGAGTATGGATGCAAATTATGAAATGCCATATCACCTAAGTAGTTCCATGCATTTCAGAAATGATTGGGGGAAGAAATGTACAAAAAATAATGCTATCCAAGAAACATCACGGGAGTGATTTCTATTTGCTCAGCTGCATAAGAATTCCTGAATTTATTTCACAGTTAAGACTTACAAATTGTGTACTATAAAAATCAATAAAAAGTTTAAAGTGATTTTTAAAAAAAGAGCAACCTTTATATAACTTAAGAAATAGGAACTTTTCAAGCTAAGTGATCCATAAAAACATACATACGAATGCATATTCAGCTTCTAACGTTGGAACATGTTATTTGATAATATAGAACAAATAACATTTTAGATTTCAGGATATGATGTGAAATATCAAATTGTAATAGTTTGCCTCAAAATATATGACATTTAACCTTTTTGGACAACACATTTATTGAACACCTGATTAATCTAGGAGGAGTGAGAATAATATCATTTGACAAATAGTTTTGAAGTGCCATTCTCTACCTTGTGAAAGATGTCATACTTATGGCAATAAGTGGCTTAACTTCTTAACTATTGAGATTCGGAGAACTTAAGGAACAGAAAGACTGACATTATCTGATTATAAGGTTAATTGATTAATTGTATATGTATCACTTATAAAACAAAGACCAATACAAAACAGGGATAAGATGTTTTCCATGAAAAAATGAAATTTCTCAATTTTAACTTCATCTGAAATATACTACCTTTCCTTTCAAAATTAAAAGAAGAAAAAATACCATACTCCAGTTTTGTGCATACATTACAGCAACCCCCAGGTCCTTCTTCTGGTTCAGTGTGGAAAAGCAAAGTCAACTTTCTAAGTAGCTAAATCAAGAAAATTGGCATAGCATAAGCTGTTTCTGGATGACCGACAGATTTAGGTAGCAGTGAGATTTTATGCTAGGATAGACAAAGGCATATGGATTTTTCAGTTCAAGGAAAAAGAAAGACAGATATATTTTCATAGTCTAGGGCAAACCAGATGCTGTTGAATGTTCATGAGTAGTTGAGGAAAATTAAGCAGAGACCTTGGTAGAATTCATTTAGAGTCACAACCTGAACCCATGGATATTTATTAGTTATTTGATCTGTCTGTAAGTTCCCCTTTGAGTAAAGTGGCTGAACTAAGTGGTCTATGTCCATTTCTTTGTTCTAAGATTGGATTGAGTCAACTATGTCAATAGCAGTCTACATATAATCAGCTAACTTCACTCCTTTCAGTACAACAGGGTGTAGCAAGGGCCCCATAGGAGTCAAAGAGACAAAGAATGCTACTACTCTGTTCAATGGGACCAAGTAGGAACAGAGGAGCGGACTAATCCCCAACCCCCCTTTCATAATTACTGGCAAGGTTTATGACAGTTCAGAATTCAGCCTCTAAGTCAGAGAACAGATTCTGTATTTTAGTACAGTAACTAGGTCAAATGACCAAATACGATAATGCATTCTTCCTATAAATAAGAGAGCTCAGAGTGACCCTTTTCCTTGAGAGCATGATTAAAACTCTTATAATGAATCATCTACATTAACCTTTCATTTTCTGTGAAGCAAAAATTAGTTTAGTTCATATTCATTCTACTATAATCTATAGGATGCTTCTATTTATATTCACTGTGCCTTGCCTGGTAAGAATCACACTCTGAATCTATATGTTTTTGTAGAGTATTCTAACAAGGATTAAGAAGTCAAATACTGTAGTTTTGTTTATTGTGAAAGAATAAACATTTTAGTTAAAGTAATATTGGCTTTTGGTTTTTAATATGTCTGTAGGTGTAGAGTTAATGGAATTACGGAAACTCTCTAGAGGTATTTGAAACTCATGAATCACGTGGATGTTTTTGAAAGGTAGTGTTAATAATATTACTGGATTTCATCATATATACATACAGTCTTGGAAACAGCAAATGAATATTGAACTAGAAGAAAGGAGACTTGAGTGCTGATTGATCCTCTATCTTTTGACTGTGCCTGTGTACATGTTACTCATAGCATCTTAGAATTTATGGGTTGGGAGCAATATTTATGTTATTTAGTAATAACATTTTGTCAATTAGAAAAGGAGAAACAAGAAATCATAAGGGATTTGTCAAATGTTATTAAATTAATTAGAGAAAGAGTTGAAAACATATCTCAAAAGTTTCTTGACTCCTTGCTTGATGTTCTTTACAGGTTTTTAACATGGATCCATGAACTTTGTATTTGTGTATGCATATAATAGCAGTATTAAAATGCCTAATATTTATACAGTATTTACTATGTTCCAGTCATGTATTAAATGTTTTATGACTTTTATCTCATTTGATTCTCACAATAATCTTGGGAGGTAAGTGCTATTATTATTTCTATTTTTAGATGAGAAATCTAAGATAAAGAGATGTTAAATGACTTGTCTGAGATTACAGAGCTGGTAAGTGTCTAAGGCCATATTTGAACTTCAGTCCCTCAAACTCCATATCCAGTACTGCCGAAACTACTAATGTGTATACGTATATATGTGTGTGTGCATGTTTATATGTATTTGTATATGTACATGTGTATGTGTATGCACATGCATAGGTATATTCATATGTTTGTGCAAGTATTATATGTGTGTACGTGTGTGTGTATATATATATATACACAAATGCACACATAAATATCTATCTACATGTCAATTTATTAATTGTTTTTGTATCTCTCTATTACCATAAGTTTTATACATTTGAAAATATTACTTTGAGGAACCCATAGGTTTTATCAGATTGCCTGTGTATTCTATGATATAGAAAATGTTATTAACCTCTGAGCTAGATGATAGTTCTTCAACAAGTCTTGCGGAATGGATAGGAGCTTCTTTCCGTCACAGCTGTTGGTCCTAAAGTGGTTAATTTTGAGACATAAAAGAGTAGTCTATATTCACCCTCACTAAAGAATCAAGTCCTACTTATTCTTCAGATCTTTTTAATCTGACTTGCAAGTCCAACCTTTCTTTATAACTCTCCTTGGCAATCATGATATTACACATTCATGCTTCTCTTCCCACTTCTCTGTAATCAAGTTTACATCCATACTGTGCCTGGTGCAGTGGTAATCTCTCTGAAAAGGGGAATAAGAAACCTGACATATTAGGAACAACAGATTAGGTACTTGCTATTAGGCTTTCTGGTCAACAAAGAATACTGCAGGTCAAAACTCTATCCCAAAACTATAAAGGAAAAAAAAAATATATTACTACCCTAGCTAGGAAATGGGGCAAAGTTCCCCTAACAACTGAGTAGAGTTAGTCAATTCATTATCCTATTACTAGCACAGATTCAATTATCTAATCACTTGAAGTTACTTAGGGGAAAATTTTCTTCCCCTGGTATCATTCCTTCATCTTTTACTTGATCATCACCATTCTCTTCAGTGTAACTCCTATTGTTTAATAATCAAGCAGAGATCCTTTTTCATATTAGATCTCTTTTGCTCCACTTCTATCACTTTTTACTCATGGAAACCTATTCATTCCAAGAATATGTTGCATTCCTAACCACATGGCATAGTGCATTTGGGAAGATTTGGGTTCAAATCCTACCTCAGATATTGTGATTTGAACATGAAATTTAACCTCTGAACCTCAGTTCCTCAAATTAAAAATGAAAGAGTTGTGATAGAATGACTTATGAGCTTCCTCCTAGTTCTAAATTTTGACTCCTATGGTCTTCTTATATCACTCCTTGTTCTTTACTGATGCTTTCAGACTTGTGATCTAATCATCTCCCAAAAGTATTCATACTACTCAGTACGAATTCTGAAATCCATTTCTCTGACTATTCTTCCCATCTTTCTTCCCTCCAATAACTTCTTTCTTGTTCACTACAACTTTCACTGCATTCCTTTCTGGTCGCCATGACCATGACATTTGTTCTAGATTTACTTATCTCCCTTTTAAACCACAGTGCAATAATTAACAACTTCCAGTTTGCATTGTCCTCTTCCCTCATATCTTTTCTACTTTCCCAATTAATCCCTTTTGAAAGAAACAATACTGGGGGTTGAGCCAATATGGTGGAGTAGAAAGACTCACGTACGCTAGCTCTGAACCCACAGCCCATATATTTCCTGCAAGAAGAACTCCCCACAAATTCTGGATCACTGCAAGGCACGCAGATACACAGTGGAAAAGATTTCCGTTCCAGAGAGCCCTGGAGAGCCGTCCCCACGGTCCATCACACTCCAGAAAGCAGAGCCCACCCCTTCCCTGCCTGGGCCGAGCAGCCCCAGAGGAGCAGATCCGAGCAGGCTTCAGGGACAGAATCTCCAGCGGCCGGGAAAGTCCCTCCACCCACAGGTGCTACAGGTCAGTGAGAGAGACGTCTGGGCTGGCCGAGAGGGTAGCAGGGTGTCTCTGTGACTCAGGCCCCATTGGGAGGCAGCAGCAGAGGCATTGGCAGAGGCATCTGTGGGGGCAGTAGCGGCTGCCCCCAGGACTCCTTGAGCAGGCAGGATCTTCATTACTGAAGGTCTCTGCATAAAGCCCCTGAGGGAACTGAGCCTGGGAGGTGGCCCTGCCCCCACCCCAGCACCAGAACTTAAGCTCACATTGAATAGCAGCCGCTCCTGCCACGGAAAACCTACTTGAATCTCAGACCCCAAGCACTAGCTGGTCGGATCTAGGTGGGCGTGCAGAGGAATCTCAGAAGTCAAGTAACTGGCTGGGAAAATGTCCAGAAAAAGGAAGCAAAATACGACCATAGAGAGCCAATTTGAAGGGGTGTCGATGTTCCCGCCTTTCAATTCTGATGATGAGGAAATATTCTTACCATCAGGGAAAGACATGGAGGGCAGTGCCTCTGTATCCCAGACACCCCAGGTGGATGTACAGTGGACTCAGGCCATGGAAGAGCTCAAAAAGGATTTTGAAAAGCAATTTAG
Organism: Bettongia penicillata ogilbyi; assembly: GCA_023548195.1. Lineage (NCBI taxonomy): Eukaryota > Metazoa > Chordata > Mammalia > Diprotodontia > Potoroidae > Bettongia > Bettongia penicillata. Next base: position 2,312,281 of record JAJHZJ010000112.1, on the reverse strand, counting down.
ACCGGTGGGGGAAAAACTGGGAAGAGAAATGAGAGAGATGCAAGAAAAGCATGAAAAATGGGTCAATACCTTGCTTAAGGAGACCCAAAAAAATGCTGAAGAAAATAACACCTTGAAAAATAGGCTCACTCAATTGGCAAAAGAGGTTCAAAAAGCCAATGAGGAGAAGAATGCTTTCAAAAGCAGAATTAGCCAAATTGAAAAAGAGGTTCAAAAGCTCACTGAAGAGAACAGTTCTCTCAAAATTAGAATTTAACAGATGGAGTCTAATGACTTTCTGAGAAACCAAGAAATCACAAAACAAAACCAAAAGAATGAAAAAATGGAAGAGAATGTTGAATAGCTCATGGGAAAAACAACTGACCTGGAAAATAGATCCAAGAGAGACAATTTAAAAATTATGGGACTACCTGAAAGTCATGATCAAAAAAAGAGCCTAGACATCATCTTCCATGAAATTATCGAGGAAAACTGCCCTGATATTCTACAACCAGAGGGCAAAATAAGTATTGAAAGAATCCATCAATTGCCACCCAAAAGAGATCCAAAAAGAGAAACTCTTAGGAACATTGTGGCCAAATTCCAGAATTCCCAGCTCAAGGAGAAAATCCTGCAAGCAGCTAGAAAGAAACAATTCCAGTATTGTGGAAATAAAATCAGGATAACTCAAGATCTAGCAGCTTCTACATTAAGGGATCGAAGGGCGTAGAATAGGATATTCCAGAAGTGAAAGGAACTAGGGCTCAAACCAAGAATCACCTACCCAGCAAAACTGAGTATAATACTTCAGGGGAAAATATGGTCTTTCAATGAAACAGAGGACTTTCAAGCATTGTGATGAAAAGACCAGAGCTGAAAAGAAAATTTGATTTTCAAACACAAGAATGAGAAGAAGCATGAAAAAGTAAACAGCAAAGAGAAGTCATAAGGGACTTTCTAAAAGTGAACTGTTTACATTCCTACATGGAAAGACAATATTTGTAACTCTTAAAATTTTTAAGTATCTGGGTAGTTGGTGGGATTATAGACACATACATACACACACATGTATACGTGTGCACGCACACACACATACACACATGCGTGCACATACAGAGATAGAGAGCACACAATGAATTGAACAGGATGGGACCATATCTTAAAAGAAATTAAGGTAAATGATGAGAGAGAAATGCAGTGGGAGGAAAGAGGGTGAATTGGAATGGGGTAAATTATATCTCATTCAAGAGGCAAGCAGGAGATTTTTTAGTGGAGAGAAAAAGAGGACAGCTGAGAGAAAAAAACAAGAAGTTTACCCTCATCACATTCAACTAAAGGAAGGAATAAAATAACACACTAATTTTGGTATGAAAACCTATCTTACAATACAGGAAAGTAGGGGAGAAGGAATTAATGAAGGAGGGGATGATGGTAGGGAGGGCAATGGGAGGAGTGAGCAATTTGAAGTCAACACTCGGGAGTGACAGGATTAAAAGACAGAATAGAAACAATGGGGGCAGAATAGGATGGAGGGAAATACAGTTAGTCTTACACAACACGACTATTATCAAAGTCATTTGCAAAACTATACAGATAGGGCCTATATTGAATTGCCTGCCTTCCCAAAGGGAATGGGTGGGGAGGGAGGGATGGGGAGAATTTGGGACTCAAAGTTTTTGGAACAACTGTTTATTATTGTTGTTGCTTACTAGGAAATAAGAAATACAGGTAATGGGGAATAGAAAGTCATCCGGCCCTACAGGACAAAAGAGAAGATGGGGACAAGAGAAGGGAGGGAGGATAGAAGAGAGGGCAGATTGGTGATAGGGAAAATTAGAATGCTTGGTGTATTGGGGTGGGGGGAGGGGATAAAAGGGGAGAAAATTTGTTACCCAAAATTTTGTGAAAATGAATGTAAAAAGTTAAATAAATAAAAAGAAAGAAAGAAAGAGAGAGAGAGAGAGAAAGAAAGAAGGAAGGAAGGAAGGAAGGAAGGAAGGAAGGAAGGAAGGAAGGAAGGAAGGAAGGAAGGAAGGAAGGAAAGAAAGAAAGAAAGAAAGAAAGAAAGAAAGAAAGAAAGAAAGAAAAAAAGAAAGAAAGAAAGAAAGAAAAAAAGAATAATAGAACAATACTGGACTTCTCACCTCCTATCTACATCCATTTTCACTAATTGTGTTCAATCCAAGACAGTTGCAGAGGACTCATTTTGGAAAAAATGCTATCTACCTCCAGAGACAGAACTGATCAACAACTCTGATTATAAATCAAAGCATAATTTTCTCAATTTTTTTTATTTTTTCTTTTGTGTAATATGCCTAAAATGGAAATATGTTATGTGATTTTGCTCGTATATTTGATATCATATTGCTATATCCCTCCAAGTGCATAGAGAAGGAATTTGAAGGGATGGGGAAAATTTCAAACTAAATTTTTAAAAACATGTCAAAATAAATAGTAAAATTTCAAATTCAAAATTCAAAATGCCCATGTGTAAATAATAGTTTTTTTCTCTTCCTCTTTCAATATTTTTATCCTTAACCTGCTCAGCCAAATTTTCCTCAATCCCAATCCTTTTCTTCTATCTGCATCCATTACACTCTCTGAAAATCAGAATTTATGTGTTTATGGTGTTCAGGATGACAAGCATTTCTAGTGGGAGGGACTGCAAAACCTTTTTCAGAGCTACTCATCCACTTCTGATGTCCATGGGATTCACTCAACTCTCATCTGTGGCTCCAAGAAGCTGTACCATGCACAGCAGCCACACCCTGATAAACCATCTCAGGAAACAGGCTGAATCAAGTTAAGGGTAAATTATAGCCCTCACACCTGTCAGTGAGGTATCCGGATCTCTATCTCAATCCCAGACAAAATGGGCAGATGAGGACAACTTGTGCCAATATCCATGAAGGCAGCTAAAGTAGGTTTTGTGGAATGCATAAAGCTTTGTCAAGTAGCAAAAACGTCAAGACCATCGACTGCATCTCAGACCATTATAAGTTGTCTAAATTTTTATCCTGATACTGAACTTCGATGACTCAGGAAGACAGAGTGAGGTTGAGTTTATGTGACTCTGTCTTACTTAAACCTAATTCATGTGCAATTCATGACCTTATCTGTCATGTCATTCATTCTCTTTGAAAACGAAAGATAAACAAAACTATTGTTAACATATGCCCAATCATTTTAGTTCTTTATATTCTAATTTTCATCTTCTGTCTCCAACAAGCGCATCCCATACTTTGTTCCTTGTCAACTAAGGATACGTTTTTTTCTGCCAGTTATATACTAGACCTAAAAACATGTCTTCCTTGAATTTCTCCTGCTTCACTCTTCTTAAGCATATTCTTTGTCATCTCCATAATCTTTATTCATCAGTATGAGCCTCTTCTCCCAGTCTACTAATTCTACTGTAGTCTTTATTTTTTCTTTTCATAATTTTGATTCTATAGTTTTTCAGTTACATATATTGTGTGTAGAAAAATGTCACTTGATCTGAGTTAATAATTTGTGATAGGAGAGGAGAAGGGCATGCTAAAGTAGTAAACAAGGTCAATGTGAATAATGACTGAGAAGCCATTTTAGAGAAAATAGAGGTATGTATGATACATCTTACTTTAAAGAAAGGAAAAATCAGGCTGAAACTCTACTTCAAGGATTTACCAGTTTTGTCAACCTAAATATGTCCCTTAATCTCCCTTTCCATTTCTTCCTCTGTATAGTGACAATAATCATAGCATCTGCTTCACAGATGTGAGACAAATTAATCTTTACTCTTCTTTTTGAGGCAGTGTCTTACAACAAAAGGAATATATGTTCTGGTGTCAAAGAAATTCAATTCAAATTTAGTCTCTGATACATACTGTGTGACTTTAGGTAAATCTAATTTTTCTAGATCATATATTTTTTCACTTACAAGATCAGGGGCAATATTAGTGGGCCTCTCAGAATCCATCCAAGTCTACATCTTGAACTTTTAAGACAATCCTAGGCAGCATACAGGATAGCAAAGTTTTGTTTCTTCTTTCCTCCATGGCTGGCCACCCTTAGTTCACCTTACTTTCCCTTAAAGTTTTTTTTTTTTTTTTTTTTTTTTTTTTTTTTTACAATGAATTCAAGGAATCACAAGTGAGGAAAAAAAAAATCATTTCCTGTATTTTTAAAGGCAGGAAATTATGTCCCTCAAAGGCTTAAATTTATAATAATCACCTAATATGTAAAATATCAGGAAAATAGTTACAATGGGGACTTCATTGTATTTAGGAAAGGATGGGAGAAAGGCAAGTTCCATTTAAGCATTAGCAATTTCTATCTCCACTTGTAGCCTGGAGTCTTCCCATTTATGAAAGTGTGATACTTCTACTTAAACATCACAATAAATTCATTATGCCCATTTCTGACACTTGATTCATTTCCACAAATCAGATATCCCAAGACCAATTAAGGTAGTCAATTAATAGCAAAATGGTAAAATTATATTTCACATGAGCTACTCTGTCATGATAAAAATTCAATAATTAGTAGTAGAGAAGATATTTTTTAACCAAATTGTATATAAATTGACAGGAGAACTGTTAAAGTTGAACCTTGATACTATTTTTTTTTAATTCCAAATTTAAAATTTTAAAATGTGTGCAAATTAGGCTTGTAACATTTTTTTTAAACACTGTGAACATATAAGAACTAGTCTGTGGTATTGAATTTGTATTCTTTGCTGTTTAAGTTTTATGATTATTCCAGCATCATTGGCTTTCCTAGAACCAGTATTTTTGTTTTCCTGTTAAAATAATTAGAAAATGTTCAGTGTTATTAGCTATATTAACTATTTTTTACCTACTTTAAGGATCTTTGAAGTGACAGGTTAAAATTTTAATGAAGTTACCTAGCTTTGTCATCTGACTTGTGGAACAAATAGGAGCTCCAGTTCAAGAGATAATCTTACTATCTAAGATATATACATATATGATACAGTTGAAAATAAATTGTCTAAAATTTAAAGAGGAATTTTATATTTCATAATTTGCTATTTGTTACTGGAAATGAGAGTTTGAGAAGTTCATGTCAAATTTTGGAGTCTCAGTTTGCTATGTATAAAATGGCAGAAATTGAATAAGGGTTAGATAGGCCTAATTATTTCAAAAAATTTATTAGCAGTTTGAAAAGCCTATTAATTTTTATGATTTCACACTCATGAATTGTATTTGCCTCTTTTTATATTTCCCCTACCTAGACCATATTGCATGTACTCTGTCTAGGTGGTAATTTCATGCTCTGAGCCTTACCCTCAGAGTCAATCACAGTTCATCTTTGCAGAAGACGTTTAACTCTCTTTTCATTTTGTCTCTTTTCACTCCGAGAAATTGAACTTTTTGTTATTTTTCTCATAGATCCATACCTCAGTTTCAAGTAGAATAGTTCTATTGAAAGTCATTTGAATCTCATTGTGATGATGTTTCCTGTCTCAATCACACACACACACACACACACACACACACATACAAAAGTTGATTAATTAGTGTTTCCTCTATAATAACTACATGGCGTCTCTCTCATGTCTCCTAATCTCCTTCCTCTTCAGACTCTTCTTGTCCTGGTGAAAACCACACATTTTCTAAATATCCCCATTTTCTTCAGTATAACTATGACTCCATCAGAATCTTCAGACCCCCTGGATAGCAAAGAACTCAATCCAAGCAGTTAGTAATAGCATTTAAAAATATTCTTTAATGGACATATAACTGCTCAAATATTGCTTTCTTTCTGGCAGCACTAGTTGTCTAAATTTCACATTTGATGCTAAGTGAAAGGAGCAGAACCAGGAGAAATTTGAACAAAGCAACAAGCACAGTGTGCAAGGAATTTTTTTTTTTTTGGTAGACTTGAAATGCATGGACTTAAAAAAAATTTCCAATGGACTCTTGAAGCAAAACACCTACCATATCCAGAGAAACAACTATGGAATTGGATCACAGAGGGAAACAGATCATTTTCTTTATGCATTGTTTTGTTTTATGGTTTTCCCCATTCATTTTAATTCTGACATGCAACATGCATTTAATAGGAATGTACGTGTCAAACCTATGTAAGATTGTGTGCCATCTCAGAGAGGGAGTGGGAAGGGAAGGAGGAATGAAGGGGAGAGACTAGAAAAAATATCTAAGATATATGGAAGTGATTGTCGAACACTGAAAACAAATAAAAGAATTCAATCAGAAGAAAAAAGAATTCAGAGGAGGAAGAGATCAGCATGGACTAGGATAGTCAGGGAAACGTTTTGTACAGGAAGTGAGAATTGATCTGGAAACTGGAGAAAGACAGGACTTTGATGAGCAAGGAGGAGGGGGGAGGATCTTCAAGCAAAGTAAGCCTGAGTAAATGCTTGGAGTCAGGAGGACACTTAGTTACTCTCTGTAGTTGACAAGCAGGCCTATTTGGCTGAAAAAGGCAGTTTGTGGGAATGCAATGGATTGGTGATGAATGAGTTGCTCATTGTAGCCACAAATATTGCACTTTCTGATAGAGAATAGTATTGACAAAAAACATACACAGAGATCTAAGCAAGCCTCTGTCTAGTCTTCTTAGAAGAAGAAGATTGATACAAATTAAATGTAATGAGAGGGATTATCCAATGAGGGCTCTGTGCTAGAAACATATACCATCTTCCCTGACTATTGACAATCCTCATGAAGGGAGTGATGAGCTTGATTCTGAATGGGTGCAGTGATATGGAACAGGGAGAACCTTGTCCCAATGCAGAGCATAGGTAAGTAGTTTGTGACTGTTTTCTGTTGCCTTTGTGTAATAATCAATGACCTTTGTTTGACTACAGGGTTGAAACAGTACCTAAAACTGCTGTAGCAGGGAAACTCACTTTCTTCTGCCAATGAGCATTAAAGTTGATCCTCAATTCATCACCTTTATGCAGATAATTCTCAGATCTACTTATCCAACCTTAACCTCTCTTATGACTCTAATCCCACATCTCCAGCTTCTTATTGAACATCTCAAACTGGATTTTCAGTAGATATATTTCACTCAACATGTCTAAAACTCGACCTCCAAACCCTCTCTCTTCTGAACTGTTTTATTATGATCTGCAATGTTATTTTAAGGTTAATGGCTGTGAGGGAAAGAATCAAAGACTTTATCCCCATTAATAGGCTTCAATACCTTTTGTTGATTTCTACTGAGGCACTGAATCAGAGCGTTGGACCCTCCAACTCTGATGGGTGTATGGGTGCTCTGATGTGGGGTTGTGCTTAGTAAGTTGTGGTAAGACAGCTGGATCTGTCTGTTGATTTGTGATGTAAATGTTGTTTGTGGTCAGACAATTGGGTGCCCTGCCTATTGGTCTTTCTGCTTCTAAATTTTACTTGTAAATTCTTTTTGTATTTTCCCTGAAGTTCAGGGTGATGACTTTTTTCCCTGAAGTAAGTAAACGACATATAAGTGCTTGCCTGGAGTAAACTGTTTTGCCCCACCCCCCAAAATATAGAAGGAAAGCAACTTTTGAGGGGTCAACAGTCTTCTTTAATCACATACCCCAACAGTGAAAATACAAGCAGAGAAATAAAGACCAACAGACAGGGCTTCTAGCTGTCTGGCCATGAGCAGTGCATGCATCACAGATCAGTGGGCCAGTTCTAGCTGTCTGATCATTGCATACATGTATGGTTGCCAGGGAGAGGGGCACTGATAACTTGTTTTCAAAGTTGCAGGGTTTTGGGGGGCAGGAGGCTCCCTGAGAGCTGCCCAGAGTCTCATCTGGCACATGAACTTTCTTCCAAGGAGTGGGACCCAGGGTAGAACTTCACCTCAAGATTTACAGGGCCTGAGGGCATCAAGACCCTCCTGACCCACTGCCTCATTAACTATTAGCAAAAGGTGTGGGCCTTCCTACAAAACAAAGTCTCCCCTAATCAAACTTCCCTTAATGGGCTCCACCTGAGGACTATTAATGGACAGGGAAGATTTTTAACTCCTTTTAAGCTAAAGCTCATTTACATTACAGCTACTTTTTCTCTGTTATAATCTCCCATTAGAATATAAGCTTCTCAGGGTAAAACCATTTTTCTACTTATATTTGTATTTTCAGTGCTCAACACAGTGGCTGGCATATAGTAAGCACTTAAGAAATGTGTATTGACTTGACTTAAAAAAATAAATTTCATATTTGCTTTGATTATACCTACCTAGTACTACTAGCAACTTCTCACAAATTCATAGAAAATTATTTTGTTAATATAGTGAGAGATAAAAACTAAGCAGGATTGAAATCCTTCTGTACAGAAAATAAATAAGATTGCTTATGATGAACATTTTTTTCTGTAGATAGGATAAAAATTATTTAAGGATCTTAATTGAATTTGGCCCTAAAGATGATATAATATATTACACACACATATATGTATGCATTCATGTGTATACACATATAAAGACTTATAAAATTGATGGAAACACACATGTACATGTAAAGCTAGTATATATGCATTTATGTGTGTATATAGATATATACACATATATGTGTTTGTGCACATATACACAAGGAAAATATACATACACAAATGCATATGTGTGTGTTCTAGCTTATTTTAGATAGTACATGAGATAAGGATCTCAAAATAATTCTTATTATAATTGGAAAAAAGTATTCATCTTAAAGTGTCTGATTTTTATTTTTAATATAAGGATACACACATATGCACACATACACATACACCAACACACGTATGTATATATGCATATGGCTATATATTATTCTACATAGAAATATAAATAGATATAGATATACATCTATTTGTGTATACAGTCATACACATTGCATTTGTGGGTAAGTGTTTTTGTGTCTCTGTATGTAAAAAATACACATATAGAGGCTGAGCTAAAGCTAACGCTTGAATCATGGTTTTCTGACTCTAAATCCAGTGCAACCCTCACTATTCCACACTACAAGGAATTTGCTGACAGCAGGGAAAAAAAAAAAAAAAACTTTACATGAAAGAAGTTAGACAAAATTCTTTGACAGTATTGAAAAGCAGAACCCATACATTTAGTAATGGTGGTGAAGACAACGATGATGATGATGATGATAACAGTGTTGATGATGATGATGATTATTTGATATTGTTTAGGGAAAAAAATAATGGAAGCACAGCCTCAGTGTTTAGAAAGTTATGTTTGAGCTCAGGATGACACGAAACTGAATCATGCCCCAAGACTTACTAGTTGTGTAATTGTGGGGAAGGTACTCAATTGTCTCTTCTTCTATAAAATGAGGAAAATAATAGTACCTATCTCACAGGGCTTACTACAAGAATTAATTAAATATTACTATATTTTAAAATCATATTTAAAACATTAAAGTTTTATATAAATTTTAGCTGTTGTAACTGTAACTTGGGACAATTAGATGTTGAAATTAATGTTTTCACAATAGTCTATCTTCAAGTAAGTTCAAAATTTGAATGTCCATTTTCCTTTATCCTTGGAAATTTGGAAAAGACTTTCATAAAGTTAGACTAGTTTTTTTTGTTGTTGTTGTTTTTGTTGTTTTGTTTTTTCAGATGTTTCAGCTGCCCCAGTAAAGAATTGGAACTAATCACCCTGATTAATGGAGGTAAGGAAAAGAACTCTAGGTCATTTACAAATTACTCATTTGCTTCCTGAAAATAGCTCTGAAATAAAATCAGCTGAGCAGAGGTCTGATCCAAATATTGCCATAAGGATATTCCTTCACCCATGCTCCCCTCTCCAGTTTCTAGGTAAAGGATTCTCCGTAGTATCTCTGTGTAGGTAAATTTATGTTCTATTGAAACTTGATAAAATTATCAATTATTAAGTGCACTGTGGGAATATAGCAGTTTTTTTTAATCAATGATCAGAAAGAAATTATTAAAACCTAAGAAAGAGAAACCAATTGGGAAAAGTACACACATTACAAGATGTGATAAAAGAGAATAAAGAGATCTCTGAGTTTCATAAACACAGAGCTCCTTATTAAACACAACATAATTAAAAATGGACTGGAACACATTTCATGGTAGAAATCAGAGCACAACATGCCATGGTAAATATGCATTTGGTTAAAGATAGATAGATATGCACATATATTATATATATATATATGTATATATACATGTATGTTTGCTTGCATATGCATATGTTTGTCTTATATGTGTATGTCCGTGTGACTATATGTGTATGTGTATATATATATGTATATATATGTATGTATGTATATGCAACAAAATGACTTGGCTAAGAAATCTCATTGTAGATAATATTCCTTTGGGAAATGTAATGCTGCTGCCTCTCATGATTCTACTGTACTAACATTTTTGTAGACTGAGGCAATATAAGTAGGCCTTTTTACTCATTATGTAGAGGCACCGCTCAGTGAATGATGAGGGTTAAATAATAGTTGTAAATGTAAAAATGCAACGGATCTAAGAGAGGAAAATATGAAAAAATGATGTAATTTTTATAATACGGTGTGGAGGACTAAGTTATAAAAAAAGAAAAAGAAAAACAAGACAAAGACATTCATCCTTCCCCCTTCCCTTCTCTGTGCTCTGAAACTAATCCAATAAAAGATGTTGTTAGTCCATCAGTATGCAATCAATAAAAAGTCAGACTAAAACATGAATAGCATGAACTGTCCAATTACAAATGAAGTTCGAAAATATCCAAGAGTAATCCAGTAACCAATTTCCTATTTCCAACTCAGGATAATGATTTCTTTTGTCATAACTAAGTAACAATGAAAAGATTTAAGATGTTTCAGTCTTCACTTTGACAATGTTTACACCTCTTCATCATTTTCTAGTACATTGTCAAAATAAAATTACTTTGTTAAATAGAATTAAATAGATCCTTGAAATGTCATCAGTTAGAAAAGTTAAACTTCATTTTGTAAGTACCTCTCTTACAATGTTTACATTCACAAGGATATTGTTTATTAATTTCCATTTGTTATTTTTAGATGTCAGAAAAAGGACAATGAGTTTTGTGCAGGTTCTTTTGGAGATCACCCATGAAAATAGTTTTATTCTTTGCTATAAATATTTCCCTCCTCCCACCCCACAGTGATTTGTAAAGGTTATTGGGCATCACTTAAAGATAAAAACATTTTTTGAAAAATAAATATATTTTAACATCAATTCATTTTAGCATAAATTCATTCTTGAATAATAATAAAAAACACCTGGTTTGTTTGCAAAATATTTTATATAGACTCTATCTACCTTGTTCCTTCTATACATTTTGTGAGCTAGCCAGTATGATTATCCCCACTTAATAGACAGTAAAACTGGGAAATATTAACTGATTTATGCAGGACTACACAGCTAATGAATGTCTGAGTAAAGCTTTGAATTCATATCTTTCTGATTTTCATTACAGAATACTATCTATTATAGAATATAACATTCAAATATTCCATATACCACGGCAAATCATCATCATCATCATCATCATCATCATCATCATCTCACTTATCCTTAGCATTGTAATATAGGAAGTTCCCTAAACTAATGAAAAATGATAAGTCTTTTTGAATATGTTATCCTTGCCATCTATGCACTTATAGAAAGCGGTTTAGATTTAGTAGATTGTGAAGTGATTAGAATTCTAGTATGAATTCATCATATGTGTGATTATTTATGAAAGTAGATACATAGCTTGATATATAGATGTATGGGTGGATAGATTGATAGATAGATAGATAGATAGATAGATAGATAGATAGATAGATAGATAGACAGATATATAAATGTTTGTCAACTTTGGAATTGTTAAAACAAATGTAATATATGAAGGTTATGGAAAGCTCTTGAACCATAAGAACAGGAAAATATGAAGAGGACTTTTTAAGGATGGTTTGGAGTAGAGAGAGATATGAGGCTAGCATACACATCATAAGGTTAGTGCAACAGTCCAGACAAGAGGTGATGAAGATCTAAACTATTGTTAGCATTGTCCAAGGAGCAAAATGGTCATGTTAAAGAGATGTCGCAAAGGTGCAATTGAACAGGCCAAGGCAACCGTTTGGATAGGGAGAGTGAAACATAATAAGAAACCAAGGATAATTCCAAACTTATGAGCATGAAGAATGAGAGAAGGGTATTGTTCTACATAGGAATATGGAAGGTAGGAAGGGGAAGGAGCTTAGCAGCAAATAAAATGACTTCTGTTTTGGACATGTTTAGTTTAAAATTTTTTAATGGTCATCTAGATTGAGATGTCTGAAAGGCAGATAGAGATGTGAAGTTAGTATTAGCAGAGAGATGGTAGTTTAAATGCATCAACAATTAGGAGATCATTAAATAAGGTAGTATTGAGGGAAAAGAAAAAAATGATCCAGGGCAGAACGTTCTTTGTCACTTAAACTTAGGGGGTATGACATAAATGAGCTTTCAGCAAAGAAAACAAGAAGTAGTCATCAGAGAGGTAGCATGAAAGCCATGAGAGAATGGTGTTCAAAAAAAGAAAACATATTAGAGAGAAGGGAGCATCAAGGCAGAGAGAGGGATCAACAAAGTCAAAGGCTGTAGAGAATTAACAAAGTGTGAAGACAGAGAAAAGGCTTTCGAATTTGACAAAAGATCCAAGATATCCAAGATACCAACAAGTCACTGGTAACTTTAGCCAGAGCATTTTTGGTGAAATAAGTTTGGAAGGCAGATTGTAATTATTTAAAGGAGAGAATAAAAATATCATTGAAATTGATAACGTGAGTTTTAATCAAAGGGAAATAATCAACAATCCACAAATATCATTGCAAACTTTATTATGTGTCAAGTACTCTTAGGTGCTGCCCCTAGAAATGCAAAAATAAAATAGACCTCTCCAGGATCATAAATTTTAAGAGAGAAGTTAGAAGGGACAAAGAAGGGACTTGTCAATTTTTTAAATATCTGAAGGGATAGGAAAGGAGACTTTCTCTTTTTTACAAATGAGAATATGGTGATCAATAGTGATGAGTATACATCTCACAGATAACTTGATATCATTGGAGTCACAAGAACAAAAGAGACAGAGGAGGAATTATAGCAAAAGATAAAACTGATCATTAGATTGTCAGTAGAGGAGAGAGATAAAACAAAAAAAAATAAAGGGTTTACAGTAACTTTGCTATAATTTAAATAATATATTTTCCCACTACATTTTGATTTTTATATTCTTTCATGAAAAATGCTGGCTCAAGTTTCCAACGGATGTATATCTATTTGTTTATAAATTAACTGATTCACTGTGGAGTCAGAAAACTTGGGCTCACAACCACTTGCTAAATGTGTAAGTATTATAAGTCACTTCATTTTCCTACTCTGCTGATCTTTAAAATGGAGATACTATTTTAAGAACGTATTTTGCAAAGTATTGTGAGGATCAAATCTGACAATAAATAATGTATGGATAATCAGTTAATATCATTTCTTTGGACTTTAATGAGGGTCAGAGTCTGAATTAATCAGTTTCTTTGTTCTCTGACTCAGAGAATATCTCTTTCTATGTCAAAAAATTCAGATGTGGCTGACTTAAATCCTTTTTTCCTCTATTTAAGGATGTGACCCTTAACCCAGAACACTATCTTGAATAATAATGGGACTTTTTCATATCTTAATATTTTGTGGAAATGTACTGTTGTTGAGGTCTAGGAACCATATAGAGGTTTGGGGTGCTCAGGACCCCTAAATACTGACACACCAGGTCCTGCCGAATGAATTTGACTCAAGACTTACAAAAAGTTCACAATATTGGGTTGACTCTTGAAGAGGTGTAAGCATTTTGTGACACTTGTATTGCCAAATGGGCCAGATAGAATCTTAGCTAGACAGAGTATGAGCTGGACTCAATCTGAGTGCATTCATGGACATGAGATGAAATTTATATGCAGAAACACTGGGAAAGTTCTAGAGGGGGTCTTGATGAGACTTGGGTAACTAGTGATGGAACCAACTGTGGGAAACAGCTGGAGTCAATTGGGAGTATGAGACCAAGGAGGAGGGCTTGGGTGGGAAGCCGGTGGGGCAATCAAGAGGTAATAGATAATGGAAAGCCAGACTAGGCTAAAGGTAACAGATTTGATTAAGGCCAGATTAAGTGGGAAAGTTCAAGGAGGTTCCCAGAGTCGAACCCCATCACTATGTTATGGCATGCTAATGGTAAAGAAAACACATCTCCTGGGTCATAATTTCAATTGACATTTTGTCAGTTCTCTTACTGTATTTACCACCTATTCAATTAAGAAAATTCCTTTCTTGTGGTGTAGTTAATAACATATAGAGACCATAAATCTGAGGGACACAAACATCATAGGATTATGCTGAAACAGATTTCAGTCTGGTCATTCTTGTATCAGTCAGTCTTAACTGACATTTTGGCTCCTTGTAAAAGTTTACTAGCTTAGACTAGCTTAAAGAGCATAAACTACGGATTAGCATATTGCCTAGCCATATTGCCTCCTTTAACCAAACTTCCAGGTCAACAGTATAAACCAAATTTTTGTTGATGGGAAGGGGGTATGTCTTGTTGCTGTCTAGTGGCATTTTATTCCCTCTGTTTAGCTTTCTCAAAAGTTCATCCTCCACCAAAAAAACTAAATTGTAATAGAATTACATGAAATAAAACTAAATCTGAGCATATTTGAATACATTGTATTCTGAAAGGGCACTCTGAGTCTACACCTGCATGCTTAAGTACCACTTAATAGCAATTTAAATTGGCCTCTGTATTCCCCAGGCTGCATGACTGGCCAAGTACAGGATAATTCTATTGTTCAAAAGTATCAAGTGTGATTAATTTAATTATTCCATAGAGTACAGCATTAAAAAAATAAAAGGTTCTTTAAAATGTTTTCTAGATTGAATTTCTCAAGCTGTTTTTATAAAACATAAAAATGCCTAACCATGAAACATCAGTTCAGAATATAATATGATAAATAAGAATCAGAGGAATGTGTACTCATATGCAAGGAGGCTTGACTTTGTTTTACATACATTGGAACAAGAATTGCCTCTAGACTCAGAAAATCTAGGTTCAAAGTCCACTTTCGACAGTTACTATTTTTGTAGTAGGCTGGCCTCTCCTTTTCCCTAAGTCTCAATTTCCTCATCTATGGATAAAGGAGTTAGGACACTAGAAGAAAGATGCTGATGAACCATGGATTCCATCTCTTTGATCAATTAATCAACAAGTATTTAGTAACTGATTATTATGTTCTTGATGCTCTTCTACCTACTGACTTCAAAGGAATGGGCTATAAACGCAGATTGAAATATAAATTTTAGATATGGCTACTGTGTTTTTATTTCTTGCTTGCTGGTCTTTGTTTTGGTTTTTCCTTTAATTATGATTATTTGTTACAAAGCAAGTCACACATAGAATGATAATGGTAGTAACAGAGATAAAAAAAATCAATTAAACACTTTGAAAATGCACAAAAGGGAGTAACAGGAAGAGGAAGAAATAGACTTAATTTATTGATTTTTTTTTTCCCCAGCTCTGAGCCCTAGGCCTAGAATTGGCCCACCAACTTTTATTTCCTCTCTAGAGGAAATATTCCTTTGACCCTGAGTGTGGGTCGCAGGGCACAAACTTGAAAGGGGTGGACATATCCATTCAATTTGACACCTGAAGAACTAGACAAGTTCACAAGAGCTCCTGCTGCCCCTGATTTTGTCCCTCTGCAGCAGGGACTCGATTTCTGTAGTAATTCCCCTGGGAAGGGCAGCTCCTGGCATCACTGGAAGTATCTGCTGATGTTGGTTTTGCAGAGAGGGGAAGATGCTTCACTGGGGGTGGAGGGAGTGGGAGACCTAGTCCCATCCCTGATTTTGGCTCTGAAAAAAACTCCTGAAGCCTTGACCAATGTGTCTTTTCGCCTGAACAGAATCCGTGAGTTTTGGGGGCCACTGCTCAATACTGGTGGCTGGCCCTTTAAATGTCTGTCTCAAACTGTGATTAGTCATGGTTTCCTGGCTTGTCCTTATGGCTGTTGGGTACATATTTCAGGTTCATTTCAGTAGGAGTGCAGGAGGCTGGAAACCCCAGGAAATCTGAACAGGTCCTGGGGAGGGGTTTTGGGCACTTCTGAGTTGCCAGATTCCATCACAAATTTTCGATCATAGGTGATCCTGGTATCTCCTGGGAGGTGCTGAAATCCCCAGGCAGTGCCTGGAAGTGGTACACTCTTGCTCAGTACCAGTCATGTGCCTACGATGGGATAGCTCAGTGTCTGGCCTCAGCTCCCACCAGCAGACATGGCCTTGCCCTCGCTGCAGTAGGGGACCCCCGGTAAGAAATAGACTTTAAAGACAGTTTTGCAACCATTCCACTGAATTACCAATTTGAAAACAAAGTGTAGCAGATATAATACATAATAAATATATTCTACAAATATATAATAGATACATAGTTTAATGAAAAATCCTCTTTTTCTCTCTTGTGTATTATTGAAGGAAACATGTTAATATTTTTCAAGATTATGATAATCCAAAATAAAATTTTAAAATAAAATATGGTACTTGAACTAAAATATCTTTGAGGTCTCTTCCAGCTACAGAAGCATTTATCTAAGTATTCATTAAATAATGTTCTCATAAATGAACATTTTTTATGAATAAGTGGAAGAAATCATATAACAAATCAAAACATAACACACATGTATACACACACACACATATACAAACAAGATCTACTACATTCTGCAAATGAATTCCATAGTTCTTTCTCTGAGTGTGGAAGGCATTTTGCCTTAGAAAAACATTGGGAATTATTATTATTATTATTTTAAGTTCCTGCATTATTACAAAATTCCAAGCCTACCAACAAAACTCCTCATGCTGTGGTAGTTGCTGTGAAAAAATTTCTCCTAGTTCTGCTCCTTTCACTCAGCAACAGATCATGTAAATCCTTCCAGGCCTCTCTGAAGTCTTCCTGTTCATTATTTCTTATCATGCAATAGTACTCCATTACATTCATATACCACAACTTATTCAGCCATTCCCCCAATGATGGACATTCCCCTGATTTCCAGTTTTTGGCAACTACAAAGAGTGTTGCTATAAATATTTTTGTACATGTGGGACCCTTTCCTATTTTTATGATCTCCTGGGGATACAGTCCTAGTAGCGATACTGCTGGGCCAAAGGTATGCACATTTTTGTATCCCTTTGGGCATAGTTCCAAACTGCTCTCCAGAATGGTTGGATGAGTTCACAGCTCAACCAACAATGAATTAGTGTTTCAACTCTCCCACATCCTCTCCAACATTTGCCATTTTCCTGTTCTGTCATGTTTATCAAACTTATAGATGTGATGTAGTACCTCAGAGATGTTTTGATTTGAATCTCTCTAATCAAAAGTGATTTAGAGCATTTTTTCATATGATTATAGATATCTTTAATTTCTTCCTCTGAAAATTGCCTATTCATATCCTTTGACCATTTATCAACTGGGGAATGACTTGTACTGTTGTACATTTGACTGAGTTCTCTATATATTCCAGAAATGAGGCCTTTATCCCCAAGATTAACTGTAAAAATTCTTTCCCAATTTACTACATCCCTCCGAATTTTGGTGTAATCAAAGTTATCCATCTTGCATTTCATAATGCTTTCTATCTCTTCTTTAGCAAAACATTCTTCCCTTCTCCATAAATCTGATACACTATTCCTTGCTCCTCTAGTTTGTCCATGGTATCAATCTTTATACCTAGATCGTGTACCTATTTGGACTTTATTCTTGTGTATAGTGTCAGGTATGAGTATATGCCTAGTTTCTGTCACACTGTTATCCAGTTTTTCCAGCAATTTTTGTCGAACAGTGAGTTCTTATGACAGAAGCTGGGGCCCTTGGGTTTATCAAACAGGAATTTGCTATATTCCTTGCCTACTGTGTCTTGAGAGGAAAGTCTATTCAACTTGGCTACCTTCTGTTTCTTAGCCAATACCAAGTGGTTTTGATAATTGCTGCTTTATAATACAATCTGAGATCTGGAAGCACTAGGCCACCTTCCCTAGCATTTCTTTTCATTCGTCCCTTTGATACTCTGGACCTTTTGTTCTTTCAGATGAATTTTGATATTATTTTTCCAAATCTAGAAAATAATTATATGATAGTTAAATTGGTATGGCACTAAATAAGTAAATTAATTTAGGTAGAATTGTCATTTTTATTATATTAGCTCAGCCTATCCATGAGCAACTGATGTTTTTACATTTACTTAAATCTGAATTTATTTGTGGAAAAAGTGTCTTGTAATTGTGTTCATATAGACCCTGGGTTTGTTTTGGCAGGTGAACTCCCAAGCATTTTATAGTGTCTACTGTAGCTTTAAATGAGATTTCTCTTTCTGTCTCTTGCTGTTGGACTTTATTCCTAAAACCAAGAATGCAGAACCTTTGTGTGGGTTTATTTTGTAACTTGCAACTTTGCCAAAGTTGTTTATTATTTCAAGTACTTTTTTACTGGTAGCCAAATGGAATAGACTTTCCTCTCAAGACACAGTAGGCAAGGAATATAGCAAATTCCTGTTTGATAAACCCAAGGGCCCCAGCTTCTGTCATAAGAACTCACTGTTCGACAAAAATTGCTGGAAAAACTGGATAACAGTGTGACAGAAGCTAGGCATATACTCATACCTGACACTATACACAAGAATAAAGTCCAAATAGGTACACGATCTAGGTATAAAGATTTTTACCATTCTGGGATTTTCTAAGTATATCATCATATCATCTGCAAAGAGTGATAACTTAGTTTCTTCTTTGCCTATTCTTATTCCTTCAATTTCTTTATCTTGTCTAATTGCTACAGCTACCAGTTCTAGTAACATATTGAATAATAACAGTGATAATGGACATCTTTGCTTCACCCCTTGACCTTATTGGAAATGCATCTAGCTTATCCCCATTGAATATAATGCTTACTGAAGGATTTAGGTAGATACTGCTTATTGTTTTATGGAAAGTTCCCTTTTTTCCTATGTTCTCCAGTGTTTTTAATAGGAATGGGTATTGTATTTTGTCAAAAGCTTTTTCTGCATCTATTGAGATAATCATGAGGTTTTTGCTGGTTTTGTTGTTGATATGATTGTTAATGCTAATAGTTTTCCTAATTTTGAACCAGCCCTGCATTCCTGGTATGAATCCTACCTGATCATAATGTATTACTCTCGTGATAAGATGCTGTATTTGTTTTGCTAAAATATTATTTAAATTTTTTGCATCTATATTCATTAGAGAAATTGGTCTATAATTTTCTTTCTCTGTTTTGTTTCTTCCTGGTTTAGGTATCAAAACCACATTTGTATCATAGAAGAATTTGGGAGGAATTCTTCTTCCCCAATTTTCAAAAATAGTCTATATAGCATTGGAATTAACTATTCTTCAAATATTTGATAGAATTCACTTGTGAATCCATCTGGCCCTGGAGATTTTTTCCTAGGGATTTGAGTGATGGTTTGTTCAATTTCTTTTTCTGAGATGGGGTTGTTTAAGTATTCAACTTCCTATTCTGTTAATCTGGGCAATTTGTATTTTTTTAAAATACTCACCCATCTCATTTAGATTATTGAATTTGTGAGCATAAAGTTGGGCAAAGTAGTATCTAATATTGTTTTAATTTTCTCTGCATTTGAGGTGAGTTCACCCCTTTCATTTTTAAAATTAATAACTTGATTTTCTTCTTGCTTTTTTAAAGGAATTCGACGAAAGGTTTATCAATTTTATTAGTTTTTTTGTCCATAAAACCAACTGTTGTTTTTGTTGATTCAATAGTTTTCTTAATTTCAATTTTATTAATCTCTCCTTTGGTTTTCAATATTTCTAATTTGGTATGTACTTGGGGATTTTCAGTTTGTTCTTTTTTACTATTTTCAGCTGCATACCCAAGTCATTGATCTCTTTCTCTATTTTATTTATGTAGGCATTTAAAGATATAACTTCCCTTAAGAAGTGCTTTTTCAGTATCCCATAATATTTGGTATGTTGTCTCATCATTGTCATTCTCTTGAATGAAGTTGTTGATTGTTTCTCTGATTTCTTCTTTAACCCACTCCTTTAGGATTAGATTATTTATTTTCCAGTTGATTTTTAGTTTATCTTTCTGTGGCCTTTTATTGCATATTATTTTCGCTGCATTATGATCTGAGAAGGATACATAGATTATCTCTGCCTTTCTGCGCTGGGCTGTGAGGTTTTTATGTCCTAGTACATGATCAAGTTTTGTAAATGTGATATGTACCACTGAGAAAAAGGTATATTTCTTTCTATTCCCATTTAGTTTTCTCCAGAGATCTATCATATCTATCTTATCCAGAATTTTATTTACCTCCTTAACTTCTTTCTTATCTATTTTGAGGCTAGATTTATTAAGTTCAGAGAGGGCGAGGTTGAGGTCTCCCACTGGTATAGTTTTCTTTAAATTTCTTCCTTCAACTCCCCAAACCTCTCCTCTAAGCATTCAGATGCTACAGGACGTTTGCTCTAATTGGGTAACAAGTTGTTGTTTTTGTTTTTTTCCCCTTGTTTACCTTTTTATGATTCTCTTAAGACATGCATTTGAAGATTGAACTGTCTATTGAGTTCTGGCGTTTTGGTCAGAAATGTCTGGATATCCCTTACTTCATTGAATGGCTTTCTCCTTGTCTGAAATATTATGCTGAACTTTGCCGGGTAGTTGATCCTTGGTTGTAGTCCCAGCTCCTTTGCCTTATGGTATATTGGCTTCCAATTCCTTAGCTTTTTTAATGTAGAAGCTGCAAGGTCCTGTGTAATCTGGACTTTAGCTTCTTGATATTGGAATTGTGTCTTTCTGACTGCTTGTAATATTTTCTCCTTCACTTGATAGCTCTGGAATTTAGCAATGATGTTTTCTTCTTCACTTGATAGCTCTGGAATTTGGTAAGGATATTTCTTGGAGTTTTGAGTTAGGCATCCCTTTTGGGAGGGGAACAGTGGATTCTTTCAATAACTATTTTGCCCTCTGAATCAAGCACTTCTGCACAGTTTTCCTTGATGATTTCCTGGAAGATATTATCCAGGATCTTTTCTCCATCATGAGTTTCTGGCAGTCCAATAATTCTTACATTTTTTCTCCCTGGATCTATTTTCTAGGTCAGTTGTTTATCCAATTAGATATTTTACATTTTCTTCTATCTTTTAATTCTTTAGATTTTGTTTGACTGATTCTTGCTGTCTCATTGAGTCATTAGTTTCTACTTGCCCAATTCTAATCTTTATCACATTGTTTTCTTCAGTTATCTTTTGCTTCTCCTTTTCCATCTGTCCAATTTTTCCTTCTAAAGTGCTATTTTCTTCAGTTAATTTTTGTACTTCCTTTTCCATTTGACCAACTGTTTCTTTTAGGGAGTTATTTTCTCCACTTAATTTTTGAACTTCCTTTTCCATTTGTTCAATTTTCCTTTTCAAAGAGATGTTCTCATCAGTGAATTCTTTTTTTATAATTTTAAAATCATTGGCCAGTTTTTCTTCTATTTCCTTCTTCAGCTATTCCAGGAGAGCTATTTGTGCAAGCAAGCATTTCATAGTCCCTTCTGAAGTTTCAGGTGGAAGTACAATCTCAGTACTGACCACTGTGGTATTTGTGTTTTGGTCCTTATCCCCATGGAAAGATTCTAGTTTTTTTTTTTTCACCCCTCTTTTGCTTTTTCTTGTTCATGATGTTGATTGTGTGATGTGGCTTCTACTTCTTTCAATTAGAAGCTACAGAAATTGGTGTTTTATTCGACTTGTGTGGAAAACTTAAAAGCAGGTTTTTGTTTGGTGTTTCCCCATCAGCCCTGGGCTTAGCTTGTTAAGTGTGGTGGAGGGGTGGTCTGGTCAGGGCAGATCTCCGCAGCTGAACTGAGGCAAAGGTAAGCACAGGGGTGATTACAGCTGCCCTATTGTTGTCCTGTTTCCCCTGGAGTACTGAGGCATGCCTAAATGCTTGGCTGGGTTCCCTCCCCTCCTGGGGCTCTTCTCCTGGCACTGAGGCTTGCCTAGGTCCTAGTGAGAGCTTTCTCTGCCCTAGGTCTTTGGTCCTTCTGGGTTGCTGCCACCACAGTAGGAGGAATTCCCCTTAGCTATTTTCCTACACTCAGGTGTTATAAGACTTTTTGCCTCCTCTGTTGTTTCCACTGATGTAGTATTTTTCTGGGAAAATATTTTATGTTTCTTTGGAGGTCATCAAGGGAGGAGGAAAGAGCATTTACTGATCACTCCTCCATCCTGGCTCCCGGAAGTTCAAGTAGGTGGCCTAAGGATGGTTAATCTGCAAGCTGAAAGGCTCAGGAGCTGCTGCACTGATATCTGGTTCTCAGTGACTCTCACTGGCTCAGTTCTTCTGGTCTCCCACCCTCAGCTGCTGCTCTGCTGGTTCCTCCTGCTGTTCTCAGGTTTCCCAGGGGGCCCTTCCACTCTGCTGCGCCATGCACTGTGGGCTCAACCCCATGGAACAGATCCTTCCTGTGAACTTTTCAATCTGTCCTGGGCTCTGCATCCACCAAAGTCTGTCTCCCACTGGATTCCACACCTCCAAAATTTGGTCAGATTTCTCCTTTCAGAGATATGCTTAGGTGAGTCGTTGCTCTCACTCTGCCATCTTGGCTCCACCCCAAATGAACTTTTTAAATATGAAATTCCATTGATTTTCTTTGTTGGGAGTAATAATTTTCCAAATCAGGTCATAATATCCTCTATGGCAGAGTAGAATTCCTTGAGATAAAAGATTGAATGATCTATGGACTAACTTTCTTATTAGGAAACTACACAATTATTTAGGCTACATATGTACCTGATGGACTTTCCAACATAGCAATGATTGTCACTAATCACACTCTTCCAGCACAGTCTTTAAGAAACCAGGTTACTTCCACACAGCAATGAGACAGCAGATTAGGACTCTAATGGAGAAAGTAATGCTAACATATATATATATATATATATATATATATATATATATATATGCCTTAAAGGATTACTGTATTTTTCAGTATAGAGGGAAAAGGTGTCTATTGATGATTATATTGTTATTATAAGCTATAAAATTGAAAGTCCTTCCCTTTCTATTACAGCGATAAAATCTAACTCATTAATTTAGACAATGGACAAAAATTAAGATCACATGTGATTAAGTTATAATACATTTTACAGGGTACAACCATATGTGAAAGAACCATGAAATGAATAACAATTTTGAATTTGAATAAATTACTTAATCCCTTTTATTACCACTTTTTTTCTTCTAAAAGTCACCTTCTCCTTCCTTGCCTTCATAGATACAAACTCTTAGGACTCATTCACTGCCCCTTTAAGAACATAAAAGTTCAAATGTGGAAGCGAGGTCCATGACGAGCTGGTCTAATTTATATATGTAAAAGAATTCCTATTAAATCACATACAACAATAATATGGTCATCTAGCCTTTGTTTACTTACCTCCAATGAGGTAGAAATAACTTACTTACACACCTCTATTTCATGGTATTTTTTTTTCTTGGCATTAACCTTAGAACATTTCTTTGGAACTTCTATCCCTACTCCTTAGTTCTTCACTCCAGAGTCAGATAGACAAATAAATAATTAACTTTCCATGTGACAGATCTTCAAATACTTGGAGGCAGTTATGATGTCCCCTGTAAGTGTTTCTTTATTTTGAAAACCTGCATTTCTTTCGAATAAACCTCCTAACATGAACTTGTGGTCTTTTTCTCATTATCCTTCCCTGGAAACTTTCTAGTATATAATGCTAAGATGGTGCCCAAGTTGAAAATAATGCTATAGATATGGACTGATCAAGGCAGTGAACATAATAATTATCATCTCCTTATTTTTGAAAACTATTCCTCTCCATTGACTCTAAGTGACATTGAATTTCGTGACTGTATAGCATCTTTGTCAATCCCTTCCTTACATACGTGTGTGTGTATGTGTGTGTGTGTGTTAAGCACACACACAGCAGTGAGAGAGAGAGAGAGAGAGAGAGAGAGAGAGAGAGAGAGAGAGAGAGAGAGATTTTAGCAGGATGCTAAAAATTTTTTATCACATCCAAATTACTTTAAAATGACCATTACAATTAGAAATGTCCCTGTAGACTAATGTCCTCATGATTTGAACTCCAAATAATAAAATTTGAATAATAAAACTTCAAATGTTGATTATTATTTTCTACACCTTTCGTGTAATCTCGCATCACATTTTTTGCATGGACCATGCAAAGTTATGTATATAATGAATTATATTTCCCAAATTGCATTCTAAAATACTCTAGGAAAGAGTCCATATATTCTTCACTTCTTTAAATACCAGCACCCAGGACATATAGGTATTTCATTTTTTTTTTTTTGCTTCTAAAACTATTGAACATAGACTATACTATTTATGAGAGTCCATGTTGAATGGTAGCTTATAATCAGATAGAACTACTTTCAAATCCCAAGTCTGTTACTAGGTTTATAACCAGAAGCAAGTCACTTAACCTTTCTAAGCTTTAGTTTAATCATCTGTAAAATGGAAATAATTACACCTTTAGTACTTACATTAGAGGGTTGTTGTGAGACTCACAGGAGGTAATGTATGTAAAATGCTTTAAAAACTTAAAAGTTCCTGCCTACAATCATTGCATGAAAAGCCCAAAATTACATGTTCACGTCTCTCCTCATTCCACTCCTGGTTCTCTGGCCTCTCTACCTTCAAATTCATAGCCTTTTCATTCTAAACATGCCTGTTGTATCTCTATTAAAATTTGCTACCATGCAGACAATATTCCTACTTCCACTTTTATCTCCCTGATTTTAGGTATTCTTTCTACCTATTAGAAAGAAATCTAGAAGGTAGAATCAGCTTTCATATTTCTTTTATTTCTGCTCCCAATACTTAGGAAAGTGTCAGCCACAGTATTGTTGTTCACTAGTGTCTGATACTTCATAACCCAGTAAAAGATATTCTTGAAAAAGATGCTGGAGTGGTTGCCCTTTCCTTCTGTAGTAGATTAAGGCAAACAGATGTTAAGTGACTTGCCCAGGATCACACAACTAGTGAATGTATGAGGCTAGATCTGGGTCTTCCTGACTCTAGATGGAAAGTTCTGTCTACAAAATCTAGATACTTGATATGCCATCCACATAAACATGTAAACCCCCCCCCCCGTGTGTGTGTGTGTATGTGTGTGTGTGTGTGTCTGTCTCTCTGTCACACATCTATATTGTTATTTTCATTTGGTACTCTCTTTTCAACCATGCGTTATTCTATGTTGACACTCATCTAAACTTAACCATATAGGCACACATACATAGGTGAGGGGTAGCTAAGTTGTGCAGTGGATAGAATGAACCCTTTCATAATATCATGCAATCAGTTCAGAAGTGAAAGGAACTCACATCCATTTTGTAAACACATTCATTTTATAAATGGGGAAAGTGAGGTATAGAGACAGAGAATATGTCATTTACCTAATATTACATGCTAATTTTCTGAGGAGAATTTGGATTAAGGTCAGTCATCTTGAATCACTGTCCATCACCCAATCCATTAAACCATTTTCCTTATATTTGATTCCTCCTTCACTAAAAGTGTGATTTTTAGTCCTATTCAGTATCAGCATTTCAGGATTTTGGGAAAATTGCTGTAAGCATATTAAATTGTAAAAATCAAGTCAAGAAACTGGTCAGAATTCAAATACAAACCTACTATATTTTTTGACTACAGTTGAGCACTCGTTTTTTTAACTTAAAAATTTAAAAATATATTAGGTGGTTTATACCTAAATCAAGTTGAAAATTCAAAAGTTGTAATCCAAATTCACGATTTAGATTGCTAATATTTCTGATAATTAAAGGCATTAATACTGAACTCAGCACAGTTAAATGAAATTCATTTTGATAAACATTTTTTTTAATTTCTACCACGTTTAAGTGTTCTATAATAGAAACTACGGAAACAAAAATTTAAAAATAGCATACCCTTCGCTTTAAGATGCTTTCACGACAATAGAGAAGTTAGGACAGATAAAGAAACAACTATAATTTGATTTTTTTTACTTCAATTTGGATAACTTCTTCATGTCTTTGTCATTAGAAAACATTGTAATCTACCATGAGTGTTTTCCAATTTGTCACACTCTTTCACCATTGAAAGCATGCTCTATTTCTTCATCACAGGTGAAAATGTCCCTGAATTCTCTAAATCTAAGAGAACAAATTGAATGGAAATGACAGTGGAATACAAATTATGGGAGATCTTATCAACTTGAAAAGGTTTCAAATATGCTTTTTTTTGACATTGCTTACCACCACAAGATAAGACAGAAGGCAATGATTTTATTTGATATCATTGAATCCCAAGGATCATCTCCTACTTGGCAACCATCAGTCTTCAAATATTTTGCTTTCTACACCCACCTTATATTCTTAACAATTATTGAGGAACTCCCTGCTCCCAAGTTTTTGTTCATGTGTGGTACTATATTTCTAATATTTACTGTATTGAAAATTAAAGTATCTAAGTATTATTAGTTTTAAAATAGTTATCATCTGAATATACCCTGAAATGATTTTTGGTACCACTGGCAGTACTTGAATCACACTTTGGGAACCATTATATTAAGAACTATCAGAAGAAAAACTACACTCATAAACAATATAACAAGTATTTGATATTTTGAAATATGGGAACCATTTAGTCAATTGTGTATTCATGTGTGTATGTATATATACATGTGTGTGTGCAATGACATATATTAAATATTTGATAAATTCTTTATCTATCCGTTGTGATATATATAATTTTATCTATCAATGGATTCAAACTACAAAACTGATTGAAACATAGGTTATTATCTTAGAAATTATAACTATTTTGCTGAACCATTTCAATTGTTGTACCTGGGATATCACTTCTCTCACACTGGACTCTTAAAAGCTACTAAAGTTTTAAGACATTGTATAAGTGAGCCATCCTTCAAAACAGTAGGTCATTGCCCCCCACCTATGTCTCTGCTAAGCATGTTAACATCTCTACTAATCAAGACAGCTTTGTTGGGTATCACTGACGGTTCTATGGACACCAAACTTCTCTTTAATTCTGTCTTCTGAACTTTGATTACAAAGCTAGCAACTCTCTTTTTCCTGGGATATTATGGTAAGAAAGTCTCACCCTAAGCATGGGAAGCTTAGCTCTTTTTCGGCATAATTCTTGGAACAATAAAGCATCATGTCTAGTAAAGAACAGATAACAGATATCAGCCAGATTTATCTCCTAAAATAATTATTGAATTCATATAGAAAACCTTTTCTAAACTTCTATCAACCCTTCATATTCCTAAAAATCATTGAATGCTATTTTCTATCAAAGAGATTAATCTAGAATGGCCTGACTGTCGCAATTCATCAAAGTAACCACAGAGACCCCATTGATAGTAGTAAATCACTGCAACAGAAAGTTCCTTTCTAAACTCTGTAGAATAGGATAAATGAGCTATTTTTTCAATTAAATTTATAATGTTATCATGAGGAAAAACAAAGTAACATATAAATGAGAAAAGATTCAGTCTTTGGAAAAAGAATGTTTAAAAGTTTCTGATATGTCCTGGAGGAAAGTATTTTTTATTTCTGTTTTTAACATTTTAAAATATTACTATTTTAATCAAGATATTAACATTTCAAATATTACTGAATAGCCACTTACTGTATTATGTATGTGTTTCCTATATGAACAGAGTCACACCAGTTATCAGAGTCAGAAATAGATATGTGTTACGTAACTTTTGATGAAAAAGAATGCAGTGCTCAAAGCAGGAGGACAACACAAAATTTAGTCCTTTTCAGACATCAATTTATTAGGATGCAAAATCCTGGGACCTGAGGAGTGGGCAGAAAGTAGAAAGCCAGAGGAAGAATTTGAAACTAGGAAACTCAATAAAAAGGTGAAAAAGTGTGCTTCTATTAATCTGACAAGTGAATGACACAGTGAATACAGAGTACTCAAGAAGGCCAGAGTTCAAATCAACTCTCAGGCAGTGCCTAACTCTGAGAACTTACCTAAGTCATTTAACTTCTGTTTTTCTCAGTTTCCCCAAGTGTAAAATGGGCATAATAATAGCACCTACCTCCAAGTGTTTTGAGAATCAAATGAATAAAAATTTGTAAAGCAGTGGGCATAGAAATGTTCTTTCCTTGTCCCTATCCTAACTTCTCATCAGAAATTCAGATAAAATAACTAACAGGCAAATTGACTCCTGAAAGTTAACCTTTTTGTCTTTTACATTATAATCATGAATATTGCCCATTCTTACCATTTTCTCATTTGTTTCCATAAGCAAAAAGAACCCCTCTTTTCCCAATGTCTTGGTGAAAGTTTTGGAATTAACATCATGTTTTATTCTGCAGATGTCTGTACTACTGCTTGATGTGCTAAAATTTGTGGCAAATCTGAAGCATGGGGATGGACCTCTATCCCCAGGACCTATACCTCTGGAATCTAGTGGATACCAAAAGAAGCCTCAGTCCCATCTATGAGTATTTCATCTCTTGGAAAACACATTTTTATTGCTACTCTGGGAGTAAAAAAGAGTGGGCAAAGCTATTGGAGTGTAGGATCCAGAGATAAACTTTGTGCTATTATCCTATTCAATTTTTCACATATTATTTTGTTTCAAGTCTTGCATCCACATAATAATTCCAGTGAAATACTGGTATAAAAAAGATTGGTTTTTGGATCCGAGAGAAGTTTTAAGTATTTCGTAACTTAATACAGTCAATAGATGTTCCCATTATCCTATGTATTGAAGTAGTCCATCTCTAAATGGCAAAAGATATTATCTAAAATGGTGTCAGTAAAGGCAAAGGTCTAACCATTAGGAAATTGCTTTGTTATTGCAATGACATACTTTGTAAAAAAATAAATCTAATGATATATAATATAGAGTGAAAGTGTGAAGGAGCTAAGATACCTTGTTCACTGTTTAATCCACAAAATACCTGGTAAAAAATAGGCAGTAAATGTTTTCTTTTTAATTTCATTCATTACACTTGAATATTTACTACAAATATGTACACCTAGAAAAATGAATTATGTAGAATATATTCAAGTGTCCAAATATTTTTGTCCCTTTGTAATATATAGACCAAGTCAAGATAAACCTAGATTCACATACAACATAATTATGACTATTTCAAATAGCAGCTTCCCCTTCTAATATAGCCTAAAAGGAGTTACAGGGATCATTTTTCTAAAGTATCATTTTTTCATGTCTAAGAACAGTCATTCTTAATGTTCCACTCAGAATAAATAAAATCATTGGCACTAATTACTTCATAAAATCAAGAAATCATAAAATTTTAGTGCTGTAGAGGACATTAGATGTTGTCTGGTTTAATTCAAGTATTTAACATAGGACAAAAAGAAACTTAGGTCCAAGGAAGGGAGGAGATTTGTCCAAAATGACACAGGGTATATTTAGCAGTGAGATTCAGTGGCCACTCATTTTAAAGAAAAAAAAAAATTTCTACTATTCAGTGTCGATGTAGATCCTCCTATGCCTTATCGCTGTCATGTTTCTGAAAACAAAGGAGGTGAAACCAAATGTTTCTGGGTGAAATACATGAAAAAAATATTTTTCTCATTCCGATGAAAGAACTTTTTGTGCATATTTAAAAGATATAAATTCAGTGTATATTCCTATGTGCTGTACTTCTATTTCCTGCCTCTGGTCAGACCTATTTAATCACAGATTATGTATAAATGATAACAA
Organism: Bettongia penicillata ogilbyi; assembly: GCA_023548195.1. Taxonomy (NCBI): domain Eukaryota; kingdom Metazoa; phylum Chordata; class Mammalia; order Diprotodontia; family Potoroidae; genus Bettongia; species Bettongia penicillata. The sequence goes on along the minus strand of JAJHZJ010000112.1, from coordinate 2,282,552 downwards.
CCGATGAATATGCACAATTGCCCAATTTTCATCTTTATTTAGCCACTAGAGATATCAAATCATAAAAATTGCTTAATACTGATGTCTAGTCAAATGATGCAGATTCTCACTAGAAAAATAAAAACAAAACAGCGCCCAGAATAAGAGGCTTTACAAAGAAGAGCGATTTGTTCCACAGTTCTTCCATTTCCTACTAGCTCCTGTTGAAACCAGCATCTTCTTAACTTCTTAACTGATAGAGAATAAGTAAAAGAAAAAGAAAAACAAGAAAATAAAAAAAACCCTCCTCAATGGATAAACATAAAACAATTCAAACAGAACAAGTTTCCTTGACAATCCACCAGCATATATGTGTTTTTAGGAGCTTACACGTTCCAGTAAATGAGTGCCACAGTTCTCAGTTTACCATGAGATTTTTCAAATCCACTTTGCAATAATTATCTTCTGAGATTGTAAGCCTTACCAGTTCCTCTTCATAAAATCATAAATATCTACAAGACTTACTCTGTTTGTCCTCAGAGAAAAGAACAATAAGCATTGTGTAGAATTTTAAAGAGACTCAATATAAGCAAATTAAACAAACAAAATTCCATGCAATTATAGTTTCCCAAATTAAGATGGGTTGCCTTGTTCCCAGTCACGGGAGTTCTGTAAGTGCAGGATATGTGATCAAGTGGGAATGCTGTAGATAAAATTTCTGTTCTTGTATATATTGAACTAACGATATTTGATGCCCCTTTTAAATCTGAGATTCTTTTGATTTGTGAAAATTTATACACTATCTGAAATGAGAAGAGCCAGGAGAACATTGTATACACTAACAGTAACACTGTGTGATGACTAACTTTGATAGACTTAGATTTTCTTAAAAATGTAAGAATCCAAGGCAACTCCAAAAAACTCATAATGGAAACTGCTATCCATGTCCAGAAAAGGAGTTATGGAGTCTGAATGAAGATTCAAAAATACCATTTGCTCTCTCTCTCTCTCTCTCTCTCTCTCTCTCTCTCTCTCTCTCTCTCTCTGTCTCTCTCTGTCTCTCTGTCTCTGTCTCTGTCTCTGTCTCTCTCTCTCTTCTTCCTTGTGGCCCATCCCATTACTTCTAACTATTTACAACATGACTAGTGTGAAAATATGTTCAATATGACTGTATATGTAGAGCCTATATAAGATTGCATGCCATCTCGGGGTGGATGTAGGAAAAGACGGGGTGGAATTTGTAACTCAAAATCTTATGGAAGTTAATGTTAAAATGTAAAAAATAAATTAATAAAAATAAATTATATTAAACCATTTAAAAAGAAAATCTAAATACTTCATTTAATTTTTGAAAATAGCATTACAAGAAAATTGGAGTTTAATTTGAATGGATCAATTCATTGATTAATACACCCATGTTCTTCCACAAATTCACCTCAAAGAATTCCAAATAAATTCATTAGATCAGATTAAAAATAAGAATTATTTAGAAAAGTGTGATTGAGAGTGTTTATCCGTGTTGAAATGGTAATGGGTAAGGCAGAATCTAAGTGTTATAATACTGTTGATAAGGTGGATATCAATATGAGGCAGACTTGGAAACACTAGATGAGATGTGACTTGAGCTGCTCTTTGAAAGACTGGTGGGATTTGAATTTAGAGAGAAGACTGGGGGCACAATAGAAGGAAATAAATTCATATTCAGGGAAGAAATATAGACAAAGCTGAAAGACCTTACTGCATACTTCTTTATTCACTTTCTCCCCATGTAGAACGATGGCATATTTATAGTAGGCACTTAACAAACGATCAACAAATGGCAATGTATATGTTTATGGCTTGATTTTCATTTTATAAGTTTATAAAATAAATATATTTATTGTATAAATATAATATATATTATAAATATAAAACATATTTTATATTTATTGCTTATAACCTTGATTTTTATAAATTGAATATACAGTCATTTCCCTATTTACATCTCCAGTCCAAGTCATTGATTTCTTTGGGAAACATAACTGTTAAATGAAATATATCAACCAATTTTTATATAGCAACTTGTACAAAATTCTGTGCCCATATTATTCTGTCTGTATTTTTAGCAAGATAGAAAGGTGTTTCATCATTTTCCTCCATCTGGGCACATGCTTAGACCTTAACTATGAAAGAAGTTCTGTTGCCATTTAGTGCTCACAATCACATTATTGTAATTTTATGGACAACTCAGCTAGTCCTATTTACTCGGTTCTTCATTTTTCTTATAAATCTTCCCATATTTCTCTAAATTCCCACTTACAGTGTTTCCTCTGGTGTAATAATATTCTATGATATTCACATATGTCAAAATGTATTCAGTAATCTCCAAGTTAATGTGGACTCATTTTGTTTTCAGTTGTTATTTTCCTCCTCTGGAAAAGAAAACTTTTCTCTATGTAATTGGAGCCTTTTGGGTTTTGTTTTGACTTTGTAGATGGGGCATATAATAAGAACTAACATTATTTAGCATTTTAATGTTTGCAAAGCACTTTGCACATATCAATCCATTTAATTCTCCTAAATAGCCTATACTATTCATGTTATTTTTATCCTATTTTGAAAGCATGGAAAATGAGGTTGAACCAAGTTGAGTGAATTGTAAGTTCATATAGATAGGAAATGTCTGAGGAAGAATTTAATCTCAAGTATCTGGGATTCCAGGTTCAGTGGTCTATCTACTGTACCACAGAGCTGACAGACTAAAGTGTAGTTCAGCCCATTTTACGCAAATGGATAGACAGACAGAAATTTAACTAAAAAGTCAAGTAATTTCAAGGAGTAGCAAAGAACACCAAAAATAATTTCCCACAACATTGATCCAAGGATTTTCCCATGCTATTTATGTTTTAATTTTGAGTTTTGAATTTTGAAACTATAATGCCTTGCATACAGGATTTCATTTGGGGATTTTATAGAATTTGAATGTTTCATTGTCATGACTGATGATGCTTAAGTTATTTTCCTTGAGAAAGAAATCCATACTCTCTTATATACTGTTGTCAAGTAAAGGTTTTATTATTGAACAATACTGTTGTTCTCTTAATTCTGTCATATTATTCCATATCATTCTAATTATTCCATAAATAATAATAATGATAGAACAATTGCCATAAATCATTTTGTCACTTGGATTCATGTGATGCAAAAATTGAATAAATCATGTAATTTCCAATATTCATTCACATCTACACACTGAGATGAATAAACAGTCTGTCCATTCATTACACGATGTTTAGCCTAATGCAATAATTCCCTCATATTTGCTATACTATTTCCAAAGATGTGGAAAAATATCACTCAGCAAATCTCTGATTACAGATGACACTGATTATTTTGGGAATGAAGCCAATGCAAATGAAGAAATATTACCAGGGAAATGACTTCCAGGTAAACCATCAGCTGTCAGCATATTTTTCAAAAGAGATATATGGTCATTTTTCCCCTTTTGTATCTGCACATACTGATTGAGACACAAGTAAAAAAAATGTGTTTGGACTGACTATACAATAGAGCAAAGAAGATGGGAAAACTCCCACACTGAAACTTTCATATATCTGTCACATTAAAATTCAGTCACTTTTATAATGATGCCGAAAGTGTCACGTGATAGCCATTACATAAAATACTGAATTTCAGCATCTGTGATATAAACTACAAACCTTCCGATGAAGCATTTTCACTTGTCCTGGCAAAGATAAGTGAGTGAAGAGACTGCAGTCAGATTACTGACAGCTACATGCAAAATATTTATGTAACCTTTTGTGGATTTCATTGCCAATCCTGAAATTCTCCTACATTTTAAATAATGGTTCTCATCTCTATAAAATAAGAAATGCCTCTATATTTTCAGCAGCCAGTTTGCTTTAGAACATCTCTTTACAGACATACAAGGAAAATGTTCTATGCCCAATAGAACAATACACAGTAAATCGTGTGCTGACAGCTTAATTTAGAATATACTGTTTTCTTTCTTTTTTTCCTCTAGTTTTTGAGTTCTGGCTGCTATTCTATGTTTCCTCTGAATAAGGATGTTCTATACATGCAGTTATTCTCATTTAGATCATATTATTAATTCCAGTGTTATAAAGACAGTAGTTGTATTGCCAGCTTAATCTTTATCTCTCTTATGGATGCACGCTGCAGTCAGGAAATTTCCATCTGCTCCAGCATTTTATATGTGCATATGGTTCAAGCTAAAATGCTTCAGGATCTTGCAGCAAGATGATAGAATGAACATTCTGATTAGTGAAGTTGGACATTTTCCAACAGAGCAAAACTATACTGAAAATAAAAAAAAAAATTAGTGAGCAGAAGGAAGGTAATGATTTCAGAAAGTCATTATTCTTCCAATCATGAACCTCTTTGGCTCATCATTCCAACTTCTTTAGAGGTTTTTTTATAATATTTCCAAGGCTGATTGGAATCAGTGAAAATTTTGCTTTATTTTTAACAAAAGAACCAAAGAATAAATATAATTGGCCCTCTGATTATTTTATTTTTTTGAAATGCCAATCGCTGACATGAGGGAGTGTTTCCTTTGTAAATTTATATCTGTGCAACCAGCAAGGCTTAGTTTCCTATAAAAATGGGGTTTGGTGACCATTTTTGCTTGTTCATAGCTTAGCTTGACATACTGATGTCGCAAAATACTCAGTCTTCGTCCACATTGCAGAAAAGATTACTTTATTGTGGTTCTGTTGCTACTGCTGCAGGTATATTTCTTCTTCAACCCTATACTTGTCTTTTTAAATTCAATACATAGTTACCAAATTGGCTATGTTTACTGTTATAGAAATTTCTAAACTTTCTTGATTAATTTTTGTATGACTGGAGAGCTAGGATTAAATGACAACTGAACACTTCTAATGAGTCAAACAATCAATCAATCAAGTTAAATGTGATTTTTTTTTTAAATTAAAGGAAACTCAATCAATTTAGCAGTCCTCAGAAACCATTTCATAAACAGAGTACTTTTTTGGACAGCAAATATGTTCAAATTAGTTGACACTCAGCTTAACCCTGTGTGTTTTGCAAACCAATACAGAACTGATGGGTGAGTTCCCTTATAACATTTCATGTTGGATCTAATTGAGAAAGAATTTCTTGGAAGGAGTATGGGGAGAGGATGGAAGAATCTTATTGTCTGTCCCAATCTCCACTCCCTCTATCACAGAAGAACCTAGTGAAATTTAGAGAGTGAGGATTTTGGACTTGCCATAGTCATCTTAGTGCCATTGTCCTCAGAACAGCTGAGAAAACATCTGCACAGAGTCAAGAACCAACTGGATACTTTGAAGAAAGCCAATTCTAAGATGCTGTTAGGATTACAGAAGAAAAATTAACACATGACTTACAAGAACCTAATCAAAAAGCTTCAAAAGATGTTATTTGGAGTTTTATGACCATTTCAGAGTGGATTTACTATCCTGATAGGTAATTTCAATGCTACATATTTTCCTATAAATTTATTTTTTACCAGAAATTGTCATTTGTAGAAAAATTTTTCTGTGTGGTAGGAGTCAGCTTTATCTTTTATGGAATACACATGCATCCATTACAAAACAAATCTGAGGGAGAGTGTAGAGATATATAGACAGATAAGTACCTAGATGATAAAAAGCATTTGTTACATCTTTACTACATTCCAAGCATGGAGGAAGGTATTGAGAATACAAATACAAGAGGAAAGAAAAGGATTGTTCTTGCCCCAAAGGAGCATACATTCTAGTGGGAAAAGCCAGCACTTAGAAGGAAACTTGAAGTTTGAAGTAGGGGGGAGATAAAATTATCCAGCTGGAGGGAATCATAGGAGAGGAATGTGACAGACATCCTTGCTAAATGGAGCTTCTGCAAGGAATTATCCAATCAGAGAATGAAGGGTACTCCAATGTATGAATTCCAAGGCTGAAGTGAGGATTTGGGATGACCATCTAGGGCATGATAAATATCAGTTGATAAATATCAACTTGTAGAAAAATGAGATGTGGAGTAAAAAGACTGACAATCCTTGCATTCTAGGAAGATATTCTAAGTGGCTGAAACAAAGTTGAGAGCAAGGGAAAGGGAATATACTAGAACTGGGCAAGAAGAAGTGATGCAGGGAGTCGTGGGCTGAGCCAGTTTTGAAGTAAGCATTGCTGGTGGGTGTGATTCCTGAAATGGAGGGTCCAGGGAGGAACTTAACACTCAGAGGAGGAAATGTTAAGGGAAGAGGTCTTGCTAGCATGAGCAAGTTGCTAAATAGAGATGAAGAAATACTCCTGGGAGTCAAGAATTGAGCTAGGTGTGAAGTTATATATATAACTTCACACCTAGCTCAATTCTTGATTTTCACAATAATCCTAGGAGATATTTGGTATTGCTATACTTAATTTAGAGATGAGGAAATTGAAGTAAACAAAGGTTAAGTAACTTGCCCACAGTCACCCAGCTAGTTAGTGTCTGAGACCAGATTTTAATTCAATACGTGTATATATATATATATATATATATATATATATATATATATATATATATATATATATATATATATATATATTGTGCGTACATGTGTCTGAGGCCATATTTGAATTCAAGAAGATGAATCTTCTAGGCTCCAGGTATAGTACTCTATCTACTATGTCTCATAGCTGATCTATGTTATGATGCATATATACATTCTATGTGTGTGTGTACACACATACAAATATATGTATACACACATACAGATATGTATACATATGTGCAAGATATAATATATACAGTATATGTGCACATTTTATAACATTATATACATGCAATAGTAACAATATAACATTTATATAATTCTTAATATGTGGCAAAATTTTTGCAATTATTATCTTATTTGATTTTCACAATAATCCTAGGAGATATTTGGTATTGCTATACTTAATTTAGAGATGAGGAAATTGAAGTAAACAAAGGTTAAGTAACTTGCCCACAGTCACCCAGCTAGTTAGTGTCTGAGACCAGATTTTAATTCAAGTGTCTCTGACTCCATGACTGGCATTTTGTTCACTACAGCACCTAATGCATATGTATAGCATGCCCATATACTCATACACACACACCTATATGTATACATATTTTATATATATGTATGTGTGTGTATATAATATATACACATATGTATATATAATATATACACATATACTTATCACATATAAATAGTGTATATATACCCTATATATGTATATATATGCAAATATATATATAAACAGGCATGTATGAATTATTATATATAGTTATTGAGTCACATACTCTATATGTGCATATACATGCAGATATATATATATATATATATATGTACGTAAATAAAGAAATGTGATTGTGTGTATATGTCTATGTGTTTTAGCTAAGTAGGAGAATAGGAAAAAAAAATCAGATTGGGAAACACCAGGTAATTCCTTCATGGAAATTATTAACTAAAAATCAAGTATCTGATTCTTATTTAAGATTTGGAAATGTTCACCATTTTAGAATAACCCTAGGCTATTGGTAATTTTTTTTAAATACACAAACATCTGAAGACTGAACATGATCTAGCTATTTTTAATAACTTGGCCTCAGCACAAGATGACACATTGAGTATTTATTCAAGTACTCTCAGCTCACTTAGGAGTTGAACATTTTCAAGGACATGTTTCAGTAAACAATATATGGCTATCATTTGAATAAGTTTGTAATAATTTTAAGATGACAAGAAACCTAGGACAAACCAGGGACAACACACAAATATGTATATGCATACTTGCATAATTACTTATGCATGTGTGTCCATACTTAAAGTCACCTTTGATATTAGATAAGTATATATAATGCAAAGTAATATCTACAATGAAGAGTGGGGGAAAACAAACAAATAAACCATGATTGGTATTGTTGGCAAACACATGGTCTCCTACACAAGTGGAGAGTCATGACAACCCATGAAAATATCTATTTGGAGATAAATTTTTTTTATGGTTAAGTATAGGAGGGAAAGAGAGGCAGATTTTCACAGGTAAACTTTTATAGCATACCATATGCTTATAATCATATAAATAAAAATAGATGTAGTATATTCTAGATGCCACTGTATTTATTGTTACTGACTAAGAAAACTGTTGAATCAAGCAAACTTCCATTTTAAGCTTATTCTATATTAACATTATTCACACAGAAATTACTTGATGTTTCCTATGCATGAAACTCCAACTCCCATTGATTCACCTTTGTTTGGTCTGTCCTCATAGAATGAACTCTGTCTCTTAGAATACCTAACTCTTTCATAGCTCAACTCAAGAAGCAGCTTTTACTTGAATGAGAAATGGTGTGGATGTAAACTAAGATGGAAACTCCATGAGTTGAAGTAAAGGAACAAATATTAGAAATGTTGTGGAGATAAACACGAGATTCAGCCATTTTCTATTAATTAAGAAATTAAATGATTGCCTCAACATAATGAGAATAAAATTGAGGTCAAACAACATAAATTTGACATACATAAATCAGCTCAATTTCATGATCTACCTCCAATTACATTCAGAAGAATAAGAGTAAAAGTAGAGGATCTTGGTGGGGAAATTCTAGAGTTTAGGTTTGTCAAGAGATCAGCAGTTATAGAAAAAATGGGCAATGAATTTAAAATAAACAAAAATTGTAGTATTGCTATTGTTAGCTAAAGAGTCATGATTGGGAAGGGAGGAAGTAAATTCAGAGAGTGAGTAATATCTTGAAAAAATAATTAGGGATTAAGAGATTGAAGATTAATATAGGTTTAAGGCATAGTGTGAAACAGGATGTTATGGTCAAAGAAAGAAATGTTAGCGTTTTTGAGTATTCATATTGAACACTAGAGGGTAAAGGGAAAATGGAAGGTTTGACCATCCCTGCACATTATTGGAATAGTAGGGAGGTATAGGTTATTTGATTTGAAGAGATCAAGAAACTGGAAGATTAGTGTATTTGAAGTAGCATAGATATCAAAGTTGAAATTCTTAAGTATAAAGGAAAAAGTAAGGGAGGTAACAAACACTTTATGAAGGGAAAGGAGGAATTTCTTTGGAGTCATAGACAAGGGCACCACAAAATAGATTAAGAGATAATTTTTAATAAGTGAAATTAAAAGGATGAGACATTGTTAAGGGATCTTTCAAAGGGATCATAAAGAAGTGGCAGTGGGGAGCATGGGGAACAATTCTTGCTTCTCCCATAGAGCCACTGTGGTGGGAGGTAAAGGACAAATTGCAGCAAGTGCTGAAATGGATGACCAACAATAGAGTTATATATAAGGAAATCGGTATATCTCTTCAAGATTCTAAACAGAAAGAGTAGAAGAAGATACATAAAATGAAGGGAAATATACTTACTCTGGAAGAATTTCAAAAGCAGAGTGGAAGGGGTAGATAAGATTGGAATGAGTCCTGGAAGAGAAAGTGAAAGAGGAAGACAAGGATGAGACAAAACGAAGTGACTGTGAGAAATTATTTGTACATGCAATCGATTCATATGAATTTATTAAACGTATCAGTATTAGCTGAGTTAGATGATGGGGATAAACATAACAGCTCATAATGGCTCCTAAAATGTATGCAGTTGCTGAAGTTTCCTTAAGTAGATTATCTCAAATAGATAATTAAATTTGATTTGTACATCTTAAAATAGGTGCTCTTATTATACTACTTCTAAATATGAGGAAACTGAAGCAAAGTGAATTTAAGTTGCCCAAGGTCATACAGCTAGGAAGTGTCTGAGGCATTACCTGAACTCAGATCTTCCTGAAACCAAGTCAAATGCTTCAAAAACTATACTGCCTAGATACAAAAATAAAAGAATGAAATAACTCCTACTCACATGAGGCTTACATTCTAACAGGGAACAAATGATTAAGTAACTTTTTAATAAAGCAACATCTAGTAGGAGTTTGTTAACCACAGAGGTAACAGAGGGTGATAAATTGATTATAAATTGATTATAATACTCAGTTTCAGGTGCTCTTCCAGAGTCTCTCTATGTCTCTGTACTTTGTACAGAGTAAGTAAAGATAGAAAGAATGAGAAGTGAGTTGAAGGTCTGGTATTGAATACTGCTTGCACCAACATCGTGGGGTTGAGTGGGGATTTCACAATGAAGAAACAGAGCTGAGGGTGAGAGAGAATTATGTGATTACCATTATTAATGTTGTTAACTTGTTCTCATTTTTAAAATGAAAATTAGAAGTGGAAATTAGTTGGTATTCTGCTAATAATCTTTTATTTTTAATGTTATTCACATTACTGCAAATCAGATAACTGAATTCATGTAATGAAATGAAATCTTAGTGTCTTTCTTCTGCCTGAAAACATTTTGAGGACAGCTCCAGCAGCAGAGAGGGCAATGGGCATGACCTGTGCATTTTCCAATTTTTACCAAGTTTTTATTACTTTAAGAAATTGTATTTTGAAAGCATCTTATTGTATGTATTTTGGATGATAAGTATACCATATGCCAACATTTATTAAAATATCATTATTATTTTTTATCAATCAGTGTCATATCTAGGTAGTCAAAGGCATTCTTTCTGTCTGTAATGTTGGTTGGGTTTAAATACCGTTTGTTTTTTGAAATCTCAATGATAAATGGGGGAATAAATTTATAATTTGGGGATTTATCATCTGTTAATTTAAGAAGGGTAACAAGTTTCTGTTTCAAATTATGGCTACATATTTGTTTCTTTTTGGGTAAGAAGTAGATACATCTTTTTTTCCCAACCTATAGTGATTGTTACATGTCTTGTATGATTTCATATTATAATCTGACTCTATCAATAGCTCTATCCTCCTTAAGTACAATGTTTTTAAAATTTCTGGAGGCAATAGCATAATCCTGAATTACCATGATAAAACCTTCTGTATCCATAACAAATCCATTTTACTCAGACATTTTTCTAATATTTTCATCAATATGTCATTGATTGAGCTCTTCCAGATCTCACCCACTAAGAATCCTTATTATTCCACTTATGAATCTCAGTTATGTAACAGGCTTCGTCCAAGGACAACATCTTTAGTTACACTCAAGAAATCCAATGATATGTACCTAATATCAGTCTTTGCTCTTGATTAGAGAAATGATGTTTGCTATTCTAAAGGAAATATTTCTGTGGGTTTTTTTATGTGTTTTTTCAATGCATCCTGAAAATGTCCATAAGTTTTATTTCTCCCTTCTGGTGAGGAGATTTTATCTTTTTTATAGCTACTCTATGATTTTAGACCATGGAATTTTGTTATGATACTTTTAAATCTATTTTTATCCATTGCATAGTTCTAAAAGTTGAGATTAAAATTGTTTAGGTATTACTTGTTTTAGATGAGTTATTCCCATTTAACTTTTATTCCTGAACCTTGGTATGTCTCTTGACATATGCACTGATGCACACATTTTCTTATACATTTGTCCTTCATTCATTTATTTAATTTGACTCACAGATTCATACACAAAACCATACATTGCTAATCTAGGAAACGTTGAAAATATTTCTTTATTGAGTCAAATTAGCATTTGATGTCACTGTGCAAAAATTTCATAAGATGGAGTGTTTTAGTTTTAATTCTCCTAAAAACACAGCATCATGTAATCCACACATCATGTGATTAATAAAATATGTCGGTTTCACTACCTTTTTATTTTGGAAGACACTTTTACTTTTATTAAGAAGAGATTGTTTTCAAGGAGGACCATGACATCAGAGAAATGATGACATGACTTGCATTTGACTTTATTTTGAGTGAGGGAGGGCTGTGCAAGGTCACTAGCTTCCATTTCTCCTCCTGAGCCATCTGGATCCAGTGACCAGATAGTCATCACGATAACTGGAGATGACCCAGGATGCAATGGAATACCTTGTCCGTTTAGGTTAAGACCTTTTTAGGTACTCACTTAAAGTGAGGTATTGCCCATTCAGTGAATAGATCTCTTTAAGAAGTAGTCAGGGGACTCCCCCTTTAAATGTAAAAATACAAACACACAAATAAATAAATTAATAAATAAATAAATTTGAGAGGGACCTCAGGACCCTCAGGGTGGTTGTTTCAAAGAGAAATAGGTACTACTGACATTCACTCTAAGCCATGAGAGTTCAAAAAACAGTCATTAAGTGTAGCTTGGATAATAGTAGATTTAAGTCTAGACAGAATTATAATGAGCTTAGATTATATTCCTAAAATGTAGCATTTTGTCAATTTGCTTTTGTATGTTATTGTATTGGTGACATTTTAAACAAAAAAAAAATAAATAATTTCGGATATTAAAAACTTTCGAATTTCCATTAGATTTGGATCTATTTTATAAATGTTCAGTATTTGAAGAAGCCTTCAGGTAATAAGACTGAAATCATTATTTTCAGCAATTTTAAAAGGCAGCATAATAAATTTTATGTATTTATGCCTTATTCAACAATTATTTAATGAATAGTATATTCTGGACATATTATTTTTGTCCCTGATTATATATGGTCTTTTTGTAAGTGATACAAGCTATGAGTATTTAAACAAATCTAATTGGACATAAAATTGGCCAATAATTTGAGAGATCAATAGGACTGAGTAATTATGCCTCCCCCCTGTTCATTCAAGTTCAATGTTGGGATGAAATGAGGCACTCACAAGTCATTGAACAGTCAACAAGGTGATTTGTTTCACCCTAAGAAAAAAAAGGATTTGCCACAAGGATTCAATAGCCTTTAGCTTCTATAGACTGGCCCATATGGAAACTCATCTCATTTGACTTCTCTGGACTCTGTCTACCTTCGTTATCATATGGAAACCCACGCACAAGCAGGGCAGATGATATGTTAACCAGGTCTTGACTTTCTCTTTAGGAACTTCATCATCCTGCTCCAGTGCATTGCCTTGGCACTCACTCCTCATAAATACCTTCTGTGTCACTAAAAGACAAAGAGCTCCTCTCAAAAACCTCCATTTAAGGAAGGTACCCATGTTAGCCATCTCTTCATTTCCCATCTGGCTTCATCATGTCTCCCACACCAGGCAGCTTCTCTTCACTTTTCAGCTTCCTTTTTATGTGTTTTATTCCTTCTTTAGATTGCAAGTTCTTTAAGGGCAGGACTTTCCTTTTCATATTTCTATCCTCAACACTTAGCACAGTGCAAGGCAAATAATAGCTGTCTAATAAAATGTCTGACTTGCTAGTTATGAGACATATATTAAGTTACATGGACCCTGAGCAGATAAGAATGGAACTTTTTGTCATTAGGTGAGGCAATTTATGCCACTGACAGGATTATGAAGTCCCAGAGACAGTTTTCCTGCCTTTCAGAGAAAAATAATCTTTGTGAGTGAAAAATGGGGGCTATCTACAATTGCCTTGATCAATATCTGGCCACTGTACCCAGATGTCTTTGGAGAAGAAAGTGAGGCTTGATGACTTTGCACTGCAGTCTCTCACTCAAATCAAAGTTAATTACGAGTCATGTTATCATCTCTCTGATGGCATGACCCTTTTCAAGAATGAAAGACATACCAAACCTGTGAGTAATCTGAGTTCCCTGAATGAGGACCTAGTTGGCCAGCTCCAGTTGGGCAACTAAGTTAGTATTCTCCTCATTTCTCCTCTCCTCTGCCCTCTTTACGTGAGAGTGTTCTGGGCAAAGGAAGGTAGATTTTGATCGCCAAAAGCTATCCAGTTAAATTGGAGTTTTCTGGCCAGATATCTTTCTCAAAAACCAAATCTTAAACCTTTTCCACTCTGGATTTCAAGGATTGGACAACAATAGACCCCTGCCCAAGCACCACTTAATGGTTATTTTTGAGCCCTAAACGCTCACCTTGAATATAAATGATAACTGTTTCTCTTTCGCCTAGCAAGCCCTGAGGGTTTATCTTCCCAGTTTTATGTGTGTGTTTTTATTTTAAAGGGGCCATTCCTTGACTCACTTCTTAAAAATACCTATTAGAGCATAAGTATGTCATTGAGAGTAAACCCAAAGCATACTTGAAACACGATTGTTAGTATATATGTAAGGCTAACTTGGTTCAATGAATTGTCAAGAGTGATCCAGTATTATTCTCTCAGGTTCATGCAGTTTCAATTGCAATATTTTAAAAAATTGCCTAATGAATTGAAGGCTTTTTTTTTTGTCAAACTTAGAACTAGGTTAGAAAGAAAATTCAAACTCATAAGAAAGTACAATCCAAGCATACTTTTCAATTGCCATTTTTCTTTGCCTTATCCTATACTTCACCTCAAGAATATAAAGATTGTGTGGTAATCTAAATTATTTGATATTCATAGAAGAAAGCAATTGCATTCTGTAAAAATACTGCTCATATTTGAAGTAAACACAAAAAAACCTCAGATCATGAAAACATCAAGAGTTCAGAACAAAGAGAATTTCATATGATCCAAAAAGGTGAAGAAAGATTTATTGGTGGAGGTGGGAAGAGTCTCAGTAGCTTCTAAAGTATTTTTAGCATTTATATTTTTATTGAAAAAATTTTGTTCAACACACCAGATAAATGGAAATTTACAGAGCAATGTCTCTGAAAAAAAGCAAAATAACACTAAAGATTTACTACAACTGATGGTACATGCAACAGTTTCTTAAAGTAAGTGAAGGCTGCATTCCAAACTTGACAAGAGAGTATCATTATGTTGTCTATTTTGCTTAATTTAATGCTTTTTGTTTAAAATATATATATTTTTTTAATTAACAAACATTTATTTTCTCTCTTTCCCATTCACTAGCACATTGGAGAACAGAGAACAGAGAAATTAATTCCCTAAAATAAATACACAGACTCAAACAAAATTAATTTCCTCATTGCCAGCGTTTAAGGAAATAAGTTTCATTTTCTACCCTGAAGCCTCTCTATAGGAGGCCGAAGACTCGTTTTGTCCTTGACCCTCTGAAAATGTACTATTCAGTGCATTCATCATAGTTCTTACAAAGTGATTTATTTTTGTAGTATTTTTGTTGTTTAAATGTTGTCTTTCTGCTCTTTTTATTCTGTTTCACTCTATATATTTTGAAAATTATTCATTTTATAATATTGATATTTAGCATAAAATTTATTCTGGTTCTGGTCACTTTACTCTGCCTTAATTTGTTTAAGTCTTTCAGTGTCTCCTTGACATCTAGTTCCTCCTTCCTTAAAGCAAAATAATGTTCTCTCACAGTCATAAACCACAATTTCTTCAACAATTTACCAAATTAATGTACATCACCTCCATTTCTAGGGCTTCTGCCACTACAAAAATAAAAGCTACTATACAAATTTTGTGTAAGTTTGACCATTTCCTCATTCCTTTATCTCTTTTGTATACAGCCCTAATATTGGTATAGCTTATTTAAATGGTATATACTGTTTAGCAACATTTTATGTATAATTCCAATTTCTTTCCAGAATTGTTATATCTATTTACAGATTGACTACCTGTGAATAAATGTGCCCCACAGTCCCTCCCCATTTTTTACTTTTTTTGATCACCTTTACCAATTTGATTGGTGCAAGTTGGAATCTCAAAATTGTCTTAACATGAATTACTCTAATAATGATGTGAGACTTTTTCCATTTTTATAAATAGACTCATTTTCTTGAGAACAGCTTGTTCATCTTAGACCATTTGTCTAATAAATCAATTAATTCAAATTTATTGTCTAATAATTTATTTCTAAAAAACTAGATTCAAATTATTACATATCTTAGAAATATGACCTTTATAAGAGGAAATTGCTACAACGATATTTCTAGTTAATAGTTTTCCTTTTAAACGTAGATATGTTTAATTTATTTATGTGAAAGTTTTAAATTTTCTATATTCAAAATTACACATTTTTCTCTTTGGTGATCCTCTATATACCTTATTTTGTGATAAAATTTCCTTCTATTCCCAGTTGTTTTAGGTAATTTTTTG
Source organism: Bettongia penicillata ogilbyi (assembly GCA_023548195.1). Classification (NCBI taxonomy): domain Eukaryota; kingdom Metazoa; phylum Chordata; class Mammalia; order Diprotodontia; family Potoroidae; genus Bettongia; species Bettongia penicillata. Next base: position 2,266,640 of record JAJHZJ010000112.1, on the reverse strand, counting down.
TACACTGCTCCTATTTGTTTATGATGTAAATTTTGAAAAGGCATATTACATGTAATTTTGAAGTTTATATTACCATACTGTTTGAGGTGTTGGTCTACTATATGTTGTTTCCATATTGATAGCTGATTTTTAATTTTTTTTTGTCTTAGTGTGTCTTTATCCCATAATATGTGCCTTTTGTATTTATCAATCATTGCACTACTAGATTTATTTGCTTCCAATAATTTTTTTTTTTTGGACAATACCAAACTGCTGTGTTAATTACTGCTTTACAGTGAAGTTCGAGATCTCATATTGATAGGCATTCTTTCTTCCTACTTTCTTTATTATTTCCTTTAAGATATTTAAAATTTATTTTTTTGCTCCCATGTGAATTGCATTACTATTTTGTCTACTTTCATGAAATTATTTGTTTGTACATACATTGTGTAGGTAAAATAATGGTTAGCATTATCATTTTTTATTATATATACTATGTATATATGTAACATGCATGTATTATACGTATATTTTTATTGTGTCAGCTATCAGTATTTGTTTTAACATATCTGTTTCACTAAATGATGGTTTGCTATTTTATTTACGTAATTCTCAAGTATATCTTGGCAGTTAGATGAGATTATTTTATTAATACAATATTTTGTTTTGTTTTCCATGTTGTTCATCTCTTTGTTTCAGGATTTCCCTTTTGTAATTTTTTGTTCTCTTTTCTATATTTTAATTATAGGGATTCTCTTTTTTCTTTCTCCTTGTTAAGTTGTGTTCTAAATTCATTGATCTTCTTTCTGTTTCTCCCTCTATTGTAAGTTGTTGTGCTTCATAAGATCAATTCTCCTCTAAATACTATTTTATGTCCCTTAAAATCCAATAATCTGTCTCCTTGTTAGCATTATCCTTAGTCAATTATTTCCGTAATCTGTTTTTGATATATGCTTTATGTATTAATTTTAATCTCTAGTTGATAGTTAAAACTCAGTGGTTAATTATTTAATACATGTTTTAGGCTCGTGGTCAGAAAAGAGTATGTATAATACACCATTTTTATCCTTTCTTAGGTTTTTGCATCCAAAGAAATGATTGTTTTTGTTAATGTGTCATGCACAGTTGAGATATGCATATTCCTTTAGTAATTTCCAGCTATTATATACATATATTTTTTAGAATTCTATTTTTCTCATTAATTTCTTTTTTCACATTTTGTTAGATTTATCAAAGACTGAAAGATGGATGATGATGTCCCCTTTAGATTATGGAACGTCTTTAACATTTCCCATTGAATTCATTCAGATTTTCTTTAAGTATTTAGATATTGCATCATTCCGTGCATCCATGTTACATATTAAAATTAAATTGAACAGTCTGTGCTGTTTTCAACAAATGCAGCTTCCCTGTTAGCCCATTTTGACTAATCTATTTTTGTGCTTTGATTAGTCTAAAATTATAATCACTACTCCTAATTTTTATTTGTTTGTTCAATTTAAATGTAATAGAATTTGGTCCAACTTCTTATTTTTACTCTGGTTTATCTTTTTTTTTTATACTTCAACTATGTTTCTTGGAGAAAAAATACTGTATTTGCTTTGTATTTTCTTCTACTGAACCTTCAGCTTAATGAGTTGTTCATCTTATTCATATTCACAATTATGATAATAAATTGTATTGTCCATCTTATTCTATGATATAATAGTTATTATTCTCTATATTCTCTCTAGCTCTTTATGTTTTTTTATCTTCACTGTTAAGTTCTTCTCTATCCCTTTCTAACCTTGTAGTTTGTTTTTCTTTTAACTAATCAGTCATCAAAACTATGATCATCTTGATAGTCCCTTTTATTTTATTTTGTTGTATATAGAATTTCATGGGAGTAAAGCTAGGAGTTTATATTTTCTTAGCTGTTTGATCAATGAGACTTTTTTTTCACATAACTGCTTGGTTCTAATATGTCTAAATTATTTAATGATTTATTAAAGCATCTCTAGATTCCTTTATTATTGTGGATTTCAGGTAATCTTATGATCTTAAGTTATCTTTCCTTATTCCAAGTCAATTAATTTTATATGAGATATTATTAACTTTTCTACTAAATTTTCTCATTTTCCTGCTTTTTAAAAAAATATTCTTATTCTCTTCAGGAGTTGATATCATCTATTTTGTCCATTTTCATTTCTAAGAAGCATGTATCATATTAAGAATGAAAATATGCACATTGGCATGTGGCCTAGGAAACACTGTGCCCTAGGAGACATTGTGAAATAAGTGATCCAGGAGATATTGTGAAGAACACGCATGTTTTAAAAAAGGATGATAAGCAATTCCATTAATAAATAAAGCATATGAAACAAGGATATCCCTATTATCACAAGGCATTTGTGCAATATTGAAAACAATAGAAAATGCTCTCCCCATGAAAATATATAGAAGATGCTTTCAATGAGGAGAGATGAACAAAATAACACAGGATGAAAAGGCATGACAGTGTTTTTATCTATTCAGGTAGAAGGAGTGTCCACACAAATGAGATTACAGATTATTAAAACTATCAACACTGTTAAATACAAAATACAACTATTTTGAGATGAAATAAAATAAATTTATGATAAAGTCAAAGAAAATATAAATGTAAGAATTCCACCCTAGACATATTTCATTAATAAATTTTGCATAATAGCACTTACATAGAATTTTAATATTTGCAATGATCTTTATAAATTTTGTTTTACCTTATCCTCACAACAGTTCTGGAAATTAGATGTCATTATCATTCTCATTCAAAGATGAGAATACTGAGGCAAAGTTTAAGTGACTTACTCAGACCCAAACAGGTAATAAATGTCTCATGCAGGATTTTAGATTAGGTCTCCCAAACTCCTGCTGTGTCATTCTATCCACTGTAGCACTTAGTTTTATTCCTCTGAGCTCTACTCTAGTATAATCTGAATAAAACTCTGGCATCTTCAAGGATGACAATAAAAAGGATGACTATTATTTCTTGTCTTCCTCTTTCTCCTCTTAGTGTTCCTCCTTCGCCTCATCTTCTTCCTCCTCCTCCTCTTTCTGCTACCACTATTGCTAATATGACTATATGTACTATTACAAGAAAAATTGTGTCAGTGTTTTAATAGATAATTTGCTGCAATAATCCTGAGCAATGTAAGATGGGTCAATTTTTGTAGTGAGTAGTAGTCAGTAATTATATTGATGTTCTTACTATTAAAATTATAAATGTATATCAATGTGGTAATTACTATACTGATGAACTAGAGTAATATTTCATTTTATCATTAGTCTCTTCAAATATGTGTTTTAATTGTAGGCTTGAAGTAAAATTTAATATCTCAGTCTTGGGAACTTTAGATATATAGATAAATTTTAGATATATAGATAAATATACCCATCAAATTTCAATAAAATATAAATCATTATTGTATACTTCAATTCTTTTAACATGAGTATGAAAGAAAGAATGTTTGGAAGGGGAAAACTCATTTACCAAATTGAGGAGGAATATTTATAGACTTGAGGCAATATTTTATCTATGTTGTCAATTTTCCAGGTAAATATTGTTTTAAAGAAAAAATCAAGGTTGTAGAATTTAGGACATTATATTGCCTTCTACAACATTATGCAAAAGGAAATGGAAATGTGACTTGGGAAACATGAGCACATTTTCTATTTCTGTAAGAATGCTTATTGCAATATTTCTTTAAAAATCTAGTCAAGACTTCAACCTGTCTTGACAGCTTGCAAAAATCCATATCCCAAGAGTTGTTCTACTGACAGAAGAAACCTATCAGTATGGTGCTGTTATCTTGACTTGCACTACTGATAGCTCAGCTTGCAATGAAAAGGCAGTGCTGGGATAAAATATGTAGTGGTCTTGGGCTGCTTAAATCCCACTGACAAAGAGAAGCAAAGATTGTGAAAAAGCCCTAGAGGGAAAAAAGATTCAAGGGAGTGGCAAGAAAATGTCTTTTTGTAATACAAATTAAGTCTCATATAGAGAAGGTAAGAAGTGATAGATAATTTTGCTCCTTTTTCAATAAAATGTGGATGAAAGAGTGCAGATAGTGGTCTTGAACTGTAACCTCAAAGAAGAGTTAAGCATTTTAAGCACTTAAGCAACATTTTAAAGATGTTGATGAAATCAGCTCTTACTGGTGCATACATTTCTTCATAAACTTTGCTGGATTTCTTTCAATTGATTAAAGAAACATACTCAAAAATAGTATTTAGACAACAAAAGAGATAGAAACTGATATCTGGATGATTCATTGTTATACTAGGCATCTGTTGTCTATATAGTATGGTCCTAAGGGCCTGCTTCCCCTCTTCCAACAGTTTAAATTTTGCAAGAGAGGCAAAAAAATAGCTTGGGCAAGAGGGCAAACTCATTTAGAAGTAAGACAAGCTTACTAAATAGCATTGTGGCATTTTCTGAACATTTTAAGCCCTTTGCATCCCTCGTGAAGTTATCATCCAATTAGTCCCATGGTTGTAACATAGCTACTGTTTCATATGTCTATATTCTTAAATTATAACTCCTTTGAAAGTGACAACCAAGTCTTATTTATCACTGTATTTCTGAACACTTAAGGCCTGGGGCCTTGTACAAAGTACAAACTTTAAAAATATGTAATGAATGTGACAGAATAGCACTCTTCAAAATTTATTTATTGAGCATCTATACATACAGTAAAGTACACTAGGTAACTTGAAAGAAATAGAAGATATTCTTCTACCCACAAAGGATTTGCAATACAATCGTGAAGGCAAGATTAATGCCATTCAATATGATGTAGTAATAAATATAAAGACTGTGGTATTTGAGGACATGGGTTAATCATTTGTTGTTTTTACTAGCTGTAGAATGTGGAGCAAGTTACCTAAATTCCCTTTAACTGTAATAAGAAACAGCTGGATTACATGTTCTCTATGATCTCTCTCAAGTATATATTCAAAAAAGATAAAGTGATATACAATTGTGCTGAATTTTGTGTTATAAATAAGTGTAAAAGCATTTATTATTGACTCATAAAGTACAAAGTGAACAAACTGCAATACAAGTAGAAAAATGAGACAGACCTCATTTTCAAGAAGTTCATATTCTAATATGGCAGACAATACACAAAGAAGGTTTCTGCTGTAAATCAGATGTCAAGACCCACTAATCCTCAGGGCCCAGTTGGGTGATACAACTTTGATAAGTGGAAAAAAGTGAAACCTACTTGCAGAAGACTCTTAAATAACCACAAAGTTACATTCCTTGGAGAAGCTGTAGAGCATATGTGATTATTCAGTAAACTTTTGGCTATCTATGTGGTAAAAAATGGGAACTTTGCCTGCAGAGTATGAAAATAAAATCTCACAACATCTTACATTTTCTCTGCACCTCAATCCTCTTGGTCTCATATAATGCCTCATTGGTTCTTGGCATCTGTGAAGAGACAAAGTTATAAGGGTAAAGGACATAGGGATGTCCTTCAGCCTGTGGCCTTTGTGTTTGTTCTTTTCCTCTTTAGGTGAAGGAAGTGAATCCTAGATAAATCTGCGAGTTCAAACGGACCAGGGGCCATTTTAGTGTCTTGGTATTCTATTGTCTTGTAGATGTCTTAATGTCACAGAACTCTGAGTCAGATTTTACAGACAGCTCAACATGGATATCCTAAGGAACAATTAATGAATTTCTACACAAAGACTAATGAAAGTTGATGTCACGTTTGAACCTGTACTTGAGTTCACACTATGTAGGTTATCTACAAAGTCTTGAGATCCTCCTTTCCCTTAAATATATGGAGATATACTCAGAGATTGGGGTGGTATGGTGAAAACATGAAACCAAATGCTAGGGATAATTATTATAATCTTTATTGATGTATCTTTGAAATATATATCACTTGGGAAAAGGTAATTGGCATTATTAAATGGAACCAAGGTGCTAATCACTGACCCACTAGCAATGTTAGGAATACTGTCAGTAGGGACTGTGCAGAAAGAGACACAATACAAACCCTTTGGAGTATTCTGGAACCCTAAGATATCAATATTGTTATCATCACTCTGGGAGAGAGGATCAAAACTTACTTGATGCATTACAATATTTGTTTCTGATTTCAAACCGTTTGATATTATCAAGGACTTATTTGTTGAGAAGTTTCTTTTTTTTTCGAGGGGGGGTTATCAGTAACAACATTTGATATGATACAGGGGTTATAGTACTGTAGGCAGTAACAAGTGTTATTTCCCTAGACAATGGCTAGGGGATAAAGTGAGAAGTGTTGGTTTGTTGTTTTCCTTTGATCTCGAGGTAGAACAAAATGACCTAATTATGTTGGTGTCAAGGTGAAGTGTGTCCAAATATGACTGATCAGATCAATACTAGCTCTCAAGGCTCAGGGCAGGTACTAATAATAGCTCATATGAACATTTAGAGTGAAGATATCTCTAAATTTGTGCCTCAGTGTCTGTTACCTTATCTTTCCAGGTGATCTTCAAAATCTTCGTAAGACAACTGAAATGATAGTGATTAGGTTTTCTGGCATGGTTCTGATATATTGTCCAGGTTTCACAGGAATACAACACTGAGGTCAGAAAAATGGCTCTGTAGATCCTCAGTTTGGTAGGCAGCCTATTATCTCCCTCCCAGTGAGTTAGCTCTGGAAATTCTTGCATCAACCTCACCATCTATGTGTACATCTCTGGAAAGTATACTGCTAAGGTAAATGAACTTATCCACAGCATTCAAAATTTCTCCATTTGCCTTAACTACTGGTTCCATACATGAATGGTATGGTGCTGGCTGGTGGATAATCTCTCCATAGACTTTAGCTTTTCCTTGTAATGTTTTGAGGTTAAATAATTTACTGGTAGTTCAATAACTGACCTTGATGCTGTTTTCCAAATAGAAGGCTTCTGACAACACCATGGAAACCATCATACTAAATATCATGACAGCAGCAAACATTTCTGATTTATTTCATTGGTAACTGCATATGGGGGTTCAGAAAGGATTAATATCTCTGGTGTATAGTTCATGGCTGTTTTCTACCTTTGCTTCAATGAGATTCAACTAACTTTCACCTGTAGCTCCAAGAAGCTGTTCCACGTGCAGCAGTCACACACTACTGTAGCATTTTGACAGATAAGGTAAATTCCATGAGTAACTTACAGGATATAAAGCATGTGAAGACTTCCTCTGGTGGCATGAGTGGATGAGCACAATTTGGCTACAAGTTTAGTAATTGTCTAGAGATGAGATTGGACAGTGCTATTATCATCATATACTTAAAATGAAGACTCCTCCACTAGTGTCATAGGGGAAGTGTTAAGTACATGTAAAAATAATTTTAACATTCATTTTTAAAACTCTAAGTTTCAAATCCTCTTCCTCCCTTCCTTTCCGACCCTTCCCATCAAGAAGGTTAGCAATTTGATATGTTATACACATAAAATCATGCAAAACATTTACCTAGTAGTCATTTTGTGAAAAAAGACCAAGAATTCCTTAAAAATAAAGAAAAAAAAACATTTTAAAATATACTTTTATCTATATTCAAACACCATCAGTTCTTTCTCTGGGAATGGACAACCTTTTTCACCCTAAATCTTTCAGAGTTGTCTTGGATCATTGTACTGTTGAGAATAGCTAAGTCATTCACATCTGATCATCATGTAATATTGCTGTTGTTTTGTATAGAGTACATTTTATTTAGCATCAGCTCATATAAGGATTTCCAAGTTTTTCTGAAAGCATCCTGTTCATCATTTCTTATAGTTCTAATAGTAGCATAGTTCTTATAGCATTTCATCATAATCACATACCACAATTTGTTCAGTCATTCCCCAATTGATGTGTATTCCCTCAATTTCCAATTCTTTGCCAGTAGAAAAGAACTAAACATGTGCAATTGTTTATATTATTTCCATTTATTTTCCTAATATTAGTCTTTCTCCTATATGTTTATATTTGTAAAACATCAATAGATATATTTAGATTTGAATGGTCCTCATTGTCTTTTTCCAGGACTATTGAAATATTTTTTTTTAATTGTTTCCCATGAATAATGGCTCTCCCCTTACCGTTCCATCTTTTTCATAGTTGCCAAATTGGTTTACTTTACATAGAGTTTTGACCACATCACTCTATTGCCCAGAAAACTCTAGTGACTCCCCCTTGTCTCTACTGAATTCTATATTTTACATTCACAGTACATTACAATCTGGTTCAAATCTATTTTATAGGCTTATTAAATATTACATCACTCCACAAAATTTACCTTCCAGCCAAATTGGCCCACTTATTTCTTCTTATACACAATATTTCTTCTATTATTTCTGCTTTTTCAGAGTCAGGTTTAAATTGACTTTCTTTTCAATCTTATCTCTAAGAATTCCTAATTTTCTTAAGAGTTCAGTGAAAATATAGTCTCCTGGGGTCTTTCCTGATCTCTTCCTTCTAGCTTCTTGCCTTCTCCAAATTATTTGTGTCAGTTGTATATGTGTGTATACAGAAACAAAGACTTAAACATAGACATATTTATATATCCTATGCAAATATATACAGTTTCCTCTTATGTGCTGAAAGTACCTTGAGGGTAGAGAATGTTTTATTTCTACCATTATATGTTCTAGAAAAATGTTGAAATATGACTCATAGTAATTATTTAATAAATGTTTCTAAATTGATTGTCTCATGATAGTATATGAGCAGAGTTGAAAGGAAAATTTCCTTCTCATTCTAACTTATACGGTTGATTCTTCCTGATTGAAGAGGAGAAACTGGGCTTCCAAATACTAAGATATATCAAGATACAATAGAGGATGTCCTATTTCATTTTTCCTCTGCAATTGCAAGGAATGCCACCCCAAAACCATAATAAAAAAGCTTAATATAGAGATTATTTACTCCTATACTTTCTACCTTGCCACTTTGATTCAGATCTCTATATAGATTCAGTAATTCCTCCACCTGCACTTGGCAGCCTAGACAGCTTCTACCTCTTGACATTTTTGATCCCACTTCTAAAAGGCATGGGCAAGTGTCAAAATGGGAAAATTTGGCAGGAACTGCACGTTCTAAAGAGTACCTGAGTATTCTACATCCAGTTTTGACAATCATAATCCCAAAGGAAGAGTAGTGAAATAGTCAGAGCCAAGAAAATGATGCCTAGAGATGTGCTTATAGCATTCCCAGGAAGTTCAGACTTAGCAAATATCCTCTTGTCTCATTTTAAGGACATCAATGTAAATCAAAGTTGTTTACATGAACAATCATTCATTTTTATATAGTACTATGAAGTTTTCAAAGTACTTTTATTATCAACTGTGATGTAGGTAGGGAAAGTATTATCATCTCCATTTTAAAGATGCCATATCTGAGAGGTTAGATGATTTGTGAAGCAGCATTCAAACTCAGGCTATTTGACTTACAGTGTGAGACTCTATCCAGCAAATCCATTTTGCCTTTATTTCTTAAGAAATAAAGATAATTTTATACTTGATACTTTGAAAAACTGATGATTTACCAGTGAAGGTTTTTCTTCTCTCTCTCTCTCCATATATATATATATATATATATATATATATATATATATATATATATATATATATATATATATATATATATATATATATATATATATATATATATAAAGATAGATAGATATAGATATAGATAGATAGATATAGATAGATAGATAGGTAGATAGATTTAGATATAGATATAGTTAGATATATAGATATAGATATAGTTAGATATATAGATGTTGATATATATAGATATAGATATGTGTGTGTGTATGGGTAGGTGGGTGTGTGCGTGTGCGTGCACACGCACACTATCTCTTCACAGGAATTTTTGCTGATTTTTGTCTCAATAATTACACTAATGAATATGGATCCTGTGATTTGAATGACATAGAGTTTTTGTCCTCTTAATAAACAGGTAGTAGATTATTTCTGTTCTTTAGTATGGTATTGACCTACATAGGTAAAGGATTTAGATTTGCCTATTTTTCAAGGATATTGCCACTCTCACAGCATCCCATGATTTTTCAACCCCCAAGAAATAGTCATACTTGGAATAGAATGTGAAAACACTGAAAAATTTACCAATGCCATCTTCACTAGCGAAGAAGTCAAATGTTTGAGCAGAAACATTTTCTTCAGAAATTCTACAGTGCTTTCCAGGACTGACTATGCTTTTAATAAAATATGGTCTGATTTTAATAATGTGTGTTTAATTTTTCTAGTGTAGGCAGTTGAAAACCTCAATTACTATAGATGCTCTTAGTCAGCTTATGAGAAGTGTTATATTCTAATAGTATACAACTGCGAAGCAAAATATAAAGATTGATAGATCTATGAACTCAGATTGCTTAGTTAATAAGAAGTGATTGTAGAAAAACAATGAAGTCTCCAAAAGATTTTGCATTATAAAATAAAACTTTCTCAATAAATTCGCAAGGATAATTTACAAACATAACAATCCTTAAATGCAAATCACCAGTAAAGATATGGCAAAGAAGGCAAATAGGAAATTGCAAAAGTGAATGTGAAATTAGTATTAAAGCAAAAATGCAAAACAGAAAATGGTTCCTTTTTTTGGAACAATAAACTCTCTGAAGACTGCCCATCAATTCATCTCAATAAAATAAAATTTCCTGGAACATAAAGTAATTGAAAATAAGGACAACACCTAAGACACAATTGAATAGGACAAAATTATAAGCACTACATGGACAACATCAATAATTTAAGGCATTAAAAAGAAAATGGTGCTTTTATCCTTTCTTTGCTTTATAGAATCATATTCATTTTTATGGGAGGAGAAAATAATAATTGCTATTTGAGGGTAAACATCTCCCTCTTCTGGATTTTCCGCTAAATTCAGAAAACTTAAGATTTTAGATTCACCAAAATAAGTGTTTGACTTCCCAAACACATATTGTATCAGTAAACCTATCATGAAATCTTTAGATCTAGCATCTCATTAACTTGAAGAAATACACAGAATATTGATTTTCCCTTCTATTTCTTTAAGATCACTGGCATGCTAAGGGATTGTTTTGCTTATTTCAATGTATTAAATCTTAATTTTTAAAAAAAAAAACTATTGATCATTTCTTTATTTCATTTCACTCAAATTATTAAAGATAAATTAGATTTAATTCTTCTTTTCTCAGAGTTTTAAATTCACTTTTAAATCTCTGGACATATTAAAAATTGCTAGGAAGTATATATTAGATAAAAGAATTATTTTCAATAAGCCAGGAAGGATTAATTTCAATCTGGTTATCTTTGCTTTGTCCCTCTCAGAAGCAAATATCTGCAAATTTCAATCAATGGAATCTAGTGACATCGTTTATATTGGTTGGTATGTATTTGAATTTTAATGCTCACCAAATATAATCTGATGCTTATCAGAATATCTATTACTTACATTAAATGAAGGAAATTTGGAAAACAAGTAAGAATGTGTGAAAAACTGCTTGTCTATGGGTAATTGGCTAAGGTGACTGAACAGAAACAGATTACACAAAAATATATCATTCTGAGTTCCAGCTGATATTTTTAATTAGCAGATCACTAGCATGGGGCTAAGAAGACATCAAAAGCACAGTCAAGAAGTTGTTGGCTGACTGATTGATTCATTTTAAAGATGGGATTCCCCAAGCTGAATGCGATACCCCCAAGTGTATTTGAATTATTAAGTGTTCAAATTTCTTACAGAAGGATGGGAAGTGGGGGTGGGGGGAGTAAAAAGCCAAACAGATTGGGAGTCTTTGATTAGGATAAAAGTATCATGTAATATAATTGTTTATGGAGAGAAAATGGGAATAGAACTGTGAATACAGATAAGGTACAGGAAAGGAAAATAGATGAATAAGAGGGGTAAAAATTGGAAGTAATAAAGAAGATTAGCTAGATTCTAATTAATATTCACAACATTGAGTTGGAAGACTAAAGTAAGTATTTGACAAAAAAGCCTAGGTGGCACAAGAAATAAAACAGTCCATTATTAGAAGTTGGAACTTTTCAAACTGAAAAGTTAAGGAAACCCAGTTCAAGATCTCATGGAATTCTCAGGATACTATTTGAGCACACAAGCTGTATTCTCGCTGTTTCAAATTGTCATTATTTGACTGGCCTAAAGCCATTGGTGGTCAAAATTCTGTTTTTGTAGAGACTCATTTTTTAAATTACTCCATTTTTCTGCAGGTACAAGTCAAAACAATTTTTAAAATTTATCTTTAAAACTTTAAATGACAACTTCTTTCCCTTCCTCCCTCTCACTCCCTTTATTCCTTAAGAAGGGAAACAATTGAATATAGATTATACATGTGTAGTCATGCAAAAGGTATCCATATTAGTCATGATATGAATTCTGTTTGTCCTTCATTGTCGAAGAAGTCCAGGGCATCAGAGAAATGATGATATGACTTGCACTTGACTTTATTTTGAGAGAGGGAGGGCTGTGTAAATCACCAGCCCTACTTCTCCTACACAGCCATCTGAATCCAGAGACCTGATATTCCTCAGGATGATTGGAGATGGCCCAGGTTGCACTGGAGGGTTTTGGGACCTTTAGGCCAAGGTCTTTGCAGGCACTCACTTAGGGAAAAGGAAAAATTAAAGTTAAAATGTATGCTTCGGGGGAGGAGCCAGGATTGTGGAGAAGAACGATACGCATATGCTAGCTGCTAACTCAAAGCCCATAATCTGTAAAGAAGAACTCCCAACAAATTCTGGAGCAGCCGAAGACACAAAACAATGGAATGGAGGAGATAACTGTCCCGGGGAGACCTGAAAAACTGACAAGGAAGGTCCATCCTGCAATGGACCTGGAGCAGAGCACGGCCCTGCCTTGGCCACTTGGCACCTAGAGGTCCAAATCCAAGCAGGCTTCAGGGACAGAATCTCCAGCAGAAGTGCAGGTCCCTCCACCCACAGGCACCAACAGTCATTGAGAGAGACTTTTTGACTGGTCAAGAGGGGAGTGGGGTGTCCCCATGACTTGGGCCCCCTCAAGAGGCAGCAGTGGGGGCAGCAGCTGACAGGAGTTTCCAAAGAAGGCAGGAGCCTGGATCTATTGTTGAAGGTCTCCTCATAAACACCCTGAGGGATCTGAGCCCTGTGGGCCACTTTGCCCCCACCTGAGCACCTGATCTTAATCTCACACTGAATAGCAGCCCTGCCCCCATGGAAAGCCCTGAGGCTGGGAAGCAGCATTTGAATCTCAGACCCCAAGCACTAGCTGGGTGGATCTGGAGGTGAGGCAGGGACAGAGAGAAATCTCAGAAGTCAAATGACTGGCTGGGAAAATGCCCAGAAAAGGGAAAAAAAATAAGACCACAGAAGGTTACTTTCTCAGTGAACAGATATCTCCTCCCATCCTTTCAGAGGAGGAAGAACATTGCTTACCATCAGGGAAAGACATAGAAGTTAAGGCTTCTGTATGTCAAACAACCAAAATAAACATTCAATGGACTCAGGCCATGGGCGAGCTCAAAAAGGATTTTGAAAATCAAGTTAGGCAGGTGGAGGAAAAACTGGAAAGAGAAATGAGAGAGATGCAAGAAAAGCATGAAAAGCAGGTCAACACCTTGGTAAAAGAGACTGAAAAAATGCTGAAGAAAATAACATGTTGAAAAATAGGCTCACTCAATTGGCAAAAGAGGTTCAAAAAGCCAATGAGGAGAAGAATGCTTTCAAAAGGAGAATTAGCCAAATGGAAAAAAAGAGGTTCAAAAGCTCACTGAAAAAATAGTTCATTCAAAATTAGAAGGGAACAGATGAAGGCTAATGACTTTATGAGTAAACAAGAAATCACAAAACAAAACCAAAAGAATGAAAAAATGTAAGGTAATGTGAAATATCTCATTGGAAAAACAACTGACTTGGAAAATCGATCCAGGAGAGAAAATTTAAAAATTATGGGACTACCTAAAAGTCATGATCAAAAAAAGAGCCTAGATATCATCTTTCATGAAATTATCAAGAAAAACTGCCCTGATATTCTGAAACTAGAGGGCAAAATAAGTATTCAACAATCCACTGATCACCACCTGAAAGAGATCCAAAAAAAGAAACTCCTGGGAATATTGTAGCCAAATTCCAGAGTTCCCTGGTCAAGGAGAAAATATTACAAGCAGCTAGAAAGAAACAATTCCAGTATTGTGGAAATACAATCAGGATAACACAAGATCTAGCAGCTTCTCCATTAAGGGATCGAAGGGTGTGGAATAGGATATTCCAGAAGTCAAAGGAACTAGGACTAAAACCAAGAATCACCTACCCAGCAAAACTGAGTATAATGGTTCAAAGGAAAAAGATGTCTTTCAATGAAACAGAGGACTTTCAAGCATTCTTGATGAAAAGACCAGAGTTGTAAAGAAAATTTAACCTTCAAACACAAGAATGAATGGAAGCATGAAAAGGTAAACAGTAATGAGAAATCATAAGGGACTTACTAAAGTTGAACTGTTTACATTCCTACATGGAAAGACAATACTTGTATTAAAACTTTTCAGTATCTGGGTAGTTGGTGGGGTTACACACACACACACACACACACACACACACACACACACACACACACATACACACACACCTACACACACACACAGAGCACAGAGTGAATTGAATAGGATGAGATCATATCTTTAAAAAATGAAATAAAGAAATATATTGGGAGGAGAAAGGGAGTAATGGAATGGGGCAAATTATGTCTCATAAAAGAGGCAAGCAAAACACTTTTTAGTGGACAGTAAAAGAGGGGAGGTGAGAGAAAAGCATGAATTTTACTCTCCTCACATTTGACTAAAGGAAGAAATAAAATACACACTCATTTGGGTATGAAAACCTATCTTACAATAAAGGAAAGTGGAGGAGAAGGGGATAAGCAGGGTGGGGGGGATGATGAAAGAGAGAGCAATGGGAGGAGGGAGCATTTGAAATCAACACTCTCGGGGAGGGACAGCATGAAAAGAGAATAGAAGCAATGGGTGGCAGGGTAGGATGGAGGGAATTATAATTAGTCTTACACAACACAACTATTGTGGAAGTCGTTTGTAAAACTACACAGATATAGCCTATCTTGAATTGCTTGCCTTTCCAAAGGGAATGGGTGGGGAGGGAGGTATGAAGAGAAGTTGGAGCTCAAAGTTTTAGGAACAACTGTCGAGTACTCTTGTTGCTACTAGGAAAAAAGAAATACAGGAAATGGGGTATAGAAAGTTACCTGGCCTTATAGGACAAAAGAGAAGGGAGGTAATAGAAAATTATCTGGCCCTGCAGGAGAAAAGAGAAGAGGGGGTCAAGGGAAGGGAGGGATAATAGAAGAGAGGGCAGATTGGTGATAGGGGCAATTAGAATGCATAAGGTTTTGGGTTGGAGGAGGGGGCAAAAGGGGAGAAAATTTGGAACCCAAAATTTTGTGAAAATGAATGTTAAAAGTTAAATAAATAAATTATATATATATATATATATATATATATATATATATATATATATATATATATATATATATATATGAAGAAAAGTATGCTTCAATCTATGTTCGGATACCATCAGTTACTTCTCTGTGAATAGAAAACATTTTTCATTGTAAGTCCGTCAGAGTTGTTGTGGGTCATTGTATTGTTGAAAATAGCTAAACAATTCACAGGCAATCATTTTAATATTGTTGCTATTTAGAATATACTACATTTAATTTTGCATCAGCCAATGTAAATGTTTCCAGGTTGTTTGAGAGCAACCTGGTCATTATTTCTCAAAATATAATAGTATTTCATCATAATTACATACCACAACTTGTTCAATCATTCCTCAATTGATGGTTATACCATCAATTTTTACTTTTTCCCCTCAAATATATAATTTATTTATTTTCAGTTCTTAACATTCACACTCACAAGAATTTTAATTAAAAATTTTCTCGCTGTCTCTCCCCACTCCCACCCCAGGACAACATGCACCCCATGCTCCTCTTCCTACAGTCACTCCTCCATTCTATTATGCCCCCTTCTTTCATCCTCCTTTCTTCTATTTTTCTGTAAGCCAAAATAGATTTCTATACCCCATTGCCTGTATGTCTTATTTTCCAGTTGTATGATAAAACAACTTTTTACTTTCATTATTAAAGCTTTGAGTTCCACGTTCTCTCCCTTCCTCTCCTTCCACCCACTCTCACTGAGAAAACAAGCAATTAAATGTAGATCATATATGTGCAACCATGCAAAACACTTCCACAATAGCTATGTTGTGAAAGACTAATCACATTTCCCTCTCTGCTATACTGCCCTCTATTTATTTCATTCTCTCCCTTGACCTACCCTCCCACAATGTTTCCTTCTGATTATCCCTTTCCCCAATTTGTTGTCCCTTCTATTATTTTCCCTCTCCAACCCCCTTTCCCCTTGTGTTCCTGCAAGGTAAAATAAATTTCCATATCCAATTGAGTTTGTGTTATTACATCCTTAAGCCAAATCCCATGACAGTAAGGCTCACTTATTTCTTTTCATCTCCTCCCTCTGCCTCTCCATTGTAAAAGGCCTTTCTTATCTCTTTTATATAAGATGATTTGCTATATTCTACCTCTTCTTTTCAGTCCATTCCACTCAAAAATAAATTTTATTTTTTTCAGTATTCTCCCTTCATATTAAGCTCACCATGTAGCCTGTGTCTGTCTCTGTCTCTGTCTGTCTGTCTGTCTGTCTGTCTCTCTCTCTCTCTCTCTCTCTCTCTCTCTCTATATATATATATATATATATATATATATATATATATATATATATATATATATATGTGTGTGTGTGTGTGTGTGTGTGTGTGTACGTGTACACATATATACATGGACAATACACCCATGAATATACACATACCTACAAACATATACATAAATGAATATATACATACCCATACATATCTACATATGCATATATATTCCCTCTGACTACTCTAATAGTGAAAAAGGCCTCAGGAGTTACAAATAACATATTTTCATGTGCAAATGTAGGCAGTTCATTTTTTATTAGTTCCTCAAGGCTTCTCTTTGCGATTTACCTTTTCATGTTTCTCTTGATTCTTGTATTTCAAAGTCAAATTCTCTATTCAGTTTTGGTCTTTTCAACAAGTATACTTGGAAGTCCTCTGTTTCATTGAAATTCTAATTTTTCCCCTGGATTATTTTACTCAGTTTTACTGGGTAGGTGATTCTTCGTTTTAATTCTAGATCCTTTGACCTCTGGAAATTCATCGACCAAGCCTTTAATCTCTCACTGAAGAAGCTACTAAATCCTGTATTATCCTGATTGTATTTCCACGACATTTGAATTGTTTCTTTCTAACTGCTTGTAATATTTTTTCCTTGACCTGGGAACTCTGGAATTTAACTACAGTATTCCTAGGAGTTTTCCTTTTGATTTCAGGATAAAATCCGTGAATTCTTTCAATTTCAATTTTACCATCTGGTTCTAGAATATCAGCCCAGTTTTTTCTGATTATTGCTTGGATGATGATGTCTAGGCTCTGTTTTTCATCATGTTTTTAAGGTATACCAATAATTTTAAAATTATCTCTCCTGCATCAATTTTGCCAGGCAGTTTTTTTTTTAAATGAGATATTTCACATTGTCTTCTTTTTTTTTTCATTCTGTTGGTTTTGTTTTATAATGTCTTGGTTTCTCATAAAGTCATTAGCTTTCATCTGCTCTATTCTAATTTTTAAAGAACCATTTTTTTTCAGTGAGCTTTTGGAGCTCTTTTTCTATTTGGACAATTCTGTTTTTAAAGCATTTTTCTTCTCATTGATTTTTTGGACCTCTTTTGCCATTTGAATTAGTCTATTTTTAAAGGTTTTGTTTTCTTCAGCATTGTTGGAGTCTCCTTTAGCAAGGTGTTGACTTTCTTTTCATGATTTTCTTGCATCACTCTCATTGCTCTTCTCAATTTTTCTCCACTTCTTCTTC
Organism: Bettongia penicillata ogilbyi; assembly: GCA_023548195.1. Lineage (NCBI taxonomy): Eukaryota > Metazoa > Chordata > Mammalia > Diprotodontia > Potoroidae > Bettongia > Bettongia penicillata. The sequence goes on along the minus strand of JAJHZJ010000112.1, from coordinate 2,248,675 downwards.
TTGATTTCACAATCTTTTTTGAGCTCTTCCATGGCCTAAAACCATCGCATATATTTTGGAGACTTTGGATGTAGGACTTTTGACTTCATTGTCTTCCTTTAATGATATGCTTTACTCTTCCTAATATGAAAGTATAGAAGAAAATACCTTTTCACCTAGAAAGTAAAATTCCATACTCTTATTGTTCCCCTTTTGTGGCATTTGCACAGCCAGTCATTTGACTTTTGAGATCTTTATCAAGTGGAGTTTATACTTCTCTATGCTTCAGAGATTTTATGCAACTGTTGTCTGAGACAGATATATCTAGGTACCTGTATATTTTCAGTTCCTTCGAGATGGCACATCAAGGGAGAGGAGTTTCCTCCTCTCCTCTTCTGTGCTCTTGTCTGTGAGCAACCACAAGCACTCTTTTCTGCACTGGATCTGTATTATTCCCTCTCCACTGCCTCCACAAGCTGCTCCTTGCCAGTGCTTCTCCTCAACCCAGGGCCACCACTCAGAACTGGGACCTTGAGCAGCTGCTCTATTCCTCCAGGGTCTTCATGCTGAGTGCTGAAAAAGGAGATGCTGTTGCACAATGGCTGCTGCCATCCTGGGATCAAAGCTGGGGACAGAGTATGGTCTACTCTCACACAAGTGAAACAGCTTTCTTACTGGATTTTGGAGCTGTCCTTGGCATTTATAGGTTGAGAAATCTGTCAACTTCTGCAGTTGCCCATGACTCAGAGCCCTAAAACTTGTTCCTGCCCTGTCCATGCCATGCTACACATGCAGTTCCGTGATTTGCTCTGAGTTCGAGTGGGAAAGATTGTTCCTATTGGCCTTCAAGTTTGTCTTGGGCTGGAAATCTGTTACAATTTGTCATTTTTGTGACTTCTGCTGCTCTTGAATTTGTTTAGATTCATTTTTACCAGTATTTTATGGGTTATTGTGGAGAGAACTAGAATATTTCCATGCTTCTACTCTGCCATCTTAGCCTCACTTCAATTTCTATTTCTTTCCCCAGACAAGAGCTGTTAAAATATTTTTGAACCTATGATTCCTTTGCTTTCTTAAAAAAATCTCTTTTGGGATACAGACTTGGTAGTAATATTGGCAGGACAGAGGGTTTGTATTATTTTACAATGGGAATAGTTTCAAATTGCTGAACAGAATGTTTGAATCAGTTCACAACTCTACCAACAGTGCATTAAAGTCACAATTTTTCCCACAACCCCTCCAACATTTTTCATTTACTTTTTCTGTCCTTTTAGCCTATGTAATAGGTATGTGGTTTTACCTCAGAATTATTTTAGTTTGAATTTCTGTAATCACTAGGTCTAGCATTTGCTGTTTAAATGGCTGTAGATAGCTTTTATTACTTCCTTTGCAAACTGATCATATTTTTTTTATCATTTGTCAGTTGCGGAATGGCACTTTTGTTCTTTTAGAAATTTTATTCAGTTCTCTATATATTTGAGAAAGAAACTTTTGTAAGAATTATTTATTTCTGTCTGTTCGCAATATGTTATGCTTGACTTGGGAACTCTGGAATTTGGTTATGATAGTTCTGTTAGTTTTGATTTTTGTATCTCTTTCAGGAGGTGATCAGTGGGTTTTTTCAATATCTACTTTACTCTCTGGTTCTAGAACATGAGGACAGCTTTCCTTGATAATTTCATGAAAGATATTTAGGTCTTTCTTTTTTATCATGGCATTCAGATACTTCTATATATTTTTAAATTGTCTCCTCTGAGACTATTTTCCAGGTCAATTGTTTTTCCAATATGATGTTTGATGACATTTCCATTTTTTCACTTTTTTTAGTTTTGTTTTATAATGTCTTGATTTCTCATAGTCATTAGTTTCCAGTTATTCCATTCTACTTTGCCCTGCTCTATTAGTACTGCTCCTTTCACTGGAACTGCAACCCAGATCCAAATATGGGCAAAGCAACAGAATACTCCTCAAAGAGTTAGCAAAAAGACCCCCATAATATTCTTCTGAGCATTTGTTTCACCTTCCTAACAGTCTCTGGGCTGAAAGATTTGGAAGCAGTCACTGTCACTGCCAGTGCTGATTTGGTCACTCTTAAGGCTTGTTCTGTTTGACTGGGGCAATGAATGTGCTGGCATAGAACTCCATTCCACTCTTACTCAAGTGAGACAGAACTTTCCTGATGACATTGTAAGTTCTCTTTGCTGCCTGTGGGCTGAGACATCTGAAAGTCACCACTGTTGCCAGGGACTCAATTACCTGGATGTCTGATCAGTCAGATTTGAACTGGTGGGAAGTATTGTGGATTGTACTCCTCTCTTACCCTGGTGCAACAGAATTTTCTTCCTAAACTTCTAAGATGTCTTAGACTATAAATTTGTTTCACTCCTTCTCTTTGTGTGTTCTGCTGCTCTAAAATAGGTTTACAGTAATTTTTGAAATGTATTTGGGGAGTTTGTGGGAAATGTCCAGTGAGTCCTTGCCTTTACTCTGCCTTCTTGGCTCTGCCTCTTCAAACATCTTTCAGATGCTAGATTTTTATGCTGTTATTTTCAAAAACCAACACCAGTCTTCCTTGGTAATATGCTGTATTATATAAGAGTCAAACACATGCACAGAAACATTCCCAAAGATAGCACAAACCATGTTGAAATGTAATTGCAGTGTATTTAACTAACAAGTCAATGGGGTATTTTTAATGGTGATATGTTATTTCCTCAGTCAATATGTGACCAACAGAAATAATCATTTATGATTTCTTGTCTTTTTATCTGAGTTTGACAGTAGTTCTATAATGTATGAAACCACCCCTTGTCTCTCTTCACTGTCTTTTGAATCACCCAGAATTTAGTCTGTAGAGAATGGGTAACATTCCCAGTTTTAGAGTTTCATTATTTTACTCTCTATTCCACACACTATAGTTCAATCACACATTTTCTGTGTTACATATGGCATTTCAAATTTTATCTAGTGACTCCTTTAACATCTGAAATTAGTTTTTAAAATTGATTTTCTCTTCACATTTAAAAATAACAAACAAACTGGATTTATCTTTTATTTACCTAATTCAAAGTACAGGGATCACTAATGGGCCCAAAATCACATGGATCTACATACGGACTCTGACCTGTTCAATTTTGACCCAGACAAGTTTTCACCTATTTAAGTAATCTGATTCCTTCCCACTTTTCCCATCCAAGGAGTAATCACCATTTCAATGCTGAATTTTGTATGGACAATGATCCCCCTGTTGCATTTAACCTCAGAGATCTTTAGTTTAAATGATATGCTATTCTCATACTTTATAGGAACTGGAAAAACAGAAAGGCAACACCCTCATTAATAATGCATATCTTCACATAGCAACAATTTATCATCTTTGTAGAAAGGCTTGTGCTCTTGTATTTGCATACCAACTGCTTAACATAGAAGTTAAAAACATTGAAACAGTCATACATAGTGAGTAAACTGTGACACATTGTTTTAGGAGGTTCTAAGCTTGAAAACTCCTTTATCAATTCAGATCAGCCCTTACCCTTCAATTTCTTATCTTAGATAATTGTCTACAGTACTGAAATATTAAGAGAGTCACCTTGTGTCTCACAATAAGTTTAAGTCAGAAGTTAGATGTGAACACTCATCTTCCTGGCTATCTATTCACTGTGCCATGGAGCTTCTCATTTGGCACAGAGTAGAAATTTAAAAAAAAATTGTCTATTGATTAACTCAAAATATTTGGCAGTAGAAGTCATGTCTTTTTTTTCAAGCTGAAAACCTCTAATTCTTTCAAATATAATTATATTACATGATCCTCAGTCATTCTACCATGATAGTTGCTCTCTTTATAATTTTTAGCTTATTATTGTCTTTTTTAAGCCATGATATCCTAAACTGAATAAAATACTTCGAAATACCTTTCCCCTACTTGTTTACTGGGCTTGGAGTCAGGAAGAGGTACCTTTCTTAGTTAAAAATTGGTCTCATGGAGGCAGAAACAATATAGCAGAGTAAAAACAGGGACATAATTGAGTTCTCCCCCATATCCTTATATATTTTTTCATTCTTTGATTCATTTGATTCATTCATTTCTTGATGACTCAAAGAGTAATTAACTTCTACTTGCCCAATTCTAATTTTTAAGGAATTTTCTTCACTTAATTTTGTGTCCCCTTTCTCATTTTCCAATTATAATTTTTAGGTAATTTTTCTCTTCAGTGAAAGTTTGACTCTCCTTTTTCCATTCTTCTCTCTAAGGAGTTGTTTTCCTAAGTAGATTAGTTTTTCCATTTGGTCAATTATATTTTTTAGGAATTATTTTCTTTACTCAATTTGTGTCTTTCCTTTTCCAAACTGTTGACCTTCTCTTGCCTATCTCTCATTCTTTTTCCCAATTTTTCTTCTACTTGTCTTATTTGACTTTTAAAATCCTTCTTGAACTCTTCCAAGAAGACTTTTGGGGCTCAAGATCAATTCATATTCACCTTTGAGGTTTTGGCTATAGGAATACTGACAATGTCCTCTTCAGAGTTTATTTTGATCTTTTTTGGCCCACAGAAACTATCCATTGTGAGTGTTTGTTTTTGTCTTTTGCTCATGTTGCTTGACTCCTGGCTTTTTAAAGTTGAATTCCACCTCTGGTGCATTGAGGACACTCCTAAGCTTTTTGTGTTAGGGTCTATGGGTCTGGACATTGGCTTTATGTGCTGGGGACTCAAGTGCTGACATCTGGAGTTTATAAGTGTCTGCAAGCTTACCTGGTTTTGAGTTTGTGTCATAGTAGAGATGTCTAGTGTGTAATAAGGTCAGATGGGGTTTTTCTGCATTTCCTTTGGCCTACACTGGAGCACATGAAGGTCTGGCTGCTGGAGGACACCTGCCCACTAGCACTAAGCACATAGCAATTCTCAGAGCCAGAGTTTGCTGTTTCCTGTGGCTATGTTAAGACAAGTGAGGTTTTCTGGTGTTGGAGTTTGCCTCCTCCATCACTCTGGGATTCAGAATCTTCTGCTAGTTTGCTGGGATTCTTTCTGTCCTGGAATGTATACCCTTTTTCATAAATGAGACAGATATTACTTGTTGACCTCTCAAGCCTCCCAGGCTAAAAGACTGCACCATCCTATCTTTCTGCATACACCCCTATTGTAGGATTTCCTGGGACACTACCTTCTGGTTGTTTAGAGATGGATATGGGCAGCAACAATTATTTAATACTTATCCTGACGTCTTGACTCCCAGAAGTCCTTCAAACTTCTTCTACTTGACAGACACTATGTGTAATAAAAATAGGTTTGATCTTTCCTAATACTCTTATGTATTGTATGTACATCTCCCTCATATTTTCCCCAAGTTATCTTTGAATTTAATATATATACTTCATATTTACCCAGACACTCACACAGACACAGACACAAACACACACACACACACACACACTCACACATCTGGATTTCACAGACAGAATTGGAAGGCAAAAATTATTACTTTGTACGTTTTGTTTTGTTTTGTTTTTTACTTTATGTATTTAGCAACTAGCATTCCACATAGCACACAGTTGACCCTTAAATGATGCTTGTTGATTGATTGAAATTTTACTTAAGGTGACATATGATTCTAGATTAGAATCTGAATTTAAAACCTCAGAAAATTCCTTTCATTTATGAAGTAGAAAGTATAAATGAAAGAACTCTCATGACCCATCCTTTCTAACATAATTATTCTATTACAAATCATAGTGGTTTTAAGCTTTGCTGGTTAACAGATAAAATAAATTCTTGCCAATATATCTCAAAAAAATAATAGCAACAAAAAATATTTGCTAGGCTATCATTTCATTTTTGTTTGCTTCCAGAAAAATGAAAATAAGGGGAAAAAAGCAAAATCATTACGCTAATAAATATTTTATTAATAATTTAAAGTCCAATTTTGATTTCAATAAATATTAGCATTTTCATTATGTGGAAGGCATTGAAATAGAGTTATGAAACCAAAATAAGGATATGCTTTCCTTATAAAAATTTATATTTTACTGTGGAAAATGTCACCCATCCAGCTAAATAAATTCTAAATATGTACAAACGAATTTCATGGCAGTCCAACATTTTTATTACATTACACTTTCAAGTCATTGGACTTGAAAACATTATACAATATATTAAATCACTGCGATTGTATACTAAAGGGAATTTTAGTGGAAATTTTTTATTTCTATATTTTTGGAATCTTTCATCTTTACCCATAATTACTTTGAATATAACAAATTCATATGCATATGTGTGTGCGTGTGTGGTGTGTGTGTAGTACATAACATACATAGTACATAAAAACATAGTACGTTTTTATTCCTTCCTTTTCACCCCTCCTTCTAAGACTGAACCTCAACTTAAAATGTATTATCAAACTAGTATACAGGACACATTCTGCCCAAGTTTGATTTTTTTTTTTTTTTTGTCAACATATCTCTAAAGTTTACATGGGAGAGTACAAGGTTATTTATTATAAAAGTTACAATGCAATGATTGATTAAATTATATCAAATTTTGACTTTATCTGTTATAAAAGGAATTTCTTTCATTTGATGATGATATTTTAAATTATATGAAGAAAACACATAATAAAGCAGCAATGGTTTAAAAAATCATAAAAACTCACTCTTTCAGTCAAAGATGATTATATTATTTAATGCAATTAGCATCCATAATGTATTTTTTCTATAAGTTGTGTGAATCACTTCCTTCCCCACAATGAATGTTAAATTGTTTTCTCATAAAAATACATAATTAAGATGAAGTTTATTCTTAGAATACACATTTTCTAAGTTTATGTTATCTTATTTTTTAATTTTTTTTAAATTTAAATTTAAATTTTTTTAATTTTTAAAATTTAAGGTAAACATTAAAACAAGACAAGCAGAACAATAGGAGAAAGACATATAGAAGGTAGACCAAATGGCATCAGTTTAAAATTAATGTGATGCCATCAAGGAAGTGAAATTTCAGTATTTTGACAATATATAATGGCAGGGTAATAACCATAATAACCTTTTTATAGTATGTCAGAAATAAACATTTCATAATATATATATATATGTACATTTACATATATATACTTGTATACATATATACATATGTATACATATATATGTACACACACATATATAGTAGGACTCATCTATACACAGGGGAACAAAATTCAGATTCTCCATATGTTCAATCTGTTGTTCAATGATAAGCAATGATGGCTGAGCAGTCAATGTTTTATAAATAGAGGAAGAGGTGGACATACTAAATTGCCGATTTCCCTGTACTTTGTAACCAAATCCTGATTTCACGACACAGCAGTTTATGCATCTGAAAAGTACAATTGGATTTACAGCCAATACATGAACTCTTTTTCTCAATTCCATAGTACTTGGTAAGGCCAGCTGTGAAGGCTCCAAATAACGATCGATACTATATATAGTTCCTAGAAGTAAGATATTATTTTGCATATTTTATTTTACTGTGTGTAGAGAAACATATTATTTATTGCATATATTATTCTACTGTGTGTAGAGAAACATATATTATAGTCAGACTAGTCAAGTCAATTAGAAAGGAATTGAATAGATAACTCCTAAGGCTACTGTTTGCATATCTCTGAATAGAGGTAAAAAGAGAAAGAGATTTTGTGGCCTCAAATGTGTCCTGAATGAAATCTTTCCTTTTTTTAAACAAATAAGAGACCATTTCTTGCTCCTTGTACCACTATAAAATCTAATTACCTTCAACCCAATTTACTATTAGAGTCCAATACCAGTGATTCATCACACTCGCTTCTGAATTTGACAGTAAAGTCCTTTAAAATTTAGAGCTGGATTCAACTACAGAGGCCTCAAAAAACCTAAGAATTTTCTAAGGATATTACACAAAATTATTGAAGTAGCTTCACTCCTGCAAAGGGGTAGGTGAAAAAAATATGATTCAAAAAAATCATCTTCAAGAAGATGAAATCATTTTAAAGAAATCACTGAACATCTTTTCATTTTAAAGAAATCGCTGAACATCTTTGAGGTAGGAGTTTTGGGGCTACTGGAAAGTCCTTGAACTATCCATTAAAAAATTGAATTATATAACAAGACTCCTCTGGTGGAAGGGGGCAGAAGCTATGTCTTCCCAAGATTAACCCAACTTTGTTCATTCATTTCTTTGTTGTTTTTTTCTTATCTCACGTTTATTTCCTTCCTTATAAAATTCTGCCATATTGTTTCTCCTTTTCTAATATCCACCCGGGTCACTGCTTCCACCTGCTGACTCAGTTGTCCCTTGTGAATTCTTAATTTCACTGGTCTTATATATTTAAACCCTAGTTTCCTAGTTGATTACAAGTCCTTATAATACCATCAACTCACGTTGTAGATTTATATCATCTCAAAGTTGTGAGAGAAGTCAAAGTTCATTTAATTTTAATATTATCTGAACATATAAAGCCTCCACAATATCCTGCCAAGTGACTTCTTTGTTTCTATTTACTGACTTCCAGTTACTACATTTGTGGCAAATCATTACATATTTAAAAACTTCTATTTCTAAAAAAAAAAAGGTGATTTTTTTTTCATTTAACCAATATATATATATTGCAAAAGTCTACCCTTTATTCTTAGTTTTGCCATCTAGGTCATGCAGAACAAATAGTGCACTTCTTGGGCATGACAGCTGTTCAGCCAATATGTCAAACAGTCAACCAATTAAAAAGTATTACACATTTGCTGTGTACTAGGCATTGTGCTAAACTGTAGTGGAAGGTCCGCGTCCCTGCATGGCTCGGTGATGTGGTTGAAAGAAAAGAGTCACGGGAGGCGGGAAAAGATAGACCAGTTCCGTTTATTGTTCTGAGGGGTAGGGTTTATATAGACAGAATCTGCAAGTCTACGTGATATTCTGCTCGTCTCCTGTCCCAGTCATTTGGCCAGACTTATTGCCTTTAAAGGCTATTAGCCTAGAGGACATCTATTTTACATATCCCTTGTTTTCTGTAGTTCCCACGTTTGTGTCATGGAGACAGCAACATCTGCGGGCATGGAGAGCCATTCCGGGTGATAATGAGCACAGTCTCCAAGAACAGTTTCCCCGAAGGTCTTTCCTGATCTTGTCAATAGCACTCCACCCTGGCTCTCAACACTAAACACAGAAAAAAATAGAAAAAGAGGAATAAGGAATGTCTGTGCTATAAAGGAACTCCTATTCATATGCTAGACATAGGTTATTTCATGATCAGGTTTTTGTTATTTTTTTTCCCAAGTCTTTCACTAACTGTCAAGAAGCAATATTTGAATCATAGTCTTTAATTTGTATCCCCTTCTACATTCTTAATATTGCTATCCATAGTCTCATCCATAATTTATTTCTATTGATCATGCAATTACTTGATTGTGCATTAATTAAACAACTTCTATTAGCCGTGCATTTCTATTCATGAGGAGTTTACATTTAATGAGGGAAAAAGAAATAAATGTATGCAACATAAATAATAGTTACTAGCAGCTAACCTTTCTATAGCACTCATCATACACCTGCCATTTTGCCAAATGAATTAAAATTGAAATCTTATTTGATACTCAGAACAACCCTGGGAGATTGATGCTATGACTAAAAGTCACCCTAGTTAATTGTTATACAGTTAGTGAATGTCTAAGGATGGATTTGAACTGAGGTCTTCCTGACTCTATACATAGCACTCTATCCACTGTGATACCTAGTTTCCTTAGAGTATTAATATATACAAATATCGGGGGATAGTTAAATACAAGATATTTTTGTAGAGAAGGTACTAGAATTTGGAAAAGGGTATCAAAATGATTTTATATATGAGATAGTGCTTAAAATGAGTCTTAAAGTAAGAGGTGTCTATGTGTGGGAGAAAGGGAAGGAATATATTCCAGGAATATGGGATAGCTAGTTGAAGGATCCAAATAACTAAGATATTTTGTGTGAAGAACAACTGAAGTCCATTACTTTCAGATGGCAGAAAACAGAATGATTTCAGTAAAAGTAGTCAGATAAATTGGCTCCAGCTTACATAGCACTTCAAAAGCTATAAAGAGGAGGTAATATTTTCTTTTGAGATAATTGGAAATCATGGGATGTTTCTGAGTAGGGGTTTTACATGGTGAGAAATATACTTAAGAAAAAATGATGTTTACAGTAGCTGTTGAAGTTGCTTCTGGAACTCTCAACCCACAGAGTGATGTTTGAAAGTTACCTACTTTGACTTTCAAGAGCCAAGATGACAGAGTAAGCAGCAAGTCACTCTCACCCTCACTTATTGACCTTGAAAAACCCCAAAAAATATCACCTTAGGACACATCCTAGAGCAGTGAAACCAGGAAAAAGATGGGGCACAGCAGTCTTTTAGCTTGGGAGGCTGGGGGCGTTAATGGAAAAGGTCCCTCTTGTTTTGGCTGAAGGTGACCAGTACAGGAAGGGAGGCTTCCTTGCAGGTCAGCCACAAAGCTCACTTCAGCTAACCAGCAGGAAGTCCTGAGCCCCAGGATAGTGGAGCAGTCAAACTCCAACACCAAAACCTCTGTGTGCCTTGGTACACCCAGGGCAAGAGACAGACAACAGGACAGAGAACCACCACATGCACTGGTGGAAAACTATCCACCAGCTACTGAACTTATGCATGTTCTAGTGCAAACCCTGGTGAGGAGATGACCTTCAGGAGCCAAACAACCTCCACCCATTCCCTCAAAGGGGAATACAAACTGGTCTCAATATCAAAAAAAGTTTTCTTGGAAGAGCGCAGGAAGGATTTGAAAAGTCAAATAAAGATGTAGAATAAAAATTAAATAATCCTTTTAAAAATAAAATTGACAAAATGGGAAAAACTGTACTGAAGATGAAAAAGCAAAAATGGCAAAGAAAATTGTAGACCAATTTCCCCAAGATATATAGGTGAAAAAAATTTAAATAGCATATTACCAAAGAGATTATAACAAAGATCTATCTAAAGGATAATACACTATGGCCAGGTAACATTTCCACCAGGAATGCAGGGATAGTTCAATATTAGGAAAACTATCAGCATAATTGACCATATAAACAACAAGACTAACAGATATCATATGATTGTATTAATAGACAGAGAAAAAGCATGTGACAGAACACAACACCCATTTCCATGAAAAACACCAGAGAGTACAGAAAGAAATGTAGTATTCCTTAAAATAAAAGATAGCATCTTTCTAAAATCATCAGCAAGTGTTATATGGATTGACGATAAGCTAGAAGTATTTCCAATAAGATCAGAGGTGAAATGTGGATGCTCATTATACCACTGTTATTCAGTATTGTACTCGAAATGATACCTTTATCAATCAAGAGAAGAAACAGAAATTAAAGGAATACAGGAACGAAAAAACAAAATTACCATTCTTTGTAGATGATATAATGTTATACTTTGAGAGTTCTAGAGAATCAAGTAAAACATGCTTGAAGTAATAAACAACTTTAGCAAAGTTGCAGGATCCTTAATAAACCCACATAAACCATTGGTTTCTCTACATATTATTAATGAAGTCCAACAACAAGACATAGAGAAATTTGATTACATATAATGAAATATTTGGGAGTCTACCTGCCAAAACAAACCCAGGACCTATATGAGTACAATTACAAAACTCTTATAACACAAATAATATCATATATAAGTATTTAGAAAAGCACCAATTGTTTATGGATAGAATGAGCTAATGTAATAAAAATGTTGCTACTACCTAAATTACTTTATTTATTCATTGCCTATAATGTTAATTGAATGAGGATATCTTTCCAGCTCAATAATAGTCCTGTGTGACCTGCTTTGAACTCAGGCCCACCTGACTGTTGTGATGGAGCCTAAGTCACATGAACCCTGAGACACATAGCATATTGGGTGAAGCAGGAAGGTTGGAGAAGGAAGTGAAAAGGAGTCAAAGTTGATAAAGAGAAAAGCAGAGCTGAGATAGAGTAGATAAGGTGAGTGAGAGGGATAATTTTGCCAGGGGAGGTGGTTTGGGGGAAGGCTTGATGGAGGGAAGGATTGGGGATGGCTATAGTCCTTGAATTGGTGACATACATAAAGTTCTTTGTTATCGTGGTGGTGTGGGTTTTCTGGTATCAGAATAAATACTTTGGCTTTGCCTTTGAGGAAAAGTCATTTATATTTTGCAAATTTACTCGGTAAATATGCATGCATAGTCATAGTGGTTGCCATGAGTATAATGTTGACATTATAAATGACGATGAGGATAGGATGGCAAAATATAAAACTTCTACTTGGAAACAGGCAGGTTCTAAGGAAGAAAATGAGTATCCTGAAATGGCAAGAGAATGGGTTAAAAATGCAGGACTTTGTGAAAACTGGGAACCAAGGCCACAGAAGGGAGAACTCAGATTTGGAAAGATGTTTGCAAAGAATACTCATAGAATTGGTGAAAGAAATGGCAGGATTTTTTAGAAGAGAATGGGCCTTGTTATACTTAAAAGCAGAGATAAATTGCTGGAAGAAAAGTTTCACGTGGAAAAGGTAATGAATACTCTAGTTTCTCACAGAACTGTACTTGCACAAGAGATGATTATAATTAAATGGAAATGCTACTTTCATAAAGATGTAAAACAGGCTTTACATGAATATATAGCAAACATAGATACCAAGGGAATGATACACTCCTTGAACTAAAGCAACAATTGGTACAGTCCTTGATAAAAAAGAAATGATGAATATGATGTATTAACTGAAAAACAAAAGAAACATGCATGGTTTAATGATGAGACAGCAAAACATTTGGGACATAAAAGGTATTGAAAAGCAGTAGCCTATACTATGAGGACTTTGATAGTACTGAGACAGGTGGAAGTAGTGAACGTATGTCAGTAAATCTAGCTACTAAAACAGAAAAAAGGAGGAGAGTGTCATATAATTATTGATTTATGGGATATAGCCTATGTGGAAAAATCAAAATTGGGAAATTCATGAAAAAAAGACTGGGGCAAAATATTTTAGAAAGATATATGGAACATGTCTTTGGTTAGTTTTTTTTTTTTTTTTTTGTTATTGTCGTTGTTGTTGTTTGTGAGTTTTTGTCAAGTCTTCATATAAATGCTCTTGTGGCCCTCACCATGCCAGAATGTGAATAAAATCCACATACTGATTGACTAACAAGATGTCTAGTCAAATATATTGACCTTACGCTGAAAGCAACTGATGATCTGGTATTAGCAAATTTGGTTCATCGAAAGGCTGACTATTTAAGGGTCCAGGCCACACACTGGTGGGCACAAGATCGATATATTAGTATCTCACATTCATTGCTCAAATAAGTAGCAGAGGAATATCACATGTATCAACTGGAAAAGGAACAAACTTTTCCTCAGTTAGTAACTGGAGAAGTAGCAAGGGGAAAAGAATATATTGAACTCCTACCCCAAGAACAAGGGTGAAAATTGATATGTACTTGGGTTGACATATTTTCAGGTGTACTAGTGACTTATCCTTATGAGAATGCAACTCAGAAAAAATACCTTTAAAATTCTAGATATCATAAGTCTGTATAATGTAACCTCAATGCAGATACAAGGTTGACAACAAGTCACATTTCTAAGGTAATAAAATGAAGAGATATTGTATATTTTAAAATGTGGAATATTATCCACAAGCATCTGGGTTAATTACAAGAATGAATGAAATATTGAAAGGAAAGCCAAGGAAATTAAGTTCTAATCATTCTTAACAACATTGCAAGTTTAATTTTTTTACTGCTTTACACAATTTAAATAATATACCATTGAGGGTAACTATATCTCTAGCTAGAATGATGACCTCCAATCAACAAATCAGAAAACAGTAAGCACATAAGATACCAAATATTGAGTATTGTACTGAGGTAAGATGTCCCAACAATGTGTCCAGGACACCTGGTTCAGCAGGGTATGATTTACATTGTTTAGAAGACATTTGCATAGAAAGGAAATAAAGTAATTTTTTTCCCGGAATATGTACAAGAATCCCTAAAAATCATTTTGAATGGATATTACCTTAATCAGGATTAGCAGCTCGAGGAATATGTCTGTTTGCTGCAGTAACTGATTCTATTTATCAAGGAGAAATTACTGAGATATTCCAAAATTTAGGAGAAGAATCTATACTGTTTTGTGAAAATGATAGAATAGTTCAAGGGATAATTACTCCTCATGAAATAATACCCCTTGTGTAAACTGATCCTCCTTCCAAAGTAACTATCACTCTAACTGAAGGGTTTGGCTCTGATAGAATAAAATTGGGAGCTAAAGTATGGATGAAATGGAAGCCAGATGATGTTAAAAAGGATGTGCAGATTATAGCACATGGAGAAGATACTTCTGTAACTGTTGTTTATTCAGGAAAAGATGATTACCAAATTGTGCCCTTAATTCATATATTTTACTGCGAATAATATTATGGTAGTGTGTTCATGGACTCTAAAAGCATGACTGATGCTATATTTACCCTGTTTCTGGTTATTATCTCCTTATTTTTCTGGTATTTGTCTTTTCAGATTATTTACTATATTTGCCTCTTGCAGGTTTAATGCACTCCACTCGTACATGCCCAATTGTTTAAGCTAGATGTTACCCTCTGTTCAAGATTGTGATGCATCACCTGGTATTGAAAAATCTCCTGATACCAGTCAAAAAACTGACCCCTTGAATGGGAACTCATGGGACAGCTTAAGCCCAACCTCAGCAGGAAGTAGTAATAGAAAAAGAGATCTTAACCCTTTACCCCAAGGGATTTTGGTTCCCATTCATTATCAACAACTTAATTCAAGAGAATGAAAATAATGAGACAACGTACCAAATCTTATGGTATACTGCAAAAGCAGTGGTTAGGGAAAGTTTTATGCCTTTCAAAGCCTACATAGATAAAATACAGAAAGAGGAGATAAATGACTTGGACAAGCAGCTGAAAAAGCTAGAAAAAAGAACAAATTGAAAATCCCCAAGTAAATACCAAAACAGAAATACTGAAACCAAAGGAGAGATTAATAAAATTGAAATTAAGAAAACTATTGAATTAATGAACAAAACCAATAGTTGGTTTTATGAAAAAACTAATAAAATTGATAAACTTGTGGTCAATTTGATAAAAAAGAAAGAAAAAATCAAATTACTAATATTAAAAATGAAAGGGGTGACCTCACCTCCAATGAGGTGGAAACTAAAACAATAATTAGAAATTATTTTGCCCAAATTTATGCCAACAAATTCAAAAATCTAAATGAGATGAATGAGTATTTAAAAAAAAATACAAATTGCCCAGATTAACAGAAGAAGAAGTTGAATACTTAAACAACCCCACCTCAGAAAAAAAAGTTGAAGAAGCCATCAATGTACTCCCTAGGAAAAAAATCTCCAGGGCCAGATGGATGTACAAGTGAATTCTATCAAGCGTTTAAAGAACAGGTAATTCCAATACTATTTGAAAATTAGGGAAGGAGTCCTCCCAAATTCTTTTTATCACAAAAAATATGGTTTTGGTACCTAAATCAGGAAGAGACAAAACAGAGACAGGAAATTATACACCAATTTATCTAATTAATACAGATGCAAAAATTTTAAATAAGATTTTAGCAAAAGGAATACAGCATCATATCACGAGAATTATACATTATGATTAGGATTCATACCAAGAATGCCAGGCTGGTTCAGTATTAGTAAAACTATTAGCACTATAGATCATATCAACAACAAAACTAACAAAAACCACATGACTATTTCAATAGATGCAGAAAATGTTTTCAACAAAGCACAACATGCATTCCTATTAAAAGCACTGGAGAACATAGGAATAAAGGAAACTTTCCATAAAATAATAAGCAGTATTTACCTAAAAGTAGTATGCATTATATGCAATGAAGATAAGCTAGATGCATTTCCAATAAGATCAGGGGTGAAACAAGGATGCACATTATCACCAATATTGTTCAATATGGTACTAGAAATATTAGCTGTAGCAATTACACAAGACAAAGAAATTGAAGAAATAAGAATAGACAAAGAAGGAACTAAGTTATAACTCCTTGCAGATGATATGATGGTATACTTATAGAATCCCAGAGATACAAGTAAAAAATTAATTGAAATAATAAACAACTTTGGTACAGCTACAGGCTAGAAAATAAACCCGCAGAAATCTTCCACATTCCTATATATTGATAACAAGTCCAATAACAAGAGATAGAAAGAGGAAATCCCTTTTAATACTAGGGTAGACACTATAAAATATTTGGGAGTTTACTTGCCAAAACAAACCCAGGGACTATATGAACACAATTACAAGGCACTTTTTGCACAAATAAAGTCAGATCTAAATAAATGTAAAACCATCATTTGCTCATGTGTAGGCCAAGACAAAATAATAAAAATGACAATTCTACCTAAATTAATTTGCTTATTTAGTGCCATATCAATTAAACCATCTGATAATTATTTTCTAGAGCTGGATAAAGTAATATAAAAATTCATCTGGAAGAGCAAAAGATCTAGAATATCGAAGGTATGAATGAAAAGTAATGCTTGGGAGGTGGCCAGTGCTACCAGATCTCAAATTATATTATAAAGCAGCTATTCTCAAAACCACTTGGAACTGGCTGAGAAACAGAAGGGTAGACAAGTGGAATATTCTAGGTACTCAAGAAAGAGTAGGCAATGAATATAAAAATCTCCTGTTTCACAAACTCAAGGACCCACACTTCTGGGATAAGAACTCATTGTTTGACAAAAATTGCTGAGAAAACTGGATAACAGTGTGGCAGAAACTCGGCATAGACCCATGTCTGACACCGTACACAAGAATAAAGTCCAAATGGGTATACAATCAAGGCATAAATATTGATATCATGGACAAACTGGAGGAGCAAGTGATAGTGCAGAATTATGGAAAAGGGAAGACTTTTTGACTAAAGAAGAGATAGAAAGCATTATGAAATGCAAGATGGATAAGTTTGATTACATTAAATTGAAAAGTCTTTGCACAACAAAACTCAATGCAATCAAGATTCAGAGGGAGGAAGTCTATTGGGAAAAAAATATTTATAACTAATCTTGGCAATAAAAGCCTCATTTCTAGAACATATATAGAACTGAGTCAAATGTATAGCAATTCAAGTCATTGCTCAATTGATAAATGATCAAAGGATATAAACAAGCAATTTTCAGAGGAAGAAATTAAAGAGGTCTATAATCATATGAAAAAAATGCTATAAATCACTTTTGATTAGAGAGATGCAAATCAAAACAACTGTGAGGTATCACATCACACCTATTAGACTGGCAAACATGACAGAGCAGTAAAATGATAAATGTTGGAGAGGATGTGGGAGAGTTGGAACACTAATTCATTGTTGGTTGAGATGTGAGTTCATCCAACCATTCTGGAGAGCAATTTGGAACTATGCCTAAAGGGCTACAGAAACTTGCATATCACTTCTAGGACTGTATCTCCAAGAGATCATGAAAATGGGAATGGGTCCCACATGTACAACAATATTTATAGCAGCACTGTTTGTAGTGGCCAAAACCTGGAAATCAAAGGGATGTCCATCAGTTGGGGAATGGCTGAATAAATTATGGTATATGAATGTAAAGGAATACTATTGTGCCATAAGAAATGATGAACAAGAAGACTTCAGAGAGACCTGGAAAGAATTATATGATCTGATGATGAGTGAAAGGAGCAGAACCAGGAGAACTTTGTGCACAGCAACGACCACAGTATGCAAGAGTTTTGTTTTTTGTTTTTTTTGTTTTTTTTTTTTTTTTTTGGTAGACTTGGCTCTTCATAGCAATGAAGGATATAAAAAAAGAAAAAAAACCCAAAAAACCTTCCCAATGATCTTCTAAGGTAACAAGCCTTCCACATTCAGAGAAAGAACTATGGAATTCAATCACAGAATGTTCAATCGCAGATCGTTGTGGATTTATTTTACATGCTGAAACATTGCTAAAGTTGTTAATTACTTTGAGAAGGTGTTTTAGTTGATTGTCTCAGATTCTCTAACTATACTATTATATCATCTGCAAAGTTATAGTTTTGTTTTCTCAATGACTGTTCCTATTCCTTTAATTCTTTTCCTTATCTTTTTGCCATAGTTAACATTTCTTACACAATACTAAATAACAATGACAAAAATAAACACCTTTGCTTCACTCTATTTTATTTTTTTTGGAAAGCATCTAGTTTATTCCAATTACAGATAATGCTTGCACTTGATTTTACAGGGATCATTTTAAGAAAATCTTTTATTTCTATTTTTCTAGTCTTTTAGTAGAAATTATGTGTTTTACAATTATTGATGTAATCATATGATTTTTATTAGTTTTTTTAACATAGTCAATTATGCTTGTGGTTTGCTCAATATTGAACATTCCTTGCTGCCCTGGTACAAATCCCACCTGAACACAGTGTAGGATTTTTGTAGTATATTGTTTTAAACTCTTATTTAGTAGTTTTGTTTTGTTTTTTTACCATTAATGTTTATTTGGTTAACTGGCCTATAATTTTAATTCTCTATTTTTGCTCTCCCTTGTTTAGGTGTTAACAATATTTGTGTTATAGAAGAAATTAGGTAGGATATTATCTTTATCTATTTTTCCTTGTATTGTGCATAGCATTTGAATGAATTGCTCTTTGAATGTTTGGTAGAATACACTTTTAAATCGACCTAGTTATTGGGGAGATAATTTGATACTGTAAGGCATGATTATTTTAGTATTGTATTTCCTTTTCTTTTAATCTTGGCAATACATACACACACACACACCCATACATATATATATATATATATATATATATATATATATATATATATATGTATATAATATAAATTCTTGCAGAAGTGAATGTTGAAAATTGAAAAATAAATAAATTGCATGCATAAAAAGATTCTGCAAGAATTTGAATTCAAAATTTTCTCCCCACTCCCTACCACAAGAAAGCATGCACCTCATCCATCTCTTCCTCCAGTCTGTCCTCCTTTCTATTACCCTCTTCCTCCATTCTTCTCCCCTCTATTTGCCTATACTGCAAAGTAGATTTCTGTACTCCATTGCCTGTACATCTCATTTTCCAGTTGCACGATAAAGCAATTTTTAACATTCTTTATTTAAACTTTGAGTTCCATATTCTCTCCTTTCTAATTGCCCCACCCACCTTCATTCAGAAAACAAGCAATTTAACATAGGTCATACATGTGTAGCCAGGCACAACACTTCCATAATAGTTATGTAGTGAAAAAACTAACCACATTTCCCTCTGTCCTCTCTTGCCCTCCATTTATTCCATTCTCCCCCTTGACCTGTTTGCTCACAATAATATTTGCTTTTCATTGTCCTGTTCTGGAAATTGCTGTATCTTCTATTATCTTCCCTCTCCTATCCTCTTTCTCCTATCTTCCTTCAGGGTAAAATAGATTTCCATATCCAATTGAATGTGTGTTATTACCTCCTTAAGCCAAATCCCATGAGGGGAGAGCTCCCCTTGCCTCTTTTATGTGAGATAATTTGCTACATTGTACCTCGGCCTTTCTCTTATTCCTAGTACCTTCCACTAGGGGCAGTTAGGTGATGCAGTGGATAGAGCACCAGTGCAGGAGTCATGAGGACCTGAGTTCAAATCTCAGCTCAGACACTTGACACTCACTAGCTGTGTGATGTTAGGCAAGTCACTTACCCTCAATGGCCTCATCCTGGGTCATCTCGAGTCATCCTGAAGAATATCAAATCACTGTATTCAGATGACTCTGGAGCAGAAGTGAGACTGGTGAACTGCTCAGATGTCTCTCTCTCAAAACAAAGTCAAGTACAAGTCATGTCTCTGATGGCATGGTCTTCTTGGTCAATGAAGTATGAACACACACACTCTTCTGTAATATGTTTTCATGCCTCTTCCTGGGATGTATTTTACTTTTTTCTGCCTCAATCGTTTCTCTTCTCCCATTACAATCCCTCTGTACTCTTTAATTATGTTTTTTTTTTTATCATCACATCAGTTAATTTATAACCACTCCTGTCTATGATTATCCCTTTTACATATCATAATAAATATACAGTTCTCAACATTAACAAGTATCATTCTCCCATACAGGGATGTAAACATTTTTTTTCTTCCTGTTCACCTTTTCATACTTATTTTATCCTTCTATTTGAAGATCAGATTTTCTATTAATCTCTAGCCTTTTCATCAGGAAGTTCTAGAAATTCTTATTTCGTTGAATAAGGATTTCTTGGAAGATATTGTCCATGATCTTTTTTTTTCTTCATGACTTTCCAGTAGACCAATAATTTTTAGACTTTTTCTCCTGTATCTATTCTCTAGGTCAGGTGTTTTGTTTTGTTTTCCAGTGAGATAGTTTATATTTTCTTCTGCTTTTAATTCTTTTGAATTTCTTTCTTTTTTTTATTTTTGATGTCTCCTAACCTTATTAACTTCTTCTTGACCAATTCTAATTTTTAATAAATTGTTTTCTTAGAATAACTTTTTTATCTCCTTTTCCATTTGTCCAATTGTTCCTTTAAATGAGTTCTTTTTTTAGCTAGGTTCTCCACCTCCTTTTTCATCTGCCCAGTTTTCCTAACTAAGGAGCTATTCTCTTCAGTGAATTCATGTATAGTACATGTATGTATATTATATATGTATATATGTGTGTATATCTGTGCATACACCCACACCCACACACACCCACACCTACAACCACCCACCCACATACACACCCACACACCCACACATATGTATATATATATATATATACACACACATACATACATATATATACTTGTATACATATATATAATCAATTGTATTTTTAAAATCATTTACCTTTTTGCCTTCTACCTCTCTAATTTGACTTTTAAATCCTTCTTGAGCTCTTCCAAGATGGCTCTTTATACTTGAGATTAGTTTTGCCTTTTACCTCTCTAATTTGGCTTTTAAATCTTTCTTGAGCTCTTCCAAGATAACTTTTTATACTTGAGATTAATTCATATTTGCTTTTGAACTTTCAGATGTGAGTATAGTGTCCATGTTGTCCTCTTCTGAATTCATATTCTGGTCTTGTCTGTCCCTATGGTCTGTTTTCTGATTTGCATCTTGCTCATGGTTATTGCCTTTTCCTGACTTTTAAAGTGGATCTCTGCTTCTGGGGCACAGGGGGCTCCTTTCCACATTTCTTGCACTGAGAACTTGAGGCTTTGTGTTTTGTGGCCTCTGGTTCTTTCAGCTAGAATTTTGAATGTTGCAGCTTACCTGGGGCAGAGCTGGTTGGTGTGTGCCAAGGCCACGTCAAGTGATGTCTTTCTCAGTTTCCCCAAGGTTACACTATGGGTCACTACATGAGGTGTGGAGAAGAGGAAGTCTGGTCACAGGAGGTCTCTACATCCCCTAGGCCTGAACTAGAGCACTGGCAGGCTCAGAGGCTGGTGATACCCCCTCTGTGCTGTTGTCTGCCCTATTTCCCTGACTGGGCTAATATACACCTGGGGTCCTAGTATGAATTCTTACAGGCTCGACCTCCCTGGGCCTCAGGATTTCCTCCTAGTTCACTAAGGTGGGGCAATTCTGGGACACCTCTATTCCTACACTGATATCCTTCAGCAAGAGGTACTCTTCTTGTCATTCTCCCTAGCCTCCTGAGCTGAGAGATTGCTGTGACTCTTCTGCTTATCCTACTACTCTACAGATTTTTTTCTGAGGGAATATTCTCTGAATTTTTCGTTTCAACAAAGTGAGAGTGAGAACACTTACAGTTTAATTGGCCATCTTGACTCCCAGAAGTTCCTTCTTATTATGATGTTGTTGTTGTTTTTGTTGTTGTATAAGTTATTCTCCTGCTCCTACTAATTTTATCAGGTCAAGAAAATCTACAAAGTTTTCATTTTTATAATTTCAATATTGTAGCATAATTTGATTTTCTTTTTATTTCTTATCACTTAACTCTGATCTGCCAAATGCAAATCTGTTCATCTCTTTGAAATTATCTTTTCCCCTCATTTATTATACCCAATAGTTTTTAATTATGGTCATATTTCAAAATACAGTCACTCTCCAGCTGACTGGCATCCACTTGGTTTCTTATTTTTTCCTATCGATACAATTATTTTTATTTTTAATAAATAATTTTATTTGTTTTCAGTGTTCTACATTCATATATCTTAGTTTTTCTTCCCCTTTCTCCTTATCTTTACCCCCTCCCTCCCCACTCCCTCCCTGAGATGGCATACAATTTTATATAGGTTCTACACATATATTCCTATTAAATACATTTTTACCTTAGTCATGTTGCATAGAAGATTTAAAATGAATGGGAGAAATCATAAAACAAAACACACTATAAAATAAAATGGTCTGCTTCATTCTGCTACCAAATTCCATGATTCTATCTCTGGATATGGAAGGCATTTTGCCTCAAGAGTCCATTGGGAACTTTTTAAGTCCTTGCATTGCAATGAAGTACTATATCTACCAGAAAAATTCTTCACATACTGTAGTTTTTGCTGTGTACAAAGTTCTCCTGGTTCTCCTCCTTTCACTCAACATTGGTTCATTTAAGTCTTTCCGTGCCTTTCTGAAGTCTTCCTGTTCATCATTTCTTATAGCACAATAGTATTTCATTACAGTCATATACCCCAACTTATGCAACCATTCCCCAGTTGATGGGTATCCACTTGATTTCCAGTTTTTGTCCACCACAAGGAGAGCTGCTATAAATATTTTTGTACATGTGGGTCCTTTCTCTCTTTATTCTCTTCAGGTTTTAGAGAAACCAAAGGGCAAGGACTCTTTAATAACTATTTTTTTTTTACATTATGTTATTTGATTTTGCATAGTGTTTACATGTAGTTTCAAATTATTTTAAAGAATTGTTATAGCCATTCATGGTTCCATAAGCAGTATATCTATGTTCTTTTCTCCCAGCCTTCCAACATGTCTTTTTTTTGCTATATAATAATTTTATGATTTCTCTGTGTTGATAGCTAGCTAGCTAGATTAGAGAGAGAGAGAGAGAGAGAGAGAGAGAGAGAGAGAGAGAGAGAGAGAGAGAGAGAGAGAGAGAGAGAGAGAGAGAAACTTTCCCTTGGAAATTTTTACCTAAATGTCCTATAGGTATCTCAAACTAAGTATGTCTACCATAAGAACTCATAATCTCTCTCTGAAACCCTTCCTTTGTTCCATCTTTCTTATTCACCTAAAAGCCACTACCACAGTCACCTGTACTCTCAAACTTGTCATTCTATAATATCCACCCTCACATATTCTACATATCCAGCTTGTTGCCAAATTCAGTTCTTTCTGCTTTCACTATATCTTTTATAAATGTGGCCTTCTCAAATCACCATTTTATATTACTTCTTCATCACCTGTTCACTGAACAAATTGCAAGAGCTATCTTATATCAAATCTCTTCTTAGTCTATTCATGCTCCATTGGATTATCAAAGTGATTATCCTAAATTTCAAATCTGACCATCTTATCTCTGTTGGTCAATAATTCTAAAGCGTCTCTATTACCATTAGATTAAATATAAAGTACTTTGCATGCAAAGTATTTCTTAAGATCGGCATTTTTGTAATTTTCCATTTTTCTTGCTGTTATTCTCCTTCAGATACTTGTTGATCAATTTACGTGGTCTACTCGTTATTTTCTGTTCATAAAACTGCAGCTCCTCACTCTGCTCTTTATGCTGCCTATCACAAATTATGAACCTGTTCTCCTCCTCACCTTCATCTCTTTTTTTCCTTAACTTTAATGCAAATTTTAGTTCAAACACACTTTCTCTACTGGTCTTTCTCAGGTTCATTTTTTTTTTATTCCTCTGCTCTTTAAAATTACCTTCTCCCTGAGTTCAACATATTGTGATTCAAAAGTCTTAGCGAAGTTTAAGCTTTGATAGCCTAACCTATAATACTTATATAATTAAATATATAATAAAATATTTACATATTGTCTCTAACATCAGAGCGTGTGCTCCTGAAGAAGAGGGACTTTTTAACCTTTCTTTTTATTGTACAATCTTGGTATAATATTTTAATGCTTAATAAATATTCCTTTTAGGGGTAGTTTTTAAAATTTGATTGTTTTCTTGCAAATTACTAGAAGTGGTTAGAAGGCTTTCCTTTGGACAAATTTTGGCAGATCTGTTTTATCTTACAAACATGCCTGCAGAAAATAACATATTTTCTTGATTTTGTCCAGGCAGCAAATAAACTCTCAGTAAGCATGAACAAGAAATCTAACCCTTTCTTCTATTCTCTTCTTCTGAATATCCCTTGATCATTCAATCCAGGATAACACTACTTCATCAACTTCATTATTTCTTGGAATCTTCAATCAATAAATTTCCAATTTGGTGATTGCTTTATTACCTGATTCTTACCCTGCATGTCTACTGAGCAAAATCATTATTTATTTATAAAGTAATACAGGAATGCTCAAGAAAAAGTAAAAACCCTAAATATATACACAGATACTTTTAAATTAAATCTTCCATATTAAATATTTGGTCATTCTAGCACTTAATGAAACAACAAGCTGAAACCCAATATGTAGTGATTGTAGATTTAATGAGGTATACGTGCTCACCCTTTAAATTTTAAAATGGGTTCTAGTAAGTTAGTTAGATCTGTAATCAGCACACTCCTGTATAAGGCCCTGCTTCGTTCAAGTTAGTCTAAATTCCCTTTACAAAATAGTAAATATGCCCTGTAGATTGTCCTTCACAACCCCAGATAGTTAATTGCCTGGGATATTAAACCTCAGTCCATTTTCATAGTTGTATTCATAATTCATTTTTTCTTATTGTTAATGTGTTTTTGTTTCTTAATAGGAAGATTTTCCACATCTTTTAATAGGCTCTTATGATCTATTTAAGTGACATGGATGAATGAGTCACATGAGTCAAGTCACAAGGAACAGGAAGAGGCAGAGCTAAAGCAGAGCTTTGAGGAAATTAGCAAGCAGTCAAAACTGAAGGACATAGTCAAGTAGGAAGCTGGCAGTGAGAGAAGGGCATTTTGTATAAGGGAGCCAGTTTATGATTTGTTTAAGGGAGTTGATTTGAGGTAATCCTGATAGAAGGAAGACTTGGGGTTGGTGTTGCCCTCTGAATTGTTATTATCTATAGATTTCTTTGTTACTATGACGCATTTGGCTTCATCTTGTTGGAATTTGGCTTTATGGTGTATAAATAAATGATTTGGTTCTGTCTTCCATGTGAAAAGTCTGTTTCATTTTCTGATTAAGAATTGCACCAGCATATTCATGGCCTCTGTAGGTGCTATGAATATCACATTGATACCACAATAGGTTCTTGTTCACTTGAACACAGAAAAAAAAAAAATAGAACATGCACTCTTCCCTTCTCTTGAATGCAGAACATTATCATGACCAACGCTGGTACAGAAAAGTTACATTCATTGAAACAAAGATATAATCTTAATGATTTTGCATTATCTCTTCTGAATGACTTTTCCACTTTACTTGGTAAAGCCAAACTCTCTTTCTTTGTTTTGTTTGTTTGTTTTTCTTTTCTTTCCTTTTTCCCCTTTGGTTGTTTGGGGGCATTGTTTCTCTTTATTTTATATTTACTATTTTATTTGTATTCCAAGCATGTTTCATAGCATACTAAATGTCAAAGCATAATAAATATTATATAATTACTCATTTTCAAATATTGAAATGTTAACTTCACATGTATAATACTAGTGCCAAGAAGTTTGAAGAATTCAGTATGCTAGGAGGTTAACTTAAAAGATACATTAGTTATAGGAGAAAAGGATTATGAGTAAGAAGATTTTATAACCAGAAAAGTTTATTGCATCAGCCATCACTTGAGAAGTTTATAGTATAATGCAAATGCACAGCTTTTTATGACGATTGGATTTTCCAATTTCAAGTGATTTTGAATATTTGCCAAAGTGCAAATTAAAATAATTACTAGTTAGTCAGACAGTTATACTCCTTTAATGATTCTATTCAAGCCCTTCTAGAAACTCATTTTATTTCTCATTAACAAGGGTAGACTTCCTCACAGAGAGAACAGACTGCTACCAACATGACATGATTTCAAGAACTTTTATAAAAGATTCTTATTAAATACATACCTGTATCCATATACATATAAATACATATATACATACACATATACCAAATTTTCCCACAGTTGCAAACTACTTCTTAAATATCCCAAAATTGAAGATAAGGCATTTCATTACACAATGAGAGACGAGTATTAATTATAAATTTCCTCAAGGGAAATAACACAATAGTTTAAGTCTTCATAATGGTATAAGTAAATTATTCACATGAGACACTTTCTTATGAGAACGTTGTAAAGGATAAACACAGTAAAGAAGCAAGAAGTGCACAAAACAGGTCACCATATTCAAAAACAAGCTTCATATTCATAGCTATTGTTCCTATGACAGTCCTATACTTAATAATACCCCATGTTTCCCCACATCTCAGCCTACAGATTGCCTGGTATAATTATTTCAGGAAAAAATCATAGCAGATCCTGTTTGTGAGCATATACTTTAAAGCAGAGCTAGGGTAACAGAATTCAACACATGGTTTATAGTTAGTCAGATTCAGAGCCAATTGTATGACTGGACCCAAATACTAATATTTAACAGGTAAGTAGTGACCTGTATCAGTGAAAATAGTGGGTTCTTCCTTCTAAAATTTTCTAGCAGTGATCTACATAAATGACATCTTATATTTTTGAAACCCTCAGTAAGAAATATGGAAGTAATAGCTAACTTGTGAATAACAAAGTCATTCTAAACAGATCTTGAAAGACTATGATGATAGGATGAATATAAAAAGATGAAATTAGAGACACAGTTGTTCAGTGGTTAGGAATCGCCAAACAAATTGTGATGTGTGGACCTAGTGAAATATACAAAATAAAGAATTAGAGATGAAAAGAAATACAAGAACAAATATGAAGAAATGCAGGATGCAGGCCACAATAGGAAGAGCCTTGGATTTACCATAAAAAGATTGGTACTTAAATTTTGACTCTACCACTGAATATCTATTTAACTTGGGAACATACTCAATCTTTGTACCACAGTTGTACATATTAAATGAGGTGAAGATGAATTAGATAAATTCTACATTTTCTTCTAGTCACAAATCTTATAGTAGGTACCTAACATATGTTTATTGCTTGATTGATCCTTTTGACTATGTGATTTTATGGTTTTCTTAACCAGTATTGACCTTCTGACCCGAATCTCTACATTTGTAACTTCATTCATTCTTCATTTTCAATTGCTAGAATTTTGTCACTCCAAAGAGAACATGATCTACTGCTTTGCTTTTATCGAAAAAAAAATTTAAAAAACTCCAACTATATCTATTCCAAATCTTCTTTGTATTCCAATGGTTACTGATATGCACTTTTAAATATCAGCCTTTACCTTGGTGGAATAAATCTGTGTTGATGTCATATTTAGAGATAAATTTGGCAAAGGAGCTCCAGAGACCACAGTGAATTGGTGAGAACTTCCATGAACACTGAAGAAACTATCTTTTCTGTAATACAAATTGCCACTTTGAGGGAAGTAAGAGAGATCAGCTAGATTCACCAGGATGTTTACCTAACACTCAGAGGAATTCTTAGTCGATCAGTCAAGTGTGTAATGGCTTACTACGTCCAAAGCACTGGTGTTATGAAGAAAAACAATATCATGGTCTCTTCCACTAAGGATCCTACTTTCACGGGAGAAGATAACGTGTAAATCAACACATACATCCAAAATTTACACAGTGTCACAGTGTATATTCTGCCTTACTACACATTGCTAAAAGAACTACACCCTGAGAGATTCATTATGTACTGACACAAGATGATCCATGTGATGTCTCATTTAATCCTGGAGCAGTTTGCCAGCTGATCTCAAAGAAAATATCTATAAACTGGACAAAATGGACTGATTCCTTGAGGAGGTCATGAAGACTTTTGGTATTAATCTGAGAGGCAAGATTTATACCTAATAAATTCACACCACTAGGAGAAGTGGTCATTATTGACAAAATGCACCAATGTCTTCCAAATCTTAAATAAAATCATGGCATAAAAATTAATACTTTGGCACATCAATTGTAGTAGGCTTGATTGAATCTGTCTATGTTGAATCATCATAGGTGAATCTCATCTTCAATCATTATCACGATAAACTCCCGAGTTATTTCATATCCTACTATGGACAATAGTATGTATAGGGATAGTTGAGAGTGGGAGAAAGACATACTTTCCAAATATTCCCAGTCATACTCTTCCCACATAATTAGAAATAGAACTGATATTTTTCACTTATCATAGACTTAGACATGATGGCTTCTACAAACTCTATGTACTATATTCTAGTGTGCAGAGAAACAGTGAAACCCAGACAACAGGTGTTACCTTCGTATTAGTTGAAATGATTGATAAATATTCACTTTGGTTTTTATAAGTAATCCTGAAGATGTAATTCTTATGGACCTATCTCGAAAAATATCACAGAATATTGATATTAAGATTGCAAATAATCCAAAAAGTGCCCATCACACATTCTAACTACAGTGATGTACACTAAATCTGATTCAGGCCATTATGGTGCATCAAGTCTGAAATTGAAATGAAATGAGATATTTGCAATAATATCTACCAAAATGAATTTTACTTAATCATAACAGAGAAAGGATAGAAAGAACATTACTTCATTTGCCTCTTCGTTTGCCTTGTGAACATGGCAGTCAATTTTAAGGGAGATTAATCATGTCTTTCCCTGAGCTGACTTTTTAAAAATTTAATCATCCAAAAACTATATCAGCAACATAAGTCTTAGCCTGCTAAGACAATAAAGCCTTAGAAATAGTTGCAATACTATTTAGGGGAAAAAAAAAAACTTGTCTGGCCTGCATGGGAGATATTGTTTTTGCCATGTTAAATAACACTGAGATAAGTTTACTAATCTTAACATGAGATTGGGGAAAGGTCATCTTTGACTTACAAGACTTCTGAATATATTGCCTAAAGCAAAAATATGTTTAAAACCAATGAGATGCCCTAGCCTTATCTCAAGTCAGAATTTTGTTCCCTTTATAATAACCACTGAGAAGTCTTTATTATAGTCAAAATTGAGAACATGCCAGCTCGTTATTTCTAACAGGTGGAAAATAGTTTAAAACATTCTTCTGATCTAGTAATGTTGCTATAAATGCTGATTTAGACTGCGTTGTCTTTTTGATATACTAGCAATCATTCAAAGATTTATGGATTTATCTTTCCAAAATCTGCTGGAATTAGGTAGATCTTTTTTTTTTTTCTCTATGGTAGCTTCATTAAAGAAGCTTATGTGCTCTGTGATTAGGTATATGTTAAATATGAAGAGAAATACAGGAAAATCCTCAAACCATTAGGTCGATCTCCTTGTGTTAACAATGTGAAAGAAAAAAGGTTCAGAGAATAGAAAGTGTGGAGATATCCAAAGAAATTAGAAGTGAAGGATTTTTTTTCTTCCATTTATGTGCATCTAGTGTTATTAGTTCTTGGTACTTTATTGATAACATTCTGGTTTGACAGGCATTTAGAATCTCCTCTTCTGCAACAAAGTTATGTCATGATTTTTCTATATTTTATTTAAAACATACAAATTGAGAGTAGCAAATGAACTAAATATGGAATGTTGGACATTGCAGAATCAAGATGGTATTAATATACATTAACCATGATGTCCATCATACAGCATATGCACTCATACTTTAGAGGTAATACATGAAAATTTCACAGGAAGAAAACATATAAACTTAGTGTGGTACAAATTCCCTACCTTGCTTGTGTTTTATAACCTTTGTTTTGCATTTCAGTGCAAAACGCTACTTATATTTCACTTGCTGCAGTTGATGTTTTATGTTGTGTCTATGTATGTTAAGTATCATCACAAAATCATGTGTGTTTCTAACTCATCTCTTTTCTTGATAATCAGTGATGCCTTGGTAATAAAAAAAGTAGAAAATAATAGAAAAATGTTTAGAATAGAAAATAAAATGAAATATTTAATGAATACACATGTAAAAATTAACACTTTACACCATCTCTGGATCTGGAACATGAAGCTTTCCTACGGCCTATTCTAGATGATATGTCTAAGTATTGTTGCACTACCTTCACTCTCCCTCCCCAACATTTTCAAACTAGACTTTGGCCTTAGTCAAGAACCTTCATCACCAGGTGAAGATTTTAGTCCTTAACTTTATTTTAGTCACTTCTAAGGTGATTCAGTAAATTGGATGCTGGGCCTGGATTCAGGAATATCTGAGTTCAAATCTAGCCTTGGATCTTTACTAGCTGTGTGACCATGGAAAATTTACTTAATCTCGGTTTCCCATAGTCTGTTGGAGATGCAAATGAAAAACCACTCCAGTATCTATGAAAAGGAAATTCCATAGATGTTATTCTCCACAGTGTCATGAAGAATCAGGTATGCCTAAAGAACATACCCAAACAACACAAATTCACAAAACCCTTTTTATTTACAGTTAATTATTTAATTCTTATTTTTGCTAGAGTCAATAACATAAAATCAGCTTTTAGCTTCCTATTGCAATTACAAGAATGGCCCATTAATTTGAAATCAGTATTAATTCACTATTACAACTACAATTAACTCATAATCATAATTATATTTAGGTACCTTTTATTATAAACATGTTCAATTTTATAATTGGTGATAGAAATCTTATTAAATTCCAAGTTCAGATTTCTCACTGTAGATATACATTAAAGAGATGGTGGCATACGGTACACTAAGTCCTCTCAGTGAAATATGTCCCTCAATCTGTACCCAGTATTTTTTTAATTGCAGTAAAATTCGATGTTACCTAGTCTTTCTTGTGTTTGTTTTGCCTTAATTGATTTTGAGGACTCAAATGCAACAGATATGTGAAAAATAACTTCAATTTGGCCCTAATTTCTAAAAGACTATATTATAACTTTGTCTCTTTCTCCATGACAAGCATTGTTAAATATATCCTTTTCCCATATCCCAATTTTTGCCCAGTTCTTTACTTCTTTAGGTTACTATTTCGTAGTTTTGTTGTTGTTTTTTTATCTTAAAAGACAAGGGACAATCAAACTCACTAAGTTGTCCCTTTTTCTTATTTCTAAAACTTTGTCAATATCAATCCTTTTACTTTTCATTTCTAAAACGAAATGCATCCCTTCTCTTTAATCTGAAAGCTTAACTTTTTTTTTCTACCTGTGAAATTGATTCTGTATCCTTCCTTCTTCCTAACTCCAAATAATTGATTCATTAACCAACTTGCCTTTCATGCATATTCAATTTCTCCATAATCATTGACACAATATCCCTTACATTTTTAAAAGAATACCATACATAATACTCCCCAGTTCTAAAAACAAAACTTTTCCTTTAATCTTGCTATACCATTTATCTATAATCCTTCCCTTCCTGTAAGGGGTCTGGAACTCTCGGGTTATCAGGGTCATGTTGCTCTCGGGAGAAATCTCTTGAGACAATATGTCCTTGCATGGACCACCCTTATGCAATAACCAACCTTCACAATTATCTTGAGCAAGAACAACAACAGACATGAACGTAAGCTCAACACACAGTGTTTACAAACTTCTTACATGTATGGAAGTAAAATGTCTATGTATATTCTGAGCTAGCTGAGAATAAACGGAGTGAATACCATCTTTGCTCTTGCCTCATTCATTTACACCCAGAAGAAAGATCTCATGCAGGCATGAGATCTTTGGGAACTTAACACTTTACCATTAAATTTATTTTTCAAATGGCTTTTATTTCTTGATCACCTATTTTACATCAAGTCCCTTGACATTTAGCTCTTGTTCCCATCATTGCGATGAAGCTACCTTCTCAAAGGTAACCAAAGACTTCACAATTGCTAAGTTCTGTGAGGTTTTTTTTTTTTTATTTACACTTTTCATACTGCTTTGTTTTCATGAAGAAGGTATTCATGTTACTCATAATACAACAGCATTTTCTCAGTCGACTCACTGAGTTTCCATATGGTCCCATTGGAGCTATGACTCTGAAAGTATCTGACTCTCCCAGGTAAAAAGAGTGGAGTTTATGTTAAACACCCCTGTAAAAGAGTAAATAATAACTCCTGGGTTTCTAGAACTAGTATTTTCTTGAAGCCAGATATAGATTTATTGCTATTGGGAGTTGTCAAACTTTTGTTCATTATTAAGTCACTTGTATATTCACTTGAAGATATGCTCTGATGCTAAATCTAAATACCCAAATATAATCAATCTTGCAAGACACTTCTTACAACAAAGTCAAGAAGGAGCATGTATCTTTCACCATAATTTGGTCATGAAGCATAGAAAAGTGAGAGAAGCAGGGATATATAAAAGTAAATGCTACAAATGAGAAAAAAACAAGCATTAAATAAGTTAATTTCTGAATGAAAACTCCACAGTATTTCACAACCCCTTTAGTTCAATGGATACTACAATTTTAGGATTTAAATGAAGAAAATCAATGGCCCTAGTTCACTAATAAATGTGAGAGAAATAGATGGTGCTAACAAAACTGTGTGTTAGCTTCTCTAAATCTTATCTCGAGCAATCACATAAAAAGGTAGTAGAAAAAGAAAATCACCCTAATACCCTGAGCTGAGAAATTCTTAGTTAATCTGTGAAAAAGTCTAAGATTTAGTGACTTTCAGGAAAAAAGTTGGAAGAGTAACTAGTAAAATGTTGCTGTTATCCCATATTCACTACCAAATAACTATAAAATAGAACCCCAGAACAAATCCTGTGTACAACACAGCCTGCAGAAGAATAGGTTGGAGAAGTCTTTTAGCCTGGGAGAGTTTCAGGATTGGCAAGAAAGTTCCACCTTACATTGGTGAAAGGGGAGTGCAGAGAACTGAAAACATCCCAGCAAGGCAGAAGCTTTCTTCATCTCAGGAACTAAGTGGAGTACCCTGATGTCCAGTGTGGTGGAACAGGCAAAGGCCAACACAAGAACCTTCACATCGCTTAGCACATCTAGGGGAACTGGCAGACTCCAGCGCCAAGAATCACAATATGCTTCAACACAGTCAAGGGCAAACAGGCATCTTGCAAGGGCTAGATATGCTTAACCTTCAATGTAGCCCTGGTGAAATGAAGAAAAACACCATCTGGCCTCAGTACACCCAAGACATCACCACTGCAACTCCAACTCAGTATCAGTTAAACTGTTAGACCCTAATAGTCAGCTGGAGGCCAATACAGCAGCATTTTCTCAATCCCTCACCAAGTTTCCCACTATTCCCAGTGGAGCTATAACTTTGAAACTACCAAACTCTCCTAATCAAGAAGAGTGGAGTTTATATCAAATACCCTCACTGAGGAGTAAATAATAGCTCAGCACCTGAGATCCCAGTACACAAAGTGAGTGACCAAGTCTCTGAACCACAGCATTAGAACCTTGAGAAAGTGCTTCCTGTGTCCCAGAAGCAGAGCTCAACACTAAAAGCCAAGCAATAGGCAAACAGAAGCAAAAATTAACGTTGGCTATAGAAAGTAAATATGGTAGCATGGAAGATCAAAACATAAAATCAGAAGAAGAAAACAGTGTCAATATATCTACATCCAAAACTTCAAAGGCAAATATGAATTTGTCCGAAGTCCAAAAGACCTTCTTGGAAGAGCTTAATAATCGTTTTAAAATTAAATAAGAGAGGTGGAAAAAATGGAGAAATAAATGAGATATATCAAAGAGCTTAGAAAAAAAGTAGGACAAAAACTGGCTGAAGAAACAATTCCTTAGAAATACACTTGGCCAAATGGGGGGAAAATCCACTGAGAAAAACAACTCCTTTAAAAGGAAAATTGATTCAATAGAAAAGAAGGTACAAAACTCAGTGAAGAAAATCATGGCCTAAAAATTAGACAAGAGGTAGCTGATGACTCTATGATACATCAAGGATCATTCAAACAAAGTCAAAAGAATGAAAAAAAGGAAAAAAAATGTAAAATACCTCATTGGAAAGACTACTTACCTGGAAAATAGATGCAGGAAATATAATTTGAGAATTATTGGACTACAGGGAGGTCATGATCAAACATAAATGGCATCTTTCAAGAAATTGTCATGGAAAACTCTCCTGAGATTAAAGAGGGTCAAATAGTAATTGAAAGAATCCATTTATGAAATCCTGAAAGAAATCCCAAAATGAAAACTCGAAGGAATAATATAGCCAAATTCTGGAATTGTGAGGTAAAGGAGAAAAACAAATACAAGGAGTCTGAAAGAAACAATTCAAACATTGTGGAACCACAGTCAGTAAATTTCAGAACCTATCAGCTTCTGCATTAAAGGATGTGGGTGTTTGGACTATCGTATTCTGAAAGGCAGAGGAGCTTGGATAACAACCAAGAATCAACCATTTAGCAAAATTGAGCAGGGAAAACATAGACAATCAATGAAATAGGAGGATTTCAATCATTCCTGATAAAAGGACCACGACTGTACAGAAAAATTGATCTTCAAATACAAGACCGAAGAGAAGCATAAAGTGGTAAACAAGAAAGAAAAAAAAGAAACATGTTATCCAATAAGGTTAAAAGCTTTACATTATTATATGGAAAGATGAAACCTATAACTCTTAGGAACTATATGTTTATTAGGTCACTTAGACAGAATATGTGTGCATGTGTGTGTGTGTGTGTGCACACACATGTGTGCAGGTATAAGGTGACTTTGATTTCTGATCCATGATAGAAAAGAATTAATATATGAAAAAAAAAAAGAATTATACTGGAAGAAGAGAATAGGTCAGGCAAAAGAGTGTAAATTACATCAGAGCTGTAAAAAACCTATTTCAGTATAGGGAAAGAAGGGAGCTAACATTTTTTAACCTTAGTCTCACAGGATTTGACTCAAAGCATTGGGAATAGAAATTTATCACTCCATACAGGGAAGCAGAAGGAGAATATGAAAAGAAAAGTGATGGGTTTGCTAGAAAGCAGGGGAGAGGGAAGGAAAGCAGTAGTAGGGGAAAGGGAATAGAAAAGGGAGGTGGTCTGATAGAAGGGAGTGAAGATTTAGGGATGCAGTAATCAGAAAAAAAAAGCACTGGTGAGGAAGAAAAGGGTGAAAAAAACAGAGAAAAGCATAAATAGGAGGAGAATAGGAACGGAAAGTAATTTAGTAATCATTACTGTGAACAGAAATGGAATGAACTTCCTTGTGGAATGGAAGTTGATAATAGACTAAATTACAAGCTAGGATGCTGTAATATATTGTTTACAAGAAACATATTTGAGGTAGAGAAATACACACAGAATAAAGATAAAAGGCAGAAGCAGAATATATTGTACTTCAGTTGTGGTTAAAAAACAAACAAATAAAAAACAAGAGTAGTTATCCTGATCTCAAACAAACTAAAAAAAAAATGACCTAATTAAAAGAGATAAGGAAGAAAATTCCATTTTCCTAAAAACAGAATATACAGTAAAGTAATATGAGTGCTAAGCCAATGCACCAAGTGGTATAGCAGCCAAATTGGTAAAGGAAAAATTAAATGAGTTACAGGAAGAAATAGACAACAAAACTGTACTAGTTGGGGACCTAAACTCCCTCTCTCAAAACTAGATAAATAAAACCACAAAATAAACAAGGAACAAGTAAAAGAAGTAAAAATAAAATAGAAATGTTTATATGGTAGACCTCTGGAGAAAACTGAATAGGAATAGAAAAGAATATTCTTTTTTTTATGCAATTCATGGAACATATAACATGTACCAGAGAATAAAAATGTCAACAATTGAAGAAGGAAAAGCAGAAATATTGAGCGCATGTTTCTCAGATCATGATGCAGTTAAAAACAATGTGTAATAAAGGGCCACAGAAAGTCTGATGAAAGATTAACTGAAAATTAAATAATGTAATTCTGAAGAATGTCAAATGACAGATGATGGAAATAATTAATAATTTTATCAAAGAGAATGACAATGGGAGATAACATACCAAAAGTTATGAGAGTCAGAAAAAGCAGTTCTTAGAGGAATTTGAAATCTCTAAATGCATACATGAATAAATTAGAAATGAGATCAATGAATTAGGTGTGCAACTAAAAAAACCATAAAAAGGAACAAATTAAAAATTCACAATTAAAAACCAAATTATTTGTTATGAAGGACCAAAAAGTGATTAATAAAATTCAAATTAAGAAAGGTATTGAACTTCTAAATAAAATTAATACCTGGCAAAAGGATTAAAGAACAATAAAAGAAATAAACCTTTGATTAATTTGATTTTAAAAAAGAAAGAAGAAATTCAAGCTACCATTATCGAAAATGAAATGAGTGAATTAACTACTAATGAAAAGGAAAATTAAAGAATAATGATAATTAGGAGTTATTTTGCTCACCTGTATGCCAATAAATGTGACAATCTATGAAGTGGATGAATTTATAAAAGCTCCAAATGGCTAAAATACATGGAGGAGGAAATAAAATACAATATAATAGCATTTCAGGAAAAAAAAAAAAGAGATCGAACAAGCCATCAGTGAACTCCCTAAGGAAAAAACCTCCAGGGCAACATGGATTTACAAATAAATTCTACCAAACATTCAAAGAACAGTTAATTTCCATACTATATAAACTATTTTGAAAAATCAGTGAAAAAGTTGCCCTTCCAAATTGTTTTTATGATAGAACTGTGATACTGATACTAAAACTCAGAAGAACCAAAACAGAGAGAGAAAATTATGAATCATTTTTCCTAATTAATATTGATGAAATTATTTTAAATAAAATGTTACCAAAGTGAGTAAAGCAATTTATATTGAGGATGAAAACTATTAGCATAAATGTCCATTATCAATGACAATTTATTGCTGTTTTAAAAAATACAAGACCTCTTTTTTTGAAAAATATGAGGGAGAAGTACAGGGGGGAGGAGCCAAGATGGCAGAGTAGGAAGATTCACATATGCTAGCTCCAAAACCACAGCCCATAATTACCTGTAAAGAGGAACTCCCAACAAATTCTGGGGCAGTGTAAGCCACACAGCAACAGAGTAGAGGAGATTTCTGTTCCAGAGAGCCCTGAAGAACCAACCCCAAATGTCCGTGGCACACTGGAACTCCAGCAGAGTCCAGCCCTGCCTTGGCCGCACGGCCCTGAGAGGAGCCAATCCAAGCAGGCTTCAGGGACAGAATCTCCGGCGGCTGTGAAGGTCCTTCCAAACACAGGCATAGAGGTCAGTGAGAGAGACTTATGGACTGGCCGAGAGGGCAGTGGGGTGTCTCCATAACTCAGGCCCCCTTAGGAGGAAGAAGCAGACAGGAGCTTTAAAAGTAGGTAGGAGCTCGGATCTATTACTGAAGATCTCCCCATAAAGCCCCTAAAGGAACTGAGACTCAGAGTTGGCTTGGCCCCCACCTGAGAACCTGAATTTAATCTTACCCTGAATAGCAGCTGGGTCTGCCACTGAAAGCCCTGAGCCTGGGAAGCAGCATTTGGATATCAGACACCAAGCACTAGCTGGGCAGATCTAGAGGAGAGGTGGGTGTGGAAAGGAATCACAGAAGTCAAGTTAATGGCTGCAAAAATGCCCAGAAAAGGGAAAAAAAATAAGACCAGAGAAGGTTACTTCTTGGTGAACAAATGTTTCCTCCATTCATTTCAGATGAGGAAGAACAATGCTTACCATCAGGGAAAGATATAGAAGTCAAGGCCTCTGTATCCCAAACATCCGAAATAGATATGCAATGGGCTCAGGCCATGGAAGAGCTCAAAAATAATTTTGAAAATCAAGTTAGACAGGTGGAGGGAAAACTGGGAAGAGAAATGAGAGAGATGAAAGAAAAGCATGAAAAATGGGACAATACCTTGCTAAAGGAGACCCAAAAAAATGCTGACAAAAATAACACCTTGAGAAATAGGCTCACTCAATTGGCAAAAGAGGTTCAAAAAGCCAATGAGGAAAAGAATGCTTCCAAAAGTAGAATTATCCAAATGGAAAAAGAGGTTCAAAAGCTCACTGAATAAAATAGTTCTCTCAAAATTAGAATGGAACAAATGGAGGCTAATGACTTTCTGAGAAACCAAGAAATCACCAAACAAAATCAAAAGAATGAAAAAATGGAAGATAATGTGGAATATCTCATTGGAAATACAACTGACCCAGAAAATAGACCCAGGAGAGACAATTTAAAAATTATGGAACTACCTGAAAGCCATGATAAAAAAAAAATAGAATAGACGTCATCTTTCATGAAATTATCAAGGAAAACTGCCCTGATATTCTAGAACCAGAGGGCAAAATAAGTATTCAAGGAATCCACCAATCACCACCTGAAAGAGATCCAAAAAGAGAAACTCCTAGGAACATTGTGGCCAAATTCCAGAATTCCCAGGTCAAGGAGAAAATATTGCAAGCAGCTAGAAAGAAACAATTCCAGTATTGTGGAAATACAATCAGGATAGCACAAGATCTAGCAGCTTCTACATTAAGGAATAGAAGGGTGTGGAATAGGATATTCCAGAAGTCAAAGGAACCAGAAATAAAACCAAGAATCACCTACCCAGCAAAACTGAGTATGATACTTCAGGGGAAAAAAATGGTCTTTCAATGAAATAGAGGATTTTGCAGCATTCTTGATGAAAAGACCAGAACGGAAAAGAAAATTTGACCTTCAAACACAGCAATGAGAAGAAACATGAAAAAGTAAACAGCAAAGAGAAGTCATAAGGGACTTACCAAAGTTGAACTGTTTACATTCCTACATGGAAAGGCAATATTTGTTACTCTTGAAACTTTTCAATATCTGGGTATTTGTTGGGATTACACACACACATAAGCACAGTCACGTACACACACACGTACATGCATGCATGCATGCACACACAGAGACAGAGAGCACAGAATGAATTGAATAGAATGGGATCATATCTTAAAAAAATTAAGGTAAATGTGTAAGAGAAATGTATTGGGAGGAGAGAGGGTGAAATAGAATGGGGCAAATTATCTCTCATAGAAGAGGCATGCAGGAGACTATTTAGTGGAGGGAAAAAGAGGACAGCTGAGAAAAAAACATGAAGTTTACTCTCATCACATTCAACTAAAGGAAGGAACAAAATGCACACTCATTTGGGGATGAAAACCTATCTTACAATAGAGGAAAGTTGAGGAGAAGGAGATAAGCAGGGTGGGGGGGATGATGGAAGGGAGGACAATGGCAGGAGGGAGCAATTTGAAGTCACACTCAGGGAGGGACAGGATCAAAAGACAGAATAGAAACAATTCAGGGCAGGATAGGATGGAGGGAAATATAGTCGGTCTTACACAACATGACTATTATCGAAGTCGTTTGCAAAACTACACAGATAGGGCCTATATTGAATTGCCTGCCTTCCCAGTGGGAATGGGTGGGGAGGGAGGGATGGGGAGAAGTTGGAACTCAAAGTTTTAGGAGCAACTGTTGAGTATTGTTCTTGCTACCTGGAAATAAGAAATACAGGTAATGGGGAATAGAAGGTTATCTGGCCCTGCAGGACAAAAGACAAGATGGGGCAAGGGAAGGGAGGGATGATAGAAAAAAGGGCAGATTGAGGACAGGGGAAATTAGAAAGCTCCATGTATTGGTATGGGGGTAGGGGACATATCGGGAGGATATTTGGAACCCAAAATTTTGTGAAAATGAATGTAAAAAGTTAAATATTTAAATTTATATTAAACAAAATAAAAAAGAAAAAAGATGAGGGAGTCTAAGAATAAGTGGAGTTTTTCTTTAAAATAAATAACATATTTCCAAAACCATCCACAAGCATTTCATGCAATTTTGACAGATGCTAGAAGCATTCCCAATAAAATCAGGGATAAAATAAGGGTGTCTGTTATCACCCTGTTATTCAATATTGTGCTGGAAATGTTAGCTTTGGCAATAAGAGAAAATATTAGTCGGAAGAATTAGGATAGGCAATGAATTCGGC
Organism: Bettongia penicillata ogilbyi; assembly: GCA_023548195.1. NCBI lineage: Eukaryota > Metazoa > Chordata > Mammalia > Diprotodontia > Potoroidae > Bettongia > Bettongia penicillata. The sequence continues at coordinate 2,208,669 of JAJHZJ010000112.1, read as the reverse complement.
AGAAGATATGATGGTACACTTAGAAAATCTATTCTAAAAAAAATACTTGAATAAATTAACAACTTCAGCAATATTGCAGGATATAAAATAAATCCACACAAATCATTAACATTTCTATGTATTACCAACCAGGAACAAGACATAGAAAGAGAAATTCCCTTTAAAATAATTGCAGAATATATAAAATATTTTTGAGTATACCTGCTAAGACATACCCATTAACTATTTGAACAAATTATAGAACACATTTCACACAAATGAAGTCAGGTCTAAACAACTGGAAAAATATCAGTTATTCATGGGAAGACAAAGTTAATATAATAAGAATGACAATTCCACTTAAATTTATTTACTTACTTAATGCCATTACAATAAACTTACCAAAAAAAATACATATTTTTCAGAGTTAGAAAAATAGCAAAATTCTTCTGGAAGAATAAAAGGTCAAGAATATCAAGAAATTAGTGAAAACAAATGCATGGGATCATGATCCAACGGTATGAAATGTTAAACTATATCATAAAGCAGTAATCGTCAAAACTATTCAGTACTGGCTAAGAAATAGAGTGGCGGATAATGGAATATACACAAGAAACAGTAGTCAATGGCTAGAGTGATCTACTATTTGATAAACCCAAGGAATTTAGCTTCTGGGATAAAAGCTCAGTATTTTAAAATAACTACTGGGAAAAATGGAAGATAATATGGCAGCAGCTAGACATAAATGAACGTCTTACACTGTATAATAAGATAAGGTCAAAATGGATACATGATTTATGTATGAGGGGTAATACCATAAGCAATTTAGGAGATCAAACAGTGGTCTACTAGTCAGGTCTATGGAGAAGAGAAGAATTTATCACCAAATAAGAGATAGAGAACATTATGAAAAGTAAAATTGATAGTTTTGATTATACTAAATTTAAAAGATTTTGCACAATGTCAATGCGACCAAACGCAGGAAATCAGAAATCTGGGTAATAATTTATACAGCCATTGTCTTGAATAAAGGCCCTATTTCTAAAATACATAGCACAGTAACTCAAATTTATAAGAACACAAGTCATTCCCCAATAGATAAATGGTCAAAGTATAAAAACTAGGCAGTGTTCAGATTCAGAAATTAAAGTTATATATCATCATATATGACATCATATATTGTCATGTAATAAAGTTATCTATTGTCATATATAAATACTCTAAATCTGCATTGATTAGAGAAATGCAAATTAAAATACCTCTGAGGTATCACTTCACACCGATCAGATTGGCTAATAAGGTGAAAATTGAATGTAATAAATATTATCACTGAGAGAAAATTGGAAAACTAATGCATTATTGATGGAGTTTTGAACTGATACAAACATTCTGGAGATAAAATTGGAAATATACACAAAGGGCTATAGAATTGTGTATACTCTTTGATTCACCAGTAACATTACTAGGTCTGTATGCCAAGGAGATCATAAAAAAGGGAAAAGGACAAAAATGAACAAAAATATTTATAGCAGCTGTTTTTGTGGTGTCAAAAATTTGGAATTTAGAATTCCTAGCAACTGGGAAATGGTTGGAAAAGAACACAAATGTACATAAGAATGTATTTAGCGATTATTGTAATATAAGAAATGAAGAGCATGAAAATTAGAAAAAAAAACAAAAACCTGGAAATGGATGATAATGTAGAGATAATGAGCAGATCCAAATGAACACTGTCCACAATAACAGCAACATTATGTAATGACCAACTTTGATACACTTAGCTCTTCTCAGCAATAGAACGATCTAAGACGATTACAAAAGACTCAAGGCAGAAAATGCTATCCACATCAAAAGAAAGAACTATGAATTTTGAATGCTATTTTCTTTTTTTTTCTTGAAGTTTTTCCCTTTTGTTCTAACTCTTCTTTCAAACCATGACCAATGTGGAAATATTTTTAATAGGATTTTACATGTACACTCTATTTCAGATGGCTTACTGTCTTGGTGAGGGAGAAGGTGAGAAAGCGAGAAAAAAAATGTTACACAAAATTTATATAAATGCATGTCTAAAACTATCCATGCAATTGTGAAAATACAATAATATTAAGGAGTGGAGGAAGAAAAAGGTTATGATTAGCATGTGAATTTCTCATTGTCTACAAAGACTGAGCTTTGAAGAATCCGGAGCTGGCCTTCAAGAACGCTGCACAAAGGACCAAAATCAGTAGAGAAACTTTGAATAGATAGAGAAATGTATTTTTATTAAAGTGGTACATGTCATTGTTCATCAATAATCATAGTGTGTAACTATGAGCCACATGGAACAACTGAGCTGATGCTTTAAGTCATCCAAGGGTACTATCCATTCACAAATGTCACATACGTTTTAGTCTTAGCTATGGAGAGGAAATGCTGTGGGAGTCTTAAGGTTTCTCTTATCAAAACTGAAGCAGAAAAGATAGTGTGTAAATTGTGTACTGAATAGAAAGCTGGGAATGGAATCAGAAGAATGATTATATGGAGATTCTTATTATTCATCTTTCTTTTTGAAGAGGACAAATGATGTCACTCAATGATGACTTGATTAGCATGTGCGACGAATTTGAATGAAGCAGAGTTGCACAAATGCATTACCCTCAGAGCAGGGAGATAGTTCTTTGTATCATATTGGAGATTCCACTATGCATAAAAAAAATTAATTCCCATTTGGATGGTTAGTCATAAGAAATCTAAAGCAAGTTGAAGCACCCATCAACTAAGACTACACTGAAGAGATAAAAGTATTTACATAGGATCCTGGAAATAATTTACACAATTGTGAAGTTCATTAGTCATAGTTCAGTGTGAGGACAACTAGAAATCTCCATTTAGAGCTATAGGATTATAGAGAACCAAAATGAGGTGTAATTTTATTCTGAAAAGGGGAATTCTGCTAGGAAACAGTTATTCACAAAAGGGCCACTTAAAACGAAGTGGTTGCTGAAATAGAGAAGGGAAAAACACGAACTCTTCTGTCATGACAAGTTCACAAAAATGTTTGTTTGAGTCTTTAACCTCCATCTTCAGATTTGTTTGTGATAGCAATCTTGGTCATTTTTACATGGGGGACTTCTTGATTGAGGCTAGATTTAAAGACTATTTGTTTTCAACTATCCTGGAAAAGATAATACAGGTGAATTCACAGGGGCAAATTTTGATATGCAACCACATACAGTTATATTAATAAGCGGGAATCTAAGCCCTGATAAGGTAGCCAGGTGATGGTCATTCATGTAATAGTAAGAGCTGAACAATTACTCCACAATACAACTTTCAAATTACATTTGTGAAGAAAACTGTTAGTTCTAATTTTGATAACCTGTGTGCCTATTGCCTTGCACATCAGTTGTTGTTGGTTTGTTTTGCTTTTTTTTGTAATTTATTTATTTAACTTTAAACATTCATTTTCACAAAATTTTGGGTTCCAAATTTTCTCCCCACTTCTCCCCTCCCCCACCCCAAAACGCAGAACCTTCTAATTGCGCCTATCAGTGATCTGCCCTCTCTTCTAACATCCCTCCCTTCCCTTGTTCCCATCTTTTCTTTTGTCCTGTAGGACCAGATAACTTTCTATACCCTATCACCTGTATTTCTTATTTCATAGTAGAAAGAATAGTACTCAACCGTTGTTCCTAGAGCTTTAACTTCCAGCTTCTCTTTATCCCTCCCTCCCCACCCATTCCCTTTGAGAAGAAAGCAATTCAATGTAGGCCATATCTGTGGAGTTTTGCAAATGACTTCCATAACAGTCATGTTGTGTAAGACTAACTATATTTCCCTCCATCCTATCCTGCCCTCCATTGCTTCTGTTCTCTCTTTGGATGAACCCTCCCCAAGAGTGTTGCATTCAAATTGTTCCCTCCTCCCACTGCCCTCCCTTCCATCATCCTCCCCCCAACCTGCTTATCACCTTCTTCAATACTTTCCTGTGTTGTAAGATAGGTTTTCATACCAAAATGAGTGTGCATTTTATTCCTTCCTTCAGTCGAATGTGATGAGAGTAAGCTTTATGGTTTTCTCTCACTTCCCCTCTTTTTCCCTCCATTGAAAAGTCTTTTGCTTACCTCTCTTATGAGAGACAACTTGCCAAATTCCACTTCTCCCTTTCTCTTACTAATAAAATTCTCTCTTACCACTTTATTTCAATTTTTAAAAATATGATCCCATCCCATTCAATTCACTCTGTGCTCTGTGTGTGTGCACGCATGTGCCTGTGTGTGTGTGTGTTTGTATAATCCCACCAACTCCCCAGATACTGAAAAGTGTCAAGAGTTACAAAGACTGTCTTTCCATGTAGGAATGTAAACAGTTAAATTTTAGTAAGTCCCTTATGACTTCTCATTGCTGTTTATCATTTCATGCTTCTCTTCATTCTCGTGTTTGAAGGTCAAATTTTCTTTTCAGCTCTGGTCTTTTCTTCAAGAATACTTGAAAGTCCTCTATTTCATTGAAAGACCATATTTTCCCCTGAAGTATTATACTCAGTTTTGCTGGGTAGGGGATTCTTTGTTTTAATCCTAGTTCTTTTGAATTCTGGAGTATCATATTCCACTTCCTTCTATCCCTTAATGTAGAAGCTGTTAGATCTTGTGTTATCCTGATTATATATTCTACAATACTTGAATTGTTTTTTTTTTTTTTTCTAGCTGCTTGCAATATTTTCTCCTTGACCTGGGAACTCTGTAATTTGACCACAATGTTCCTAGGAGTTTCTCCTTTTGGATCCTTTTCAGGCAGTGATCAGTGTATTCCTTAAATATTTATTTTGCCCTCTGGTTCTAGAATATCAAGGCAGTTTTCCTTGATAATTTCATGAAAGATGATGTCTAGGCTCTTTTTTTTTATCATGGCTTTCAGGTAGCCCCATAATTTTTGAATTGTCTCTCCTGGATCTATTTTCCTGGTCAGTTGTTTTTCCAATGAGATATTTCACATTATCTTCCATTTTTTCATTCTTTTGGTTTTGTTTTGTGATTTCGTGGTTTCTCATAAACTCATTAGCCTCCATCTGTTCCATTATGATTTTGAAACAACTGGTTTTTGGTGAGCTTTTGGACCTCCATTTCCAGTTTGTCTAATTCTGCTTTTTAAAGCATTCTTCTCCTCGTTGACTTTTTGAACCTCTTTTGCCAAGTGAGTCAGCCTATTTTTCGAGGTTTTAGTTTCTTCAAAATTTTTGGGGTCTCCCGTAGCAAGGTGTTGACCTGCTTTTCATGCTTTTCTTGCATCTCTCTCATTTCTCTTCCCAGTTTTTCCTCCACCTGTCTAACTTGATTTTCAAAATCCTTTTTGAGCTCTTCCATAGCCTGAGCCCATTGGATATCTATTTCGGATGTTTGGGATAGAGACACCTTGGCTTCGATGTCTTTCCCTGATGGTAAACATTATTCCTCCTCATCAGGAATGAAAGCAGGAAACATCTGTTCACCAAGAAAATAGCCTTCTATGGTCTTATTTTGTTTCCCCTTTTCTGGGGATTTCCCCAGCCAATTACTTGACTTCTGAGATTCCTCTCAACCCCCCACAACCCAGATCTGCCCAGCTAGTGCTTGGTGTCTGAGATTCAAATGCTGCTCCCCAGCCACAGGGCTTTCCATGGCGGGCACAGCTGCTATTCAATGTGAGCTTAGTTCTGGTGCTTGGGTCGGGGCATGGCTGCCTCCCAGGCTAAGTTCCCTCTGGGGGTTTATGTTGAGACCTTCAGTAATGGAGTGGAGCTCCCGTCTGCTCAAGGAGCCCCTGGCCACCACTGCCTCTGCTGCTTCCACCCGAGGGGGCCTGAGTTATGGAGACACCCCATTCCCCTCTCAGTCAGCCCAGAAGTCTCTCTCACTGACCTGTAGTGCCTGTGGGTGGAGGGACCTTCACGGCTGCAGGAGGTTCCTTCCCTGAAGCCTGCTTGGATCTGCTCCTCTTGGGGCCACATAGCCAGGGCAGGGCAAGGGCTGGGCTCCGCATGACAGATCTTTGGGGTCAGTTTTTCAGGGCTCTCTGGAATGGAAATCTCCTCCACTGCGTTGCTTCCTGGCTTGCACTGCACCAGAATTTGTGGGGAGTTCTTTTTACAGGAAATTTATGGGCTGTGGGCTCGGAGCTAGCATATGTGAGTCTTTCTACTCCACCATCTTGGCTCCTCTCCCAAAGAAAATAATTTCTTAAAGATTGGAATTGAGCAGATGGAAGCTAATGACTATGAAAAATCAAGAAATTTGAAAACAAAGTGAAAGAAATAAAAAAAAATAGAACATGTGAAATATCTCATTAGAAAAACAACTACCTGGCAAAATTGATTCAGGAGAGACAATTTTAAAATTACTGTACTACCTGAAATTCATGATCAAAAAAGAAAATAAACCGTATATTTCAAGAAACTGTAGAGGAAAACTGCCCTGATGTTCTAGAATGATAGGATAAAAAATATATTGAAAGAACCCACCGATTACTTGCTGAAAGAGATCCCAAAAGGAAAACTCCTAGGGACATGGTAGAAAAATTCCAGAGTTCCCAGATAAAGGAGAAAAGACTGTAATCATCCAGAAAGAAATAATTTGAGTGTTGTGGAAGGACAATCGTTAAAACACAAGATCTAGCAGCTCCTACATTAAGGAATTGGAGGACTTGGAATATGAAATTCTAGAGGTCAAATGATCTAGGATTAAAACCATGAGTCATCTACCCAGCAAAACTGAGTATAATCCTTCAGGGAAAACAGTGTACTTCCAATGAAACAGAAGACTTTCAAGAATTCTTGATGAAATGATCAGAGCTGAATAGAAAATTTGACTTTCAAACACACGAGTCCAAAGAAACATGAAAAGGTAAACAGGAAGGGTAAATAATAAGAGACTTACGAAAGTTGAACAGCTTATATTCTTACATGAAAAGATCATATTTGTAACTCTTGAGACTTTTCTCAGTATTAGGGTTGTTGGAGAAATTATATACATATAGACAGAGGGCACAGGGTGAGTTTTGAGACACGATGTCTCAAAAACGAAATTAAGGGATAAGAGAGGGATATATTGGGAGGAGAAAGGAAGAAACAGAATGGGGCAAATTGCCTCACATAAAAGAGGCAAGAAAAAGCAATTCAATGGACCAGGGGAGGTGGGAGAGAAAGAGTAAACCTTATTCTCATCACATTTGTTGTAAGGAGATATACCATGCATACTCAATTGACATGAAAATCAATCTTACACTACAGGAAAATAGGGGAGAAGTAAAGTATGGAGGGTGATAGAAGAGAAGGAAAATGAGAGGAGATGGTAACTGGAAATAACCACTTCTTAAGGGGAATAAGATCAAAGGAGAGAATATTATAAATGGGACCAGGATTGGATGGAGAGAAATATAGCTAGTCTTTCACAATATGATACATTAGCTGTGTGATTTTTCTAAAAATTCACTTTATCTGTGTGACTTGATTTCCTCATCCATATGATGGGCATAATTATTTTTTCCAGTATTCAAAGTACTTGTGGCTACATACTGAGATAATATTTGAAAATTGTTTTTCAATTTTTAAAGTGCCATATACGTATTAGAAACTGTCACTGCATTTGTGCTCTAGTCCAAAGATAAATATTACTTAGCTTTATAATCTTGAACAACAAATATTTTATCTGGATTTTTAAACCTTCATTTCTCAAATACAGAGAACATAATGTTATGTAAAATGGTTATATCTAAGACTCACCTGTCAATTTGTGGATCTTAATCAAAAGGAAAGTGCAAAATTATAATGCAGTCAGAATAGAACTAGAGGATACGCCGTGATAGGAGGATGTAAGTAAATAAAGAAAACGCCATGAGATTTTAAAAGACAAGTATAGAGAGACAGAAAGCAAGAAGAGGCAAAATGGGCAGGACAATGACATATCTCCAGTAAGTCTAGGAAATGGACACTCTTTATGGTGGGAGCTGATACTGAATTCAATTTTTCTTCTCTGCTAAAAATCAGTCTATCAGAGTAATGAATGGTCAGAAGTCCCTGGGAACTGAAGGGCAATGGATGATCAACTGCTAGACTCAGAAGCTGGAAAGACCCAGATAAGTGTCAGATAGACCGTAATTAAAAGATAGAGATATCAATTACTGACGAACTTTTTTGTTACACTGAAGAAATATTTTGACTTCCATCTCAGAGGCATTCAATTTCCAATAGAAATGACCTAAATTGATTGTAGATACTTTGAACCATATCCTAAAATTTTGAGTTTGGGTAATGATTATAGACTTGTTCAAAATTAAGTTTGAGGAGATCTGTACTTCTGTGGTACCTTAAATGTATTGCTAATATATTGATCATTGTATATCTTTCTAATTCACAAAGAACTTCAGTCTATACTAGGTGAGAGAACATACCCATATGTGAGAAATTACAAAGGTTCAGTTATTGAAGGTGTGTTGTCTAGTTTTTAGAAACAAAAAAATAAAATATATTTATGAGCTAAATAAATAAATACAAGTATATGACTCAGGTACACTTGATGATACAGTTGAATTTTTGAAGTATTTTTCTTGCATTGCATTCAATGAATTTTAAATCAAATATTATCCTAAAAATGATTAACGTTCAAATTTCAAGTGAAAACTAAAACATACAAGTAAGAGAAAGAATTAGAGAAACTCAAGTTTGAATGTGCAAGGAATAGTCAAGAGAAAGAGTCAATGAGAAAGAGAGAGAGAGAGAGGGAGTGAGAGAATATGGCAGGGATAGGTTGGTATTGTGGACATAGAACAAACTTCTGGCGGAGGACTCTACTTGGATTGAATTCAAGCCTTTAATACGTCCTGACTGCCACTGTGGGCAAATCATTTAATTTCTCCATATAGATTTCTTAGAACATAAGTTACAAATATGTTCTGGAAAAAGGGAATTTCCCTTTTGGAGCTTCAATAAATCCATCCCCATGAAATTACAGGTCAGGGCAAAGGAAATCATTTTGTGAAGAATTTTGAAAACAAGGAGCAAATGTAGCCATACACACATAAAGAAAAACAAAGATATAATTAAATTCTTTCCTGTTCAGAGTAGATAACATTTCCCCCCATCTCTTTGATTTCATAGCTGCTTTGAAAAAGTGTTAAATATATGTGTGTGTATATATATATACACACACACGCACAACATTATTAGTAAGCATGTATAATAATTTATACAAATATTATGTAAATATATTATTAATGAAATCAGATAACATATGCCCTTTCAGCAAATCTAAGGCAAAGTTGTAATATGGAGAAAAAATATTGATACCTCAGCAGTCTCTAGTGATTAGTGAGGTTGTTAATTTCTTCTAGTGAAGTTGATAATTTGTGACATCAGATTTTTATTAGATAAGAGGGGAATCTTGTAAATTTTAGTAGTTCAAGCAAATCATATTTCACATGAACAAGTGCTTTAAACATACTATGAGAACTAGAAAGTGACAAATGTTGAACTCATATTTTTAAGAAATATGCATTTAGATTACTTGGAATAAAGAAATGGCATAGAAAATGTATGGAGCAACTACAGAAAATAATTGATCTAAGAATGTGTGTTTATCTTCAAAGAAATTGTGAAGTGAATAATTGCTCACAAATATACGAGTAATTAAATTGGAAGTTTCTTAAGGCTTTAAACTTTCAGAAGGTGGAGATTACTTGTTTTGTGATATGTTCATATCTATTTTAAAAGCAAAGACTATAAAAATACATAATAACACTGAGTCAAAATTTAGAAGATAACTACAGTCATAAATTGAGAAATATGCATGCTGAGAAGTGATAATGTTCCTAAAAGCAAAAACAACTATATTTATAAAAACCATTTTTAAGTTTCTAAACATATTTTAAATGTTATTTATAAAACAGAATACATTTTAAAATACTATCTGAGATGCAGCTCAGAATATGACAACTATTTATTTTATTGTATTCTGTTGGTTGAAATGCTAGTTGTAGTAAAAATTTCTACAAAACAAATATAAGTGGAAATTCATTCTATCAGCCTCCTTTTGCAGTTTGGATAGATTTATTTGATATGAAAGTAATTTCAAATGGAAGTCAAGTGGCACAATACAGAAGCAAATACAGAATAATTTGAAAACCCAGACCATTATAGCAAGTTTGGGCCCAGAGGGAAAACAGGCAAGTAAATATTTCTCTACCTCCAGGGCAAAATGCTACATTTCCAGCAACATTAATCACACATTAATCTAAAGTTAGCTTAAGAGCTCATTTAAGGCTTAGTACCAAGGATGTGCCAGAACCAGCTCCAGTAATTTAGGTAACAGGATTATAGAATTTTCAATGCAAGAATTTACACTTTGATAGCAGCTAGGAGAACCAGCAGAGCCGCAGTCCAGGGTGAGAGATCAGCAGAGCCAAGTCAGTGACAGCCACTGAGCACCAGATATCAGCCACAGCAGCTCCTGAGATTTTCAGCCCTCAGATTAAACATCTGTAAGTTACCTCCATGAACTTCCTGGAGGAAGGATAGCGGAGTGATCAGGATATGTTCTCTTCTCCCCCCCCACCCCGCCCTTGATTACCTTGAAAGAATCATAAAATGTTTCCCCAGAAAAGTCCTGGATAAGCACGAACCGAAGAGGGGGCAAATAGTCTCATAATCCCTGAGGCTAGGAAAATAGATAAGGGGGATTCCTCCTACAGTGGCAGAGGCAAACTGTAAAGGCAGGGGTTGCAGACCCTTGGAAACTTGCACAAGGACCCAGGGAAGCCTCAGCACCAGGAGAGGAGCCCCAAGAGGGATGGAAAATAGCACAAGGGTCTAGGCATGCCTCAGCACTCCAGGGGAAACGAGAACACAATAGGGAAGCTGGAATCACCATCCCCTGAGCTTGCCTTTGCCTTAGTTCTGTTGAGGAGATCTCCCCTGACCAGACAAACACTACCCCACACCTAACAATCTAACTCCAGGGCAGATCGAGGAAAAACAAACAAAAAGATAAAAAGACACTTGCTCTTAGCATTTTAACACAAGTCAGCATAACACCAAGGTCTGCAGCTTTCAACTAAAAGAATCAGAAACCACAACACGCAATCATCTTCAGGAACAAGAAAAAGCAAAACAAGGGCGAAAAAATCATAGAATCTTTCTATGGGGACAAGGACCAAAACACAAATAAAAAACAGGTCAGTAGTGAGACTGTACTTCCATCTGAAACTTCAGAAGGAACTATGCACTGCTCCCAGCCACAAACAGCTCTCCTGTAACAGCTGGAGAAGGAAATAGAAGAAAAACTGGCCAATGATTTTAAAATTACAAAAAAAAAAGAATTTACCAATGAGAACATCTCTTTAAAAAAGAAAATTAAACAAATGGAAAAGAAAGTACAAAAATTAACTGGAGAAAATAACTCCTTAAAAGGAACAATTGGACAGATGGAAAAGGAGATGCAAAAGTTAACAGAAGAAAACAATTTGATAAAAGTAAGAATTGGGCAAATAGAAACTAACGATTCTATGAGAAAACAAGAATCAGTCAAACAAAATCTAAAGAATGAAAAGATAGAAGAAAATCTAAAATATTTAGTTGGAAAAACAACTGACCCAGAAAATAGATCCAGGAGAGAAAATATAAGAGATATTGGCCTGCCAGAAATCCACAACAACAACAAAAAAAAGAGTCTGGACAATATCTTCCAGGAAATCATCAAAGAAAACTGCCCAAAAGTGCTAGATCCAGAAGGCAAAATAGTCATCAAAAGAATCCACTACCCACCTCTCGATAGGGATTCCAAATTACAAACTCCACGAAATTTCATTGCCATATTCCAGAACTATCAGGTGAAGGAGAAAATAATACAGGCAGCCAGAAATAAATCATTCAAATATCGAGGGACTACAGTTGGGATCACAAAAGACCTTGCAGTTCTACATTAAAAGATCAAAGTAACTTGAATCTGATAGTCAGTAAGGCAAAAGAGGTCGGACTACAACCAAGAATCAACTACCCAGAAAAGTTCAGCATAACATTTCAGGCAAGGACAAGGTCATTCAATAAGATAAGAGATTTCCAGATCTTCCTGACCAAAAGAAAGTGGAAAAACATTAATTGCTCATGGGTAGGTAGAGACAATATAATAAAAATGACAATTCTATGTAAATTAATTTGTTATTTAGCGCCATCTCAATTAAACTATCAGATCATTGTTTTCTAGAGCTGGATAAAATAATAGCAAAATTCATCTGGAAGAACAGGAGTTCCAGAATACCAAAGAGATAAATGAAAAGAAGTGCTTGGGAAGGTGACCTAGCGCTAAGAGTTCTCAAATTGCATTATAATGCAGCAATTATCAAAACCACTTGAAACTGGCTAAGAAACACAAAGTTAGAAAAGTGGAATAGCCTAGGTACTGAAGACACAGCAGGCAATAGATACAGCAATCTCCTGTTTGATGAACACAAGTAGCCTAGCTTCTGGGATAAGAAATCACTGTTTGACAAAAATTGCTGGGAAAACTGGGTAACAGTGTGGCAGAAACTAGACATAGACCCATGCCTGATGCTGTACACAAGATAAAGTCCAAATGGGTACAGTATTTAGGTATAGAGATTGATACCATGGATAAACTGGAGGAGTAAGGAATAGTATATTTATCAGACTTATAGAGAAGGAAAGAATTCTTGACAAAAGAAGAGATAGGAAGCATTATGAAGTGCATGATGGTCAATTTTGATTACATTAAACTGAAAAGTTTTTGCACAATCAAACTCAATGCCACCAATATTCAGAGGGATGTAGTATATTGGAAAATATGTACATAGCTAATCTCAGGGATAAATGCCTCATTTCTAGAATATATAGACAACTGAGTCAAATGTACAACAATACAAGTCATGGGGGAGAAGCCAAGATGGCGAAATTGAAAGACTCACGTATGCTAGCTCCAAATCCACAGCCCATAAATTTCCTGTAAAGAGAACTCCCCACAAATTCTGGAGCAGAGGAAGCGCACACCAATGCAATGGAAGAGATTTCCATTCTAGAGAGCCTTAGAGAGCTATCCCCAGGGGTCCGTCATGCTGTGGACAGTGGACTCCAACCCTGTGCTGCCCTGGCCATGGCCCCAGAGGAGCAGATCTGAGCAGGCTTTAGGGACAGAATCTCCAGTGGCCGGGAAGGTCCTTCCACCCACAGATGCTACAGGTCAGTGAGAGAGACATGTGGTCTGGCCTAGAGGGGAGTGGGGTGTCTCCGTGCCTCGGGCCCCCTCGGGAGGCAGGTGTGGAGGGAGCAGAAGAGGCAGTGGTAGAGGCAGCGGCAGAGGCAAAGGCAGCGGTGGAGGTAGTGGCGGCCCGGGACTCCCAGAGCAGCCACAGGAGCTCCATTACCGAAAGGTCTCTGATAAAGCCCCTGAGGGAACTGAGCCTGGGAGGCGGCCTTGCCCCCACCTGAGCACCAGAACTTAAGCTCACATTGAATAGCAGCCGGGCCTGCCACGGAAAGCCCTGAGTCTGGGAAGCAGCATTTGAATCTCAGATCCCAAGCACAGGCTGGGCAGATCTAGGCAGGTGTGGAGAGGAATCCCAGAAGTCAAGTAACTGGCTGGGAAAATGCCCAGAAAAAGGAAGCAAAATAAGACCATAGAGAGCTACTTCATTGGGGAAGAGATGTTCCTTCCTCCCTTCATTTCTGATGAAGAAGTACAATATTTGCCATCAGGGAAGGACGTGGAGGTCGGGGCCTCTCTATCCCAGACATCCAAGGTGGATGTCCGGTGGCCTCACGCCATGGAAGAGCACAAAAAGGTTTTTGAAAATCAAGTCAGACAGGTGGAGGAAAAACTGGGAAGAGAAATGAGAACGATGCAAGAAAAGCATGAAAAACGGGTCAATACCTTGCTAAAGGAGACCCAAAAAAATGCTGAAGAAAATAACACCTTGAAAAATAGCTAACTCAATGGGCAATAGAGGTTCAAAAAGCCCATGAGGAGAAGAATGCTTTCAAAAGCAAAATTAGCCAAATGGAAAAAGAGGTTCAAAAGCTCTCTATAGTAAATAGTTCTCTCAAAATTAGAATGGAAAAGTTGGACTCTAATGACTTTCTGAGAAACCAAGAAATCACAAAACAAAACGAAAAGAATGAAAAAATGGAAGAGAATGTGAAATATCTCATTGGAAAAACAACTGACCTGGAAAACAGATCCAGAAGAGACAATTTAAAAATTATGGGGCTACATGAAAGCCATGATCAAAAAAAGAGCCTAGACATCATCTTTTATGAAATTATCAAGGAAAACTGCCCTGAGATTCTAGAACCAGAGGGCAAAATAAGTATTCAAGGAATCCACCGATCACTGCCTGAAAGAGATACGAAAAGAGAAACTCCTAGGAACATTGTGGCCAAATTCCAGAGTTCCCAGGTCAAGGAGAAAATATTGCAAGAAGCTAGAAAGAAACAATTTCAGTATTGTGGAAAAACAATCAGGATAACACAAGATCTAGCAGCTTCTACATTAAGGGATCAAAGGGGATGGAATAGGATATTCCAGAAGTCAAAGGAACTAGGACTCAAACTAAGAATCACCTACCCAGCAAAACTGAGTATAATACTTCAGGGGAAAATATGGTCTTTCAATGAAACAGAGGACTTTCAAGCATTCTTGATGAAGAGACCAGAGCTGAAAAGAAAATTTGACTTTCAAAGACAAGAATGAGAAGAAGCATGAAAAAGTAAACAGCAAAGAGAAGTAATAAGGGACTTACCAAATTTGAACTGTTTACATTCCTACATGCAAAGACAATATTTGTAACTCTTAAAACGTTTCAGTATCTGGGTAGTTGGTAGGACGACACACACATACATGCACACACACATGTACATGCATGCATGCACACACACATACACACATGCATGCACACATAGAGACAGAGAGTGCAGAGTGAACTGAATAGGATGGGACCATATCTTTAAAGAAATTAAGGTAAATGGTGAGAGAGAAATGTAGTGGGAGGAGAGAGGGTGAAATGGAAAGGGGTAAATTATCTCTCATTCAAGAGGCAAGCAGGAGACTTTTTAGTGGAGGGAAAAAGAGGAGAGCTGAGAAAAAAAAAAAAACATGAAGTTGACCCTCATCACATTCGACTAAAGGAAGGAGTAAAATGCACAATCATTTTGGTATGAAAACCTATCTTACAGTAGAGGAAAGTGGGGAGAAGGAGATAAGCAGGAAGGGAGGGATGATGGAAGGGAGGGCAATGGGAGAAGGGAGCAATTTGAAGTCAGCACTCAGGGAGGGACAGGATCAAAAGACAGAATAGAAACAATGGGGGGCAGAATAGGAGGGAGGGAAATACAGTTAGTCTTACACAACACGACTGTCATCGAAGTCATTTGCAAAACTACACAGATATGGCCTATATTGAATTGCCTGCCTTCCCAAAGGGAACGGGTGGGGAGGGAGGGATGGGGAGAAGTTGGAACTCAGAGTTTTAGGCACAACTATTGAGTATTGTTGTTGCTACTATGAAATAAGAAATACAGGTAATGGGGAATAGGAAGTCATCTGGCCCTACAGGACAAAAGAGAAGATTGGGACAAGAGAAGGGATGGATGATAGAAGAGAGGGCAGATTGGTGATAGAGGTAATTAAACTGCTCGGTGTATTGGAGTGGTGGAGGGGATAAATGGGGAGAAAATTTGGAACCCAAAATTTTGTGAAAATGAATGTAAAAAGTTAAATAAATAAATTTATATTTTAAAAAAAGTCATTCCCCAGTTGATAAAGTGCCAAAGGATATGAAAAGGCATTTTTCAGAGGATGAAATTAAAGACAGTTATAATCATATGAAAAATACTCTAAAACACTTTTAATTAGAGAGATGCAAATCAAAACAACTCTGAGGTATCACATCACACTGGTTAGATTGAAACGTGGCAGAAAAGGAAAATGATAAAAGTTGGAGACAATGTGGGATAGTTGGAACACTAATTCATTGTTGATGGAACTGTGAGCTCATCCAACCATTCTGGAAAGCAGTTTGGAACTATGCCCAAAGGACTACAAAAATGTACATACCCTTTAACGAACAATATCACTTCTAGGACTGTATCCCCAAGAGATCTTAAAGATGGGAAAGGGTCCCACATGTGCAAAAATATTTATATCAGCACTCTTTGTAGTGGCCAAAAGGTGGAAGTCTAGGGGATGCCTTTCAAGTGGGGAATGGCTGAATAAATTATGGTATATGAATTTAATGGAATACTATTGTGCCCTAAGAAATGATGAACAAGAAAACTTCATAGAGGCCTTGAAAGACTTATATGATCTGATGCTCACTTAAAGGAGCAGAACCTGGAGAACTTTGTGCACAGCAAGTACCAAAGTATGCAGGAGTGTTTTCTGGTCGACTTACATCTAAATAGCAATGCAAGAACATTAAAAAAAAAATCCCAATGATCTTCTAAGGCAAAATGCCTTCCACGTTAAGAGAAACAACTATGGAATTCAATCCCCGAATGTAGCATATCATTTGTGTGTGTGTGTGTGTGTGTGTGTGTGTGTATGCGTGTGTGTGTGAGTGTATTATGTTTTGGTTTGTTATATGGTTTCTCACATTTATTATAGTTCTTCTCCACAATATGATTAAAATGAAAATGTGTTCGGTAGAAAAGTATGTGTAGATCCTACATTGAGTTGTATGCCATCTTGGGGAGGGTGCGGGGTGGTGAGGGATAGGTAGAGGAAAAAGAATCTAAGTTTTATGGTAGTGATTGTAGAGCATTAAAAATAAATAAAAAGAAAAATATAATAAAGGGAAAAAAGAAATAAGATTTTGTTACTGAAATCTTTTTCATTTCCCTTCTGTTGAATGTTTTTCTGATTCATCTATAAATTCCATACGATAAATTATTTGAGTTTAAAAACATACACATTAAAATATATTAAATTTATTAAATACATATTAAAATATATATCAGATATATGTTAAAATGTTTGTAAAATATATATTAAAATATGTTAATTATATTCAAATATATTAAAATATATCAAAAACAGAATTTACACCTCAAAAAATAAACAAATTCTATCAGTCAAGGAGTTCCTTTCTTATTTTGTTGACTGTCTAGTTTACGCTTACCAAAATTATGTAGAAGATGTTACTAATCGAGATTAAATTTTAAAATGTGTTTTTGAGATCTTTTTATTAAACATTTGCTGCCATATCCCTTGCATACTCTCTTTAACAGGTAATAGAATTGACTCCATAGCAAGTCAAATAGCTCATCCAAGGTTCTACAAGTAGAAAGCAGGCAACATTTGAATTTCAGACCTCTGACTACAGAGCCAGAAATCATGCCATTCCAAAAACTTGAAATAACTACAGTAATATTTAAAATAAATCGAGATTTTATGACTTCTCACATTTGACAAAGAAAATTTCTGAGAGAGGCTTATGGGAAGATGGCAATGTAGGTCAGAAAATGTCAAACTTTCTAGATTTTTCTCCACAAAGGAGATAAAATAGCACCTCTGAGTGAACATAGAGCCAGTAAAACAAATAAAAGTGGGGATAGAACAAGGATCCTCTTGGGACAAAGGGTGAAGACATGAAGAAAAATCCCAGAGCTAGATTTTCTCCTTGTAGAAAGTAAATACTTCCAGGCTAGGATCAGCTTTAACAACTGATGGGAAGCTGCTTAACCAGTAAGCAGAAAGACCTGGGCATAGGTGGATTGGAAAATGACAGAGAGCTGTTGTGGAGAACTGTGGGGATGACAAGTAACCAGCACATACCTTGTAAGTCTTGAAACAGTGGTGTAGGAACACCATTGACTCAGCACTTACAGCTGGCTGGAGGTCTTGGTTTGAGTTCTAGGTCAGAAGGGAGAACTGAAGAAGATCAGAGGCACCATCCAGCCTACCCCAGGACTACAGGTGATTATACAAACTAAATTATTACCAAAAAAACCACAGTCAAAGGAGAAAGAATCCAACAATAGAGAGCTACTATGAGAATAGAGATCAGAGAATACTGAAGCAAAGAAACCCTCTTGTGCTCCAAAGTGTAATGTCAAATGGTCACCTACCCAAAAAAAATTCACTGAAGAACCTTAAAAAAGACTTTAAATGTCAAAGGAGTGAGATTGAGGAATAAAGAAAATAGTAATAAGTAAAAAGCAAGATTATGGTGAGAAAGTTAACCAATTGGCAAAGGAGATCCAGAATCTTCAGGAAGAAAATGATTCCTTGAAAATCACAATTGGACAAAGGGAATCCAGCAGTTATAAGAGAAGAATATATACATACATATGTGTGTATACACACATGTATCTGTGTGTATGTATATAAATATAATAAAAAATAGAAGACAATGTGACACATCTCATAAGAAAAACAATGAATATAGAGGAAAGATTAAGAAAACATAAGCATAATTGGACTACCTAAAATTTTTTACTAAAAAATAGAATCTTGATATAATAATATAAGAAATAATTTAAAAATATTGTCCTGACAAATTAGACTAAAAATGTCAAAGTAGTAGAAAATTATTCTAGCAATCTCCACCTGAAAGAGATCTTATAAGGAACATTTCCAGCAGTATTACAGTTTAATTCTCAAACACCCAGATCAAGGACAAATATTACAAGCAACAAGAAAAAAACAAAACAAAACATATGATTGTGCCACAATTAGAATCACACAAGAACTAGCATTGGTGACACTTAATGATTGCAGGTTTTGGAACCCAGTATATTGAAGAACAAACAAAAAACAAAACCAAAAAACAAAACAAAACAGAGCATCCATTCAAAAATATCATATCCAGCATAATCCTGAATGAAAAAAATGGACTTTTGAGGAAACTGTCAGACTTTTCAGGATTCTGATAAAACAGCAAAAACCACCTTGAACTCAATAGAAGAATTGACATCCAAAAACTAAGAGAAACATAAGGTACATGCCAATGGCCAATAACAAGGGACTCAAGAATGACATAATATTTACCTTTTATGCAGGGAAAATGTAAAACTTATGTCTAAGACTCTTACTAGTAATTAAGTACCTTATAAGAAGGATTGGAGTATACCTGAATATGGGGTCATTTCAGAAAGTGAAACCATTCAAGAAAAGCTAAAAGAATAAACAAAATAGAAAAGTGGTGGAAGAGAAATCACTGATATAGAGGAATTACATGGGTGAGGTGGGGTGTTAATTCTGGAAACCTACTTTCTTTGGAAATAGGCTTAAGAGGGGAAAACAGATATACATCTAGAAGATTACAAAAGTGTCATAATTTAGAAAGAAATACAATTCTAAGAGCATAAGGAGGCAGGGAAATGATAAAAGAGGGATCTGTAGAGGAGAAGGGGACAGAATAGGCCAAAGGGCTGTATAAAAGAATGTTTAGATGTAGGGGAACAGGAAGATAATTGAAGGATTACTGGAGTGGGAGTAGGTTAAGTTATGGGAGTGCAGGGTAGAAGATAGAAGTAAAGTAGAGGAATTAGGAGAGATAGTAACAAAGAGATGCACAGATATAACAGCAAGATTAAGAGTAGAACTTCTTAGAGAAAGTATATGTTTATATGTGTATGTATATATTTATATATGTATATATACATATATGTGAGTGTGTGTGTATGCACGCATATATCAGTAGCTACATATAAATATATCCATGCTCAGTTGTGGCCCTAGGGTGGTGAGAAGCAGGGAGGAAGCGAGAAAAAAGAACAAAGTAAAAAGAAAGGAGGAAAAATAGAGAGGGGAAAAAAAGAAAATTTCCAGTGTCTAAATTAAGTCATCTCACTATATTCCAATCACTCTAAATTCATTGAACTGTGAAGTCAGTATTTGGAAATGTTATTGTGTGGCCATCTGTTTCACATATACTGTTTTTGAATAGTTATAGGCATTTATTTATTTCCACATAGGATGTCAAAAGCCACTCAAGTCAGTTAATTAATATATTCAGAAATTAAATATAATGATTTAGTTAACTGAAATGTTTAAATTGAGGTTACTAAAAAATGCTTTAAATTTTAGTACTTATTTTTAAAAAGTCCAAAAATACGCCTCCATTTAAAAAAAGTACATCATGATAAGATCTTTCTTTCCTTACTCAGTCACTTTTGGCACCTCAGTAACATTATACCATAAAAATAGTACAGATACAAAAGAAGAATTTTGATTAACATCTTGGTAAAATTATAACCTCCTTAAGGCAGGATCTGTCTTTTGCCTCTTTTAATAGATGCTAACACTTCATACAGTGCCTACTACATAGTATATGCTTCATAAATATTTATTAATTTATATGAGGAGCATATTTACAATTAGAAATTTCCTTTTTTCACTCAATATATTTAATCATCTTGATTGTTTATTTACAAATATTTTATAACTGTGGGATTCAAATTTTAAAAGCCCAATTTTGGTTATTTTATAGGTAGTCAAAATTCATCAAGAAACTTTATTTCCTTTTATAAAGTAACTTCATAACTATGCCCAACTAAATTTGTTTCATATTTCTGCACCATAATTATCTATTTATGATATATTTATTACAGCAGAGATGCTGACAAGGACTCATCACCTCCCTGGAAACTTTTCTAACCTTTTGATACTGTTTACAATTCTCAACTACCTATTTACTTAATTATCTCCCATTTATGAATTCCTGCATTCTGGTGATGAAGAAAACTTCCCTTATAGTGATTCGAGGGCTAATCATTGAGATTAGCATAGGGGAAAGAACTGAAACTGATGGGGTACAGACTCTGGAAAACTCTTTGAACTCCCTCTGAATCTTCCCACTTAATCTGGCCTTTCATACTCAATCTGTTACACTTAAGAAGTCTGGCCCTCCATTGTCTGTTAGCTCTAGGTGACCCCACCTACTTCGCACTCAAGGCCCCCACCATCTCCTGATTGCATCCAGGTCTTTCCTACCCTTGATCCTATTTTATCACAATCCTATTGTCCATCATATAAGTCACTACTTAGCATTCTCTTGAGGTCCAAGTGACCCAGCCTGGATTGTGGATTGTCTGCACTACAGGCCTTTCCCACCTGGGTTTAATCTACATTGAAATCTGAGTTCCTTTGTGAAGACTATCCCTGGGACCCCAGATACCTTGGGGACCTTTCTCCCTCAGTCTTTTTTCTGTAATTAACTTCCGTCTTTCCTCCATGAAGTCCACTCACATTCCATTCAGCTTTGACTCAGTCTACCTGAGATTGAATCTGGCTCACTTGTTAATACAAGATTTGTAAATGCTTAGGGTCCTTAAGAGTCAACCCAGTATGGTGACTCATTAATAAACTTTGCTTTTCGTTCACTTTAAGTAGGCTTCTGCAGAATTGATTTGAACAAATTTGGGCTTGTCGGTATTGTGGGGTCCCCAGCATCACAAAGCTCAACAAAACTACTCAAGATATTTAATCATGTTTGACTAAGTGGAATATAGAGCAAGTCATTTAACTTCTCTTCATCGGAATAATTATTCACATTATATATATATATATATATATATATATATATATATATATATATATATATATATATATATATTTACTTTTTTAAAAATAAATTTATTTATTTAACTTTTGACATTCATTTTCACAAATTTTGAGTTCCAAAATATCTCCCCATTTCTCCCCTCCCACCACCCCAATACACCGAGCAGTTTAATTACCTCTATCACCAATCTGCCCTCTCTTCTATCATCCATCCCTTCCCTATCCCCATCTTCTCATTTGTCCTGTAGGGCCAGAAAACTTTCTATTCCCCATTGCCTGTATTACTTATTTCCTAGTAGCAAGAACAATACTCAGCAGTTGTTCCTAAAACTTTGAGTTCCAACTTCTCCCCATCCCTCACTCCCCACCAATTCCCTTTGGGAAGGTAGGCAATTCAAAACAGGCCATATCTGTGTAGTTTTGCAAATGACTTCCATAAGGGTCGGGTTGTGTAAGACTAACTATATTTCCCTCCATTCTATCCTGCCCCCCATTGCTTCTATTCCAGCTATTAATCCTGTCCCTCCCCAAGAGTGTTGATTTCAAATTGCTCCCTACTCCCATTGCCCTCCCATCCATCATTCCCCCCACCCTGCTCATCTCCTTCTCCCCCACTTTCCTGTATTGTAAGATAGGTTTTCATCCCAAAATGAGTGTGCATTTTATTCCTTCCTTCATTCGAATGTGATGAGAGTAAACTACATGTTTTTCTCTCAGCTCTCCTCTTTTTCCCTCCACTAAAAAGTATCCTGCCTGCCTCTTCTTTGAGAGAAAATTTGCCACATTTCATTTCACCCACTCTCCTCCCAATACATTTCGCTGTCACTACATAATTTAATTTTTTTAAGATATGATCCCATCGTATTCAATTCACTCTGTGCTCCCTGTGTCTGTGTGCATGTGTATATGTGTGCATGCATCTGTGCATCTGCTTGTATGTGTGTGTGTGTATGCATGTGTGTGTGTGTGTGTGTGTGTGTGTGTGTGTGCAATCCCACCAACTACCCAGATGCTGAAAAGTTTCAAGAGTTACAAATATTGTCTTTCCATGTAGGAATGTAAACAGTTCAACTCTGATAAGTCCCTTGTGATATCTCTTCCCAGGTTACTTTTTCATACTTCTACTCATTCTTGTGTTTGTAAGTCAAATTTTCTTTTCAGCTCTGGTCGTTTCATCATGAATGCTTGAAAGTCCTCTATTTCATTGAAAGACCATTTTTTCCCCTGAAGTATTATGCTCAATTTTTCTGGGTAGGTGATTCTTGGTTTCAGTCCTGCTTCTTTTGACTTCTGGAATATCCTATTCCATGCCCTTTGATCCCTTAATGTGGAAGCTGCTAGATCTTGAGTTATCCTGTTTGTATTTCCACAATACTGGAATTGTTTCTTTCTAGCTGCGTGCTATATTTTCTCCTTCACCTGGCAATTCTGGAATTTGGCCACAATGTTCCTAGGAGTTTCTCTTTTTGGATCTCTTTCAGGCATTGATCAATGGATTCCTTGAATACTTATTTTGCTCTCTGGTTCTAGAATATCAGGGCAGTTTTCTTTGATAATTGCATGAAAGATGATTTCTAGACTCTTTTTTTTGATCATGACTTTCAGGTAATCCAATAATTTTTAAATTTTCTCTTCTGGATCTATTTTCCAGGTCAATTGTTTTTCCAATGACATATTTCACATTCTCTTCCATTTTTTCATTCTTTTGGTTTTGTTTTGTGACTTCATAAAGTCATTAGCCTCCACCTGTTCCATTCTAATTTTGAAAGAACTATTTTCTTCAGTGAGCTTTTTAACCTCCTTTTTCACCTGGCTAATTCTGCTTTTGAAAGCATTCTTCTCCTCGTTGCCTTTTTGAACCTCTTTTGCCAATTGAGTGAGCCTATTTTTCAAGATGTTCTTTTCTTCAACATTTTTTTGGATCTCCTTTAGGAAGGTATTGTCCCGTTTTTCATGCTTTTCTTTCATCTCTCTCATTTCTCTTCCCAGTTTTTCCTCTACCTGTCTAACTTGATTTTCAAAATCCTTTTTGAGCTCTTCCATGGCCTGAGAGCACTGGATATCTATTTCAGATGTTTGGGATACAGAGGCCTTGACTTGTGTGTCTTTACCTGGTGGTAAACATTGTTCTTCCTTATCTGAAAGAAAAGGAGGAAATATCAGTTCACCAAGAAAGTAACCTTCCATGGTCTTACTTTTTTTCCCCTTTTCTGGACATTTTCCCAGCCAGTTACTTGACTTCTGAGATTCCTCTCCACCCCCACCTAGATCTGCCCAGCTAGTGCTTGGGGTCTGAGATTCAAGTGCTGCTTCACTAGCCAGGGCTTTCAGCAGGTGCAGTGCTGCTATTCAGTGGGAGATTAAATTCAGGTGCTCAGGTTGGAGTAGGCCTGCTATTCAGTGTGAGATTAAGTCCAGGTTTTCAGGTGGGGGCATGACTGCCACACGGGTCTCAGTTCCCTCAGGGGGTTTATATGGAGACCTTCAGTAATGGATCTGAGCTCCTGTATGCTTTGGGGACCCCTGTCAGGTCCTTCCCCCACTACTGCCTCCCAAGGGCGCCTGAGTTATGGAGACACCCTCTTGGCCAGTCTAGAAGACTCTCTCACTGACATGTAGCACTTGTGGGCTGAAGCATTTTCGTGGCCACCAGAGATTCTGTCCCTGAAGCCTGCTCAGATCTGTCCTCTTAGTGACGCATGACCAAGGCAGGGCTGGGCTCTGCTCTGGGTCCAGTGCACAATGGACCTTTGGTGTTGGTTTTTCAGGGCTCTCTGTAACAGAAGTCTCCTCCCCTCCGTTGTTGTGCAGTTTCATATCAAAGAGGTCAGAGCTGAGGCTGTACTTCCATCTGAAACTTCAGAAGGGACTATGAACTGCTCGCATACATAAGCAGCCCTCCTGGAACAGCTGAAGAAGGAAATAGAAGATAAACTGGCCAATGATTGTAAAATTATGAAAAAAAAGAATTCACTGGTGAGAACATCTTTTTGAAAAGGAAAATTGAACAAATGGAAAAACAAGTTCAAAAATTAATTGGAGAAAATAACTCCCTAAAAGAAACAGTTGGTCAAATGGAAAAGGAAGTACAAAAATTAACTGGTGAGAATAGCAACTTAAAAGGAAAAATTGGACAGATGGAAAAGGAGATGCAAAAGATAAATGAAGAAAACAATGTGATAACGATTACAGTTGGGCAAGTAGAAACCAGTGACTCAATGATACAGGAAGAAGCAGTCAAACAAAATCTAAAAAATGAAAAGATAGAAGAAAATGTAAAATATCTAATTACAAAAAAGAACTGACCTGGAAAATAGATCAAGGAGAGAAAATGTAATAATTATTGGACTGCCAGAAACCCACGATTGAGAAAAAATCCTGGACAATATCTTCCAGGAAATCATCAAGGAAAACTGCCCAGAAATGCTAGATTCAGAGGGCAAAATAGTCATCGAAAGAATCGACCATTCCCCTCCTGAAAGGGATCCCAAACTCAAAACTCCAAGAAATATCCTTGCCAAATTCCGGAGCTATCAAGTAAGGGAGAAAATATTACAAGCAGTCAGAAAGACACAATTCAAATATAAGGAAGCTTCAGTCAGGATTACACAGGACCTTCCAGCTTCTATATTAAAAGAGTGAAAGAATTGGAACCCAATATTGAATAAGGCAAAGGAGTTGGGACTACAACCAAGGTTCAACTACCCAGCAAAGTTCAGCATAACATTTCAGGCATGGAGAAAGTCATCCAACGAAGTAAGGGATTTGCAGAGCTTCCTGACCAAAACGCCAGAACTCAATAGACAATTTAATCTTCAAGTGCAGGTCTCAAGAGTATCATAAAAGGTTAACAGGGGGAAAAAACTAAAACAAAAACTTGTTACCCAATTAGGCCAAACTGTTTACCTCTCTATAAGGGAAGATGATACCTGTTAATCTTGAGAATTGGGCAGCTATTATGAAATATAAAAGGGATATAGTTAGAGGGAACTGGTATAAAGTATATGATGTCATGATAAAAATATGATTTAAGTATGAGAAGGGATTGTAATAGGAGGTGTGACAAGGAGGAAGCAGAAAATGGCAAATTACATCACAGTAAGAAGTACAAAATTATAGTAGTGGGAAAGAGGGGAGGGAGATGAGCATTGTTTAAGAGGTGCTCTCATCTGATTTGTTTCAAGGACAGAAAAATAAACTTAAGTACCTAATTCTAACTAGCTCTATAGGCAGTAGGAGGGGAAGGGTAAAGAAAGGGGAGGGGGGCTAAAAGGGAGAGAAGAAGCAATAAGGTTAAAGGTGAGTAAAAGGGAGGGAGACCAAAAGAAGGAGGGGAAGGTGGCAGGAGGAGGTAGTGAAAAGTGAATACTATTGAGGAGGGGAAGGGAGACAGAAAAACTAAAAGCACAAATGGTGGGAAAGAGGATGGAAGGAAATACATATATTGTAGTCATAACTGTGAATGTGAATGGAATGAATTTTCCCATAAAACGGAGACAGACAGTAGAATGGATTAAAAGCCATAATCCAACAATATCCTGCTTACAAGAAACACATTTGAAATCGGGGGATAGACATAGGATAAAGGTCAAAGTATGGAGCAGAATATACTGTGCTTCAGCTGATATAAGAAAAGCGGGAGTAGTAATCCTAATCTCAGACAAAGAAAAAGCAGAAATAGATCTAATCAAAAGGGATAAGGACGGAAACTATATCCTGCTAAAAGGCACTGTAGGCAAAGAAGCAATATCATTAATAAACATGTATGCTCCACGTGGTATAGCATCCAGATTCTTAGAGGAGAGGTTGGGATAATTGAAGGAAGAAATTGACAGTTAAACTATGCTAGTGGGGCCTCAAATTCCCCCTCTCTGAACTTGTTTATTAGATAATAAACAAGAAAGAGGATAAGAAGGTAAATAAAACTCTATATAAGGTAGATGTGATAGATTTTTGGAGAATATTGAATGGAAATAGAAAGGAATATATCTTTTCCTCAGTGGTACATGGAACATTTACAAAAATTGACCATGTACTATGACATAAAAGCCTCACAGACTAGTGCAGAAACGAAGAGATAATCAATGCACACTTCTCAGATCACAATGCAATAAAAATCACTTGTGATAAAAGGTCATCAAAAGATAAACCAAAAATCAATCAGAAACTAAATATTCTAACACTAAAGAAGGAATGAGTTAAATAAGAAATCATAGAAACAATCAACAACTTCACTCTAGAGAATGAAAATAATGAGACAACATACCAAATCTTATGTGATACTACAAAAGCAGTTCTTAAGGGAATTTTTATATCGTTGAATGCTTACACAAATAAAATAGAGAAAGAGTAGATAAATGATTGGGAATGCAGCTGAAAAAGCTAGAAAAAGAAAAAAAATTGAAAATCTCCAAGAAAATGCCAATTTAGATGTAGTGAAAACCAAAGGAGAGATAAAGAAAATTTAAATTAAGAAAACTATTGAATTAATATATAAAACCAATAATTGGTTTTATGAAAAAAACTAAAAAAATCGATAAACTTTTGTCAATTAGATTAAGAAAAGAAAGAAGAAAATCAAATAACTAATATTAAAAACAAAACGGGTGAACTCACCTCCAATGAGGAAATTAAAACAATAATTAGAAATTAATTTGCCCAACTTTCCACCCACAAATTTGATAATCTAAACGAGATGGATGAATACTTTAAAATAAACAAATGGCCCAGATTAACAGAAGAGGAAGTTGAATACTTAAACAACCCCATCTCAGAAAAAGAAATTGAACAAGCCATCAATGAACTCCCTAGGAAAAAATTTCTAGGGCCAGATGGATTCACAAGTGAATTCTATCAAACCTTTAAAGAACAGTTAATTCCAATAGTATGTAGAGTATTTTTGAAAATTGAGGAAGAAGGATTCCTTCCAAATTCTTTCTATGATGCAAATATGTTTTTGATATCCAAACCAGGAAGAGACAAAACAGAGAATGAAAATTATAGACCAGTTTCTCTAATGAATATAGATGCAAAAATTTTAAACAAGATTTTAGCAAAACGAATACAGCATCTTATCAAAATAATAATACATTATGATCAGGTATGATTCATACCAGGAATGCAAGCCTGGTTCAATATTAGGAAAACTATTAGCATTATTGATCATATCAACAGCAAAACTAACAAAAGCCACATGATTATCTCAATAGATGCAGAAAAAGCATTCAACAAAATACAACACCCATTCCTATTACAAACACTGGAGAACATAGGAATAAAGGGAACTTTCCATAAAATAATAAGCAGTATCTACCTAAAACCTTCAGCAAGCATTATATGCAATGGGGATAAGCTAGATGCATTTCCAATAATATCAGGGGTGAAACAATGATGTCTCTTATCACCACTATTATTCAATATGATACTAGAAATGTTAGCTGTAGCAATTAGATAAGATAAAGAAATTGAAGGACTAAAAATAGCCGAAGAAGAAACTAAGTTATCACTCTTTGCAGATGATAAGATGATATACTTAGAGAATTCCAGAGATTCAAGTAAAAAAAAACTACTTGAAATAAGAAACAACTTTGGCAAAGTTGAAGATTACAAAATAAACCCACACAAATCTTCTGCATTCCTATATATTAGCCACAAAGTCCAACAGGAAGAGATAGAAAGAGAAATCCCATTTAAATCTAGGGCAGACACTATAAAATACTTAGGAGTTTACCTGCCAAAATAAACCCAGGGATTATATGAATACAATTACAAGACACTATTTGCACAAATAAAGTCAGATTTAAGTAAGTGGAAAAACATCAGTTGTTCATGGGTAGGCCTAGCTAATATAATAAAAATGACAAATATACCTAAATTAATTTACTTATTTAGTGCCATATCAATTAAACTATCAGACAATTATTTTCTAGAGTTGGATAAAATAATATCAACATTCATTTTAAGAACAAAAGGTCCAGAATATCAAAGGGACTACCAAAAAAGAAATGCTTGGGAAGGTGGCCTAGCACTACCAGATCTCAAATTGTACTATAAAGCAGCAATTATCAAAACCACTTGGCACTGGCTAAGAAACAGAGGCGTAGACAAGTGGAATAGACTTGGCCCTGAAGACAAGTAATATAGCAACCTCCTGTTTGATAAACCCAAGGACCCCAGATTCTGGAATAAGAACTCATTGTTCAACAAAAAGTGCTGGGAAAACTGGTTAATGGAAATTAGGCATAGACCCATGCCTGACACTGTACACAAGAATAAAGTACAAATGGGAACATGGTTTGGGTATAAAGATTGATACCATGAATAAACTGGAAGAGTAAGGAATAGTGTATTTATCAGATTTATGGAGAAGGGAAGAATTTTTTACTAAAGAAGTGATAGAAAGCATTGTGAAATGCAAGATGGAAAATTTTGATTACATTAAACTGAAAATTTTTTGCACAACCAAACCCAATGCAACCAAAATTTGGAGGGATGTAGTAAATTGGGAAAGAATTTTTATGTCTCAGCTCAGAGATAAAGGTGTCATTTCTAGAATATATAGAGAACTGACTCAAACGTGTACCTATGCAAGTCATTCCCCAGTTTATAAATGGTCAAAGGATATGAACAGGCAATTTTCAGAGGAAGAAATTAAAGATATCCATAATCACATGAAAAATGCTCTAAATTACTATTGATTAGAGAGATGCAAATCACAACGACTCTGAGGTACCTCATCAAACCTGTAAGATTGGCAAACATGACAGAACAAGAAAATGATAAATGTTGGAGAGGATGTGGGAGAGTTGGAACACTAATTCATTGTTGGTGGAGCTGTGAGCTCATCCAACCATTCTGGAGAATGACTTGGAACAATGCTCAAAGGGCTACAAAAATGTGCATACCCTTTGACCCAAAAATATTGCTACTAGGACAGTATCCCCAAGTCATCATAAAAATGTGAAAGGGTCCCACATGCACAAAAATATTTATAGCAGTGCTCTTTGTAGTTGCCAAAAGCTGGAAGTGAACTGGATGCCCATAAATAGGGGAATGGCTGAGTAAGTTATGGTATATGAACGTAATGGAGTGCTAATGCTCCATAAGAAATGATGAACAAGAAGACTTCAGGGAGGCCTGGAAGGACTTATATGATCTGATGCTGAACCAAAGGAGCAGAACCAGGAGAACTTTGTGCACTGCAACGACCACAGCGTGCAAGAGTTTTTCTCTGGTAGACTTGGAACTTCATAATGACGCAAAATCTTATTTAAAAAGAAAATCCCAATGGTGGTTTTCTAAGGCAAAATGCCTTCCACGCTCAGAGAAAGAAGTTATTCGCAGAATGTAGCAGATCATGTTTGCGTATGTGTGTGTTTTAGTGTATTATGTTTTGATTTGTTAAATGATTTCTTCCATTTATTTTACTCGACTACATAGCATGAGTATAGTGAAAACGTACTCAATAGGAAAGTATATGTAGAACCTATACAGAACTTTATGCTGTTGTGGGGAGGGAGGGGGTTAGTGGAGGGTAGGTGTGAGGGGGATAAAATCTGAATTTTGTGGTAGTGATTATAGAACATTAAAAAAAAAGAAAAAATAGCCCAAATGCTCATCAGTACATTAGATAAAGTTTATGATATCAACATGCATCATTACTGCCTGTCTCCTATCCTCTGTTCTGCCCAGAGGAAGCTAAACTCCATGGCCAAAAGCTGCCTTTATCCCTCTGAGTTTCCTGGCTACATTTCTTACTCAAGTATCAAGCCTTAAACCCAATTTACTGTGGAACTCATAGAGTGAACAACAAGTTCCAACAAAGCACAGAGTGGGATATAATAACTAAATAGAAATTGTCTGTCTTTTACCAAGGAAGCCTGGGGTCTTCCCTCAAGTTTTGATTTTTTTTTTTTTTGGTTTGAAGGGGCCATCCTTTGAGTAACTTAAAGAAACCTACTGATAGAATGGATGTATCTCACTCAAAGTAAGATTGTGAGAAGACCCAAGCCTGAAAGTGACAGGATTTTACATTGCCTCCTGGGACATTTCCAGTCACGCTGATGAACATCATGGCTCTGGACCCAGGTGGCTCAGGAGAAGAAAGTGGGACATGTGAATTTGCACAGCCCTCCATCACTCAAATCAAAGTCAACTGTAATTCATGTCATCATTTTGATGTCATGGTCATCTTCAAGAATGAAGGCCAAACACAGCAACAACCTAGTCATAAGTGCTTTACGGACTAATTCAATATGATTAATCTTTTCATAGGCAGAGAAGATGGAATGGAGTTGCTTTGCTAGTTCGAAAGGCAAAAATGAGTGATTTATCCGAAATTATATAACTAGCTCTGAATAGTTATATGCATCTTTTTTCCCATGTAGAAATGCAAACAGTTCAAGCTTGTTAAGCCCCTTATGATTTCCTACTCATGTTTACCTTTTTGCGCTTCTCTTCAGCCTTGCGCATCAGTTGCGGAAAGGCTGAACAAGTTGCAGTATATAGTTCTAAAGGGACAATATTATACTATAAGAAATGATGAGAAAGATGGCTTCAAAAAGAAAATTAAGAAAAAAAACAACAACAACCTCGGGAGACTTATATGAACATACAAAGTGAAATGAGAAGGAACAGGAGAACAATATTCACCTTAATTTCTATATTATATTAATGATTAACTGTGAAAGGCTTATCGACTGTATATTAATACAATGATCCACATAAATATAGAAATAATGAACTTTGAGTGCAGATCGAAGAATTTTGCCACTTTCTTTTTTTCCCCCTTTTTTGCAACATGGTCAATAGAGAATATGTTTTGTATGAAAGGTCTATAACGAATATCATATTATTTGCCTTCTCAATGAATGGGACAGAGATTAGAGGCAGGGAGAGAGTGAATATTAATAAGTGAATATCAAAAATCAACACAATTTTTAAAAATTTATATTTTTTTTTACATTTATTCAGTTTTACTTCATGTTCCAGTGTAAACCTTATTTTTGTAAGGACACCTTGAAGTTCTGAGACATATGGACATCTGCAACTTTCATTTTGTATAATTTATTATTATCACTTCTTCAATGCAGTATTATCAGATTTCCCATCAAATTATATTTCTTATTTCCTTTGGGTACATGATTAAGCTAATTATGTCTTCTCCTTCATAGTGTTTTCCACTGTCAACCAGTAAGATATCTTCTGATTTCAATACAACTTTCTTTCATCTTCTAGCTAATTTTATATTGTATATACCAAAATTGATATGATTCAGTTAATTCAGATCATGTTCTAATTACTGGACAAAAGCTCACATCTAAAGTGGTGATGGGTAAGTGTTTATAGGTCATCAAAATAACAATGCAATTCTTATGATTCTTATTACCAAATAGCATGAGACCACATAGATACAAGGACAAGTTAGCAAGTTTTTCTTCATTTAATGAGTTATGGCAAGATACATACATACACACACACACACACACACACATACACACACACACATTCTTTTCAAGTGACCATCTTAATGGTATTGACTTTTTCCATAATTTCGTAATTGCAAACAGATAAAATATATCCCTAAGTCCGAACTAAGAGCCTTTCCAGACAAGTAAAATCTGCCAGAGCTTTTGCTCTACTTGTCATAACTTTTGAGAACCAAGGGTTGCTTCCATGTCAAAAAGGAAGCATTACAGAGGTATATGGTGAAATTTTTAAAAATCCTATTTCTATCACTATATTGACCAGCACATTCTCATCCTGGATCCTACCTGTACGCCCTCCCTCCTAAAATCTCTGTATTAAGGAATTATGTCATCTCTGACTTTAGACAAATATTGTAGTAGGTTTAAAGTCTTATGGCATTCCCTGGCCATCCGCCACTTTAAATTTGCTGGATACTTGATTGTCATACTGTTAACATTCTAACATTGACTTTGATGGACCTTTCCTTCCTCTGCATCGTTAGGCACTCAGCAGGTTATCTGCTTGCTATTTCACAAATTGTCTCCTTCTATCTCTGACATGGTTGAATTTCTGGCTCTATTAACTTCTCTGCTAGATTTCTTATGCCCTTCTACTTTCATTCATTGATCCTTTACTGATCTTTAATTTATTAATATAGGAAATTTTCCTCAGATTTGTCAATTATCACATTAACATTTTATCCCAAATTCCAATACCCCGATTAAGACTTTTCTGTTTCTTGGACCTCTTTGAGATTCTGTAGTTCTCCTCTTTTTCTCATCTACATCTATCCAAATGCTTCTAGATTGCCTTGTTCCACCCACCCACTAAAGGAAAAAAAAAATGCCTGTATTCACTTGGTTTTGCTATGCTTATATATCACAATGAATGAACTATTATCAGTTTAAAAAGTGAAACCTTGATTATCAGATTAATATCTTCATTATAATAAGGATCATGGCTTTTGCCAAGAGAAAATGGAAAATTTTCAATTTTAAGGCATGTATGTATCACTTATTAGAGCAATAAACAAGGAAAAACCTAGAAATTACCTAGCATTATGAATTTAATTGTTTTCTCATTTATGCTGTTGTTTTCTCAAAACGTGTCTTAACATTCAGGTTCCAAGTATTGTATATTATTAGTCTAATATAGATTAATTTAGAACTGATATTTGATGTGCATAATTCCAAATATAGTTTAATAAATAAAATGTGATTCTGGTCTTGAAGTCATTACTAGTAAGTATGTCTGAAGTGAAAGGATTCCTCCTTACATGCTAAAAAGCAGACACTCCTAAATATAACTATTTTCTGGTTAGCTGTAGCACAAAAGAAAAGCACACAGAAGGAACAATAAAATTTTACTATTATCTGTTATAGATATAACTGTTTGCAAGTACATGAGATTCATGACAAAATCTAATATTAAGTATCTATATATTTTTCTTGTAATTTAGCTTCTAATTTCAAAATGATCCTACTTGTAGTTCAGAGTGTAATTACAAAGCAAATGATCAGAATAAGCAATAATATCCCGTGCTCCTTCAGTATATAAAAAAGGTATGTATTGGCTCAGTAAAATCTCCCTGTAAATGATAAGGCATTGAACTGTCAAGTTTCTAGATTTTTGCATAACACTGATTAGAGTATTTAGCTCTGTGGCTGAATAAGTTCTGGTGTATGAACATAATGGAATATTATTGTTCAATAAGAAATGAGAAACAGGCAGACATCAGAAAAAACCTAGAAAGACTTATATGAACTAATGCTGAGGGAATTGAGCAGAACCAGGAGAACATTATACACAGTAACAGCTACAGCGTGCAAGGACTGTTTTTGATTGACTTAACCCTTCACAGAAATGCAAGGGCCTAAAACATTTGCAAAGAATTCATGATGCAAAATGCTATCTACATCCAGAGAACAAAATATGTAGTCATAATACAGAATGAAGTAGACTTTTTTCTTCGGTTATGTATTGTTTTTCTCATGATTTCTACCATTATTTATTCTTCTTCTATGCAATATGACTAATCTGAAAATGTGTTTAATAGGGATGCCTGTGCAGAGCCCATATAAGATTGCATGACATCTTGGGAAGGAGGATAAAAGAGAGGGGGAGAAAATGTGGAACTTCGTGAAGTGTTTGTTGAAAACTGAAAAATAAAGTACTAATTTTGAGGAAAATATTTAGCTCTGTTACATTCCTCACTCATTTAAAATCACGTCACTTTGCACAGTAGACATTCTAGACAATTCGATACTCAAAGGAAATATTCCCTCTCTTGTTTAGATACCTTCTCATGTACTGAAACAAATGATAGTAATGTGCCCTTGCCTCACCTCTATCTCATACAATTGTGACCTCCCTTCAAATATAATCCTGCTCCATACATCTTTCCTTAGTCCACAGTTTTTAACGTTTTGAGCTGCCAAATTCTTTTGTATTTACTTTTCTCTGTACATGCTGCTCTTTTCCAGTAGAAAGTGAGGCCCTGGGGCAGACCAAAGATGGCAGAGTAGAAAGACAGACCTATTGTAGCCCTCTGGTCATAACCCATAAAATACCTGTAAAAAATGACTCTAAACAAATTCTAGAGCAGAAGAAGAGACAAAATGAAAGAGTGAAACAGATTTCCAGCCCAAGACAGCCTGGAAGGTCAAAAGGAAAGGTTCATTGCACAGGACTCAGAGGAGAGCACAGCTTAGCCTTATCCTCTCAGCACTGCAGGGACAGGACTGGAACAGGCTTCAGGGCATGGAATCAGAGGCACCAACAGTTTCCAGATTTGTCAAGCCACAAACACCAAAGACAACTTCAAAAGTCAGTGAGAAAGCTCTTTCCCCTGGGTGAGATGGGAACAAGGTGCAGCCCTAGCCCCAACCCCAGGATGATGGAACTCACTGAGGCACAGCATCCATTTTTGTATCCCTTGGCCTAAAGATCCTGGGGGAATCGAGTAGCCACACTGGGTCTCACTCCTTAGTGACACATCTGGGATAAGAAAGACAGCTGGTGTAGTGGAGCTGGTGGAGGAACTGGAAAGGGAATTCGACTAGCACATCTTGGGCAGAAAAGTTTATGTTTATTCCAAGACCACAGCACAAGCCAGGAGAGGAGCAAAAACTTCTTTCTTTGTTGTGCCATCTTGGAGGAACTGAAAACTTACAGGTCCCTAGAGTATATCCTTCACTTGACAAAGGACTCAAAAGTCAAGTAATTGGCTGAGAAAATGCCAAAAAGTGGGGGAAATAAGACTATAGAAGGTTACTTTCTTGGAGAACAGGTATTTTTTCCATCTGTGCAGAAAAGGAAGAACAAGGAATACCATCAGAAGAAGACATAAAAGTAAAGACTTCTACAACCAAAACCACCAAAAAAATGCATACATACACACACACACACACACACACACACAAACACTCACACACATATTTAGACAGAGGGTACAGGATGAGTTGAATAGGAAGGGATGATTTATAAAAAAATAAAATTCAGTGGTGAGAGAGGAATATATTGGGAGGAGAAAGGGAGAAATGGAATGGGACAAATAATCTCTCATAAAAGAGGCAAGAAAAACTTTTCTAATGGCAGGAAAAGTGGGGGGGGAGATGAGAGTGAAAAAGTGAAGCTTATACTCATCACATTTTGATTACAAAGGGAATAAGATGCACACTCAATTTGGTATGGATAACTATCTTACATTACAGGAGAGTAGGGGAGGAAGGGAGAAGTGCAGTATGGGAGGATGATAGAAGGGAGGGGAAATGGGAGGAAGGAGTCATCAAAAATAAATCCTTTTAGGGAGGTACAAGGTCAAGAGAGAGAAAAGAATAAATGGGGGGCAGGACAGGATGGAGGGAAGTATAGTCTTTCACAACATGACTGTTACAGAAATCTCTTGCATAACTACATATGTATAGCCTGTGTTGAATTGCTTGCCTTCTCAGTGGGGATGGGTGGGAAGGGAGGAAAGTAGAGAATATGCAACTCAAAATTTTGGAATGAATGTTGAGAAATGTTTTGGCATGCGACTGTGAAATAAGAAATACAGGTAACGGGCTATAGAAATCTATCTTACCGATAAGAAATGAGAGAAGATAGGAATAATGTAAAGGAGGGGTGTGATAGAAGCGAGGGCATATTGGGGAGAGGTAATCAGAATGCAGTGTCTTGGGGTGGGGGGGAGTGGAGACACAGGAAGAAATTTTGGAATTCCAAATCTTATGGAAAAGAATTCTGAAAACTAAAAATAAATAAATAAATAAATGGATTGTTAGGGTTAAACAGTATGTATAATTTTCGAAATTTGAGGGAATATAATGAGGAAAATCCAATGAAGGGTGACCAAATGTGTAAGAGGATTTTAAACTAGTGAATTCAACAAACACTTGAAAATTTATAAATGTTTATGATGGAAAACAGTAAATTAGAGTGTAAATGACAGACCTATGTGTGAAGGAGGACTTGAATGATTCATGGAAAATTGATAGACATTTTCCTATGATATCAGAAAGTAGAACTGGTAGCAATGGGAGGAAATTATTGAGAAGTCATTGAAGATTCTCTCTCTCTCTGTCTCTCTCTCTCTCTCTCTGTCTCTCTGTCTCTGTCTCTGTCTCTGTCTCTCTCTCTCTCTCTCTCTCTCTCTCTCTCTCTCTCTCTCTCTCTCTCTCTCTCTCTCTCTTTCAGAGAGAGAAAGATTCACGTGTGTGTGTATGTTTTTGTGTCTGTGTGAAACTTAAAATCAAACTGGCTGACAAATGAAATAACAAAATGATCTGCCTTAGAATATAAAGAAATCATTAGATGGAATAACACAATGTTAAGGATGCTGTTTTAATCCTGTTTAAGTATAAATTATACTATACGATCTTGTGCTGCCTTCTGTGATTCTATCACTATTCTATTCTAACAATTTTATGATTTTATGATTTGCATAATGGATGTGTTTAGATTAATTTACTTCCATGATCCTTTTTGGTTTAATTATGATTAGGTTTAATAATACAAACATTCTGATTTTTTATTTTTTTCTTCATTGATGCACACAGTATTCGAAATTAATGTCTTTTGGCAGGCCCTTTTAGCACATGTTCACTACTCTTTCAGTCAGTATAGTCCATGAGTCTCATCCTATGTGTTGTTCATCAACATTAAACACTTTGCTTTCCATGATCCTTCGATGTCTTTCCTTAAAGGATCTGTCATTTTCCACCGATCACTACACAGAAATTCACTTTCTAAAGCACAAAGTGTCCCTATTTTGACCTCTTCCTTTTAGTTATTTCCCCCATTGACAAAACGTCATCAAATGTCTTAAGCCTTCTAGAATTTGATATTGTCATGTTTCCTGTCCTGACACACTTCTTTTCCATGTCTCACATGTAGTCTTAGTTTCTTCACTCTGTCTATGTGAAATTGAGATATTAGTATACAGTAATTCTATTAGCAGGTCACAGGAGCTCCTCAGAACTTTTCTACTGATTCCTGAGTCACAGAAGTATATTATGTGACTAATAACTTCTTACAAAAATGTAATATTTACTCGTGGCATCTTATTATCTTGCTGTAAGTGCATGAAAATCAAATATATGTATTAAGCAACTAAACACAAGGGCAAGGTTCTAAGTGCTGGAAGAGACAGAAATTTTCTGCCCTGAAAATGCTTAATTGACCTAAATGAGACAGCATAAATCTACAAAGCAATTCTGACAACATTAGTCAGATTTTGTTTTTTCTGTCAGTGTGATATAGTGGATAAAGAGTTGGCCTCCAAGTCAGTTCAGCCTCCTTTGAAGTCTTGTCTCTAACAGATAAAGAAAGCATGATTTTGGATAAGTAACTTAAACTTTGACTACTCCTTCCATCTCTTAAGATCATGAAATGCAGATCAAGTATCAGTCTACATACCTGGCAAAATGAAATAAGTGGCCCAATCTTAAAAAAAATAATGTGCAGTGAGGGGAAAGGGCATAGCTCAAAGCTGCTGATATTCACACCACCTGTATCTTATAAACTAGTAATGAATGAGTGGAATATGGAAATGTTAGGTTTATCAATGTTCCTATCATGTTTTCACAGTAGGATTACCTCATCAGAACTTTCTCTGCAAGCATGTAGTCCTTTACTTTGAGGAGCCATGGATGTGTGCTGAAAATGAAAAAAAAATAGTCCTTGATAGAAAAAAAAGGAATATCACTATATTATTATTGGATAATCCCGAAGAAGGAAGTGTTAAATTACTGAGTTTTATAGATTAGTCATGGTAAATTAAATTGAAAAAATGCTTTGGTTATGTAGAAATTTCAGCAAATATTGTAGACTCTTATTGTTATTGATACCTTTAAAATCTCTATCATCATTCGCTTTTTTATTTACTTTTGATTTGGATTATATGCGAAGTTTGGTTTTGTACTCTATACTTATCTTTAATATAAAATTGCTTATGAGGTCATCACCTAATCTCAAGAACCTATTTTGTGCTAAAACATACCATTTATGAAGTTTAATACATTAATATGATTTAACCATATGATCTAGGAATTTTATTTTGATTATGTTCATCTAAAATTCATCATTATTAACATACTGTTAGACATCTGAGGAAAATAAAAGTAGTTGAATTAAGTATTCCATTTCAGGAATCATTTGAAACGATGTAACAAAATTTCTACAAAAATATGCTATGACAATTATATATATATATATATATATATATATATATATATATATATTCATGCATGCATGTACATATGCAAAGGAGAATCTACTTCTCCCTGACATTTTACAATGAAATGCTTCTACATGATAAGAGCTGAATGAGAGGAATAGAAACGGAAAGTCCCATTCTAAATATTATTTCATGGTTGTTTAAAAAAAAAAAATTGGTAGAACTTCACCCGGAAGTCTTACAAGTTCTAGATTAGGAAAGTTTGGTAAGTGCAACCAAAATGATATTTTTTAATACTTATCTGTAGATAGCAATCAAGGAAGAAGAACAGAAGTAGTCAATGTTATAAAGGAAGAAACAGTTCAAATGCAAGTGATTTCCTGTCAATTTTAAGAAGTTCTCAGATGCCTCTTTTGGTGAGTGATGTGCTAATTGTTTTGAGCCCTTGATTTACTTAATTCAGTAAGATCTGTGATCTCTTATTTGTCCTAATAATATGAAAAGAAAAAAGTATCCATATTGCGTATCCATATTGCTGAGATTGAGTCATACATACACACATACACATATGCATACATATATATGAATGAATATTATATACACGCATATGTATGTGTATATATATATCATATGTAGACATATATGGTTGCATGTGTGTGTGTTTGTAAGAGCAGGTATGATCACTTTTTTGAATTCATACAGTATTTTCCATGATTCCAAAATTCCCAAGATTCTAGAAGGTAACTCTTCTTTTTTTAATGAACTTACCAATCATCACAAGCAAACATTTCGGAATAATTTGATGTTATTGTTGAGTTGTCTCAGTCTTGCTCCAATTTCTGTGACCCTATTTGGGGTTTTCTTGGAAAAAAAACACCAGAGTTATTTGCTATTTCCTTCTTCATTTAATTTTACAGGTAAGGAACTGAGGCAAATAGGTTTAAATGAGTTGACCAGGATTACAGAGTTCATAAGTGTCTAAGGCTAGATTTCAATTTGGCTCCTCTTTACTCCAGGACCAAGGCTCTATTCCCTCTGAATCCTAACTGTTCTTTTAAGGTAAAGAGACAAAAAAAGCACAAGATAATCTAAGAAACTGTGAATTTCTGTTATGTACAATATCTATTTTAGGAATAAATTAAGAAGAATAGTAACATAATTATCTTATAAGTTTATAATTTTCTTTTGATTTTTTTTATTTGCCTACTTATTTTAAATGTTATAATGATTTCATATTTTTAAAATGCTGATCTATCCCTATCAACTAACACATACTCCCCCACTTTCCTATAAAAAGTATTGCCTTGTATCAAATAAGTATGGTCAAGCAGAACAAAAAACTAAATTTATCCAGGACCGTAAATTGATGACACATTCATCAACTCTAGTCCATCTACTTTCTGTCAAGAAGTGTTGAACATCTTTCACGAAGAGTTTTCTCAAACCCTGATGGGTCACCGCATTAGTTAGAATTTTGAAGTCTTTTATATCTATTTTCCCTTCATATTATTGTTGTCATTGTGCATATTCCCTTAATTTTCCTCATTCACCCAAACATTAGGTCTTTTTTTGGTTTTTAATTATATTTTTCGCTAGTTACATATCAAGAAAATGTTTAGTGTTCATTTCGGCAAGATTTTTACTTCCAAATTTTTCTTCCTCCCTTCTGTCCTGTCTTCTGAAAATGTTAGTCAGTTTGACATAGCTTATACATGTTCTTTAATGTAAAAGTATTTCCATATTTGTCAAAGTTGTGAAAGAAGAAAGAGCTCAATAGAGAAAATAAATGAAAAAGAATAAAGAAAGTGAAAAAAATGTTACAGTCTGCATTCAGAGTGCAACAATTCTTTACCTGAATATGTATAGAATTTTTCTTCATGATCCTCTCTACTTGTCTTGGATAATTGTGGTTCTGAGAAGAAGTCATTCATAGATGATCGTCACACAATTTTGCTGATATTGTGTATGTTTTCCTGGTTCTGTTCACTTCACTCAGCATCAGTTTGTACAACTCTTTCCAGATTTTCCTGAAATCTGCTTATTCATCTTTCCTTATTGCTCACTAATACTTTATTACATTCATATATCACAGCTTGTTCAGCCATTCTCCAATTGATGGGTATATCATCAATTTCCAGCATTTTGCCACCACAGAAAGGCTTGTGATCAATATTTTTGCACATGAAGGTTCTTTTTCTCCTTTTTAATTATTGCTTTGGGATATGGACTTAGTAGTGATTTTGATGAATCAATGGGAATATACAGTTTGTTTCCACTTTGTGCATAGTTCCAAATTACTTTGCAGAATAGTTAGATCAGTTCCCAACTTCACAACATTGCATTCATGTCCCAATGCCCCACATCTTCTCTAGCATTTGTCGTTTTCCTTTGTGTGTGTTGTGTGTGTGTGTGTATGTGCGTGTGTGTGTGATATTAGCCAATCTGATGGGTGTGAGTTGGTATCTCAAACTTTTTTTAATGTGATTTCTCTAATCAAAAGTGATTTAGAACACTTTTTCATAGCTTTGATTTCTTCACTTGAAAAGTACGTTTTCATATCCTTTGATTATATATCAATTGGTGAATGTCTAAAATTCTCATAAATTTTTTCAGTTCTCTATATATTTGAGTAACCAGGCATTTATCAGAGACTCTTGTTATAAACGTTATTTCCAACATAGGTTCTCTTTCTAATCTGGGTTGCATTAGTTTTGTTTTACATAAGCTTTTTAATTTAAGATGATCAAAATTATCTATTCTACCTTTTGAAATGC
Organism: Bettongia penicillata ogilbyi; assembly: GCA_023548195.1. Lineage (NCBI taxonomy): Eukaryota > Metazoa > Chordata > Mammalia > Diprotodontia > Potoroidae > Bettongia > Bettongia penicillata. Next base: position 2,167,252 of record JAJHZJ010000112.1, on the reverse strand, counting down.
TCACTGTCTCTTATTTAGTCATGAATTCTTCCCCTCCTCATAGATCTGACAGGTAAACTATTCCCTGGTCTTCTAATTTGATTGCTTTATTGTCTGTTGCACCCTTGTAAGATTTAGTTTCCTTCCTCATCTCTCTCAGTTAAGTCCAATTTTTCTTCCACTCTGGAAAAGATCTGTACTTCTGCCCCTGCCTTCTTCATATTAGCCAAAACACAACAGATTCCGTTCCAAACCCTTAACTTATTCTATGTATGTCTCTCTGTTTCATGTTTATTTCTTGTAAGCAGCATATTGTAGGATTCTGGTTTTTTGATCTTCAATTTTATCAGAGAGATCCTCTCATTCACATTCACAGTTATGATTGCTATGTGTTTCCCTCCATTCTCTTCTTCTTCCTGTTTGTACTCTCTCTCCTTTCACTCTTTCTTACATATCCATTGTTTTGCTTCTGTCTACTACCTCCTCTGATCTGTCCTCCCTTCAGTCTGCAGAAAATCTTCAAACTCTGCTTAATTCCAATCAATTCCCTGTCATATAAGATAGACTTCTATATTCAACTGATTGTGCATTTCATTCCCTCTTACTGATTGTACATTTCATTCCCTCTTTGAGTCAATACTGGCATGAGTAAGGTTGAAATAATGTCCACAAGCCACCCCCCCCCCCCGATATTTCCTTCTACTGTAATAGGTCTACCTTGACTCTTCATGTGAAATCATTTACCCCACTCTACCTGTCCCTTCTGGAATCATTGCACCCCTCTTTCTCACCCTTTAATGTTGCATGGCATTCCCTTAAATTCACCTTATACTCATACCTTCTATATATGTATATTTGTACTTTCTGTACTGTTAATGATAGTTTCTAAGAGCTATAAGTAACATCTTAATGTATAGAGATGAAAACAGTTTATCTCTATTGAATCCCTTATGGTTATATTTTTTTTCTATTTCTATCTGTTTATGTTTTTCTTGGATCTTGATATTGGAGATCAAATTTTTGGCTTAGTTCTGGTCTCCTTATGAAAGGTTGAAATCCTTCTATTTCATATATATATATATATATTGCTTAATTTTACTGGGTAAGTCATTCTTGGTGATAGTCCTAGCTACTTTGCCCTCTGAAGTACCATGTTCTGTGACTTCTGATATTTAAATGTTACACCTGCCAAATCCTATGTGCTCCCGATTTTAACTCTCTCGTATCTTGAATTGTTTCCTTCTGACCACTGGCAATATATTTTCCTTGACCTGATAGCTCTGAATTTGACTCTACTCTTCTTGGTGTTATTATTTCAGAGTCTCTTTCCTTAAGGACCAATGGACTCTTTCAATGCTTATTTTGCTTTCTGTTTCTAGGGCATCAGAGAAATTTCCCTTGATAATTTCTTGAAAAATGTTATACACGTACTTGCTGTGATTCTGGCTTTCAGGTAGGCCAATGATCATGAAATTGTCACTCCTGGATCTATTTTCCAGGCCAGTTATTTATCTGATGAGATATTTTGCATTTTCTTCCATTTCTTTTCATTTTTTGAATTTGTTTGATTGATTAATGTGGCCTCATAAAGTCCTTAGCTTCCACTTGCCCAATACTAAATTTTAAGGATTTGTTTTCCTGAATTGGCTTTCATTCTTTCTTTTCCATGTGGGCAATTGTACTGTTTTAAGAGTTGGTTCCTTCAGTGGATTTTTGTGTCTCCTTTTCCATTTGATCAATTGCACTTTTCATACAGTTTTCCAAACTGCTGAATTTTTTTTATAACTCTCTTACATCACTCTCACTTATTTCCTCATTTGTTCTTCTATCCTTTTTATATGATTTTAAGTTACGTTTTGAGGTCTTTCATGAGTTCTTTCTAGACATGAGGTCACTCCAGATTTTCCTTTGAGTTTTGTTGATATGATTTTTAATATTGTACTTTCCTGAGTTTATGTCTTTGTCTTCCTTATCACCATAATATTCTTCTATGGTCAGATTTTTGTTTTTTTGCTTATCTTGTTTTTGGCTTTACTTCTTTTAAATCTGAACTTTGCTTCCAGGGTGGAAGGGGTGCTTTCTCAGTCTCTTTGTACCAGTAGCTGCAGGGACTGGCTGTTTACCTGGTGCTGGGTTGATGTTGCCTGGAGGCCCACAGGAGACCTCCCTCCCTGGTACTATGTTGAGCTGGTGCTCCTGGAGGTTGTAGAATCTGACAACTTAGCTGGGGTTGAGCTGGGATACTCATGTTGGTGTTTTATGTGTGATGAGGCCCAGTGAGATTTTTCTGAATTTCCCTAGGACTGCACTGAAAAACTGGAAGATACCTATCTGATTTGGGTTGAACTGAAGCACACAAAGGTCCAATTGCCTGAAGATGCTCCTCTTCCCTGTGCTGGGTTGAAGGAAAGAACACCCATTTACAGGATTCCTGACCATCCTGAGCTGCACTGAAGCACATGGTGTTAATCTGAACAGTGGATTGCCAGCTCCCCAGGCTACGCTAAGGTATGTGGGGGTTTCTGGTGTTGTACTTTCCCTGCTCCACTACTCTGCCTTTTAAGATCTCCTGCTGATTTGCTGAGACAAGGATTGCTGCTAGCTTGATGGGGTGCTTCTTATCTTGAACTGCACTCTCTTTTTACATGATTGAATTGGACCATTTTTTTTTGCCTATCCTCCAAGTCTCCAGACATAAAACACTACTTTCTGAGTGCTTTGTTGTTCCAGGATTTGTTCTGGGGCATTATTTTATTGTTCAGAGGTGAATATGGGAGAATTATGGCAATTTGATCCTTATTCTTGGCTCTCAGAAGTCCCTAAGTTCCTCTTATCCTCATATTTTTAAGTGAATGTTGATAATTGTTTTTACACATATTCGGGGAATATATATATATATATATATGTATGTATGTATGTATATGTGTGCATATATGTATATAAATAAACATATATGTATACATACACACAAACATTTACATATATATCTATATACACACACACACACACACACACACACATATGGTAGCACAATTTTACCTTGTGATACTATTTTAATAACACTTTATAGGGATCAATTTGTTCCCTCCCAGCATTTCTTCTGGGAACAACAGAATTTGGTTCATGTCTCTATCACAGTGGTCCTTTGCGCCCATTATAAACACTCAAGCTGAAAATATATATAGTAGGACAGTGATTAAGGGGTGAAACAAATAGGGCCAAAGCGCTGGAGCCAGGAAGACTCATCCTGAGTACAAATCTGGCCTCAGGCTTTTACTAGTTCTGTGATCCTGGGTGATCTTATCTGTCTCAGTTTCTTCATCTGTGAAATGAAATGGAAAAGGAAATGGCAAATCACTCCAGTACCTTTACCAAGAAAACACCAAATAGGAGTTTTGAGAAATAAGATGTTGTAAGGAAATTGCCAACCCCCAGCTTCTTGGATGGCATTTACTGGTCACGACTCAGGTAAATTGAGGGGAGACTGGTAAGGCATGCACAAGATGGTGCTGGGAGGAAGGGTTTTGCCCCTGTTTTGCTCAAGGCTATTTTCCCAGGCTTTCTAGAGAAGAAAGAAGTCCAAAATGTTTTTCTTTCTAGGGGCTACATGTCCACCCTGGGAAGTCCTGGTTTAAGGTAAATTACTTCCTTATAAGGGCAAACTAATTGGTGATAGGTTCACTTAGAGCACTGGTGTCAGAGAAGAGATAAAAACACTGCTCACTGCTTGAATAAGTGGAGTTCTTACTATCCTGTCTCCCGCCTCAGTCATTGCTTACAGCTAAACTCCCCCAGGGCCTACAGGCCTCTGCTGGTCAGATAAGCCTGTGGGCCCGAGAGATCGGGCTCAGACTCCCGGGGTCCCTAACAAGATGTGACTGTAAATGACTGAACAACAAATACAGTAGGACATTACTTTTATTTGGTTTAGTAAAAAAGTACAGAATAAACTTATCTTCAAGTCCCATTAAGAAAATTATAATCCATTTTCCCCAAACGAATGTTTAAACTTCTTTCCACATTCACATTCATATTACCATTAATGTATCTGTGTGCTGTGACGATCTACTCACCTGTATTAAAAGCCTGCATTTAAGTCTGGTCCTCATTTGAATTTAAAAGTCAGAAGAAAAAGATAGCTAAAATGAAACAATTCCTGGCTTTCTTTAAGACTTAGTGGTATCTCCTTTCTGATAGGGTATTACTCAGTAAGCGCCTCTACTGTCACTATTAGATCCCTTTACTGAGAGTTCCTTGCATTTCTATTGTACATATTTTCTTTGTTTATGATGATTTGCATGTTGTGTGCCCAATTAAAATCTGAACTTGAAAGCAAATGATTGCTTAGTAAATGTTTGCTGATTGACAATGAATTGGTAAAAATATTTTTTCACTACTAATGCCCTTAGGGGATCATCTCTGTGGGATGTTTTCAGAGTAGAATTGATCTCTTTGTCTCCAGTCCCTTTTTGCTCTTTTCCATCCTTCATACATCTTCTAAATTGAAAGAACCAAAACATAGACTTGACTATATAACCTAGGTATTAAAAAATTCTTCCACAGCTTCCTAGGATAGTATACAAATTCATTTTAACATTTAAATAAATCAATCGGTATGGAGGTTTCTACCTTATTCTCAAATATTTTCATAATACTCCCTAGTCACGCACTCTCTTCCAGGAAAATTGGATAGTTAGCTGCATCCCATGCATGATAGTCAACCTCTTTACTCCATGCCTTTGCATTAGTGACATCCCGTTTCTCAAATCAGAAGAACTCAAAAAGGATTTTGAAAATCAAGTAATAGAGAAGGAAAAATTGGGAAGAGAAGTGAAAGCAATACAAAAAATCATGAAAAGCAAGTAAACACCTTGCAAAAGGGGACCCAAAAAATGGTGAAACAAATACACCTTTAAAAATAAGCTAATTCAATTGGCAAAAGACTTCCAAAAAGTGGATGAGGAGAAGAATGGTTCATAAAGCAAAATTAGCTAAATGGAAAAAAAGATTCAAAAGTTCACTGAAGAAAATAGTTCTTTTTTTGTGTGTTTTTTTTCTTTTAATAACTTATTTATTTAGCTTTTTTACATTCATTTTTGCAAAAGTTTGGGTTCTAAATTTTCTCCCCATTTGTCCTCTCTCTGCATCCAATACACTGAGCATTCTAATTGCCCCTATCACCAATCTGCCCTCTCTTCTATCATCCCTCCCTTCCCTTGTCCCCATCGTCTCTTTTGTCCTTTAGGGACAGATAAATTTCTCTTCTTCATTACCTGTATTTCTTCTTTACTAGTAGTAAGAACAATACTCGAAAGTTGTTCCCAAAACTTTGAGTTCCCACTCCTCCCCATCCCTCCCTCCCCACCCATTCCCTTTGGAAAGGCAGGCAATTCAATATAGGCCATATCTGTGTAGTTTTACAAATGACTTCCATAATAGTCGTATTGTGTAAGACTAGCTATATTTCCTTCCATCCTATCCTGTCCTCCATTGCTTCTGTTCTCTCTTTTGACCCTGTCCCTCCCCAAGAGTGTTGATTTCAAATTGCTCCCTGCTCCCATTGCCCTCTCTTCCATCATCCCCCCCATCCTGCTTATCCCCTCTCCTCTACTTTCCTCTATTGTAAGATAGATTTTCATCCCAAAATGAGTGTGCATCTTATTCCTTCCTTTAGTGGATTGTGATGAGAGTAAACATGTTTTTCTCTCAGCTCCCCTCTTTTTCCCTCCACTAAAAAGTCTCCTGCCTGCCTCTTCTGTGAGATATAATTTGACCCATTCCATTTCTCCCTCTCTCCTCCCAATACATTTCTCTCTCACCGCTTAACTTCATTTTTTTAAGATATGATCGCATCCTATTCAATTCACTCTGTGCTCTCTGTCTCTGTGTGTGCTTGTGTGTGCATGTGTGTGTGCGTGCGTGCGCGTGTGTGTGTGTGTGAAATCCCACAAACTACCCAGATACTGAAAAGTTTCAAGATTTGCAAATATTGTCTTTCCATGTAGGAATGTAAACAGGGAGGAGAAAAGGACAAATGGAATGGGGCAAAAATATCTCTCATAAAACAGGCACGAAAAAGTTTTTTTCAATGGAGAAGTAAAGGGAAGAAGTGAGAGGTAAAAAGTGAAGCTTATTCTGTTCACCCTTGGCTTAAGGATGGGATAACATGCCCACTCGATTTGGTATGAAAATCTATCTTACACTACAGGAAAGTAGGGGGAGAACGGGACAAGTGGAGTGAGAAGGATGATAGAAGGGAGGGCAAATCAGAGGTGAGAGTAATAGAAGTAAACACTTTTGGGGAGGGACAAGGTCAAAAGACAGAAAAGAATAAATGGGGGGCAAGATAAGATAGAGAGAAATATAGTTAGTCTTTACACAACATGACTATTATGTAACTCTTTTGCAAAATTACACATATATAGCCTATATTGATTTGCTTGCCTTCCCTGTGGGGATGAGTGGGGAGGGAAGAACAGAGATAAGTTGGAAGGAAAGTTTTAGGAATTAATGTTGAGGGTTGTTTTTTCATGCAACTGGGAAATAAGAAATAAGGGAAATGTGGTATAGAAAACAATCTTGCCCTACGGGGAAAGAGACAGGATGGGGATAAGGGAAGGGAGAAGTTTGTTAGAAGGGAGGGCACATTGAGGAAAGGGGTAATCAGAACACAAGGCGTTATGGGGTGGTGGCAGGAAGAGATGGGGAGAAAATTTGGAACTCAAAATTTTGTGGAAATGAATGTTGAAAACTAAAAATAAATAAACATTTAAAAAATAAAAAGAAGCAATAAAAATAAAATATCCTTAAAAAATAAAATATTTGCATCAGTTAAAGAAAAATTCATAGTTCATTCATTTTTCAAATTGATCTTCCTAAAACTCGATTCTCACCTTATCACCTGAAATAGTCAACAAACCCTCGTAATTCTTTGTTATTCATAGGATCAAATATAAAATCATCTGTTTGGTTATTAATTCTCTTTCCATCTTAGTTTCTTACCATTTGTCAAACATTTTCATGCCTTACTCCTTTCCAGATATTCTGAATTCGAGTAAGACTGTTGTCCTTTCTATTATTTGACTAAGACACTCCATCTCCTGACTCTTGAGGGTTTTCACTTGCTTTCTCATATTTCTTGAAAATTCTTCCCCCTCATCTTTTTCTTGGCTTCTTTTTAGTCTGAGCTAAAGTTCTTGCTGCTACAATAAACCTTCCTATTCTTCCTTGATCTTAGTGTCTTCAGATAGAGGTTATCTCCATATTATCATACACACACATAACTATATATATATATATATATATATATATATATATATATATATATATATATATATATATATATATATACCTATATATCTATGTCTATATCTATCTATCTATCTATCTATCTATCTATCTATCTATCTATCTATCTATGTAGATATAGATATAGATATAGATATGTTGGTTATCCATAGGTATTTATATGCTGTTTCCCCAAACTATGAACTCATTCAGTAAAGGGAATATGAAATATTTTTGCCTTCCTTTGTTTACTCAGTACTTTTTTACAGTGCCAGACGTTTAATGGATATCTAATAAATATTAGCTATCTAAAAAATCAGGTATTTTATAAGTCTGATATATTTAGTCAAAACAAAGTTGTAGGATAAATAATAAAAAAAAAGTTGGTCCCATTGTAACTATTTTTTTTAAATAGAGACTCAGAAGAGTAAACAGTTTTAACCAAAATAAAACAGCCAGTGATAGTCAAGATTTGAAGCCATACCTTATGACACCAAATCCAGTAGTCTTTCGATTTATTGTCGTGTTGTATCCCTATTAGTATCAATTCCCCCGACTATGAATAACTTTTTGTCCTTCAATTTATGGTCATTCCTTTTTGGGAAAATGGAATAAGAAAGCCTGATGGCACTGCTCATGAAGGAGGGAACCAATCAATATCAAGCACTCTCTCACTAAATTGAAAAATGTGGTACCAAACTTGAGAATCAACTTTGATTCAACACTTCTACTATGGATTCATGTTATATGCAAGGTATTCAGGTAAGGCTATATCTTTTGAATTAAATGTCCTTAGGACAAGTGGGAGTGATTACTTACTGTCTGAGTAATCAATAATTTCTTGTTGAAATCCTAAGTCCCTGCAAGAAATTTACATTTTATAAGTGCATGGAATAAGACAGGCACTCTTACTAGTTCCAAAAGATTGTATGTGGGAGGATGATTGCTTGGAACACCAAATATGCAGGAAGTAGAACTGCAATTACTGTATAATGAAATTGCTCAAAAGAACGATGTCAGAGGACAAGGATAATATCCACTTCACATGTTTTACATGTAATAGCTAGACAGATACATTGTAGCTCTCTTTACATCGGGAGTATTAATTGACTCATATTATATAACCAAACCCATAGTATCACAAGGAAAAAGGTATTTTCTAAAGGAGATTTTTTTTTAAAACAAACCAACAATTTGTCTGTCCACCATATGAAAATTCACAGAGGAAAAGAAAGATATTTCAGAAGTATGTAACTCCTGCTGTGCTCATTCTAGGTCTCTGAAAATAACTCCAGGAGAGTTAGTGTGTTCCATTACACAGTGATATTCACCCCAGACCAGAGGATGCTGTAAACTTAGGAATTCAAGAAATACACACACATAGACGTACACACACACACACACACACACATCAAAAACATTCCTGAAAAAGGTTTAAAAAGTCTATGGAAAATATTTAGTGGATAATTACTTTCAAAGTTTCTCTGAACCTCTTCTTATTGATCAGATTTTTTTTTTGGTGCTGTTATTAAACAGTTTTAACATACTTAGAAAAAATCGATCTAATGGTAAAGAAATAATACAAAAAACCTTAATCTGAGGGACAGCATTAGAAAAACATAAAGATAGGTAGAAAATGTTTAAACCGAAATTCTTAGACTGAAAAATTAATTAGACAACACACAGTTTTGTTTTGTCCTTTTCCTTTCCTATTGTCTTTAATTCCAGAGCATCAATCTAGTATTTACAAATAGTTTAGACTGTGTTTTAGCATTTTATTAAGGCTTCTGTCCTTTACAATGTCAAGCAGCCAAAATGATTGCTCTTAAACTATTATGTCACACGCCTGGAGTGTGGGATTCATGAAGCATTAAATTCCCCTTTTAGCTTATAATCCATCCGTATCATTGTTGGACCTTCTCCTTATTGACTGATGAAAGCAGAGCAGAGAAAGAGACGTTCATATCAGAAAAAGCATTTACTTCCACGGGAATCCATGAGGGCAAGTCGCCAAATTGTTTCCTGGGCTTTGATAATACACATATTAGCTTTGGTGTTAACAGTAGCAAACCTATTTGTACCACCACTGAGCAGCAGTAACTGAATGCCATTACAGATAATCTCTTTACCTCAGGTATCCCATTACTTGGCAGTGCACCCTGGTAAGTCATTCAGCATCAGCTGGACAATCTGGCTAATGTTTGTACGTGGCAGATTTCTAAGAAAAAGAGGACACCTCTGAATGAACAGAAAGAAAACTGTGCAGGGGAAAAGTGGTGGTTAAAAAACCTCATGATACAATTTTGGAACAAAGAAGGACCAACCATGCCAATTCTTTTGTAGCAGAGGTTAGACTTTAATTCAGTTACTGAATGTGAAAAGCCAACAATTGAGTCACATTATCAGGTGTTCGCTGAGGAAGGACTTTAGCATATTTTTGCTGTTTATTATCCATTGGGCTTTTAAATTAAGCTCTAGATTTCCATCTGCGATCAAACAAAAGGAAAATACCCCTCATTTCTTTGCAGCTCTGAGGAGGACAGTTTAAAGAATGTTGACATTTAAGGAAACTTAATTTTTCTCACTTTTTTAATGCTCTATAAGTTATTTTATTCATGCTGAAGATAGTCTGGTATATATGCAAATGCCTACAGGTAGCTTATTGCATTATTAATATATTTTAATGGAATCAATGCATTTCTAATGGAATGGGAATATCTTTTCCATCTATGAGTCCCATGAAAGCCTGTCACATAAGTTTGAGTAACATGAAGCCTGTGGTTAGAGGAGTTTGCTGAGTGGGTAGAAGAGGAAGGAGTGAAGTAGGAAAAGGTAACAGGAAGAAGCAGAGCTGGAGCAGAGTTGAGAGGAAGTTGAGTTGAGTAGTCAGAGCTGGGAAGGACAGAAAATGCAGGCAACTAGCTGTGAGTGAGAGAAGGGCATTTTACTTAGGGGAACCTATTTGTGGGAAGGCCTGATAATTCTACACACAATAATAATGCGAATAGAATTCTTGGTTACTATGAACAATTACTTTGTTCCTATGATGGCTTTGGCTTTCACATGTTGGGATTCAGCTTTCTGGTATTTGAATAAATGTTTTTGTTTTGTCTTCCATGTGGAGATTCTGTTATATTTTGTGATTTAGAATTGTGCTGGAATATTCATAGCCCATGTATGCACCGTGAATTTTGCATTGGTGCTACATTTATGAATAATAATAATTCTTCCAAACTCATACAAATAGAAGATTCTGCACTTTGATGTTTTTTTCTAGGAATTAAATCAATACAAATATTTCTTTTTAAATTTTATTTAGTTATTTTTAGTTTTAACATCCATTTACACAAGATTTTGAGTTCCAAATTCTCTAACTTCTCCCTCCCCACCCATGCTCATTGAGAAGGCAAGCAATTTCATATAGGTTATACATGTGTATTTACACAAAACACTTAAATAATAGTCATGTTGTGAAAGAATAAGTACCTTTCTCTGAATTCTATCTTTCCCTCAATTATTCTATTTTAACCTTTGGCCTTGTCCCATTTCAAAAGGATTCCTTCTGAGAACTCTCTTCAGGAAACATCCCTATTCTCTGCAATCTACCCTCCACATACCCCTTACCCTTACTTTCCTGTTGGGTAAGATACTCAACAAAGTTTGTATTTTATTCCCTCCTTAAGTCAAATCTGATGAGAATATGGTTCACTCATTCCTTCTCACCTCCCTGAACTTCCTCTCCATTGTGAAAACTTTTTTTTTCTGCTTTTATGTCATTTATTTATTCCGTTTATTTTCCCCATTCTGTCTCTCCTCTTCTCTTTGTCCCAATATATTCCTCTCTCACCCCTTAATTTTATTTTTTGGTATCATCCCTTCATATTCAACTCATCAAGTGCCATCTCTCTCTCTCTCTCTCTCTCTCTCTCTCTCTCTCTCTCTCTCTCTCTCTCTCTCTCTCTCTCTCTCTCATCTCTCTCTGTGTCTGTCTACATCTATCTGTCATCTATCTATTTCCTACAATTATCCTAAAACTAAACAAGTGTCTCATGAATTATTAGCATAATTTTTCCATGTAGGAATATAAACTGTTCAACTTTAATAAGTCCCTTATGATTTATCTCTTCTGTTTACCTTTGAAAGCTTTCTTTATTCTTGTATCTAAAAACCAAATTTTCTATTCATCTCTGGTGTTTTTAGCAAGAATGCTTGACAATCCTCTATTTATCTGAAATTCCATTTTGCCCCTGAAATATTATACTCAGTTTTAGTGAATCAATAAATGATTCTTTGTTTTAATCATAGTTCCTCTGACTTCCAGAATATCATCTTCCAAGCCCTTCGATGCTTTAATGTAGAAGCTGTTAGAAATTGTATTATCTTGATTTGGTCTCCACAATACTTGCATTGTTTCTTTGTGTTCCTTGCAACATTTTCTTCTTGACCTGGAAACTTTGGAATTTGGCTACAATATTACGAGTACTCCAGTAATTTTCTTTTAAATTTTCTCTCTTGGATCTATTTTACAGGAAAATGCTTCCTCTAACGAGATATTTCATATTGCCTTCTTTTTTTTCAATCTTTCTTTTCTGATTCACAATTGCTTGATTTCTCACAAAAAAAGTTATTAGCTTTCATTTGTTCCATTCTAACTTTGAAGGACCTCAATGAACATTTGGACCTCCTTTTCCATTTGGTCAATTCTACTTTTTAAGGCATTCTTCTCCTTATTGATCTTTTGCATTACTTTTTCCATTTAGGTGAGTCTGTTTTTGAAGGGCTATTTTTTGGTAAGTTTTTAGGTCTCCTTCAGCAAGTTATTGACTTAATTTTCATGATTTTCTTGCATGACTCTTACTTTTTTTTGAATTTTTACACTATTTCACTTACTTAATTTTCAAATTTTTTCATGAGATCTTCCATGACCTATGGCAACTTCATATTTTATTTATATTTAATGTTCTAAAATAACTACCATAAAATTTAGATTTTTTCCCCCTACCTACCCTCCACCATCCTCCTTCCTCCCCAAGATGGCTAAGAGACAATGGAGGGCCAGACTTGATTAAGTGCAACAGATTTGAGTATGAAAGGCCAGATTAAGTGGGAAGATTCAAGGGGAGTTCAAAGAGTTTTCCAGAATCTGTACCCGATCAGTTTCTGTTTTTTTTTTTTTTTCCACTATCCTAAACTCAATGATTAGATGTCGTATAACTACAAGGGAACTTTTCCTTATCACCAGGAAGTAGAAATTCAAAATTGGGAGATAATTGAATAAATAGGTAGTTGAGAATTATAAACAGCATTAGAAGGTTAGAAAAGTTTCCAGGGAGGTAATAAGTCCTTGTAAGCATCTCTGCTACAATAAATATATCATAAATAGCTAATTATGCTGCCAAAATGTGAAGCCAATGTGGTTGGACATAGTTATGAAGTTATTCTATAAAAGGGTATAAAGTTTCTTGATGAACTTTGACTACCTATCAAATAATCAAAATTGGGCTTTTAAAATTTGAATTCCACAGTTATAAAATGTTTGCAAATAAAAATCAAGATGATTAAATGTATTGAGTCAAGAAGGAAATTGCTCATTGCAAATATGCTCCTTATATAAATTAATAAGAATTTATGAAGCATATACTATGTAGTAGGCACTGTACAAAGTGTTAGTATCTATTAAAAGAGGCAAAAGACAGATCCTGTCTTAAGGAGGTTATAATTTTACCTAGATGTTAATCAATATTCTTTTTTTACATCTATACTATTTTATGGTACAATGTTACTGAGGTGCTAAAAAGTGACTGAATAAGGAAAGAAAGATCAAATTATGCTTATCATGACGTATTTTTTTAATGGAGGAGTATTTTCTGACTTTTTAAAAATAACTACTAAAATTTAAAGCATTTTTCAGTAACTTGAATTTAAACGTTTAATTCAGTTAACTAAATCATTATACTTAATTTCTAAATATTTTAGTTAACTGACTTGAGTTAACTGACTTCCCCATCCTATTGGGAAATAAAAAATAATGCCTATAACTATTCACAACCAGTATATGTGAAACAGGTGACCACACACCAACATTTACTAATCCTGACTTCACAGTTCACTGATTGTAATATAGTGAGATGTCTTAATTTAGATAATGGAGATTTTCTTTTTTTCCCCTTTTTCCTTCTTTCTTTTTCCTTTATTCTTTTTTCTCCCTTACAACCCTCTTCTTACCACATTAGGGTTACAATTGAGAATTGATATACTTATATGTAGCTGCTGATACACACACACACACACACACATACACATATATATATATGCATATGTAAATATATACATACATATATAAACGCATAATTTTTCTAAGATATTCTACTCCTAATCTTGTTTTTATATCTATGCATCTCTTTATTTTCTATCTCTCCCAATTGCTCTACTTTACTTCTATCTTCTACCTTACCCCCCTATTACTTAACCTACCCCCACTCCAGCAATCCCTCAATCACTCTTCCATTCCCCTACTTCTAAACATTCTTTTATATAGCCCTTTGGTCTATTCTTTCCCCTTCTCCTCTAAAGATCCCTCTTTTATCATCTCCCTGCCTCCTTATCCTCTTAGAATTGTATTTCTTCCTAAATTTAGAAGATTTTTGTAATCTTCTAGATGTACAAGTATTTTCCCCTTTCCAAAAAAAGTAGGATTCCAGAACTAACAGTCCACCTCACCCATCCTCTATATCAGTGATTCCTGTTGCACCACTTTGGTATTTTATTTATTTTTTTAGCTTTTCTTGAATGGTTTCACTTTCTGAATTGACACTTTATTCAGGTCTACCCCAATCCCTTGTAAGGTACCGAATTACTAGTAAGAATCTTAGACATAAGTTTCACATTTTCCTTTCATGAAAGTTAAATATTATGTCATTCTTCAGTCCCTTGTTATTGGCCATTTGTATATACCTTATATTTCTCTTAGATCTTGGATGTCAAGTCTTCTATTGAGTTCAATGTGTTTTTTGTTGTTTTATAAGAACCTGAAAGTCTAAGAATTCTTCAAAAGTCCATTTTTTTTTCATTCAGAATTATGCTGGGTATGATATTTTTGACTGGATGCTCTGTTTTTTTTTTTTTTTTTTGGTTTTGTTTTTTGTTTGTTCTTCAATATACAGGGTTCCAAGATCTGAAATCATTAAGTGTACCCAATGCTAGGGCTTGTGTGATTCTAATTGTGGCACAGTCATATGTTTATTTCTTCTTGTTATTTGTAATATTTTGTCCATGATCTTGGTGTTTGAGAATTAAACTATAATACTACTATGAGTTATCCTTGTAGGATGTCTTCCAGGTGGTGATTGTTGGAATTATTTTCTACTACTTTGCCATTTTTGTTCTAATGTGCCAGGACAGTATTTTAAAATTGTTTCATTTATTAATGTATCAAGATACTTTTTTATTATTAAAATTTTCAGGTAGTGCAATTACGCTTATGTTTTTTGATCTCTTCTCCATTGTTTTTGTTATGAGATGTGTCACATTGTCTTCTATTTTTAATTATATACACACACCCAGACACACACACCCACACATATGTGTGTGGTGTGTGTGTGTGTGTGTGTGTGTGTGTGTGTGTATAAATGTGTGATTTAAAAGGAATCACTTTATTCCTCAAGATTCTGGATCTCCTCTGCCAGTTGGTTAAATTCCTCACCATAATCTTGCTTTTCTTTTATTATTATTTCCTTTTTTCCTCAATCTCTCTCCTTTGACATTTAAAATCTTTGTAAAGTTCTTCAATGAATTCTTTGTGGGTAGGTGACCATTTGACATTATGCTTTGGAATACAAGAGGGTTTCTTTGCCTCAGTATTCTCTGATCTCTATTCTCATAGTAGCTCTCTATTTTTGGATTCTTTCTCCTTTGACTGTGTTGTTTTTTTGGTAATAATTTAGTTTGTGTAATCACCTGTAGCCCTGGAGTATGATGGATGGTACCTCTGATCTTCTTCAGTTCTCCCTTCTGACGTAAAACTCAAACCAAGACCTCCAGCCAGCTGTAAGTGCTGAGCCAATTGTTTCCTTACACCACTGCTTCAAGACTCACAAGGTATGTGCTGGTTACTTGTCATCCACACAATTCTCCACAGCAGGACTCTGGCATTTCCCAATCCAACTATGCCCAGGTCTTTTGACTTATTGTTTAAGCAGCTTGCCATCACTTGTTGAAGCAGATCCTAGCCTGGACATGCTTACTTTTCACAGGGAGGAATTCTAGTTCTTGGATTTCCTTCAAGTCTTCACCATTAATCCCAAGAGGACTCTTGTTCTATCCCTACTTTTATTTGTTTTACTGGCTCTATGTTCACTCAGAGGTGCTATTTTTCTCCTTTGTGAAGAAAAATCTAGAAAGTTTGACACTTTCTGACCTACACAGAATTATATCTCAGAAATTTTCTTTGTCAAATCTGAGAAGGCATAAAATCTCAATTTATTTTAACTGTTACTGTAGCTATTGCAAGTTTTGGAATGGCATGACTGCTGGCTCTGTAGTCAGAGGTCTGAAATTCAAATATTGCCTGCTCACTCCCTGTAGAACCATGGACAAGCTATTTAACTTCTGATGGGGTCGATTCTATTATCTATTTTTTATTTTTTTTTATTTTTTTCTTTATAATAAATTTATTTATTTAACTTTCTACATTTATTTACACAAAATTTTGGGTTCCAAGTTTTCTCCCCATTTGTCCCCTCCCCCACCCCAATACACCAATCATTCTAATTTCCCCTATCACCAATCTGCCCTCTCTTCTCTCATGCCTCCCTTGCCTTGTCCCCATCTCCCCTTTTGCCCTGTAGGGCCAGAAAACTTTCTATTCCCCATTACCCACATTTCCTATTTCCTAGTAGCAAGAATAATACTCAACAGTTGTTCTTAAAACTTTGAGTTCCAACTTCTGACCATTCCTTTCTCCCCAACCATTCCCTTTGGGAATGCAGGCAATCCAATATAGGCCATATATGTGTAGTTTTGCAAATGACTTCGATAATAGTCATGTTGTATAAGACTAAATATATTTCCCTTTATCCAATCCTGCCCCCTATTGCTTCTATTCTGTCTTTTCATCCTGCCCCGCCCCGAGAGTTTTGATTTCAAATTACTCCCTCCTCCCATTGCCCTCCCTTCCACCATCCACCCCACCCTGTGTATCCCCTCTCCTCCACTTTGCTCTATCGTAAGATAGGTTTCCATACCAGAATGACTGAGCATATTCCTTCCTTTAGTCGAATGCGATGAGAGTAAACATGTTTTCCTCTCAGTTCCCCTCTTTTTCCCTCCACTAAAAAGTCTCCTGCCTGTCTCTTCTGTGAGATATAATTTGACCCATTCCATTTCTCCCTCTCTCCTCCCAATACATTTCTCTCTCACCGCTTAACTTCATTTTTTAAAGATATGATTCCATCCTATTCAATTCATTGTGTCCTCTCTGTCTCTGTGTGTTCATGCACGTGTATGTGTGTGTGTGTGTATGTGTGTGTGCAATCTCACCAACTACCCAGATACTGAAAAGCTTCAAAAGTTACAAATATTGTCTTTCCATGTAGAAAAGTAAACAGTTCAACTTTAGTAAGTCCCTTATGACTTGTCTTGGCTGTGTACTTTTTCATACTTCTTTTCATTCTTGTGTTTGAAAGTCAAATTTCCTTTTCACCTCTGCTCCATTCATCAAGAATGCTTGAAAGTGCTCTATTTCATTGAAAGACCATTTTTCTCCCTGAAGTATTATACACAGTTTTCCTGGGTAGGCGATTCTTGGTTTGAGTCCTAGTTCCATTGACTTCTGGAATATCCTATTCCATGCCCTTTGATCCCTTAAGGTAGAAGCTGCTAGCTCTTGTGTTATCCTGACTGTATTTCAACAATACTGGAATTGTTTCTTTCTAGCTGCTTGCAATATTTTCTCCTTGAGCTGGGAATTCTGGAATTTGGCCACAATGTTCCTAGGAGTTTCTCTTTTTGGATCTCTTTCAGGCGGTGATCAAATATTTTACAGTGTCACCCTAGAATTAAATGGGATTTCTATTTCTATCTCTTGCTGTTAGACTTTTTCTTAATACGTAAGAATGCAGATTTGTGCGGCTTTATTTTGTAACCTGCAACTTTGCCAAAGTTGTTTATTATTTCAATTAGTTTTTTATTTGAATCTCTGGGATTCTGTAAGTATATCATAATATCATCTTCACAGAGTGATAACTTAGTTTTTTTTTTCTTTGCCTATTCTTATTCCTTCAGTTTCTTTATCTTGTCTAATTACTACAGCTATCATTTCTAGTAACATATTGAATAATAGCAGTGATAATGGATATCCTTGTTTCACCCCTGGTATTATTGGAAGTGCATCTAGCTTATTTTCATTGTACATAATGCTTGCTGATGGTTTTAGGTAGATGCTGCTTATTATTTGGTCGAAAGTCCCCTTTATTCCTATGTTCTCCAGTGTTTTTAATAGGAACGGATGTTGTATTTTGTTAAAAGTTTTTTTCTGCATCTATTGAGATAATCATGTGGTTTTTGTTAGCTTTGTTGTTCATATGATCAATAATTTTAATAGTTTTCCAAATATTGAACCAGCTCAGCATTCCTGGTATGAATCCTACCTGATCATAATGTATTGTTCTCATGATATGATGCTTTATTCGTTTCGCCAAAATTTACTTATTTAAAATTTTTACCTCTATATTCGTTAGGGAAATTGGTCTATCATTTTCTTTTTCTGTTTTGTCTCTTCCCGGTTTAGGTATCAAAACCATATTTTTATCATAAAAAGAATTTGGGAGGACTCCCTCTTTCCCAATTTTCAAAAATAGTCTACATAATATTGGAATTACCTGTTCTCAAAATTTTTGATACAATTCACCTGTAAATCCATCTGGTCCTGGAGATTTTTTACTAGGGAGTTCAATGATGACTTGTTCAATTTCTTTTTCTGACATGGGGTTGTTTAAGTATTCAAATTCTTCTTCTGTTAATCTGGGTAATTTGTATTTTTTTAATACATCCATTTCATTTATATTATCGAATTTGTTGGCATAAAGTTGAGCAAAATAATTTCTAATTACGGTTTTAATTTCCTCCTCATTGGAGGTGATTTCAGCCCTTTCATTTTTGATATTAGTAATTTGATTTTCTTCTTTCTCTTTTTTAATCAAATTGGCCAAAGTTTATCAATTTTATTAGTTTTTTCATAAAACCAACTATTGGATTCGTTTATTAATTCAATAGTTTTCTTATTTTCAATTTTATTAGTCTCTCCTTTGGTTTTCAGTATTTCTAATTTGGTATTTACTTTGGGATTTTCAATTTGTTCTTTTTGTAGCTTTTTCAACTGCATGTCCAAGTCACTGATCTCCTCTTTCTCTATATTATTTATGCAGGCCTTCATTGATATGAAACTTCCCCTAAGAACTGCTTTTTCAGTATCCCATAAGATTTATTACGTTTTCTCATAATTCTCATTCCCTTGCATGAAGGTGTTGTTTCTATGATTTTTTCTTTAACCCACTCCTTCTTTGGGATTAGAGTATTTAGTTTCCAGTTGATTTTTCCTTTGTACTTCCATGTCTTTTATTAAATATAGGTTTTTTGCGTTATGATCTGAAAAGGATGCATTGATTTTCTCTGCCATTCTGCACAGGATTGAGAGATTTTTTTTGTGCTAGTAATTGATTTGTTTTTGTATATGTGCCATGAAATGCTGAGAAAAAGGTATGTTCCTTTCTATGCCCCTTCAGTTTTCTCCAGAGATCTATCATATCTACGTTATCCAGAGTTTTATTCACCTTCTTAACCACTTCCTTGTTTATTTTGAGGTTATATTTATCAAGTTCAAAGAGAGGGAGTTTGAGGTACCACACTAGTATAGTTTGGCTTTAATTTCTTCCTTCAAATCCCCCAACCTCTCTTCTAAGAATTTCGATGCTATACTATTTGGAGCATACATGTTTAATAATGATATTGCTTCATTGTCTATCGTGCCTTTTAGCAGGATGTAATTTCCTTCTTATGTCTTTTGATCAGATCTATTTTTGCTTTTCCTTTGTCTAAGATTAGGATTGCTACTCCTGCTTTTCTTAAATCAGCTGAAGCACAATATATTCTGCTCCAACCTTTGACATTTATCCAGTGTGTATCCCCTTGTTTCAAATGTGTTTCTTGTAAAAAAACATATTGTTAGATTTTGGCTTTTAATCCATTTTGATATCTGCCTCTATTTTATGGGACAATTCATTTCATTCACATTCACAGTTATGATTACAATTTGTGTATTTCCCTCCATCCTCTTTCCCACCGTTTGTGCTTTTAGCTCTCCCATCTCCTTTCCCCTCTTCAAAAGTTTTCCCTTTTCACTGCCACCTCCGGCAACCTTCCTTTTCTTCTTTTAGCCCCCCTCCCTTTTACTCTCTTCTTCCCTTACTGCTATTTCCATCCCTTTTAACCTCCCTTCCCATTCTTCTCCCTTCCTCTCCTACTTCCTACAGATCTACTTAGAATTATATACCGCCACCACTGCCTCACAATCTCCTGCTCCACCCTGAGGTTGAGGCCAGGGCCCAGACATACTAGGTCCAACAGAATTTTCCCACTGAACTTCTATGCTATCTTTCACAATTGTAGTTTGAGAACTCTGAAAACTGACACAGCTTCCAGTTATTCACTCCCAGAGATCTGTTCCAATATGTCTGTACAGGCACGGTCCATGATGTACTGTACTCTACTCCCAGCCCGATGAGATAAATGCTTCTTATCTGCCTTCCAGGTTGCCTTGGCCTGGGTATTTCTTTCACTCCATCATTTTGTGGGTTCTTCAGCTATAAAAGGTTTAGAATATTTTTATAGGTAATTGGAAGAATTTGGGGGGAGTGCTCAAGCAGGACCCTGCTTTTACTCCTCCATCTTTGCTCTACCTCCTATATCAATGATGTTTCTTAGAGTAGCTTAGGTCATAATTTAATTAATGGGAAGATATTTTAAGCACGGTACTTTGGGATTTTAGATTCTGCCTGCTTTCAGAATCCATTCCTTTAATTGGTTCCTGTTTTTTAATCTTTCTGGGATTTATTTATTATTCTAATTATTTTTTTTTTGAACATGAAGTTTATTTTTGTTGGCAAATACAATGCACAAATTTATAAATAATCAGACTGGCTACATCTCCAGTGTCCTCCAGACAAGAAAGCACTTTTATCTTGTACTTGGTTTCCACAATAGAGAGAGCCAGGTTTACTTAGCTAAAATCAAGTCTGGAGATAGAATTGGAAATAAGTCTAAATATTCTTTTTTAAAAAATAAAAATGTATTTTTTTAACTTTTTACAATCATTTTCACAAAATTTTGGGTTCCAAACTTTCTCCCCTTTTATCCCCTCCCCCAACACAATACACCAAGAAATCTAATTTTCCCTAACACCAATCTGCCCTCTCTTCTATCATCCCTCCCATCTCTTGTCCCCATCTTCTCTTTTGTCCTGTAGGGCCAGATGACTTTCTATTCCCCATTAACTGTATTTCTTATTTCCTAGTAGCAAAAACAATACTAAACAGTTGTTCCTAAAACTTTGAATTCCAAATACTCCCTATCCCTCGCTCGCCACCCATTCCCTTTGGGAAGGCAGGAAATTCAATATAGGCCCTATCTGCGTAGTTTTGCAAATGACTTCGATAATAGTCGTGTAAAACTAACTGTATTTCCCTCCATCCTTTCCTGCCCCCCCCATTGTTCCTATTCTGTCTTTTGATCCTGTCCCTCCCCAAGAGTGTTGACTTCAAATTGCTCCCTCCTCCCATTTACCTCCATTCCATCATCCCCCCCCCTTGTTTATCTCCTCCCCCACTTTCCTGTATTGTAAGATAGGTTTTGATACCAAAATGAGCGTGCATTTTATTCCTTCCTTTAGTCGAATGTGATGAGGATAAACTTGTTTTTTTTTTCTCAGCTCTCCTCTTTTTCCCTCCACTAAAAAATCTCCTGCTTGCCTATTGAATGAGATATAATTTACCCCATTCCATTTCACCCTCTTTTCTCCCACTACATTTCTCTCTCACCATTTACCTTAATTTCTTTTAAGATATGGTCCCATCCTATTCAATTCACTCTGTGCTCTCTGTCTCTGTATGTGTGTGCATGTGTGTATGTGTGTGTGCACATGTGTACATGTGTGTATATGTGTATATGTGTGTGTGGTCCCACCAACTACCCAGATACTGAAAAGTTTTAAGAGTTACAAATATTGTCTTTCCATGTAGGAATGTAAACTGTTCACTTTTGATAAGTCCCTTATGACTTCTCTTTGCTGTTTAATTTTTCATGCTTCTTCTCATTCTTGTGTTTGAAAGTCAAATTTTCTTTTCAGCTCTGGTCTCTTCATCAAGAATGCTTGAAAGTCCTCTGTTTCATTGAAAGACCATATTTTCCCCTGAAGTATTGCACTCAGTTTTGCTGGATAAGTGATTCCTGGTTTGAGTCCTAGTTCCTTTGACTTCTGGAATATCCTATTCCACACCCTTCAATCCCTTAATGTAGAAGCTACTAGATCTTGAGTTATCCTGATTGTATTTCCACAATACCGGAATTGTTTTTTTCTAGCTGCTTGCAAGATTTTCTCCTTGACTTGGGAATTCTGGAATTTGGCCCCAGTGTTCCTAGGAGTTTCCGTTTTTGGATCTCTTTCAGGCAGTGATCAATGGATTCTTTCAATACTTATTTTGCCCTCTCGTTGTAGAATATCAGGGAAGTTGTCCTCAGTAACTTCATGGAAGATGATGTCTAGGCTCTTTTTTGATCATGACTTTCAGGTAGTCCCATAATTTTTAAATTGTCTCTCCTGGACCTATTTTCCCAGTCAGTTGTTTTTCCCATGAGATATTTCACATTCTCTTCCATTTTTTCATTCTTTTGGTTTTGTTTGGTGATTTCTTGGTTTCTCAGAAAGTCATTAGACTCCATCTGTCCCATTCTAATTTTGAGAGAACTATTTTCTTCAGTGAGCTTTTGAACCTCTTTTTCCATTTGGCTAATTCTGGTTTTGAAAGCATTCTTCTCCTCATTGGCTTTTTGAACCTCTTTTGCCAATTGAGTGAGCTTATTTTTCAAGGTGTTATTTTCTTCTGCCTTTTTGTGGGTCTCCTTTACCAAGGTATTGACCCGTTTTTCCTACTTTTCTTGCATCTCTCTCATTTCTCTTCCCAGTTTTTCCTCCACCTGTCTAATTTGATTTTCAAAATATTTTTTGAGCTCTTCTGTAGCCTGAACCCCCCGGACATCCACCTGGGATGTCTGGGATACAGAGGTCCCGACCTCCATGTTTTTCCCTTATGGTAAGAATAGTTCCTCGTCATCAGAATTGAAAGGCGGGAACATCTGTACCCCATCAAATTAGCTTTCTATAGTCTTATTTTTGTTTCCTTTTCTGGGCATTTTCCCAGCCAGTTACTTGAGTTCTGAGATTCCTGTCCACCCCCGCCTAGATCCGCCCAGCTAGTGCTTGGGGTCTGATACTCAAATGGGATTTCCACGACAGATGCAACTGCTATTCAATGTGAGCTGAAGTTGTGGTACTGGGGTGGGGGCGAGGCCACCTCCTAGGCTCAGTTCCCTCAGGGGCTTTATGCAGGGACCTTCAGTAGTGGGGTGGGTGGGGGCAGGGCTGTGTCCCAGGCTCAGTTCCCTCAGGGGGTTTATTCAGAGACCTTCAGTAATGTAGCTCCTGTTTTCTCCAGGAGTCCCGGGCCTCTGCTGCTGCCTCTGCCGCTGCCTCCCATTTTGCCAAAAATGGCAAAAGTCATTTGTGTTAGTCTATTTTTTTTGAAGTGTTGTTTTCATCAGCCTTTTGTGGTCGTGTTTAACAGACAATTCACTCAACTTTCTTGGTTTTCTTGCATCACTCTCATTTCTCTTTCCAATGTTATCTTTGCTTCACTTATCAAGTTTCAAAATGCTTTCTGAGATTCTCTGTGCCCTGAGACCAATTCATATTTTTCTTGGAGGCTTTGAATGTAGGAGCTTTGACTTTCTTGCCTTTTCTTATTTGTATATTTTGTTCTCCCTTGTCACCAAAGTAGGATTCCATAGTCCAATTCTTTTTGCTGGTTTTTGGCCTTTTCCTCAGTGCTTTACTTGAGTTTTGAACTTTTTGTCAAGGTACTTCTCTGCTTCCATGGGGGGAAGGGTTGTGTACTGTCACCTGCTCTATCATCCCAACAATCTGTTGACCTAGAATTCCAGAAACAGATGCTACCTCTGCCCTTGTGACTACAGGATCCTCAATCCCTTCTGTCACTGTGGGGCTCGACAAGAATTGTCTGCTCTTTCACACTTTAAAAACTCTTTCTTTTTTTCCACTCACCTTACAAATGATCCATGGTGTTTTGGGGTTGTGAAGATACCAGAGGTTCGGTCCCTTCCAGGCTTGCTCAGGTCCTATCTGTGCCAAGGTTGTCCACCCTGGACAACATTCTGTTCCCAGTGAGGCAAGATAGATGCTTCCTGTCCAACTTCCATTCCATCTTGGACTCGAGATTTGCTTTAATCCATCATTCTATGGGTTCTGCCGATCCAGAAAGTTTTTTTTTTTTTTGATAAAATTTATTTATTTTCAGTTCTCTATATTGACTTCCACAAGAATATGAATTCAAAATTTTCTCCCCATCTCTCACCACCTCCCACCACAGGACAACATTCAGCCACATCCACCCCTTCCTCTAGTCTGCCCTCCCTTCTATTACCCACTTTTCTTCCATTCTCCTTCCCCTCTATTTTCTTGTAGGTCAATATGTATTTCTGTTTTCCATTGCCTGTATAGCTTAATTTGCAGTTGCATGTTAAAACAATTTTTAATATTCATTATTAAAATTTTGAGTTCCATATTCTTTCCCTTCCTTCCATTCCATGCACCCACATTGAGAAAACAAGCCATTCAATACAGATCATGCATGTTTAACAATGCAAAGCAATTCCATAATAGTTATGTTGTGAAAGACTAGCCACATTTTCCTCTATCCTATCCTGCCCTCCATTTATTCCATTCTCTCCTTTGATGGGTCTTCCCACAATAGTGTCTGCCTCTGATTATCCTTTTCCCCAACTTTCTGTCCCTGCTATTATTTTTCATCTCTGATGCCCTTTCCCCTTGCCTTCCTGTAGGGTAAAAAGAGATTTCCATATCCAATTATGTATGTATTATTCCTTTCTTATACCAAATCCAATGAGAGTAAGGCTCATTTATTTCCTTTCATCTCCCCCTCTTCCTCTCCATTGTAAAAACTCTTTCTTCTCTCGTTTATCTGACCTGATTTGCTATATTTTACCTCTCCATTTCTCTTAATCCTAGTACATTTCATTCAATAGTAAATTTGATTTTTTTAGGTATACTCACTTCATATTGACATACACTCATACACACACACACACACACACACACATATATATATATATGCATACATACATACTTCTCCATAAATGATGTACACATACATACATATGTACGTATGTAGGTGTGTATTCCCTCTAACAACCCTAAAACTGAAAAATGTCTCATGAGTTACAAATAGCATTTTTCCACGTATGAATGCAAACACTTCATCATTAATAAATGCTTTAAGGCATTTCTTTCCTGTTTGTTTTTCATGTTTCTGTTGATTCTAGTATTTGACAGTTAGATTTTCTATTCAGCTCTGGTCATTTAAACAAGAATGCTTGGAAATCCTCTCTTTCATTCAAATTCCATATTTTCTGCTCTATGATTATACTCAGTTTTGCTGGGTAGATGATTCTTGGTTTTTATGCTATATCCTTTGGTCTCTGGAAAATCATATTCAAAAATCTTCAGTTCATTAGTGTAGAGGCTGCTAAATCCTGTGCTGTTTTCATTGCATTTCCAAAATACTTGAATCACTTCTTTCTGACTGTTTACAATATTTTCCCCTTGAACTGGGAGCTCTGGAATTTGGCTACAATATTCCTAGGAGTTTTTCTTTTGGGACGTCTTTCAGGAGATGAGCAATGAATGCTATCCATTTCTATTTTACCCTCTATTTCCACAATATCAGGGTAGAGTCTTTTCTTTTATCATGGTTTTCAGGTTGCCCAATAATTTTTAAATTATCCCTGCTGGATCTATTTTACAGATCAGTTATTTTTCCAATAAGATAATTCACATTGTCTTCCATTTTTTCATGTTTTTTTTTTTTTGTTTTGTTTTGTTATTTCTTGGTTTCTCATAAAGGCATTAGGTTCCATCTCTTCCATTCTAACTTTTAAAGAACTATTATCTTCAGTGAGCTTTTGATCCTCCTTTTTCCATTTTGCCAATTCTGCTTTTTAAAGATTTTTTTCTCCTCATTGGTTTTTTGGACCTCTTTTGCCATTTGCATTAGTGTATTCTTTTTTTTTCTGTTTTTTTTAAATTAAGTTTATTTATTTCCAACGTTTTACATACACTGCTGTATAACATAGATTTCTCTTCCTCCCTCTTCCCTTATCTACCTCTCCCTCCCCGAATTGACATACAATTTTACATAGGTTCTACACATACATTCTATTAAATACATTTTCACCAATAGTCATGCAGTGCAGAAGTATTAAAATGAATGAGGGAAATCATACAGCAAACGAAAAGCTAGTACAAAAGGAAATGATCTGCTACGTTCTGTGATTGAATTCCATAGTTTGTTCTCTGGATGTTGAAGGCATTTTGCCTCAAAACACTATGGGGAATTTTTATGTCCTTGCATTGCAATGAAGTTCAAAGTCTACTAGAAAAACCTCTCGCATGCTGTGGTCATTGCTGTACACAAAGTTCTCCTAGTTCTGCTCCTTTCCCTCGGCATCTGTTCATATAAGTGTTTCCAGGCCTCTCTGAACTCTTTCTGTTCATCATTTTATTTATTTATTTACCTACCCACTCACCCATTTATTTATTTATTTATTCATTCGTTCATTTATTTATTTATTTTAGTGTTCTGAAATAGCTACCAATACTGAGATTCTCCACCCACCTACCCCCCACAACCTGCCTCCCTCCCCAAGATGGCACACAATTCTATATAGGATCTGCATATACTTTCCTATTGAATATGTTTTCACTATAGTCATGCTGTGTAGATGAATTAAATTAAATGAAAGAAATCATAAGAGAAATCCAAGCATAATACACACACACACACACACACACACACACACACTTCCAAACATGATCTGCTACATTCAGCGAATTAATTCCATAGTTCTATCTCTGAATGTGGAAGGCATTTTGGCATATAAAACCACTGGGAATTTTTTTTCAAGTTCCTGTGTAGTTACAAAGTTCCAAATCTACCAGAAAAAACTCACACACTCTGGTCATTGCTGTGAAGAAAGTTCTCCTGGTTCTGCTCCTTTCCTTCAGCATCACATCATATAAGTCCTTCCAGGCCTCTCTGAAGTCTTCTTGTTCATCATTTCTTATGGCATAATTGTACTCCATTACATTCATATACCATAATTTATTCAGTCATTCCCCAATTGAAGGGCATCTCCTTGATTTCCAGTTTTGGGTAACTACAAAAAGTGCTGCTATAAATATTTTTGTACATGTGGGACCCTTTCCTATTTTTATGATCTCTTGGGGACACAGTCCTAGTAACAATATTGCTGGGTCAAAGGGTATGCACATTTTTGTAGCCCTTTGGTCATAGTTCCAGAATGGTTGAATCTGCTTCTACCTCCACTAAGAATGCATTAGTGTTCCAACTCTCCACATCCTCTCCAACATTTATCATCTCCTTAGTCACTCATGTTTGCCAACTGGCTAGGTGTGCTGTGGTACCTCAGAGTTTGTTTGTTTGTTTGTTTGATTTGCATCTCTTTAACCAACAGTGATTTAGAGCATTTTTTTCATATTACTATAGATATCTTTAATTTATTCCTCTGAAAACTGCCTGCTCATATCTGTTAACAATTAACAATTGGGGAATGATTTGTATTTTAATACATTTGACTTAGTTTTCTATATGTTTTAGAAATGAGGCCTTTTCCAAACATTAGTTGCAAAAAATGTTTCCCAGTTTTCTGCATGCTCTTATCCCAGAAGCTGGGGTCTTTGGGTTTATTACACAATAGAGTACTATATTTATTGCCTCCTGTATATTGAGTAACTAGCTTAGCCCACTTGTCTACCCTCCTGTTTCTTAGTCAGCACAAAGGGGTTTTGATAATTGTTACTTTATAGTGCGATTTGAGATGTGGTAGAGCTAGGTCATCTTCCCTAGCATTTCTTTTCATTAGTCCCTTTGATATTCTGCAACTTTTCTTCTTCCAGTTGCATTTTGATATTTGTTTCCAGCTCTAGAAAACAATTTTCTGATAGATTGATTGGTATGGCACTAAATGAGTAAATTAGTTTATGTAGAATTGTCATTTCTATTACATTTCCTCGGCCTGCCCATCAGCCACTGATATTTTTCCACTTGCATAGATCTGACTTTATTTTTACAAAAAAGTGTCTTGTCAATGTGGACATATAGTTCCTGGGTTTATTTTGGCAGGTAAACTCCCAAATATTTTATAGTGTCTACTCTAGATTTAAGGGAGATTTCTCTTTCTATCTCTTGGTGGGCTTTGTTACTAATATATACAAATGCAGAAGATTTGTGAGGGTTTATTTTGTAACCTGCAACTTTGCCAAATTTGTTTATTATTTAAAGTAGTATATTACTTGAGTCTCAGGTATTCTCTAAGTATATCATCATATAATCTGCAAAAAGTGATATCATAGTTTCTTCTTTCCCTATTCTAAATCCTTCAGTTTATTGATCTTTTCTAATTGCTATAGCTAATATTTCTATTACCATATTGAATAACGGTGATGATAATGGACATCCTTCTTTCACCCCTGATCTTACTGGAAACTCATCTAGCTTATCTCCATTGCATATGATGCTTACCGAATGGTTTAGGTAGATACTGCTTATTATTTTATGGAAAGTTTCATTTGTGTCTATGTTCTCCTGTGTTTTGAATAGTAATGTGTGTTGCATTTTGTGTAAAATTTTTGGTGCAACTATTGAAATAATCATGTGTTTTCTGTTAGTTTTGTTGATGATATGATCAATAATGTTGATAGTCTTCCCAATATTGAACCAGTCTTGAATTACTGGTATGAATCCTACCTGACAATAATATATTATTCTCATGATAATCTGTTATATTCTTTTCGCTAAAATGTTACTCAAAATTTCGCATCTATATTCATTAGAATAACTAGTCTATACTTTTCTATGTTTTCTCTCTTCCTGGCTTAGGGAGGAAAACCATATTTGTAACATAAAAAGAATTTGCCAGGACTCCTTGTCCCCTGTTGTGCAAATAGTTTATATAATATTGGAATTAACTGCCCTTTAAATGTTTGATAGAATTCACTTGTTCATTCATCTGGCCCTTGTGATATTTTCCTAGGTAGTTCATTGATGACTTGTTCAATTTCTTTTTCTGAGATGCAATTCTTTAAGTATTCAACATCCTTTTCTGTTAATCTGGGCAATTTATATTTTTAAAAATGTTCTCCCACCTCATTTAGATTTTCTAATTTATGGACATGAAGTTGTGCAAAGTAATTTCAAATTATTGTTTTAATTTCCTATTCATTTCAGATGAGTTCACTCCTTTTATTTTTGATATTAGTAACTTGGTTTTCTTCTCTCTCTTTTTACATCAAATTGAACAAAAGTTTATCAGTTTTATTAGTTTTCTTCATAAAACCAGCTATCAATTTTATGTATTAGTTTCACAGTTTTCAAAATTTTAATTTCATTAATCTCTCCTTTGGTCTTCAGTATTTCTAATTTGGCATTTATTTGTGGATTTTCAATTTGTTCTTTTTCTTGCTTTTTCAGCTTCATGCCCAAGTGATTGATCTCTTCTTTCTCTATTTTATTCATGGATGCATTCAAAGATATTAAACTTCCCCTAAGAAGTCCTTTTGCAGCATCCCATAAGATTTGACAAGATGTCTCATTATTGTCATTCTTTTGAATTAAGCTGTTGATTGTTTCTATGTTTTGCTGCTTAACCCTTTCCGTCTTTAGGATTACATTTTTTACTTTCCAATTAATTTTTGTTTTATCTTTCCATAGCTTTTCATTAGATATAAATTTTACTGCCTTATGATCTGAGAAGGGTACATTGCTATCTCTCTTTCTGCACTTGAGTTTTTATATCTTAGAACATGGTCAATTTTTGTACAAGTGCCATGTACCATGAAGAAGAAGGTGTATTCCTTTCTACTCCCATTCAGTTTTCTCCACGAATGTGTCATATCTACTTTATCCAGAGTTTTATTCAACTTCTCAACTCCTTTCTTGTTTATTTTAAGGTTAGATTTATCAAGTTCAGAGAGGGAGAGTTTGAGGTCTGTCACTAGTATGGTTTTGTTGTCTATTTCTTCCTCTAACTCCCATAACTTCTCAATGAATTTGGATGCTGTACCACTTGGAGCTCACATAATTATTAATGACCTTACTTCATTGTCTGTTGTGTCTTTTAGCAGGATATGGTTTCCTTCCTTATCTCTTTTGATTAGATGTATTTCTGCTTTTGCTTTTTCTAAGATTAGGATTGCTACCTCTGCTTTTCATACATCAGCTGAAGCACAATATATTTGCGCTAACCTTTTGCTTTTGCTCTGTGTGCATCCCTTTTCAAATGCCTTTCTTTTAAACAATGTATTGTTGGATTATGGCTTTTAATCCATTCTGCTCTCTGCCTCTATTTTATGGGAAAGTTCATTCCATTCACATTCCCAGTTATGATTACAATCCGTGCCTTTCCCTCCATCCTCTTTCCCACCTTTTGTGCTTTTAGCTCTCCCGTCTCCCTTCCTGTCCTCAGTAAAGTTTTTTTTCTTTTGACCACCACCTCCCGCACCTTTCCTTTCCTTCTTTCAGTCTCCCTCCCTTTCACTCCTTTTTACCCTCAATGCTTCTTCCCTCCCTTTTAGCTTCCCCTCCCTTTTCTTTCTCATTTCCCTCTTACTGCCCATAGAGCTAGTTAGATTTATAGACTTAACTGAGTTTGTTATTCCCTCCTTGAATCAAATCAGATGAGAGTAAATCTCAAACAATGCCCGTATTCCTCCCTCTTTCCTTCTACTACAATGTAATTTTGTGCTTCTTCCTGTGATGTAATTTACCATTTTCTGATTCTTCCTTTTCCCATTTCATGTTACATCCCTTCACATACTTGGATCATATTTGTGTCATCACATCATTTACTTTATACTAGTTCCCTCCATCTGTGGTACATACATACACACACAGACACACACACACACAAAGACACACACACACACACACACACACACACACACACATATATATATATATATATATATATATATATATATATATATATATATATATATATATCCCTTCTATATTTCATAATATATGTACAATTCTCAGGCTTACAAGTGTCATCTGCCCTCATAGGGAGGTAAACAATTTGCCCCATTTGAGCAACAAATTTTTCTTTTCCCATGTTTATCATTTTGTGCTGCTCTTGAGACCTGCCTTTGATGGTTGAATTTTCTTTTGAGTCCTGGTCTTTTTATTAGGAAGGTCTGGAAATCCTTGATTTCGTTGAATACCCATCTCATTGCCTAAAATGTTATGCTGAATTTTGCTAGGTAATTGATCATTGGTTGTAGTTCCAGCTCCTTTGCCCTATGGAATATCATATTCCAATTCCTTCAGGTTTTTTTGGTTTTTTTTGTTAATTTAGAAGCTGCAAAGTCCTGTGTGATTCTGACTGTAGCTCCTAGATACTTGAATGCTTTTTTCTGTCTGCCTGTAGTATTTTCTTCTTCACTTAGTAGTTCTGGAATTTGGCAACAAGATTTCTTGATGTTTTTAGTTAGGGATCCTTTTCAAGGTATGAATGGCAGATTCATTAGATGATTACTTTGCCTTCTGGATAGAGTGCTTTTGAGACGTTTTCCTTGATGATTTCTTTGAGGATGTTGCCCAAAATCTTTTTTTCATTGTGACTTTCTGGTAGGCCAATAATTCTTCAAATTTCTCTCCTACATCTATTTTTCAAGTCAGTTGTTTTTCCAGTTAGATATTTTATATTTTCCCCATCTTTTCCTTCTTTAGATTTTGTTTGACTAATTCTAGATGTCTCATAGTGTCATTAGTTTCTACTTGGCCAATTCTAATTTTTATCAAATTATTTTCCTCAGTTGCCTTTCCCTTTTCCATGTGTCCAAGTATTACTTTTAAGGAATTATTTTCTCCAGTTAGTTTTTGTACTTCCTTTTTCATTTGTCCAGTTTTCCTTTTCAAAGTTGTTCTCTTCATAGAATTATTTTTTTTCATACTTTTAGAATCATTGACCAGTTTCTCTTCTATTTCCTTCCTCAGCTGATCCAGGAGAGTTCTTTGTGCTTGTGAACAGTTCATAGTTCCTTCTGAAGTTTGAGATTGGAATATAGTCTCAATACTGACCTCTTTGTTATTTGTGTTTTGGCCCTTGTCCCCACTGAAAGATTCCATGGTCCTTTCAATCCTACCTTGCTTCTCCTTACTTATGATGATGGCACTTTTTGTATTGAGGCCTCTGGTTCTTTTAGCTAGAACCTGGAGATACTGGTGTTCATCTGGCTGGTGTAAGAAAGCAAAGAACAGGTGTCTTTTTTATTTTTGCTTTGAATTTTCCCAGTTAACCCTGGTGCTAGCTTGGTAAGTGTGGGAGAAGGGTAGTCTGGTTATGGGAGATCTCTTCAGCTGATATATAGCAAAGGTAAGATCAGAGCTTGGTGATCCTAGTTGCCTTCCTGTTTTCCTTTTAGCCCTGAGGCACACCTGGGTCCTTTTGCAAGACTCCACCTCTCTGGGCTCAGGATCTCCTCTCAGTTGGTTTGTTGAGGTGAGACTGTCACCACAGAGAGAGGAATATTCCTTCCCTCAGGTGTTATGAGACTGTTTGCCCCTTCATTTAACCCAATGATCCAGGATTTTTCTGGGGAAGTATTTTATGGTTATTTCCAGGTCATACAGGAGAGTAAGAGGGAATTTACAGATCACTCTGACATTTTGGCTCCTTGAAGTTAAAGTACATGACTTAGAAACATTTAATCTGCGGACTGGTAGTTTCAAGGGTGGCTTCAGCTGACACCAAGGGCTCAGTCACTCACTGAGCTCTGCTGATATCCTGTCCTGGGCCACCACTCTGCAGTTCTGTCCTGCTGCTGTTGCCCAGGGATTTCCTGCTCGGCCACAGTGTGGTAGGATGAACTATGCTATATCTTGTGTGTTTTTCCACACCCGCAGAACAGATCCTTGATCTTCCAGTCTGCCCTGGTCTGTGAATCTGCCACAGTCTGTCTCCTATTGGATTCTCCACCTGCAAAATTTGGTCAGATTCTCTTTATAGAGGTATCTGAAGGAGTTTGTCTACGAGCTTAGGTGAGTAGCTGCTCTCACCCCACCATCTTGGCTCCTGAAAATTAGGTTAATCTATTCTTTAAGGGTTTATTTTCTTCAACATTTTTGGGGTCTCCTTCAGAAAGCTTTTGACTCACTTTTCATGATTTTATTATATCACATTTGTTTCTTTGCTGATTCCCTTGGGGTTTTGAAGTAAACTAATATCCCATGTAAATATAAGGAAAATGTTTCCTCCTATTTGATAATACCTGTGTTTTTTCTCTCTTTTCTTATTTCTAGAACTATGTCAAAATTAGTTGTCTTACTTTCCACTTGCATTTATCAGAAATTTTCTGTTTTTTTGTTGATAAAAAATGTTTTTCACATTAATACTTTTGATTATGTTAATCAATGCACATTCAACATCTATAATTTTAGTGTAACCCATGCCCTAAGGCCTGTGGGTATGTTAATCTCTCCTTATTGTCAAAGGGAATCAGTAAGAGAGCAACCCAGAAAGCAATTAGGAAGACTAAATTTGTTACCTCTAGGTAACTCATCCCCATGGTGGATATTCAACTTCAATTAAAAAAAAAAAAAAAAAAAAAGAGTCTCATAGCAGTGGACCTTAGGACAGCAGGTATAGTTACAATCAGATTTTGGTGCAAATTACTGGTGTATTTTTTTTTTCATTTTTTTTTCCTGGCATTGAATAAAATGAGGTATTTTAAGGGTAAGGTGATTAATTTTACCAACCATTTTACTACTTGTGAAAATTCTATTGAATTTCTATTCTAAAATCCAGTGATTATCACAGAACATTTAAATATTCCTATAATGTCAGTTAATGTTTTAATATTTTTCCTGGTTCCAGTCATACAAGATACAACTGATGGAGAGTGGAAATTATGCACAGCAGTCTACGTTGAGCAATAAAGGCTCCATTGTAGGCAATTGCATGCACTTCCCCAAGGTAATGTTGTGAATTTTTTCCCCAACTGTTACCAGTCCTGCATCAATTGCCCATAGAAAACTATTACTCATTGAGTGACATTTTGGAACTTAAATCTTTGATGCATCAACTGACCCAGGAAATCTTTTCAATTATTGCTGCTGTCAACATCTGTGAAATCCTCAAATATCTTCTCTATCTGACCAGGCAATATGCCACATATTAGGGACTTTTCAAAGGATGGTTGGTGAAAGTGTCAGAGACCTGTTTTCTAAACATGATTAGTAGGCAGGGAGAATAATTATCATATTGCTGATCTCAATGACCTCAATTTTGGCATTTACTCTGTGCCCACCTAAGCAACCCTTGAACCTTTCATGGATTTATTGATTGGCAAATCATGCAACCATAAAGCAACCCTCACCCCAACATGTCATTACTCAATGAGAAACATTTCAAATGGCTTCCAATATGAATCATCAAAATTTGCTCTTGAGGTTTCAACTCTGTTCTACCAGAGATGCCAAAAACTGTTGAGATTTAAACTGCCCATCCAATGATGCCAAAAGTTGTTGCAACTTCATGTTGTGTTGTAGTGGAATTGTCTTGAAGAATCCAGAGTCAGATCATCTCTAATCCTAGTATAGGCATTTATTGAGATTGATGCCTCTCATGAAGCAGATTAAGTTCCACGAGGAACCTGCAACTTTTATAGGATAAAGATGCAATTGCATAACAGACATTAAGAATAATAAAAAGTCAGGTGGTGTTTGTTAAGGGATTATGTAATAAGGGAGGGGTCCCTTCCATGGTTCATTGGTTAAACATTCTGCTCATGCTGCCCTCCAAATGGCTAGCTATTGCAGTCCTGTCTAAGGGTAGATGAATGTGATTGTAGTTAAGTGTATGGGCACAGATGCTGTTTCTGTGGAATGTATAAGGAATGGATCTAGGGGCAGTGGTTAGTTAGAGACTGAGGCTGGAATCTCATCATATGGACACACTTGCTCTTCTATGAGAAATATGTGTTGATGGACACACTTGTTATTCAAGTGAAGAGTGAGGCATGTATGAAGAAGTTACAATATAGAGTATGTTTGTGTGTGGAGGAGGGTGGTGATGATTGACTAGGTAGGTGCAGTAGGTCTACTGTTTAATGGGGCCTAGAAGAAAGTTAGAATATGAGGGCTGAGGGCAGCTTTATAAGGAATCCATCATTGTCACTGCATGATGAAGGTTGGAAATAGATGTCAAAACAATGCAGTTTGACTTGCAACAACTATTCTTCTTTCTATCCAGATGCTGTCTTTTCCTCTTCCTCTGTTCATTCCTTCTTCTCCTCATTTCTCAGTTGCCACTACCCAGATTGCAGATGGAAGTAACAAGAGGAGAATTTCTACAGTGGCCATGGTTACAACGGAAAGAGCCACAATCCCAGGTATATATACTGTCATAGGGGCTAGAGTAGAAAAAGTGTGTGTTAGATTTAGGGGTGGGAGTTGGTTTGTCATTCAAGAGGCATGATTTGTTAGGCACAGCTGACTCTCTAAGTGACAGGTAAGAATATCCATGCTGAAGGAACATTTCATCATCTTTAACTATGAAATGTGAAGTGGCATACACTTCTAGTGATAGGAACTTTTTGTCTTCCCTTCTGCCTTGCTTCTGACTTACCCCCTTCTCTGGCAGCCATACCCTAGGAAACAATTGGCCTTGCCATGTATCTGTAGTTGAAATATATTACATGTAGTATTTCCCACAGTGGATAAATATCCACTGGTGTATGAGGAAGTTGTAAGAAGAGAATATCTCATATCAGTAATACATATGTGTATCCCTAGGATTTAGAACAGTTTTGGATAGGCAGCACGTGCTTGAAATATACTTTGTAACTCATTAATGAAATTGGTCTATACATTTCTTTCTCTCTCTTCTTTATTAATCCTTTCCTACTTTAACATGAGGATCATATTTCTATATGAAAAAATGAATTCAGTAGAATGTCTTATCTGATATTAAGAATGTTTTTGTAACATTAACGCCAATTGCATTTTAACCATTTGACAGAATTCAACTGTAAGATCATATAAACAGTATCCAACAGCCCACTCCTGTGCATTGCAGGAAATCATTTAAATACTCCTCTGTTTCTGAGACTGAGCTATTTAAAATATCTACTATATTACCTTGAATATTTTCATTTCTCTTTAGTTTTTGGTTACTTGCTGTATTATTTTTAAAAAGCAGTTTCTGATAATTGTATTCATTTCAAATCAAGTAAATTTTGTTATCTTTGAGTTTACTATTGATGTTTTCTCTTTTTTGACTAAATTAACAAATTATTTATTAATGTTTTTATCAGGGGCTCACGGTCCCCGATCAACCCTCCCGGTGAGTAGTAACCCCTTACTCTGCTTCACGCAGCTTCAGACGTCTCTGGACCCATCCCCGGGGGCCGGAGCTCGGGCGGAAACCAAGCACGAGCCAGAGGGGTAGAGCAAAGCAGATGTTTATTCAGTAGTTCACATCAGTCCAGTCCCCCGAACCCTTTGGGGCGTTGCCTTATATTCCTTATCCCTTCCGGGTTTTGCTGTCCGACTCCTGATTGGAGAGCTCAGCCTGCTGTCGCCCCAGCCCCCTCCCCTTGGCTGGTTGTGCCCTGTGGTGATAGGGCAGGGGTCTCTCTGGGCTTTCCTTTCCTAGTCAGACCATCTGCTTGGTCCTATCACAGATGGCCAAGTGTGTTTTACTCTTACTGGGGCTCCCTCAGTACCTCCCTGAGGGCGGTATCATGCCTTGTACACGAGCCTTCCCCCCCCCCTTGGCCCGGAAATCACGGGTGAGGCGCGTGATTGCGGGGGGGGGGGTGGGGGGGAGGGGCCGGGTATAGACTCCCGGCCGTTATCTCTCTGTCCAGGAGGCCCGGGGACGGCCCCTGACAACTCCCCTTTTTTTGTTTTATAAAGGTAAGTGAGAGAATAGGTCATGTGGTCTGTCTCCATGTCTGGTACCGAAAGTGGGCAGGGCCCCTGTCTTAGGCTATGTGGGTGGCCCCCACCTCCAGCATTTCTGGTAGGTGGACCCACAATATTCCCATCATTGGGTACCTCTGCAGCCAACAGGTCTCCAGGTCATGGAGCCACAATATTCCTGTAGAAAGCTCATTATTGATTATCGTGGGGCACAGGGATGCTTTTGGGGCTGAGGCAAGGGTTAGCGTCTCTCTAAAGCTGTAATCCAAACTTGTGGATTAGAGTGATTTGTCAGGGAGCGGAGAGCCCACGCGGTATATTGCCACTGTTGCGTCTGCCTCTGCCGAACCTGACGTAGGCAGAGCAGGAAGCCCACGGCAAGGAGAAGGAATAAATAGGCAGAGCCCGCATAGCTTTTCATCCAGGTAGATAAAGTAGAGAAGATAGAGCTAAAGGCAGTGGTAACAGAGGGGTCAATTCGGGTGGCGTTGATATTAGCAACCTGGTGTCGGAGGGTATGGAGGGTGCGCTCAAAATTGTCAGACCAATTTCCTGTGAGCATCTGCGACAGCTGGCGGGACAAATTGGCAGCATGGGAGAGATTTTGATAGGGGATAGAAGTGAGACATAACCCGGTAAGAGAGTAAGTGCACCCCAGGGGAAGGAAGTGAACAATAATGTCCACTTGCTCCTGTAATAGGTCGATTCGTTGATTGGTCAGCATTATTCCCCCCCGAATAGCAGCTAGAAGCTGCGTGTTAGTATCTAGGGCGGTGGCAACCGTTGCTGAAAGATCGTTAAGTGTAGCAACGGTGTTGGCGCCCATAGCTAGGGAGGTGGCTGCCGCGGCTGTGGCAACAGCGGCGAGAGAGAGTGCTATCACTAAAGCTGTCATGCCAAAGTCTCTTTTTTCTCGATGGAACAGTTGGGGTTGGAAGCCTTCCACGTTGACAGGAACAGGTATCCAGGTGGGCACTCTCGTTATCACAGCCATCTGGTGCCGGGTGCCATTCCAGCAGGAAGCATAATTACAAGTCTCATTTGTACAATGCAGAAGGGGGCCATTAGAGGTATTGGTTACAATGAAGACGAACGGGGGCGTAACACATACAGGGGTAGGATCAAAGGACAAGGAGTAGTTGGGGTAGTTGGGAGTGGACGAGGTCAAGGTGACCTCAAATGTTCCGGAGCTGTTCCAGCAGAAGGAGCTATTGTAAATCTTCCCTCCCCGGAGCATGGAAAAAGGGGAAAGGTCCATGCATGTACGCCCGGGTCTGCATAGCACCCAGGTATGGAATGGGTTAGAGGATCCTGTCATAGAGGGATTTTGATATGTCCAATTTTTGTACCCTGTTGGATTGGTATCATTTAAGAAAGATCCTATGTAAGGGGAAAAACTCCAACCTCCTCCCAAGCTCTGACCTTTTGGGGGCTGGCACCCTGTCCAGGGAATTTTTTGGCCCTTCCTGGTCCCCTTGCACCGGGGTCCCCATCTAGGCTGGAGAACTCCTCCCCTCCCCAGATCTCCTGTGTAGTTGTTCATCAGGGGCCATCGGCCTTCTATGGCCGTGCCGTTCGCTGTGCTATTCTTAGGGCGGTCTAACCAGATCGCTTTCTGTGGGGCTAGGACTATGCAGGGGTTCGCATTGGTGAGGTTTAGCTGGAAACAGAGGGCGCCGTTTAGGGTGATGTTGAATGTAGGGGTAGGAGCTTCCTCGTCCTGGAAGGGGTAGTAAGGGAGATCAAGGCTTTCATTAGTGGTGAAAAGGCGCAGGTATAGGGTGGCATTCTGAGAGACGGGCATGGGGAAAGGGAAATCGGCTAGGAGGCCCCATCGAATCTCGCGTGCGTGCGTGTTGGGGACGGGCCACAGCATCAGGTGCAGCTGGGCGAGGGCGAGTAGGGCCTCCCTGATCACCCTAGCCGCAGCCCTCCCAGTCTGGTTCTTTCTCTTGCGTCGGCCCCACTTCCTTCGCGTTGTCGGCAGGAGCGGCTGCTCTGGTCCATCTGGTAGGCACCCATCGCACGCCTTGTCCGGATCCGATTCCATTGTCTGGGGAAACACAAAGAAAACTTCTGCCTCTCACAATGACCAAGTGAGGGCCGTGCCAGTTGTTCTCCTCATCCCTCCACCATACCATCTCATTTTCTGGATGGTTAGGCATCTGTCCTGCCCCTGCCGGGTTTTTTGGATTAGAGACGGCTGGGGGTGTTGTGAAAAATTTCATGGCCGGTGTTAGGCCGTTTTCCCTCACTTGGAGGAAGTTGGCGGTAAATGTGGCTTTTGCTAATTGGGCTCTTGTTAGCCTCCCTGGAACTCCCCCTTTTTGTTTTTGTAAAATACGCTTTAATGTCTGATTTGCCCTCTCAACTATGGCTTGCCCTGTAGGATTATATGGGATACCTGTGATGTGTTGGAGGCCCATCTCTTGGATAAAGGTCTGGAAGGCTTTAGATCGATATCCTGGGCCATTATCAGTTTTTATGAGGGCCGGGAGGCCTACAGTGGCTGCACATTCCAAAAGGTGGTGGATGATGCATTTGGCACTTTCTCCAGGCTGTAGGATGAAGCCTGAGAAGGTGTCGACGGACACATGAATTAGGGAAGATTGAAAATGTGTCACGTCCATTTGCCAGATTTCGTTGGGAGTGTGGCCACAGGGATTGGAAGCCTGGTTACGGGGTGGGGGTCGGAAAGGGACACAGTGAGAACACCTTCGGACGATATCGCGTGCTTCCCCCCTGGTGATGCCATAAAGGTGTCGTAAAGTTCGGGCTGAAAGGTGAAAATGACGGTGAGCGAGATCTGGAGAGCTATAAAACACCCCTGGGCTTTCTGGGGTGACATCTGTGAGGGCATGGTCGGCAACTGCATTGCCTTGATAGAGAGGGCCTGCTGTAGAAGTGTGGGATCTAACATGAAGGACATAAATAGGTGCCTTCCTAACAGTGAGTAGATTATGTATGTGGATCAGCAGATCAGAGACAGTAGAGGTGGTTGTGGTGAGGTCTGCTCCAGGGAGTTGGGGAATGGCTAGAGCACAGTACATGCTATCGGTGATGAGGTTAAAGGGCTCAGTGGGTAACAATTGTAGCACAGCATAAATGGCAAATAATTCATTCTTTTGAGCGGAGGAGTAGGGGGTACTTACCACTTTTAGGATATTTTTGGCTGGAATGTATATGGCCGCTTGCTGATGCTTGGTGGCATCAGTGAAGACGTTAATCCCCTCTACCGGCTCATTAACTATTACCTGTGGAGGTCTCTGGAGAGGCAAGGTATCCCAACCCCGAAGAGCATTGGGCAAAGCTGCACTTGTTAGGTGATGTTGGGTAATTAAGATGGCCCAAGAGGTATACTCTTGGGCAAGTTCCTGTAGCAAACTGGGAGTTATATTAAGAAAGAGAACGGGAAGTTGGCCAAAGATCTGCCTGGCTCTAAGGCTGGCCTTGAGTAATAGCCTCCCTTGTTACTCAAGGCGATTGGGGATGCATTTTCTCCTTTTGTCTGGGTAGATCCATTCTATAACTCCCCACTGCTGGAAGATTGCTGCGATCCCCTCGGTGCTCTCACGGGAGAGGATGGCCACGGCCAAGGGATATTGGGGATCCATTCTTTGGACTCGCATATTGGCCCTGTCTCTAATTAGTTCCATAACTTTCCTTGCCTCGGGAGTCCAAGCTCTAGGTGAATTTAAGGTGGGGTCCCCTGACAGAAGGGTATAAAGGGGCTGCATCTCCTTCTCTGAAAGGGGCAGTGTCGGCCGGAGCCACTGGACAGCCCCAACGAGCTTTTGAAAATCATTGAGGGTCTTGACCTTGGCAAGGTCAAAGTCGGGGACAGGCCGAAGGACCTCATCATTCAGGAGCCTGTGGCCAAGGTATCTAAGGTCGTCACCCCTTTGGATTTTTTCTGGGGCAATTCTTAACCCGTACTCCCTGAGCCTCGCTATTATGTGTTTAAGGGCCTTTTCTGACTGTCTCGCCTGTGGGTGAGCAAGTAGGATGTCATCCATATAATGGACGATCTGAACCTCAGGGAATTTCTCCCGAGAGGGGTGTAGGATGGCTGCAACATACTTTTGGCATAATGTAGGACTATTCGCCATCCCTTGGGGCAGCATAGTAAAGTGGAAGCGGGCGGCCGGTTTTTGGAAATTGATGGAGGGGACAGAAAAGGCAAACTTTGGGGCATCATCAGGGTGAAGGGGAATGCTGTAAAAGCAGTCTTTTATATCTACAATAATAACTTCCCACCCTCTTGGCACCATGGTTGGTGTTGGGAGACCCGGCTGCAAGGTGCCCATAGGTTGTAAGACCGAATTGACCTGGCGGAGATCAATCAACATTCTCCACTTGCCAGACTTTTTCTTTATGCAGAATACTGGGGAATTATAGGGGCTGGTGGAGGGCACAATGTGCCCTTCCTGCAAAAGTTCTTGCACTATGCTTTCTAGGGCTTTCAATTTTTCTTTAGTGAGGGGCCACTGCTCCACCCAAATTGGTTGAGTGTTGGTCCAATTCATCTTTACTGGGTGTGGTTTCTCGGGGTGGAGTGTGGCCCTCATTAGTTTAAAGGGTCATTTGTGGGCCTGAGCTGCATTTGGGAGAGGATATCTCGACCCCACAGGGTCATAGGGAGGGAGGAGATATAGAGAGGGTGAAAACGCCCTTCCTCTTCCCCACATGTCCACCGCAAAAGGCGCGTGGAGATAGCAGCGGAGCTATTCCCGCCAACTCCCGAGACCTGCCGGGGGGAAGTGTCCTTGCCCCATTGAGGCTGCCAGCCTGAACCGGCAATAACAGACACATCAGCTCCAGTGTCCATCATCCCCGTTATGGGCACTCCCTCGACCTCGATGGTCAAGGTGGGTCTTTGGGATGTAATAGCGGTCGACCAGGCTACAAAGGAGTCAGAGTGCTGTGGGGAATAGTTGGGGTCCATCCAAGGAAGAGGGATGGCCTGAGCAATCTCTTTCCTTTCTCTCAGGGGCACTGGGTAAGCGTGGGGGTTGGTCACAAAAATCTCTGTATCTCTTGGGGCAAGATACTTGGTGTGTACTATAACCTCTGGGAGTTTGTGGGTGCCAATTGCAAGCCGGGGGTGATAAGAGGGGTGGATTTTTACTGGGGCAGTAGTCCAGGGAGCAATGGTTTGTCCCTGGAGGGTGAAGACCTCATCTTTCAATTCCTTGGTCGGAAAGGATTTGCTCGGGGGTTCATTCCGCGCGGGACAACCTCCCCCCTTAAGGGTCCCGCCCCCCCCCGTTTCCATGGTTCTGGGGAGATCCCTGTCCGGCTCTCTTGTGGCGGCAGTCGGGGGACACATGTCCCGTCTTTCCGCAAGAGAAACACTTTCCTCCTCTAGGGGGTGCTCTACAAGCGGCACGGAAGTGTCCTTCCTTGCCGCAATTGTAGCACTGCTTCTGTCGGACTCCCTGCACTGCCATGGTGACGAGCTGTTCCGTTAAGGCTACCATGGCTCGTGTCGAGTCCTCTGGCTCATCTAGGCACCTTTCTATTATCTCTTGCAGCGTGGGATCGGGCGGCAGGGTGGCAAGGATACCTCGGTGTCGGGGGCTCAAGCCATCTTTAATGAGCTGTATAGTTAGCTGGGTGGCAGTCTCTGACTTCCCGTACTGCCCTTCTATTCTTTCCTGCACCCTGGAGATGAACTGGATCGGGGTTTCATTTGGCCGCTGTTTTAAGTTAGATAGAGACCGGCCTCCAGCAGTTCCCAGCTTATCTAGGGCCCTTATGTATACCACCTGGACGGCCCCCAGAAGATTCTCACTGAGTGTCAGCTGCCGCTCAATTGCCTCCCACTCCCCAGATGCTGTCATCTGGTTAACAAAAAGCTCCTCATTGTCAGAGTGTGTTTCTGAGGCGTATAGGCGAGCCTCTCGGGTCACGTGGGCCAGGTATGTCATGGCCACGGGGGGTCAAACACGGCAGCCGTTATCTCTTTCCAATCATAGGGGAGCCACGCCGCCACAGCCGAGGAGGTGGTAAAAAGCCTCTTTACAAAGGCCGACCCGGGGCCGTACTTGGTGGCGGCCTCTTTGAGATCTCTTATAAATTTACAGGACAGCGGTTTATGCACCCTTTGAGGCTGTCCGCCCTGTTCTGTCTGAGTAAACACAGGGAACAAATTGACCCCTTCCCAATCTACCTCCTCCCCGTCCTCTGTAGCTTGCTGAAGGCACTTCCTCAAAACACTAACATATTTGGGCCGGGGTTTTTTCCGTATCTCTGTTTTCCTGCTGCTCCGGGACTTCCTCCTTTTGTAGGTCCTGTGGTTTCTTTGGGGGCCCCTCTCCTCTCTGCAGGTGAGGTTTCGTTCCTTGTCTTTTTCCATGTCCTGCTCCCCCCTCCTCAACTCCTTCCTGACTCTCTCCTTTTGCCTCTCGGACTACTCTACCCAGGCTTCCCCATGGATACAGCAGAGGCGGTTCCGGGGAGGTGGATCCTCGTCCTCACTCTCGGAACCACAAAGTGATTCCCCCACCTGGACCCCGCACTCCTGTGATAACGGTGGCGGCTGGGGGTCTAATGAGGCGCCCACCATTGCATAGATAACAAAGTCCTGGGGATTGAGGAAGTAAGGGTCCTCTTTTTGGTATGAAGCCATCTGCTGCCCTATTAATCGCCAACGGGTTGGATCAATTCCTGTATGCTCTACCCATGGACTGATGGTTATAATCTTTGCGACCCATTCGCGGCAGACTCTTATATGTATTTTTATCCCATTCTCCTTGCAGAGCCGGTATACCTGGCAAGCTAGAATTCCCTTGTCCTCTGGCTTAATCTCTCCTATAGAGTGGGCTTGTCCCATTTTCTAGTTCTGCCTTCGGGGAGCCTCGGACGAATTCTTAACTTTGCTCCGCTTTGGCAATCCCCAGGTGCTTGGCTCTTCTACCCCCTGCCTGCAAGGGATAGGCGAG
Organism: Bettongia penicillata ogilbyi; assembly: GCA_023548195.1. NCBI lineage: Eukaryota > Metazoa > Chordata > Mammalia > Diprotodontia > Potoroidae > Bettongia > Bettongia penicillata. The sequence goes on along the minus strand of JAJHZJ010000112.1, from coordinate 2,123,673 downwards.
TTACTCATCTCACCACGTCCGTCACAGTCCCTGTTCGAGGCGCCAGTTGTCGGGGGCTCACGGTCCCCGATCGACCCTCCTGGTGAGTAGTAACCCCTTACTCTGCTTCACGCAGCTTCAGACGTCTCTGGACCCGTCCCTGGGGGCCGGAGCTCGGGCGGAAACCAAGCACAAGTCAGAGGGGTAGAGCAAAGCAGATGTTTATTCAGTAGTTCACATCAGTCCAGTCCCCTGAACCCTTTGGGGCGTTGCCTTATATTCCTTATCCCTTCCGGGTTTTGCTGTCCGACTCCTGATTGGAGAGCTCAGCCTGCTGTCGCCCCAGCCCCCTCCCCTTGGCTGGTTGTGCCCTGTGGTGATAGGGCAGGGGTCTCTCTGGGCTTTCCTTTCCTAGTCAGACCATCTGCTTGGTCCTATCACAGATGGCCAAGTGTGTTTTACTCTTACTGGGGCTCCCTCAGTACCTCCCCGAGGGCAGTATTATGCCTTGTACACGAGCCTTCCCCCCGCCCTTGGCCCGGAAATCACGGGTGAGGCGCGTGATTGCCGGGGGGGGGGGGGGCGGGTATAGACTCCCAGCCGTTACCTCTCTGTCCAGGAGGCCCGGGGACGGCCCCTGACATGTTTTATCTTAAAACTCATAATTCCTAGTTTTATAATAATTTCCTGGCTTTCAATATTATCATTTTATATTTTCATTTTCAGGATTCCTTTAAATTTGCTTTAAATTTTTCTAAATTAACGAAATGAATGCTCAGTTCCTTAATACACTTTTGCAAATTTGTTACTATCTGTGTATCTATCTATCTACATGTTATAGATCAGTACTAGAGGAGTTGTGTTTCCTAAATTATGTTATGATATCTCATTGCTGTTTTGAATTTATAAAATTATCACTTTTATTTGACGAGTTGTGGAGCTAGGACCCTGGGGACTGTTCCAGCCCAGAGAAAAGTAAGCACATCTCCTCTTAGATCAAAACACCTTGGATGAACTGAAAACTTAAAGGCTCCTAGATGCATCTCAGAAAACATCTATGCAAAAGCCCTTATGCTTGGGACAGTGCACCTTTCTTCCTAGAAGTAGACACCTACTTTAAAAAAAAATGGAAAATGACCATTTATCTGAGAGCCAGTGTGACTTCAGAAAAGACTGAAGAACAGTCGATACGGTATTTGCTTTCCGATATCTCCAGGATATAAGCCAGGAGCATAACAGAGGTCTGCGCACAACATTTGTATATCTGACCAAGCTATTTGACATTGCTAGTCATGAGTGCTTATGGAACATTTTGTCAAGATGTGGTTTCCAGGAGAAGTTCATCAGTATTGTACGTCAATTTCTTGATGGCACGTTTGCCTGAGTTCTTGATAGCAGACAATGCTCTTGTGTCTTCTCAGTCACCAATGAAGTGAAACAGGGCTGTGTGTTTGTTCCCATGCTTTTCAGCTTGATATTTTCAGTCAGGTTGACAAATGCTTTAAGTGAGAATGAACATAGCATCAAGGTCAGCTGCAATACTGATTGTATGTTCTTCAATTTGAAAAGGCTACAAGTCAAGGGCAAAGTGGAGGTATTATTCCTGCATGATTTTCTGTTTGCATATGATTGTGCACTCAATACAGCCTCTGAAGCTTAGATGCAATGAAGTAAGGATCAATTCTCTGTTTCCTGTGCTAATTTTGACCTAATAAATAACACCAAGAAAACACGGTTACTGCATCAGACACTACCACACCATCCATATGTAGAAATATTGGTTACAACAAATGGAGTTTTGAAAACTGTGGATAAATTCACTTAACCTTGGGATGTACTTTCTAGGGATATACATATTGGTAATGAGGCTGACGCATGCATTGCCACAACTGGCTCAGTGTTTGGGAGGCTCCAAATAAAAGTTTGTGAGACAGGAGTTATTAGACGGACTACCAAACTGAAGGTCTACAGACCTACTGTGCTGACCTCATTGTCAGTCTACCAACCTGGACAGTCTACCAACTCCATGCAAGGAAACTGAATCACTTTCACTTGAACTGTCTTAGAAAGATCCTGAGGATCACCTGTCATGCTAAGATATCAAACACTGAAGTCCTTGCTTGAAATGAACTGCCAAGTATTCAAACTATACTGCAGAGAGAGTAAATCTGATGGGCTGTCTGTGCTGTTTGAATGCAAAATATACACTTGCTAAAAAACACTATTTATTGAGAACTCATATGGGGCACATAATCCCAGGGCAGTAAAAAAAAAAAAAAAGTGATGCAAAGACACTCTCAAAGTCTCTCTCAAGGACTTTGGATTTGACTGTGCAACATGAGAGACCATGGAACAAGACTGCTCAGTATGGCATGCCACATCAGTAAAGGTGCTGTGCTCTATGAGCATAGCAGAATTGAGAAAACACAAAGGAAATGTAGGATGCACAAATTTGGAGTAACCACTTCAAATATTCATGGAGGCTATCCATGTCCAATCTGTGGGAGAGCATTCCAAGTTCCTATTGCTCTGATCAGCCACAACTGGACACACTGAAGCTCCCCTTTATCATGGTGATGTCATTTTGTTCCTCTTTGAGAATGAAGGACAACAACCAATCAGACCATTACTTTAAAAGTTAAGAAATATACTGGAAAAATGAGCAAACAAAAGGAAAAAAATAAAACTTCTATTCACAGAGAGCTACTATGGTGGCAAGGAAGGTCAAAAGAGATACTCAGAATAAGAAAATAATTTCAAAGCTCCCATATCCAAAGGCTCCAAGAAAAACAGGAATTTTTATCATGCCATGGAAGAGATCAAAAAGTATTTTGAAAATCATATAAGAGTGGTAAAAGAAAAATTGGGAACAGAAATGGGAGAGATGCAAGAAAATCATGAAAATGAGTCAAAAGCTTTGTCAAGGAGACACACCAAAAAATACAAAAGAAAACCACAATGTCAAAAAAAAGCCAGGCTATGGAGTCAAGATGGCAGAGTAAAGGCAGAGATTCAAATGAGCTCTCCTCAAAATTCCTCCAAATAATTTTTAAAAATGACTCTAAACAAATTATAAAGCAGTAGAATCCATAAAAAAAAAAGGAGTGAAACAAATTTCTAGTACAAGATAATGTGTAATGTTGGCAGGAAAGCTCTGTTGCACCACGGTGAAAGAGGAGTGTATTCCAGCACAGGCCAGACTAGCATAGATGTGGCCCCACCAAATCCAGAAGAGGCCTCTGGGCAACTGAATCACTGGCAGTAGTGATGATTTTCAGACCTGTTAGCCCACAGATACCAAACACAACCCAGAAGGTCAGAGGGGAAGGTCTGTCACACCTCACCTTGGGAGTGACTGAATCAGCAGTAGCAGTGGCAGAGAGAGCAGAAACAGGCCCTTCTGGAGCACTCACCTCAGACAGTAAGGGGATCAAACAACTGGTCAGAAGGAGATTACAGGACTCTTTCTACTAGCATTGAGGTATGACTCTGTTGCTTTGCCCATACTTGGATCCAGGTAAGAGGCCAGGGCAGCAAACTTAGGGCAAGGAAGACTTTCAGCATAGCAGAGTAGGTGGATATAATGAAGCAGGGACCGTCTTCATAGTTCCATAGCAGAAGAGTGCTTGTGTTTGTTCACACATCAGACTACAGGCCCAGAGACCAGTGAACACCTCACCTTAGATCATACCACCTTGGATGAACTGAAAAGGTATAGGTTCCTAGAAGTGTCTCTGAAAATAACTATACTTTGAAAAGTGCATCCTTCACCCTAGAAACAGAATTCTACTTTCGAATATGTTGAAAGTCAAGTAAAAGTCTGGAAAAACAAGCAAACAATGGAAAAAGAATATCTGACCATAGGAAGTTACTATGGTGACAAGAAAGATCAAAACATACCCTCAGAAGAAGACAATATCAAAAAATTCCTACCTACAAAGATTGCAAGAAAAAAAATTAATCAGTCACAATCCATGGAAGTCAAAAAAGATTTTTAAAATCAAGCAAATAAGTAGAAGAGAAGTTGTGAAGAGAAATGAGAGTGACATAAGAAAATGAGTTAACAGTTTGGTAAAGGAAACACACAAAAGAGAAACATACATTCAAATCCCGAAGAAAATAACACCTTAAAAACCGACTATGCGAAATGGGAAAAGAATTACAAAATATCAATGAGGAGAAGAGTATCTTAAATAAAGCAGAATTAAATTAAATAGCAAATTGAAATGGAGATACAAAAACTCACAGATGAAAATAATTGCTTAAAAATTAGAATGTGACAAATGTAATATAATGATTTTTTGAGAAACCAAGAAACAATAAATCAAAACCAAAATGATCGAGGAAACACAGACAATGTGAAAACTTCCTTGAAAAAACAACTGCCCTGGAAAGTAGATCCAGAAGCAATGATTTAAAAATTGTTAAACTGATTATAGATGTGATCCAACAAAGAGCCTAGACATCATCTTTCAAAAAATTATCAGGAAAAACTTTGCTGATATTCTGGAACCAGAGCACAAAATAGAAATTAAAAGAATTCACTAAACACCTCCTGAAAGAGATCACAAAGTGATAAATACTAGGAATGTTATAACCAAATTTCAAAATTTCAGGGTAAGGATAACATATTATAAGCCCTGAGAAATAATTCAATTATCATGGAGTCACATTCAGGATAACACAAGATTTAGCAGCTTCTACATAAAGGGGGTCTAAGGGATTGGAATATGATATTCTAAGTGTCAAAGAAGCTAGAATTAAAACCAAGAATCACCTCCCCAACAAAACTGATTATAACCTATCAGGGGAAAGATGGGCATTCAAAGAAATAGAGATCTTTCATGATTCCTTGAAAAAAGGGCAGAACTGAAGAGAAAAATTTGAGTTTTAAATACCAGACTCAAGAATGACATACAAAGTTACACAGGAAACAGAAAGCATAAGGGGCTTAATAAGGTTAAGCTGTTTACATTCCTACAAAGAAAGATGTTACTTGTAACTCATACATTTTTTTCTCATTATTAGGGCAGATAGAAAGGAATATATATAGAAAGAGGGCACAGTGAGTTGAATAAGAAGCGATGATATCTTAAAAAATAAAATAAAAGGGTAAGAAATAGGAATGCATTGTAAAGGAAAGCAAGAGGTAGAATGGGGATAAATTATCTCACATAAAAAAGGCAATAAAAACCTTTACAGTGGATGAGAAAAGGTGGAGGTAAGGGGGAGGGAGTGAACCTTATTCTCATCAGATTTGGCTCAAAGAGGGAATAACATACTCATTCAAGTAAGTATACAAATAGAGAAGAGTGAAGTGATAAAAAGGATGACAGATTGAGGTAGGGATTAGCCAAAGTCAAAACCCTTTTAAGGAGGGACAGGGTGAAATGAGAGAGTGAATTGAATAAATGAAGAAGGAAGGGTGATAGATGGAGAGAAACATTTACCAATCATAAATTTGAAAGAACTGAAGTGGGTTTCTCGATAAAAGTCTCATTTCTCAATTAAAAAAAGAAAAAAGAGGATGAACATCAACAATAGCAAATACTATATTCTATTTGTTAGCCTCTATAAATGTTACATTCAACATTTTATTCTTTTTACATTTATCGGTTTTGTTATCTATGCCATACCAAATGATTAATTTTAGTGCATACTGTAAGGTTGCTATGAAATATTTATATTATTTAATATTCTCATTTGTAAGAAAATTTATCTCTTACTTTTTAAACTCTATTCAAATATATATATGAAAATCATATCTATGTATATTCTTATGTATATGTGTATATTCCTTTTTATGTTACATCTATCAGGTTCTGAAAAATCAATAATTTTTTCTTATAATGTTTTGCATGTATCTATTTGAAATTTAGTTAGTATGTTTCAATGAGAAATTTCTATATTTTTCCAACTGAAAGACACTTAATTAAATATTTTAAGATTCCCAGAGTACAATTTAGCATATTTCTCTTACATCTACCAGTTATTGGTGCTTATTTCTATTTCCCATAGATGTCTTATATTAATCTTAATGAATCTTAATGATTCATTAGAATAAAAGATTGGTGAAAAGAAAATTTACAGGAATAAAGATTAGAGATTGGTTCTCCCTTTTTGAGATGTTTGCTTGTCCACAAAAAACAGACACAAAATAAGAAAGATTATTCTAGTTGCAAACTTTCTGGTCTATCCCATGCTAACCCAAAATATTTAACCACTTAGGATTAAATATTTAGGAACCAAAATAGTTCTTTAGAACTCCAAGCAGCAATTCAAACATGGCACTCAAAGAAAATGTAAAGCCAATAGCAATTTCTTTCCAACACCTTTTTATAAAGCCCTCATTTAAGTACCTAGAGAACGCATATTCTTTCCCATAATTCTTGAATACACACTTTTCAACGATATTTTCCAACAGTGGCACAACAAAATGAGACACAAACAGTAACCATTATTTCTCTCTTTACTTAACAAGATATATACATATATATCTTCCATAGAAAGGACTTCCTTCTCTTATTACACTTAAAGAGAACTATGTTGAGAATTAGCTGACCAGTTGCACTGAATTCGCTTTCAACCAGCAGGTGTCACTGAAGCATTTTCTACATTGTAAATATGTCTGGATAGAGAAAAATCACATTTATGCTTACATTTTTTTAAAATTATTGTTTGTATGTATTAATGAATAAATGTTAAATTAAATGCCAAGTAGATATTTTAGTTAATGATTATCATGAGATACCAAAGAGCATCTGCACCTGAGAGGTATATCATTTTATAGAATCAGACCCTAACTGTGTTGTTTTAACTATCCACAGTCTGAGGATAACTTTGATGAACTTTTTCCCTCTCCTATATCTTCTGGTGGCCTTGAATAATAATTCAATAGGTTATACTTTTTTATTTTATTCAATTTTTACTTTATTTTATCAATTTATTTTATTTTTCATAGTTGAAGCTTAGATATTTGGGACATTAGATGCTAATACATGCAGAAAATTATGTAAATATGTGCCCTAGATTTAATGCTTAAAAAAACCCATTGTTAATACCTGAATGATGATGAGACAATGATGCTAATTTTGTTTATGGATTGTAGAGGAAATGTCATTGGTGAGATTTTTTTTTTGCTTGTGCTACTACTTGAAAATATTAAACAATTAAGTGGTTCCTAATAGAGCTCATGGAAAAAATAAAAAAAATAATGCAGAAAAAAATTTAAATCATGTTAGAAAATTACTTCTAAACAGCAATTATGTTACTAATAATATATTATTGGATTCCACATGCTAGATACACTAGAGTATCCATGACCTTTTTTACATATGTATTTATTTATTAAACTTTTTACATTCATTTTCATAAAATTTTGGATTCCAAATTTTCTTTTCATTTGTCCCCTCCCCCACTCCAATACACCAAGCATTCTATTTTCCCCTATCACCAATCTGCCCTCTCTTCTATCATCCCTCCCTTCCCTCAACCCCATCTTGTCTTTTGACCTGTAGGGCCAGATAACTTTCTATTCCCCATTACTTTTATTTCTTATTTCCTAGTAGCAAGAACAATACTCAACAGTGGTTCCTAAAACTTTGAGTTCCAACTTCTCCCCATCCCTCCCTCCCCACCCATTCCTTTTGGGAAGGCAGGCAATTCAATATAGGCCATATCTGTGTAGTTTTGCAAATGGCTTTGATAATAGTCTTGATGTGTAAGACTAGCTATATTTCCCTCCATCCTATCCTGCCCCCATTGTTTCTATTCTCTCTTTTGATCCTGTCCCTCCCCAAGAGTTTTGACTTCAAATTGCTCCCTCCTCCCATTACCCTCCCTTCCATCATCCCCCCCCACCCTGCTAATCTCCCTCTCCCCCACTTTCCTGTATTGTAAGATAGCTTTTCATACCAAAAGAGATGGTGCATCTTATTCTTTCCTTTAGTCGACCGGGATGAGAGTAAATTTTATGTTTTTCTCTCAGCACTCCTCTTTTTCCCTCCACTAAAAAGTCTCCTGCTTACCTCTTCTATGAGAGAAAATTTGCCCCATTCCATTTCGGCTTCTCTCCTCCCAATATATTTCTCTCTCACGGTTTACCTTAAATTTTTAAGATATGATCCCATCATAATCCATTCACTCTGTGCTCTCTGTCTCTGTGCGTGTGTGCATGTGTGTATGTGTGTGTATGCATGCACGTGCACGTGTGTGTGTGTGTGTATGTGTGTGTCATCCCACCAGCTACCCAGATACTGAAAAGTTTCAAGAGTTAAAATATTGTCTTTCCATGTAGGAATGTAGACAGTTCAACCTTGGTAAGTTCCTTATGACTTCTCTTTGCTGTTTACTTTTTCATGCTTCTGGAGACTCCATCCTGAAGCCTGCTCGGATCTGGTCCACTTGGGTCTGCGACCAAGGGAGTTCTGGGCTCTGCTCCAGGTGCGGTGTGTGATGGATCTTTGGGGTCCGTTTTTCAGGGCTCTCTGGAATAGAAATCTCCTCCACTCTGTTGCTGCGTGGCTTCCACTGCTCTAGAACCCGTTGGGAGTTCTTTTTATGGGTAATTTATTGGCTGTGGTTTCGGAGCTAGCATTATGTGAATCTTTCTGCTTTGCCATCTTGGTTCCTCCCCCCCATATTCATGTCCTTTGATTCACATATAGGGAGCAACTCACACTGTCAATAAAGATATAGATGTACAACATACTAATTGCCTATTTATAAAAGGAATTTCATGCTCATTAATAGATATTACACCCATGAAATGAAAAAGCAATCCAACAAAATACACACCATTTCCCAATTCCAAAATCAATGCATTTATCACTGTGCCAAAAGGACAGATGCAAGCAGTGAAGGCCTGACTCACCATTTTTTAAAAATATTATAGGAAATTATGCTACATTCTAAGTGTCTCTTGTTGTCTCTTACTCTGACTATATGACCAGCCCTGGTCTGGTTTTATGAATAGATGGCACCTTGATAATAATGTTGTTGGTATTCCACAACATGTTAAAAAGGAGTAATTTTGTAGTATTGAGTATCTACACTTTCCAAAAATTAGAGTCAAACCTCATCTTTTTCAAGTATTAAATTTCTTGCCCAGTTGAAGAGTATGAAAATAAAATAAACGTAAAACCATTTCCTCTTCTTTCTTCTAATATAAATTTGCATTTATATCTTCTGCTTTTCCTCACTTTCATTTTCTATCCATTTCTAAGTGCTGTCTTCCAAGAAAACCACTACTTATAACAAAGAATAATAAAATTGCACAAGTTCAATAAGACAAAAAAAAATTGAATTGTACAGATAACATCCATTATTACTTACCAGGGCACACCTACAAAAAAAGTGTGCTATTCCTATATTGCTTTAGTGACATTGTTGTAAAATTAGACAAATTTTACTGTTTGCTTTTAATTATGATTGGGTAGAGATTTTAAATTACTGATCAAAGTAAACAGCCTATTTAACACTAACTTTCAATCGTAGTTACAATAATTCTGATGCCTGCCCTTTGATCATATTTTCTACAGATTTAGGGACCTGAAAGCTATATTGACTATCACTAATTTACTTAGATCTTGGAACAGTTCCTTGGTGTTTTTGTTTGCCCCATCAGAGTAAAATGTGAGTAACTTGAGGGCAGGGAGATTTTGTTTGTTTCATGTGTGTGTGTGTGTGTGTGTGTTTCTATTCACAATACTTGTTAGGGTGCCTGGCACTAAGAAAGGTTAAACAAAGTCTTCACCTTGTTGTCCCAATATTTTTTTTTGTTTAGTATTTTATTTTCTCCCAGTTACATGCAAAAACAATTTTCAACATTCGTTCTTAAACTTTGAGTTCCACTTTGTCTCCCTTATTTTTCACACCATCACCACCAAAACCTCCAATTGAGAATGCAAGCAATTTCATATACGTTAGATGTGTAGCAATGGTAAACATTTCCATAACAGTCATGTTGTGAAAGAAAACAGAACAAAAAGAAAACCCTCAAGGAAAATATTTTTAAAAGTATGTTTAAATCTCAATGTAGACATCAGTTTTCTCTCTGGGGATGTATAGCATTTTTCATCATAAAACTTTGTGAGTTGTCTTTGACCATTTTATGGCTGAGAATTGGTAAGTCATTCACAGTTACTCATTTACAATATTTTATTTCTGTTACTTTGCACACGGTACATTTCTTTCTGAATCCACATCCCAGGAGATCATTTATTCCGACTATCCTTTTCACCAATTTGCCTTCCTACCTATCACCTCCCTTCTCCTTCCCCCTTCCCTTATTTTCCTGCAAAGTATGAAAGATTTCTATACCCCTTTGCCTGTTTATCTTGTTCCCATTTGCATGTAAAAAAACAATTTTTGACATTCATTTTTAAAAAATATTGAGCTCCATATTGTCTCTGTTCCTTCCTCCACACCCACCCTCATTGAGAAGGCAAGGAATTTGATGTGGGCCATACATGTGTAGTCATGAAAAACACTTTCATAATAGTCATACTGTAAAAGATTAATCATATTTCCCTCCATCCCATTCTGCCCCCTCCCATTTATTTTATTCTCTCCTTTGACAGTCCCACCTCAAAAGTATTTGCTTCTGATTTTGCCTCTCCAACATTTGCCCTCTTTTCTGTCATCCACCCTCCCTTACCCCTTGTCTTTCCTTTAGGCTAAGATAGATTTCTACAAACAACTGAGTGTATCATTCCTTCCTTCAGCCAAATCTGATGGGAGTGTGGTCCACTCGTTCCCTATAACAACCTTCCTTTTCCCTTCACTGTAAAAGCTTTTTCTTGATTTTTTATGTAAGATAATTTATTCCATTCTCCTCTTCCTTTTCTCCTTCTTCGAGTACATTGCTCTCTCATTTCTTAATTTCATTTTTTTAGATAGCATTGCTTCATATTCAATTTGCCATGTGCCTTCCTCTGTATTTATGTCTGTATATAGATAGATAGATATAGATAGAAATACGTATATAGGTATCTATATAGATCTATCTATCTACCTATCAATCAGTCTGTCTATCTATCTATCTATCTATCTATCTATCTATCTATCTATCTATCTATCTATCTATCTATCTATCTATCTATCTCTGTCTCTCTCTATCTCTCTATCTCTCTCTCTCTCTATCTATCTATCTATCTATCTATCTATCTATCTATCTATCTATCTATCCATTCCTTCCAGCTACCCTAATACTGAATAAGGTTTTATAAATTATCAGTGTCATCTATCCATAACAGTGTAAACATGTTTGTTCAACTTTAGTAAGTCCCTTATGATTTCTCTTTGCTTTTTTATTTTTTCATGCTTCTCTTCAATCTTGTATTTGAAATTCAAATTTTCTATTCAGCTCTGGTTTTCAGAAAGAAACTTTGAAAGCCCTCTATTTCCTTGAATGTCCATTTTTCCCCCTGAAGTATACTCAGTTTCACTGGGTAGGAGATTTTTGGTTTTATGCCTCTCCTTTGTCACTCAGGATATCATATTCTAGACCTTCTAATCCCTTAATATAAAACCTGGTAAATTTTATTTTATAGTGATTGTGTTTCCATAATACTTGGAATGTTTTTGTTTTGTTTTGTTTTTCTGGTTGCTTGCAATATTTTCTCTCTTAGCCAGCACCTCTGGAATTTGGCAGCAATATTTCTAGGAGTATTGCTTTTGGGATTTCTTCCAGGAGGTGATTATTTGGTTCTTTCCATTACTCTTTTTTCCTCTGATTCTAGAATATCAGGGCAGTTTCCCTCAATTTCTTGAAAGATGATTTTTAGACTCCTTTTTGATTATGACTTTTAGGTAGTGCCATAATTTTTAAATGATCTCTTCTGGATTTATTCTTAGGGCACTATTTTCTCAAAGAAATATTGTACATTGCCTTCTATTTTTTTTTTCATTCTTTTGCTTTTGTTTTACAATTTCTTGATTTCTCAACGGGTCGTGAGCTCCATTCTAATTTTAAGGGATTATTTTCTTTAGTGAGTGTTTGGACCTCCTTTTTCTTGTGGCCAATTCTGCTTTTTAAGGTACTCTCCTCAATAAATTTTTGTACCCCTTTTTTTTCCATTTTGCCATTACTCTAATTTAGAAGGTGTTATTTTCTTCAGTGTATGTTTGGATCTCCTTTAGCAAGCTGTTGCCTTGTTTTTCAGGATTTTCTTGCATCACTCTTATTTCTGTACCCAATTTTTCCTCTACTTCTCTTATTTGCCTTTCAAGATCCTTTTTGAGCTCTTCCATGACCTGAGAAATTTTTTCTTTTTTTTCTCAATTATTTTATGTGTTTTCTCTTTTTGGTTTATGAATTGGTTTGTTTTCAGTTTTCACCTATCACTTCCACATGTTTGTTTTTGTTTTTTTTTTTATCATTCCTCCTCTCTGCACCTCAAAGTGACATGCAATCTTATACAGGTTCTTCACATACATTATTATTAAGTGATTTTCACAATAATAATTTTTCACAGAAGAAACAAAATGAATGGAAGAAACCATGAGATAAACCAAAGCAAAACAAAACATAACAAAAGAAAAAACAGTCTCCTTAATTCTGCAACCCCTGTTCTATAGTTCTTACTCTGGATGTGGATGGCATTTTGTATCAAGAGTCCTTTGGAAATATTTTAGATCCTTGTCTTGCTGTGAAGGTCTAAGTCTATCAGAAACATTCCTCAAACACGATGACTGTTATGGTGTATAATGTTATTCTTCTGCTCATTTCACTTAGCTTCAGTTCATACAAATTTTACCAGGATTTTCCAAAGTCTGCCTGTTTGTCATTTCTTATAGTACAGTAGTATTGATTATATTCATATACCATAACTTGCGTAATCATTCCCAATTGATGGACATTCCTTTGATTTCCAGTTCGTGGACACCACAAAAAGAGTTTTAATAAATATTTTGGTGGACATGTGTCCTGTTCCAATTTTTATAATCTTTTATAGTCTTTATCCTATAATCTGGAATAAAACCTTAAAGCATTATTTCTTCTTCTAAGGGTATACACATATTTATAGTCCTTTGGGCATAGTTCCATTTTGCTCTTCAGAATGGTTCAATAAGCTCACTGCTCCATCAAAATGAATTAGTGTTCCAAATCATCCACATTATCTCCAACATTTATCATCTTCCTGTTTCGTCATGCTATCCAATCTGATAGGTGTGATATGGCACCTGAGTCGTTTTGATTTATATCTCTCTAAAAAATTGTGTCTTAGAGAATTTTTTCATAGGACTATAGATAGCTTATTTTTTTGTCCTCTGAAAACTGCCTGTTCATATCTTTTGCACATTTATCAATTGGGGAATGAGTTATATTATTGTAAATTTGAGTCAAGTCTGTAAACATTTTAGAAATGAGGTCTTTATTACAGGCACTAGTTATAAAATTTCTTTCTCAGTTTAATGCTTCCCTTCTAATCTTGGTTGCATTGTTTTTGTTTGTGCAAAAACTTTTCAACTTAATGAAATCAAAATTATCCATTTTGCATTTCACAATGTTCTCTATTTCTTGTTTGGTAATAAATCCTTCCACTCTCCATAAATCTGATAAATAAACTATTTCTTTCCCTTATTTGTTTATAGTGTCAGCTTTTATACCAAGATCATGTAGCCATTTAGACTTAATTCTGGTATATGGTATCAGACATTGGTCAATGCCCAGCTTCTGTCACACTATTTTCCAGTTTTCCAAGCAGTTTTTGTCAAATAGTGAGTTCTTATCACAGAAGTTGGAATCCCTGGGTTTTTCAAACACTAGACTGTTATAGTCATTGACTATTGTGTCATCTGTATGTAACCTATTCTACTGATCTACCTCTCTATTTCTTATCCAGTACCAAGTTGTTTTGCTTATTTCTGATTCATAATACAATTTGAGATCTGGTATGACTAGGCCACCTTCCTTAGTATTTTTTTTCATTAATTCCCTTGATATTTTGTAAGATATTTTCTTCCAGATTAATTTTGCTATTATTTTTTCTAGATCCATAAAATAGTTTTTTTGGTAGCTTGGTTGGTATGGCAACAAATAAGCAAATTAATTTAGATACAACTAATTTTTATTATATTACCTCAGTCTACCCACGAGCAACTGATGTCTTTTCTTCCCCAATTATTTAGATCTGACATTATTTGTGGGAAAACTGTTTTTTTGTATTCATACAGTCCCTGTATTTGTTCTGGCAGATAGATTCTCAAATATTTTATAGTGTCTACAGGAATTTTAAATTGTATCTCTTTTTCTATCTCTAGCTGTTGTATTTTGTTAGCAATATATAGAAATGTAGATGACTTACGTGGGTTTATTTTTCATTCTACTATTTTGCCAAAGTTGTTTATCATTTCAAGTAAGTTTTTGCTTAATTCTCTTGGATTCTTTAAGTGTATCATCATATTTTCTGAAAAAAGCAATAACTTAGTTTCTTCTTTGTGTATTCTAATTCTTTCAATTTCTTTTTCTTCTCTTATTGTCAAAGCTATCCTTTCTGGTATCATATTGAATAACAGTTGTGACAATCTTTGTTTCACCCCTGATCTTATTGGAAATGCAACTACCTTGTCCCCATTACATGTAATGCTTGCTGATGGATTTAGGTGAATATTACTTATTCTACGAAAGGTTCCATTTACCTTTATGTTACCCAGATTTTCAGTAGGAATGGGTGCTGTACTTTGTCAAAAATTTTTTCACTGTATCTATTGAGATAGCCATATGTTTTCTGTTAATCTTTTTCCTGATATGATCAATAATGCTCATAGTTTTCCTAATATTGAACCAACACTGCATTCAAGGTATAACTCCTACTTGATCAAAGTGTATTATTCTCTTGAGAAGTAGTTGTAATACTTTTGTTAATATCTTATTTAAATTTTTTTCCATTTATATTCATTAGGGAAACTGGTCTATAACTTTCCTTCCCTGTTTTGGCTCTTCCTGGTTTAGACATCAGTACTATATTTGTATCATACAAATAATTTGTTTGGATTCCTTCTTTACCAATTTCCCCAAATAGTCTACATAGTATTAGAATTAATTCTTCTTTGAATGTTTGCAAATGTTTATAAATGCTTGAGAATCCATCTAGCCATGGAGACTTTTTCCTAGGGATTTCATTGTTGGATTGTTCAATTTCTTTTTCTGAGATGAGGTTATTTTAGTATTTTCCATCCTCTGTTTTTCTAGGCAATTTATATTTTTGTCAGTATTCATTCATTTTACTAAGATTGCCAAATTTATGGATATACAGGTGAGCAAAACAATTTCCAAATATTGTTTTAATTTACTATTCTTTGGAGTTGAATTTACCCTTTTCATTTTTGATACCAGTTACTTGGTTTTCTTCACATTTTAATAGCAGGTTGACCAAATGTTTATCGATTTTATTGCTGTTGATTTTTTTATAAAACTGGCACTTAGTTTTATTTATTAGCTCAAAAACTTTCTTAATTTTAATTTTATTAATCTGTCCTTTGCTTTTTAGTATTTCTAATTTGACATTTAATTGGAGATTTTCAAATTTGTTCTTTTTCTAGTTTTTCAGTTATGTACACAATTAATTCATTTCCTCTTTCTCTGTTTTATTCATATAAGAACTGCCTTTGTTGCATCCCACAAGTTTTGTCAGTTGTGTCATTATTGTCATTCTCTTGAATGAAGTTACTGATCGTTTCTATGATTTACTAATTGACCACTCATTCTTTCGGATTAGATTATTTAATTTCAAATTGATTTTTTGTCTACCTTTCCATAGCCCTTTATTACATACACTTTCTTTATGGCCTCATGATCTGAAAAGGATGTATTGATTATTTCTGTATTTCTGTACTGGATTGTGAGTTTATTACACCCTAGCACATGGTTAATTTTTGTGTATGTGACATGTGTCACTGAGAAAAAAAGGTGTATTCCTTTCCATCTCCATTCAGTTTTCTCCTGAGTTCTATGGTATCTACTTTTTCCAGAATTCTGTTCACCTCGTTAACTCCTCATTTATTTTGAGGTTAGTTTTATCAAGTTCAGAGAGGGAGAGGTTGACCACTTTGTGCTTTTCTTGGAGACTTTTGATGGAGGAACTTTGCTGTCTTTTTCTGGTTGTATATTTTTACCTTCCTCATCACCAAGATTTTATAGTCTAATTTTTGCCACTGTTTTCTCATTTTCACAATCAATTACTTGATTTTTATATCTTTGTTACCATAGGACTCCGCTTTCAGAGTTTAGAGGGCACTGTCTCAGGCTTCCAGACTTTTGCACAGCTATTTTCAGATTTATATCTAAGGATTTGTAAATTTTCAGTTCTTCCAAGGTGGTATAATCAAATTAGAGGTGCTTACTTCTTTCCTTGTGTGTGTTCTTGTCTGTCAGCGACCATGAGCACTCTTTTCTGTCTTGCAACTGTGAGGACAATTCCCTCTACACTGTCACCACCATGCAAACATTCCTTATTATCCCAGGACCACCACACAGGATTGAAACTCTGATCTAAGCAAAGGAAAAGCAAGAGAATCCTACCTCAGAACTGGCGAAGAAATCCTTGCAACCTTCCTCTAATTGACCACTTGGTCTCTTTGCCATCTGCGGGCCGAGATTTCTAGAAGCAGTGCTGCAGCCCTGGGGTTGGCACCAGTCTTTCCTTCTCTCTCACTCAGACCTTCCTTACCGACCTTATAAATTGACTTTGGCATTTGTGGGTTGAGAATTCAGGAAACTGCCATAGGTGCCAATGATTAAGTCTCCTGGTATGTACTCTGGGTGTTTCTGGGGCCCAGTCTGTGCCAGTATAACCCAACGTGGTGCAGTAGACCTTTTCTCTCTACCTTTCAGGTTGTCTTGGGCTAGATATTTGTTTCACTCTGTCATCTTGGGGGCTGTTCTGTTCTAGAATTTTTAGAGTCCTTTCCATAGATTCATGTTGCAGGTATTTGCAGAAGTTTGAGGGAGAGCTTATGAAAGTCCCTGCTTTCACCCTGTCACCTTGGCTTTACCCCAAACATACAGGTTTTCTTGAAATGATAAGTTATTGCTATATGTCTGAATTCTCTCCTATATTCTGCTGTGCACGTAACATTTCTTTTTTATATTTGGTTGTAATATTTCTTTTTCTTAGTGTTTTAGTATTTGTCTAAAGTAATAAATAATTTAGGAAGTATGAATGCAACAACTTAAAAGAACATCATTTCAAAATGTAATTACTTAAATTTTCTGAACATCTATTTTTAGTTTTGAAAATTCAATGTTGGGGGAGGAGCTAAGATGGTGGAGTACAAAGATTCATGCATGCTAGCTCCGAACCCACAGCACATATATTTCCGGCAAAAAGAACTCCCCACAAATTCTGGAGCACTGCAAGGTGTGCATAAACACAATGGAAAAAATTTCCATTCCAGAGAGAGCTGGAGAGCTGTCCCCAGGGGTCCTTCATGCTCTGGACAGCAGAGCCCAACCCTGTGCTACCCCGGCCACATGGTCCCAGAGAAGCAGATGTGAGCACGCTTCAGCGATGGAACCTCCGGGACCGCAAAGTACCCTCTGCCCACAGATACTACAGGTCAGTGAGAGAGACTTCTGGGCTGGCCGAGAGGGGAGAGGGGCATCTCCGTGACTCGGGCCCCCTCGGGAGGCAGTGGCAGAGGCTGCGGCTGAGGCAGCAGCAGTGGCCTGGGACTGCCAGAGCAGCAGGCGGAAGTTCAGGGTCATTACTGAAGGTCTCTGCATAAGCCCCCTCAGGGAACTGAGCATGGGAGACGGCCCTGCCCCCACCCACCCCATTACTGAAGGTCTCTGCATAAAGCCCCTGGGGAAACTGAGCCTGGGAGGTGGCCCTGCCCCCACTCTTGCACCAGAACTTAAGCTCACATTGAATACCAGGCACGCCTGCCACAGAAAGCCCATTTGAATCTCAGATCCCAAGCACTAGCTGGGCATATCTAAGCGGGGGTGGACAGGAATCTCAGAACTCAAGTAATTGGCTGGGAAAATGCCCAGAAAACGGAAGAAAAATAAGACTATAGAAAGCTACTTTGATGAGGTACAGATGATCCCGCCTTTCAATTCTGATGATGAGGAAAAATTCTTACCATCAGAGAAAGATGTGGAGGTTGGAGCCTCTCTATCCCAGACATCCAAGGTGGATGTCTGGTGGGCTCAGGCCATGGAAGAGCTCAAAAAGGATTTTGAAAAGCAAGTTAGACAGGTGGAGGAAAAACTGGGAAGAGAATGAGAGAGATGCAAGAAAAGCATGAAAGGGTCAATACCTTGGTAAAGGAGACGCAAAAAAAATGTTGAAGAAAATAACACCTTGAAAAATAGGCTACTCAATTGGCAAAAGAGCTTCAAAAAGCCAATGAGGAGAAGAATGCTTTCAAAAGCAGAATTAACCAAATGGAAAAAGAGGTTCAAAAGCTCAATGATGATAATAGTTCTCTCAAAATGAGAATGGAACAGATGGAGGCTAATGGCTTTATGAGAAACCAAGAAATCACAAAAAAAAACCAAAAGAATGAAAAAAATGGAAGAGAATGTGAAATATTTCATTGGAAAAACAACTGACCTGGAAAATAGATCAGGAGAGACAATTTAAAAATTATGGGACTACCTGAAAGTCATGATCAAAAAAAAGAGCCTAGACATCATCTTCCATGAAATTATCGAGGAAAACTGCCCTGATATTCTACAACCAGAGGGCAAAGTAAGTATTGAAAGAATCCATCGATCACCGCCTGAAAGAGTTCCAAAAAGAGAAACTCCTAGGAACATTGTGGCCAAATTCCAGAATTCCTAAGTCAAGGAGAAAATATTGTAAGCAGCTAGAAAGAAACAATTCCAGTATTGTGGAAATACAATCAGGATAACACAAGACCTAGCAGCTTCTACATTAAGAGATCAAAGGGCATGGAATAGGATATTCCAGAAGTCAAAGGAACTAAGACTGAAACCAAGAATAACCTACCCAGCAAAACTGAGTATAATACTTCAGGGAAAAATATAGTCTTTCAACGAAACAGAGGACTTTCAAGCATTCTTGATGAAAAGACCAGAGCTGAAAAGAAAATTTGACTTTCAAACACAAGAATGAGAAGCATTAAAAAGTAAACAGCAAAGAGAAGTTATAAGAGACTTACCAGAAGTGAACTGTTTACATTCATACATGGAAAGACAATATTTGTAACTCTTAAAACTTTTCAGTATCTGAGTAGTTGGTGGGACCACACACACACATACACACACACACACACACACACACTTACACACATGCACACACATACAGAGACAGAGAGCGCAGAGTGAATTGAATAGGATGGGACCATATCTCAAAAGAAATTAAGGTAAATGGTGAGAGAGAAATGTAGTGGGAGGAAAGAGGGTGAAATGGAATGGGGTAAATTATATCTCATTCAAGAGGCAAGGAGGAGACTTTTTAGTGGAGGGAAAAAGAGGAGAGCTGAGGAAAATAAAACAAGAAGTTTACCGTCATTACATTCGACTAAAGTAAGGAATGAAATGCATAATCATTTTAGTATGAAAACCTGTCTTACTATACAGGAAAGTGGGGGAGAAGGAGACAAGCAAGGTGGAGGGGGACAGTGGAAGAGAGGGCAATGGGAGGGGAGAGTAATTTGAAGTCATCACTCTTGGGGAGGGACAGGATCAAAAGACAGAATAGAAACAATGGGAGGCAGGATAGGATGGAGGGAAATATTGTTAATATTACACAACACAACTATTATCGAAGTCATTTGCAAAACTATACAGATAGGGCATATATTGAATTGCCTGCCTGCCCAAAGGGAATGGGTGAGGAGGGAGGGATGAGGAGAATTTGGAACTCAAAGTTTTAGGAACAACTGTTTAGTATTGTTGATGCTACTAGGAAATAAGAAATACAGTTAATGGGGAATAGAAATTCATGTCAGATAAAAAAAAGTGTGATTAATAACAATGCTTTAAGGGTAACTGCTTCAGTATTACATCCAATTCTTTTCTTAAAATTTTAACAGAATGAGGTATGCTGGAATGATTAGTGAACATGGAGTTAAGAAACTTCAGTACTAGATTGAATTTGACACATATTAGTTATGTGGCTGTGGACAAGTGTATAGCCCCTCTGAAACTGTCTTTCTATTATAAAATGAAAGGATGAGAACAAATTTATTCAAAACATATAAATTAAGTACTTAAACTCTATAATTCTTAGCACAACGTCTAGCACATATTAAGCGCTTAAGAAATGCATATTTGTTGATTATTGATTGAATTCTAATAAATTAAAAATAAATTGTCTCCTTTTCCTAAAATATGATTCAATCTAGTGTAATTCAGTTCAAATCTATTGAATTTGATTCAGTTTAGGCAAGTTCAACTAATATTTATTAAACATTGTTACAGAATACAACACTGCTAGACTCTGGTGAAGATAAAAAGATTATACACAGCAGTGTTCTTTCTCTAAATCATGAAACTTATAATTTTGTTAGAAAATGTAGAATATCTTCTGAAATGTCAAAATACGTAATAGAAAATATATCTTAGTGTATTGATTCTATTGGGATATCCTTAGAGAGCTACTAAGATTTCTGTGGTCATACATAGCAGTTCAAACAGAATAGTAAGCACAGAAGAAACCACGTAATTTCTGTATCATTTGAAATAATCAAGTGCATTACACTAAAGAAATATGTTAGATAAACATGAATTGTACTTTACTTACCTTGTTAGAGACAAGGAGGAATTTGATTTTTCCTACATATCCAAAGAAAGCAGACCAAAGACCAAAGGTAGAAGTTACAGGGTTACAGATTTTGTCTCAACATGAAAAGGAATTTCATAATAAAACTGTTCATCAAAATGAATGTACTATGTTGAATGTTAATCAATTATCTTCAGATAGAGGACTTCAAAGAAAAACTAGATGATGAAATCTTCAAAACATCATAAAGGCAATCAATCCTTCAAAAATGCATTGGGCAAGGAAAGTTCAAGTTCTTTTCAAGTCCCAGATAATAAAAGCTCTTTCCACCATGAAAGAACATAGTAAAATAGATCCTTCAAAACGGAAAGATCAGGGATCAAGTTCTGTTTTGGATACATATTGTCTGTATCCCTGTAGAAGTCATATAATTTATCAGTTCTCTTGGCAATTTTCTAAGATCCCGAGTTTCAGTGAACATACTTGTTGACATTTACAGGAGTTTACTTACTTGAGAGGCCCCTATTATACTGATGTCATAGATCCAACATATGTTTTTATATCCTATTCATCAAGGCCACATTTAGGTATATGAACAACGTTTCAATAATGCATTATAGCCAATAGTCATGGTTCATTTTTTTTTTTTAAATAGACACTACAAATGTATGAAGAATTGGCAACAGAATTAAAAAGAAACAAAAACCAAAGATGATGGTAGGATGAATTGCACTGGGAAATTCATCAATATTTGTAACTTTAGAAATTCTTTCAAATTATAAGATTATATGACACGAAGCTCATGTTTTTTGAGAGATTTTTCTTCCAATTGTATATGACTGTAAAACTTTGAATACCACATTCTCCATATGTTTAAAGTTTCAGTTTCGTAGCCAAAAGACAATGGAGGGGGAGGCGTCAAGATGGCGGAGTAGAAAGACTCACGTATGCTAGCTCCGAACCCACAGCCCATAAATTTCCTGTAAAAAGAACTCCCCACAAATTCTGGAGCAGTGCAAGCCGGGCAGAAATGCAGTGGAGGAGATTTCCGTTCCAGAGAGCCCTGAAAAATTGTCACCAAAGATCCATCACACACTGGATGGGGGAGTCTAGCACTGCTCAGCCCTGGCCTCACGGCCCCTAGAGGAGAAGATCTGAGCAGGCTTCAGGGACAGAACCTGCGGCAGCCACGAAGGTCCCTCCACCCACAGGCACTACAGGTCAGTGAGAGACCCTGTCTAGCTGGCCGAGAGGGGAGGTGGGTGTCTCTGTGATTTGGGCCCCCTCGGGAGGCAACAGCAGAGGCAGCGGTGGCCCAGGACTCCAGGAGCAGACAGGAGCTCAGGGCCATTAATAAAGGTCTCTGCACAAAGACCCTGAGGGAAGTGAGCCTGGGAGGTGGCCCTGCCCCTACCTGAGAAGATAAATTTAAGCTCACATTGAATAGCAGCCTGGCCTGCCACTGAAAGCCCTGAGGCTGGGGAGCAGCATTTGAATCTCAGACCCCAAGCACTAGTTAGCTAGAATGCTTTCAAAAGCAGAATTAGACAAATGGAAAAAGAGGTTCAAAAGCTCACTGAAGAAAATAGTTCTCTCAAAATTAGAATGAAAGAGATGGAGGCTAATGGCTTTCTGAGAAACCAAGAAATCACACACAAAAAAAAAAAAAAACCCAAAAGAATGAAAAAGTGGAAGAGAATGTGAAATATCTCATTGGAAAAACAACTGACCTGGAAAATAGATCCAGGAGAGACAAATTAGAAATTGTGGGATGACCTGAAAGCCACGATGAAAAAAAGAGTCTAGACATCAACTTTCATGAAATTATCAAGGAAAACTGCCCTGAGATTCTAGAACCAGAGGGAAAGTAAGTATTGGAGGAATCCTTCAATCACCGCCTGAAAGAGACCCAAAAAGAAAAACTCCTGGGAACATTGTGGCCAAATTCCAGAGTTCCCAGGTCAAGGAGAAAATATTGCAAACAGCTAGAAAGAAACAATTCCAGTATTGGGGAAATACAATTAGGATAACACAAGATCTAGCAGCTTCTACATTAAGGGACTGAAGGGCATGGGATAGGATATTCCAGAAGTCAAAGGAACTAGAACTGAAACCAAGAATCACCTACCCAGGAAAACTGAGTATAATACTTCAGGGGAAAATATGGTCTTTCAATGAAACATAGGACTTTCAAGCATTCTTGATGAAAAGACCAGAGCTGAAAAGAAAATTTGACTTTCAAACACAAGAATGAGAAGCATGAAAAAGTAAACAGCAAAGAGAAGTCATAAGAGACTTACCAAAAGTGAACTGTTTACATTCGTACATGGAAAGATAATATTTGTAACTCTTAATACTTTTCAGTATCTGGGTAGTTGGTGGGACCACACACACACATACACACACACATATGCACACACGTGTACATTTGTGCATGCATGCACACACATACATACATGCACACAGAGACAGAGAGCACAGAGTGAATTGAATAGGATAGGATCATATCTTAAAGGAACTTAAGGCAAATGATGAGAGAGAAATGTAGTGGGAGGAGAGAGGGTGAAATGGAATGGGGTAAGTTATCTCTCTTTCAAGAGAAAAGGCAGGAGACTTTTTAGTAGAGGGAAAAAGAGGAGAGCTTAGAAAAAACATGAAGTTTACTCTCATCACATTCGACTAAAGGAAGGAATAAAATGCACACTCATTTTCGTATGAAAACCTATCTTACCATACAGGAAAGTGGGGGAGGAGATAAGCAGGGTTGGGGAGACGATGGAAGGGAGGGCAATGGGAGGGGGGAGAAATTTGAAGTTAACACTCGGGGAGGGAGAGGATCAAAGACAGAATAGAAACAATGGGGGACAGGTTAGGATGGAGGGAAATACAGTTAGTCTTCCACAACACGACTATTATCGAAGTCATTTGCAAAACTACATAGATATGGCCTGTATTGAATTGCCTACCGTCCCAAAGGGAATAGGTGGGGATGGAGGGATGGGGAGAATTTGGAACTCAAAGTTTTAGGAACAACTGCCGTGTATTTTTGTTGCTACCTGGAAATAAGAAATACAGTTAATGAGGAATAGAAAGTCATCTGGCCCTACAGGACAAAAGACAAGATGGGGACAAGAGAAGGGAGGGAAGATAAAAGAGAAGGCAGACTAGTAATAGGAGAAATTATAATGCTCGGTGTATTGGGATGGGGGGAGGGGACAAAGGTGGAGAAAATTTGGATCCCAAAATTTTGTTAAAATGAATGTAAAAAGTTAAATAAATAAATTTATATTAAAAAAATAAATTAAGCAAAAGACAATGGAGAGAAGTGTGAAAGACATAAACAGGCTACAATATGTTACAAGTTAACAACTGAGCAGAAGAAGCATTAAACACACACACACACACTCATTTTGATCCAGACCAGGTATGCATTAGTGATATGGAAATAATTTGTTCTGACATAACATATGGCTTTCTTTCAAACTCTTCATCGTAAGGTTTACACAAGATTGACAAATTATTCTATATCAGAGACAGGACTTGAACCAAGGTTTTCTTTGAGCTGTAGCCAACACCAATACATTGCATCAGCCTACCTCATACAAAAGCATAAAATGCAATATTTAGAGAAACATGATTAGGAAATGTGGCCAGTTGGTTATAAAGCAAAATCAAGTGCTAGGATTTACATTTTTGCTTGATTTTTGTATTTTTAAATATTAGTAGCTGGCATTTATATTTCACTACAAAGATTACACTTCACTTTAAAATGTTTTGCATACCTCATGACATTTACTTGTCCCAACAACCCTAGAGTCAGTTTATCAATAAACACTTGTTCAGTATTTTGTTACTGTTAGGTATTGTATTAAATATTAAGAATAGAATGAAAAAGATATTCCCTGTTCTCAATGAGCTCATGGATTTTACATGCCTTTTTATCTCATAGTCATACGTAGAAAGCAGACTTGCCAAAGTCAAACAACTTGCCCTTCATTACAACATGTTAGTAAGGGCCAATAAATTCATGTTGAAATGAGCTCTTCTAGCATTATTTATACATGTTCATGTATAAATTTATACATCATTTATATACTTTATACAATATTTATACATTATTCATGTTGATGTATATGATATAAAATACAACATATATTGATACTATATCATGTTGCCTACCATTTATGTAGTTTACCATTATTTTACTTTGATTCAAATTTCGCCTATAGACAATTTGTAAGGGGAGAGTAATAAATAAGCACTGCATGCTAGATATGTGTGTATTTATTTTAAGTGTCATATAGTTATTGGGGCAGCTAGGTGGTGCAGGGGGTAGAGCACCAGGGCAGGATACAGGAAGACCTGAGTTCAAATTTCACCTCAGACACTTGACACTCACTAGTTGTGTGACCTTGGACAAGTCACTTAACCCCAGTTGTCTCATCCTGGGTCATCTGCGGTCATCATGATGAAATATCTGGTCACTGAATTCAGATGGCCCTGGAGGAGAAGTGAGGGTGGTAGGGTGGTCACCTACACAACCCTCCCTAACTCAAAAAAACACAAAGTGAAGTGCAAGTCATGTCATTATTTCTCGGATGCCATGTTCTTCTTGGGCAACAAGGGATGAACACACCCACGTATAGTTATTATAATAAATATTGTTCAAAATGTAACATTTTGAAGCATGTATTCATATTGTATCTAATTGTAAAAGATAAATCAAAGTAAATTGACATATAATATATCACACTAGATCTGAAATCCAAATTCAGTGATCATTTATTTCCATCTCTTTTTATTGGAGGAGAAAACTGAGGCATAGAAAGGTTGTGTCGTGCTGAAGTTTCCTGCTGAAGGATACGCTGAATATATTTTAAAGCAACACTCATTTAAAACCTTTTTTTAAAGATAAAAGTTATATTAGAATACATTTTTTGCACGTTATATGAGAAAACATTGTTCAGGAGATGCATATAGGAAAGATTCATAATTCAAACCGTTGCTTAAATTTAAGATTCTCTTCATTAACTACTATGATTTTTCAAGTCAAAATTGGATCTATTTGCTTCGATAAGAGATAATGTAACATAATATGATGTAATACATTAAGTTTTAATGGGATTCTATTTCATCTATGTTACTGAATTGGAAAAAAAATACATTATAGAAATTTAGTTATCTTCATATGGGAAATGACTGTGACCAATTTTAAGTTTAGGAAACAATATATTTCATTAAAAAATAATCAGACACTCTATATGATTAAGTGGGGAATGACAAATGAAATAAAATTATTTACTCTTGCTTTTGCAGGGTTTCTGGAATTTCAAAATTTAAGAAAACAAAGACAGCAAGCAAAATGGATAAATAGTTTTCAGTCAGCAAGACAACATCCATGAAATATGAAAAAGAATATATATATGTATGTAAATATATATAGTGTATGTATGTATACATATATATATACACATATATACACATACATGTCTGCAAACACACATATATGTATGTTTAGCTCTTTCATACAAATAAATAATGTCCCTGTTTACTCAGAGATTGTCTCTTAATAGTAACCTACAAATATGTTCAATAGAAATATTTACAGTGCAGATTTATTTGCCCAAGTGGACATTGTATTATGGCCTATTACATTGGATGGAGGAGAATTAACATATACACTGTTCAAAGAATAAAATGCAATTAATCAATAAAAGAATGTATTTGTGGAAAAGAAAACCTTAGCACAATTGTCCTATTCATAAAATTTCACCTTAATGAAAAACATAGCTCCCTGTCCTGGAAGGTATACATTGTACTGCAAGACTCCTTAACTTTTTCTCTTGTATACATGGTCAATTAAGTAAAAGCTGTAACTAGTCACATTTGCCTCTCCTCTCACCCAGCTCTTTGTTTTTCCTTTAGTCCTCTACTCTTTTTAATATTTCTTCTTTTACCTACAGAGGAATGTAGCCTACTGTGGTAGGATCAATAAGGGGGTAACTATGGAATTACCTAGTAGGTTCTCAATTCTAATAAAGGTAAATAGAGATGGAATGGACACATATTCACACATAACTATTAAATAGGCCATTGCTTCAGAGTGTCTTATATGTATCATTTCTCCCCCAGACAACATGGCACAAAATGTGTTTGGCCTTGCCACTGTGGCTTGGTTCTTTACACAAACCCCTTGAAAGAAATAGGTCAGCCTGCGAACATCTCATACTCTCTTTTCTGTTTCTAGTATGACTGTACCTCCTTTTAAATTCCCATATTCCCTACCAACACACATGCACACACATACACACACACCTACACACACACAAACACACAAGAGTTTTTGTCCTAGGCAGGACACAGTTATGTGTGTATTT
Organism: Bettongia penicillata ogilbyi; assembly: GCA_023548195.1. Lineage (NCBI taxonomy): Eukaryota > Metazoa > Chordata > Mammalia > Diprotodontia > Potoroidae > Bettongia > Bettongia penicillata. The sequence goes on along the minus strand of JAJHZJ010000112.1, from coordinate 2,096,618 downwards.
GGGGATATGTTTTTATATTCCTACATAGATAAAGAGATCACACATATAAAGAAAAACTATACTTTCTGAACACTTTGTATGGATGTACATAGATATTCATATTAACACTTATCTTGGGAGGGCTCATGAGTCTGAGCAGTAGAACAGAAACAAGTCTCATATCATATATGTGGTTAATTGTTTTTGTGCACTTCCAGGAATTATGCATCATTTTTTCTTTGTTTCCACTTCAGGACATTTGTAGTTCATTATCTCTGTTTCACTGTGGAATTCTCCTTAATAAAATATAGTTGTGCAAAGAATTCCTAGGTAAAATGTGCTATCCAGGCTGCAGGTGAACAGATATTAAAGTAGAGCTAAGATATTATATGCTTTGAAAGTAGAAAGGCATGGTGAACAAATAAGCTAACAAGTGGCCGGTAGAGAAAACCCTGCATTTAGAAAACGTGGGAAAATGTCATTTCTTATCTTTGTTATTCCCTGATGTAATTCAAGATTCTGGAAAAGGAAACTTAATGTGTACTATCCAAATTCCACTCTGGGACTTGGGGAAACATGTAAAAAAAACTTCTTCCCTACTTCTACACCAACTGCCTTTGCTTGGCAATTAAAACAATATGGAAGTACATTAGGAAAATCATTTGAGTTACATCACCTGTTCATCTCTTTATCAAACTAATTTTTTCCAATCACTCTTAATTCTAGTATTTTTTCCCACTAATTATTTCCTATTTATTCTCTATCGAGTTTGTTTGTAAATATTTGCATGTGGTTTCCCCATTAGATTGTGAGCTTTTTGATGGGAGGGATTATCTTTTGCTTTTCCTTTTATCCTCAGTGATTAGCACAATGTCTGGCAACTAATAGACTATAAACGATTATTGAGTGAATGCATGAAATCTAAATTGAATATAAAAAATCTTCATAGTCTTGAATGAACAATTCCAGTATACTTCACCATTTACAAATTTATTTTTATGAGAAAACATAAAATGTAATGTTTGAATAAATAAAATTTAACCTAACTACAATTATTGAGGGTAGGTGATTAAAGATATTAAAATATCTAATTGTACATTTGGAAAATTATTATTTTCTGATATTTTGTATAATGTGTATGAGATTTTATCTGCATTATAAACTTCATAGACTCCTTTAGACTAGCCATAAAACCTTACCATCAATTGTTGATATTAATATTGTAAGAAGGAAAATTCTGAACTTTATGCTCCAATTATGACAAGATTTGAAGTCAGAAAGCACTTCCCTTCGAATCTCATTTTTGTAATTTCTGTTAAACATAGTATATTTATGGACTACTTTTTCTTTTTCAGGAAAATGAAAAAAGTTGAGCTAAAAGGGTACTATTGTTCCATACAGCTCTAAATACTCTCAGGCTAAGTTTAAATTGTGTTTTTGAAAAAAAAAAAGAAAATGAAATACTTCATAAGTTGAAGACTTCCTTTAACTGAGAACCCATGCAAATAGGATAGGAATTGTTTTAAATGAAATTTTGAAATCTGAAAGTAGATAAGAGAAAAAAATTCCCTAAATTTTTAAAAATTTTGCATTTTGTGTTTCGTCTTGCATGTAGAAACAATTTTTGCACTCCTTTTCAAAACTTTGAAATTCAAATTTTCTCCCTTCCTCCTTTCCTCATGCACCCTTCACTGAGAAGGTAAGCAATTCAAAGTAGGTTATAAATATGGAGTCATGCAAAGCAGTCCATGGTACGGATATAACGACCTATTTTACCCTACAAGAAAGTAGAACGGGAACGGGAAAAAGGAAGAGGAAGTAATTAAAGGGAGGTCAGATTGGGGGAGAAATTAGTTAATAGGATAGTCATGTTCTCATGTTTCATCATCAGTCCTTCAGACTTCTCTTCAATTGATGTATTTCATAGAATAGCTAACTCATTCACAGCTGATCACCCTATAATAATGCTGTTACTTTGTACATAATACTTTTCATTTTGCATCAGTCCATGCAAATCCTTCCAAGTTTGTTTTTTTTTTTTCTGAGAGCATCCTGTTCATCATTTCTCATATTACAATAACATTCCATCAAAATCACATACTACAACTTATTTAGCTATTCCCCAATTGGTGGACATCTCCTTAGTTTCAATGCTCCCAGAAAAGAGTTGTTATAAATATTTTTGTACATATAGGTCCTTTTCATTTTTGCTTTTTATCTTTTTTTGGGATATAGACCAAGTAGTGCTTTTGGTACCTCAAATGGTATGCATTGTTTTATAGGTCTTTTGGCATAGTTCAAAATTGCTTTGCAGAATGGTTGAATCAGTTTAGAACTCCACCAACAGTACATTATTGTCTCATTTTCCCCACATTCCCACCACCACTTATCATTTTCCTTTTCTGTCCTAATAGTCAATCTAATAGGTATGGGGCAGTAATTCAGAATTACTTTAATTTGTGTTTCTTCACGTAATAGTATGTTCGAGCATTTTTGAAAATATGGCTATAGATAGCTTTTACTACATTGAAAACTGATCGTATCTTTTGATCATTTATCAGCTTGGAAATCATTCTTAGTTTTACTAATTTGACTCATTTCTAAATGTTTGAGAAACGAGGCCTTTATCATAGGAACTAGTTTCAAGTTTTTTTCACAATTGCTATTGCAAACTATTTTTCTGTCCATCCTTTCCTCCACCTTAATTCTATTCTCTCTTTCTCCTTTCACCCTGTGCCTCTTCAAAAAGGTTTTGTTTCTGACTAATCTCTCTTTGAATCCGCCTCTATTTTCTTACCTCCCATTTCTTTTCCCCTCCACCTCTTATTTCCCTGTAAAGTAAAATAGGTTTCTCTACCCAACTGGGGATGTGTATGTTATTCCCTGTTTGAGTCAATTCTGATGAGAGGAAGTTTCACTAACTCCCCTTCATTTCCTACCTCTTCCCATCCACTGTAAAAAGACTTTTGCTTGAATCTTCTATATGAGATTATTTTACATATTTTACCTCTCCCATCCTCTTTCTCCCAGTGTGTTCCTCTCTCTCACCCCTTAATATTATTTCTTTTAGATATTATCCTGTCTTATTCAATTCATTCCTGTACTCTTTGTTTATATATACTCCTAGCTACCCTAATAAAGAGAAAGGTCTTATGAGTTACAAGTGTCTTCTTCCCATGGAGGAATGTGAACAGTTTGACCTTATTAAGTCCCCTACCATTTCCCTTTCCTGAATAAGCTTTTGTATTTTTATTATGTCTTGTATTTGAAACTCGAATTTTCAATTCGGATCCTGTCTTTTCATCAAAAATGCTTTAAAGTACGCAATCTTGTGGAATATCTATTTTCCACTGAAGGATTATACCCAGTTTTCCTGTGTAATTAAGTCTTGTCGTGGATCCTAGCTTCTTTGCCCTCCAAAATATCATATTCCAAGCCCTACAATCCTTTAATGCAGAAGTTGGTAAATCTAGTATTATACTGACTGTGGTTTCATGGTGCAGAAATTGTTTCTTCATTACTTCTTACAATATTTTCATCTTGATCTAGGAACTCTGGAATTTGGCTATGAAATTCCTGGTAGTTTCCACTTTGGAATTTCTTTCAGGAGGTGATTGGTGGATTCTTTTAATTTCTGTTTTACCCTCTGGTTCTAAAATATCAGTGCAGTTTTCCTTGATAATTTCTTGAAAGATGATATATAGACTCTTTTTTTCATCATGACTTTCAGGCAGTCCCACAATTTTTCAATCAGCTCTCCGGGGTCTATTTTACACCTCAGTTCTTTTTACAATGATATATTTCACATTTTCTCCTATTTTTTTCATTCCTTTGTTTTGATTTACTGTTTCTTGATTTCTTAAGAAGTCATTATCTTCCATTTACTCCATTTTGTTTTTTAAAGTATTATTTCATCAGTGAACTTTTGTACCTCCTTTTCCATTTGTCCAGTTCTTCTTTTTAAGGTATTCTTCTCCTCATTTGAATTTTGCAACTCTTGCCACTTGGTCTGCTCTTTTTTTTAATGTCATTTTCTTCATTATTTGTGTGTGTGTGTGTCTCCTTTATCAAGCTATTGACTTTTTTCATGATTTTCTTGCCCCACTCTCATTTCTATTCGCAATTTTTGCTCTACTTCTCTTACTTTATTTTCAAAATTAGTTTTGATTTCTAAAGACTGGGATGATTTCAAAATTTTTTCTTGGAATCTTTGGATGTAGGAATCTTTTGATGTTATAGTTTTCTGAGTATGTTCTAGATCTTTCATGTCACACTAGTAACTTTCTATGGTCGATTTTGTTTTAAACTATTTGTTAAAGTAGGATTCTGATTCCATGGTGGAGGGGGGTTTTCTGCAGCTGTTTCCAGACGTACTTTTGGGGACCTATAAATTTTCAGTTCATCCAAGGTGGTGTGTTCTAAGAAGAGGTGTTTATTACTCTCTGAGACTGTAGTCTTATCTATGAGTGAACACCAACACTCTCTTGTGCCTTGGAACTCTGAAAGTAGCCCCTGATTCACCATGTACATCAACTTTTCTATGCTAATGCACCTTCTTGCCCTGGGTTTAACATCAAAGACTCTAACCAAGATGTGAGTATGGGCAAAGCAACAGAGTCCTCCCCCAATGCTAGATAAATACCTCTATAATCTTCTTCTGTCCAGTTGTTCCACCACCTTCCTCTCTATGAGCTGAGAGCTCCAGAAGTAACCACTGCTACTGTCATTGCTTATTCAATCACTCCCAAGACCTGCTTCAAGTTTTCTGTTCCCTAAGTTGTTCTGGCATGGCCTGTGCTGGACTGTGCTCCACTCTCACCCAGGTGCAAGAGACCTTTCCTGCTTATGTTCTAAGTTGTTTTTGGCACTATTGCCCCTGAGTCTTTTGATGCAATGACATGCTCCTGGTTGTCTGTATCTTAATCTGTGCTGGGGTGGCCTGCACTGCACTAGGCTCCTCTCACCCTGGTGCAACATATCTTTCCTGTTGACCTTCCAGGTTGTTTTATGCTGCTTGTTTCACTCCTTTTTGTGGGTTCTGCTACTCTGAAATTTGTTTAGAGTCTTTTTTAAAAGTATTTTATGAGTTTAGGTGAAAGATCAGGCAAGTTCCTGTCTTTATTCCACCATCTTGACTCCACCTCAATTTCCCTCATTTTTAAACAGAGAAAGAAATCTAAGCATATTTTCTAAGTTCTACATCAGTATATTGTAATCTCAATAATTAGTAAAGGTAATTTGAGAATACTGATTAGCATTTATGACTACATTAATGACCACCTAACAAATAATTTATTGTTCATTACTTTGAAACAGCTTTCATGATGGGCAAAGTAAATATACTGACTCTTCTTTAGGTCATTTTACATAGTCCCACTGCTAACATTAATTCTGGGAATTAACAAGCAATTTCTTATGATCTCTAGTAATAGACGTCACTGACAATCCCTCTCTTTCATTCCTTTCCATGGTGACTATATTGCCAAAATTATAGACTTATTTATTTTTGCCATGCAAAGAGATAAAGATATAGTTTGTGAAATAGTCTTCTCTCCTCTCTCTCTCTCTCTCTCTCTCTCTCTCTCTCTCTCTCTCTCTCTCTCTCTCTCTCTCTCTCTCTCTCTCTCTCAAAGTTTTGATCTATATATCTGGTTTGTCCTGTCTTCTTCTTTTTTTCTATCAACATACACACACACACATACACACACACATATTTCAAAGAAGTTGCATCGTCATGAAAATGTAGCTGTTATAATTTTACAAAGTGGAAGATATAATTATATGTCCACTTAAGATTTTACTGTCTTTTCTGAAAGTCAGTTTTTTTTTTTTTTTTATTTTCATCATTTTTATTTTCACCAAATTCATAAAGTGATGTCTATGTATGATCATTTGTAACCCAATTCGCTATGAGCAGTATATATTTGACTCCACTCTTCTTCCATTCTGCCATTCGGAGGCTTTGAAACCAGTGAATATTAACAAAGATAGCTTCTGAGTGCACAGTATATAATGCTTTATTGCTGTTTTTTCATTGTTCTGTCTATATTTCTCTTGACTGACACAATTATGAGACAGGATTCAAAAGACATGGTATTACCTATAAACAGGAGCTTAATTTCCTGGTGTAAATTCAAATTTGTGAAATTGTGTATCAGCTACTTCTTATAGTGGCATTATAGAAATTAATTCAACTGGCCAAATCGTAACTTTGTATGAGGTCCTCTCTTGGCAATTTTAATAAATACACATCCAAGAAATGAGGCAATGGTGCAAGGAGATTCCTATAAGTAGAATTATATATGTTTTGAGCAAAATGATTGTTTTTGAGCAGCTATTGATCTTTTCTTAATGATGGCTCATAGATAAAATTATGCACTAAAACCTCTGATAATTTGGAGAGAATGAATGGCTTTCGGGGACGCTGTATGAGAAGGGAAAACAGGTGTGACAGAGGGACTGTTGTCACATGCTGCAATTGTGATAGTTCATAGGGAACTAATGCCTCACTTCTTGACAGAAATTCCATCGTCTTTGAGTAATATTCTACTTATTGAACTTTTACTACTCATATTTAACAACATCTTCAGCTATAGTTTAAATTTCATATGAGTGAGGCTTATAGTAACATACAAAAATGAGTGTTTTTTAAACCCATGAACTTGCTTCTTCTCCATACTTTAAAGTCCCTATTCTGTATTCTCCCCTGGGTTTCAAACTATTGATTCCACAGATGACTAAATTAAAGATTTGTTTACAACCTCCTTACATTTCTTTAAAATTTCCAAAGCAATTCTCAGAAGACTCATTTTCACTGCCAAATTTACACAGAAAAAGTATGCTAAAGAAATATACCTGCAGTGCCTCAACCACTTTATGTTTATTACTGGTAACCTTACATTAGAATCGCTCACAGTATTTGCGAATGACTTTAATTGTATTTCATATCCCTAAATGTCAACGCCCTGAGTAATAACACTTTTTGGAGCACTGTAGGGATAAATTAAATAGATTATGTGTGTGTGTGTGTGTGTGTGTCACATATCACATGCTCTTAATAATGTTATTTGTGCATAAAATTTTATTGCCATTAGTAATTTTCTTTACGAGGCAGCAATTAACTATATACAAAATCAACAAGCCTGAAGGGCATTCATGAGCTAGTATTATCTTACTGCTGCTAATTAGTAATTAAGCTATAAATTTTATAATAATTTTACAATTCAATGGCTTTCATTGGATGAATGGTGGTACCAGTTCTTCTCATTCCCTTACCAATACTCACCACCAAAGCCTTCTGTGTAATCATATCTATCTTTGCTACTGGTAAGCTATGTTGAGTACAGCAATAGCCTAATGATTCATGGAATATCTAAGAGGCTAAGACTAAATTAAAATTTTGAGGATATTCCAATTTTACATAGTTCAGTGTTCTATATCATAGGCAAGGCATGAAGAAGAGCAAGATATCTTAAGAACTGGCATTTATATAGTGTTTTGTGCTTTACATAGTGTTTACCAAATTTCATCTCATTTGACCTTCAGCACAATCCTTGGAGTTAAGTGAAAGTATTTTCCATACTTTAGAGATAGGAAACTTCAGACAGAAAAGTTAAATGACTTTATGAAACTTGCATAACCAGTAAGAAACTAAGGCTGGATTGAACTCAAGTATTTTTAACTCCAGCAATCCATTCATTATGCCACCTAGCTACTCTATATCATTTGCAACATTTTTTTGGAGGTTTGGGGAGTATGTTGCAATGAATAGACACAATAGAATTCCATAAATAGTAATTGAGATAATTTGCTCTCTGTAACTAAAATATATTTCTGTATGCATGTGTAAATATGTATTCATATATATATGTATATATATATACATATATGTGTACATATATATAATAGTATGCAACAAATATTATCATGTATCATATCGTGAATTTTATATAAACATAATATGTGAATAATATTATTTGAGATAACTATATGTGAAAAATGAATGTATCAATGATTACCTCTAAATTTCCTACTGTAATGATCTTTAAGTAAGGTAAGATGAGAAGGGCTTTGCTGAAAGGACTAATAGAGGGCAATTATCATATTTATAACTCTTCCACGATTAGAATCAACTGAGCTTAGAACATATGTTGCTAGGTCAATTGGGAGATTGTTTAGATTGCTTATTTAGTCAGTTTTCTTTTTGAAAATCTGTAATTTCATTAGCATAAGCTTTTTCCAGGCAGGAAATTCCCTCTACCTTTACTGATTACCATGTGTTGCAGAATTTAGGGTCTTAGAGTATTGTCCCTTGTACTGAGAAGATAAGTGATTTGCCCAGGTTTGGAGATATTACAAAAAGGATTTCAGACATGAATCTGTATTTGCCTAACTCTGAGAATGGATTTCTAATGACTAAACAATGATCCCTATCTATTACTTAGTTAGCAGCCAGAATGATCATTGTGATTTAATCCTGTGGACTATTACCAAATGTGATAGATCAAACTTGACTCAGACTACTTGGGTGGTTTGAATTGGAGATTAAATTAATTAAGGTAATTGGAGACTATTCAACACTTAATTAAAAGAAATTTACTGAAAAACAGCACAAGAAGGATACTCGGGAAATGTGTGCAAGTAGATGTACCTCTCTCATCAATTGGTGTGATGTAATGTGTTTAATTATAAGGACATGTTAAATCAGAAGACTGTATTAATCAATGGGAGTGACATATCCAGCAAATTGAAGGGACACAGATTCCTCATAAGCTTGCCTTTTCATGCCATAATCTTGAAACCTAGGTAACTAGACCAATCATGTTTTAGGGAGAGATGACCTGATTTTTAAGGCAAAACTAATACTTTCCCCCATGTCAGGATATTGGGTTTGGGCATGAAAGTACCTGTCAATAAGCCACTTAAAGAAAAGGAAATATCTGCGGATCTTTTAATGTTTTTAAGAATTTCCTTAGCCATAGTATAGGAAGAATATCAATAAGAACACAATAGCCCTGGGGGAGGAGCCAAGATGGCAGAGTAGAAAGACACATGTAAGCTCGCTCCGAAACCACAGTCCATAAGTTTCCTGTAAAAAGAACTCCCCACAAATTCTGCAACAGTGGAACCCGCACAGCAATGGAGGTGAGGAGATTTCTGTTCCAGAGAGCCCTGAAAAATTGACCCCAAAGGTCCGTTGTGCCCCGGACAACAAAGCCCACCTCTGTGCTGCCCTGGTCGTGTGGTCCCAGAGGCGCAGATCCGAGTAAGCTCCAGGGAAAGAATCTCCAGTGGCCACGAAGGTCCCTCCATCCACAGGCACTACAGGTCAGTGAGAGAGACTTCTGGGCTGCACAGGCACTACAGGTCAGTGAGAGAGACTTCTGGGCTGGCCGAGAGGGTAGCGGGGTGTCTCCACAACTCGGGAGGCAGTGGCAGAGGCAGTAGCAGAGGCAGCAGCAGCCCGGAACTCCCGGAGCAGAAAGGAGCTCAGGGCCATTACTGAAGTTCTCTGCATAAAGCCTCTAAGGGAACTGAGCCTGGGAGGTGGCCCTACGCCCACCTGAGCACCAGACGTTAAGCTCACATTAAATAGCAGCCCCTCCCACTGCTGAAAGCCCTGAGGCTGGGGGCAGCATTGAATCTCAGACCCCAAACACTAGCTGGGCAGATCTAGGTGGGGGTGGACAGGAATCTCAGAAGTCAAGCAACTGGCTGGGAAAATGCCCAAAAAAGGGGAAAAAAAATAAGACCATAGAAGGGTACTTTCTTGGGGAACAGATGTTCCTGCCTTTCATTTCTGATGACGAGGAACAATGCTTACCATCAGGGAAAGACATAGAAGTCAAGGCCTCCTTACCCCAAACACCCGAAATAGATATCCAATGGGCTCAGACCGCAGAAGAGCTCAAAGCGGACTTTGAAAATCAAGTCAGACTGTGGAGAAAAATCTGGGAGGAGAAATGAGAGAGATGTAAGAAAAGCATGAAAAATGGGTCAATACCTTGCTAAAGGAGACCCAAAAAATTGCAGAAGAAAATAACACCTTGAAAAAGAGGCTCACTCAACTGGTAAAAGAGGTTCAAAAAGCCAATCAGTGGAAGCATGCTTTCAAAAGCAGAATTAGCCAAGTGGAAAAAGAGGTTCAAAAGCTCACTGAAGAAAATAGTTCTCTCAAAATTAGCATGGAACAAATGGAGGCTGATGACTTTATGAGAAACCAAGAAATCACAAAACAAAACCAAAACAATGAAAAAATGGAAGAGAATGTGAAATATCTCATTGGAAAAACAACTGACCTGGAAAATTGATCCAGGAGAGACAATTTAACAATTGTGGGACTATCTGAAAGCCATGACCAGAAAAAGAACCTAGACATCATCTTTCATGAAATTATCAGGGAAAACTGCCCTGATATTCTACAACCAGAGGACAAAACAAGTATTGAAAGAATCCATCGATCACTGCCTGAAAGAGATCCAAAAAGAGAAACTCCTAGGAACATTGTGGCCAAATTCCAGAATTGCCAGGTCAAGGAGAAAATATTGCAAGCAGTTGGAAAGAAACAATTCCAGTATTGTGGAAATAAAATCAGGATAACACAAGATCTAGCAGCTTCTACATTAATGAATGGAAGGGCATGGAATAGGATATTCCAGAAATAAAAGGAACTAGGCATAAAACCAAGAATCACCTACCCAGCAAAGCTGAGTATAATACTTCAGGGGAAAATATGGTATTTCATTGAAACAGAGGCCTTTCAAGCATTCTTGATGAAAAGACCAGAGCTGAAAAGAAAATTTGACTTTCAAAGACAAGAATGAGAAGAAACATGAAAAAGTAAACAGCAAAGAGAAGTCATAAGGGACTTACCAAAAGTGAACTGTTTACATTCCTACATGGAAAGACAATATTTGCCACTCTTAAAACTTTTCAGTATCTGGGTAGTTGGTGGGACCACACACACACACATACACACACAAGCACACGCATACATGTACATGCATGCACGCACACACACACATACACACATGCATGCACATACAGAGACAGAGAGCACAGAGTGAATTGAATAGGATGGGACCATATCTTAAAATAAATTAAGGTAAATGGTGAGAGAGAAATGTAGTGGGAGGAAAGAGGGTGAAATGGAATGGGGTAAATTATCTCTCATTCAAGAGGCAAGCAGGAAACTTTTTAGTGGAGGGAAAAAGAGGAGAGCTGAGAAAAAAAAGAACATGAAGTTTATCCTCATCACATTCGACTAAAGGATGGAATGAAATGCACACTCATTATGCTATGAAAACCTATCTTACAATACAGGAAAATGGGGGAGAAGGAGATAAACAGGGTGGGGAGGGTGATGGAAGGGAGGGAAATGAGAGGAGGGAGCAATTTCAAGTTAACACTCTTGGGGAGTGACAGGATCAAAAGACAAAATAGAAACAATGGGGCCAGGATAGGATGGAGGGAAATACAGTTAGTCTTACACAACACAACTGTTATTGAAGTCATTTGCAAAACTATACAGATATGGCCTATGTTGAACTCAACGCAAAGTCAAGTGTGAGTCATGACAAATAAAGTAAGATCTAAATAAATGAAATAATATTTACTGTTCATGTGTAGAAAAAGACAGTAAAATAAAAATGACAGTTTCCTGTATATGTAATGACATTCCAATTAACTACTGAAAATAATTTACTGACTCAGAAAAAATAATAATAAAGTTCATTTAGAAGAACAAATGGTCAGAAAATTCAAAATGACCAGGGAAAAGAAGAATGTAAGGGAAAAGATTCAGCAATATGAGAATTTATACCGTATTATAAGGTGAGAGCATTGTCGAAGTGCAAAATAGATAATTTGATTATTTTAAAGTTTTCCGTCTAAATAAACATGTGACTAAAAATCGAATATAGGAAATTGGGAAGAGCCTTTTATGGACTATCTCTGATAGAAGGGCTTGGAATATTGCTATGGTGTCGGACATGATGCACTCGTTGAAACAGATAAGATGGTAATTTTCTGTGGGATAATTTTTTGAAGGAGTCAGAATATAATCAGTTTCTTTAAGCAGGTGGAGGTATTAGTCTTGGTAAGAAGTAAAGCAACCTCATCATGTGAGGTAGGGTGAAAGGAGGAAATAATGGAAGAATACATACGAGTGATGTGAGATACGGAAAAAGGGAAAAGAGGAAGCTCACAGTTAATGTCCTTAATTTATTCTGTAAAATATGAGACAATTTTCTCAGATGAGAGTGGGAAGAAGGGGAAGCCATATGAGGTTTGAAGAGGAATAGAAATGTTTAAAAGACCTTTTTTGAAAAGCGGAGTAGATATGATGTCAGTTATGGTAGGGATTGCATAGGGACAGCCATGTCACATAAATTTGTAGGGGGTCAGTCAGAATAACTGTGTAATTTGCTCAATTTTCATTCGGCAGCACATGTGGAGGAGCAAAAGTAGAGAACAATAAGAATTTTAAGCATAAGATTGCACAATCAATCAAACAATGATGCTAATGATTCCAGAAAATACAGTGTAGCATTAAATTAGTTCACCAAGAGATCAAAACAGGGAAAGGAATAGAGTAGTTAGTGCAGAGACAATGGCCATAGGGAAAATTGAGGGGTCATGACATTGGAGTTCATGGTATGGATGAAGAGAAGATTTAGTTAAGAGAAGATAGAGGGAGAGCTGAAGAAAACAAGAGATAGTGATTGGACAAAAGAATTTTGGAATTCTTGACCACAGATGTGGTACATTTGTTAGTGCTGTTATGATCAAGAATATGTATATCTTTGCATGCGTCTAACATGGGTTGAAGGAGTAGGTCATGGGTAGTGATTGAGAAAGTGAGTGGGTAAGAGATTTGAGGGAGAGTCATATACAAGATTAAGTTCTCTAATATGAGGGCAGGAATTTGGGAAGGAAGAACAATTTTGAACCATGTAGAAAATTCATTCAGGAAACAAGGGGTCTATAGCCCATAGCTTCTAGGAAATTGATTAGGCAGTAGATATTGTTATCATGAACCTCAAAGAAAGAAAATAAGTTCCCCTCTTGCTCTGCTGGAAAAGCTCTCCCACACTGACCTTTGGAGTTTTCTTTGTGGCTTATGGGTTGAGTTATCTGGAACCCTACCTGTTGGGAACTCTCCTCTGGAGGTCTGTTCAGGTCCTGTTCCTTCCAGTGCCATGTGGCCAGGGCTACGCTCTGCTCTGCTCAGGGTCCTTTGAGATATACCTTTCCTGTCAGCTTTTCAAGTTACTTTTGACTGGAAACCTCTTTCACTCTGTTGTTCTATAGCTTCTGCTGCTCTAGAATTTGATGAGAGTAATTTTTATTTTCTTCAGCATTTTTTTGGGTCTCCTTTAGAAAGGTACTGACCTGTTTTTCATGGTTTTCTTGCATCTCTCTCATTTCTCTTCCCAGTTTTTCCTCCCCCTGTGTAACTTGATTTTCAAAATCCTTTTTGAGCTCTTCCATGGCCTGAGCCCATTGGATATCAATTGAGGATGTTTGGAATATAGAGGCCTTGACTTCTATGTCTTTCACTGATGGTAAGCATTCCTCATCAGAAATGAAAGGAGGAAACATCTGTTCACCAAGAAAGTAGCCTTCTATGGTCTTATTTTTCTTCCCTTTTCTGGGCTTTTTCCCAGTCAGTTACTTGACTCCTGAGATTCCTCTCCATGCCTGCCTAGATCTGCCTAGCTAGTGCTTGGGGTCTGAGATTCAAATGCTGCTCCCCAGCCTCAGGGCTTTCAGCGGTGGGCAGGGCTGCTGTTCAGGGTAAAATTAAATTCAGGTTCTCAAGTGGGGGCAGAGCCGCCTCCCAGGCTCAGTTCCCTCAGGGGGTTTATATGGAGATCTTCAGTAACAGAGCAGAGCTCCTGCCTGGTTCAAGAGCCCCTGGCTGCTGCTGCCTCTGCTGCTGCCTCCCGAGGGTGCCTGAGTTATGGAGACACCCGCTCCCCTCTCAGCCAGCCCAGAAGTCTCTCTCACTGACCTGTAGCACCTGTGGGTGGAGGGACCTTCGTGGCCGCCAGAGGTTCTGTCCCTGAAGCCTGCTCAGATCTTTTCCTCTCAGGCCTCAGGGCCAGGACAGGGAAGGACTGAGCTCTGCTGTCCGGTGTGCAACGGACCATTGGTGCCGGTTTTTTGGGGCTCTCTGGAACGGAAATCTCCTCCACTCCATTGCTGCATGGCTTGCACTGCTCCAGAATTTGTGGGGAGTTCTTTTTACAGAAAATTTATGGGCTGTGGGTTCGGAGCTAGCATACGTGATTCTTTCTACTCCTCCATCTTGTCTCCTCCCCCAAGAGTCATTTTTTACAGGTCTTTTGAGGGCTGTGGTAGAAGAGCTAGAGTATATGAGTCTTTCTACTCCACCATCTTGTCACTGCCTCCCTCTCTTAAGCATTCTTAATGAAAAAACCAGAGCTGAATAGAAAATTTCACTTTCAAATACAAGAATCAATAGAAACATGGAAAGATAAACAGGAAGCAATTATCATAAGAGATTTATTGAAGTTGAACTGTAAACATTCCTATTTTTAGAATACTATTTGTAGATGATTTTTGTGACTCATGAGATCTTTCTCAGTATTGCGGTAGTTAGAGAAACTACATAGACAGGTGGATGGATAGATACATAGATACATAGAAAGACAAACAGATTGCACAGAGTGAGTTGAATATGAAGGGATGATATATAAAAAATAAAATTATGGAGTGAGAGATAAATATATTGGGAGGAAGAGAAATAGAGAGATAGAATGAGATAAATTTTCTCACATAAAAGAGGGAAGAAAAAATGTTTCACAGTGGATGGGGGAAAGGGTAGAGGTGAGAATGAGTGAACCTTACTCTCATTTGATTTGTCTTAAAGAGGGAATAATACTCACACTCAATAGGGCTATCTTATGCTACATGAAAGTAGGTAGGGGGGAAGGGGATAAGAGGGGGGATGGGAGAAGGGAGGACAAAGGGATGGAGGGGGTAGATAGAAGGAAACACTTCTGAAAAGGGACAGGGTCAAAGGATAAAATAGAAAAATTGGGCTAGGGACAGGATGGATGGAAATATAGTTAGTCTTTCACAGCATGATTATTTTGGAGATGTTTTAGATAACTATGCATGTATATGCTACATTGCAAGCCTTCCCAATGAGAGTGGGTGGGAAGGAAAGAAAGGAATGGATTTGGAACTCAATGTTTTAAAAACAAATGTTAAAAATTGTTTTTGCCTGCAACTGGCAAATGAGACATACAGTAAATTGAGTATAGAAATCTACCTTGCCCTTTAAGAAAGTAAAAGGGGATAAGAGAAGGGTATGATAAAGGGGAGGACAGACTGGGGAAAGGGGTAAACAGAATGCATGCCATCTCAAGGTGGGAGAGGGCAAATACAGGGAAAAATTTGTAACTAAAAATATTGTGGAAAAGAATAGTAAAAACTAAAAATAAATACATAAATTTAAATCTTAAAAAAAGTTATAATCTTTCCACAACATTTGGTCAATTTGGTCAATTGGACCAAAATCTAAATAAATCTAAATAAAATAACATACTATCTTTTTAAAAATATATAAATTTTCTCTAGTTCTACAGAATGTAATCTCCTTGATGTTGATACTCCTTGCACTGGTGCAAGCCATATCTCACCCACATATTTTCAGTCACTATGACTATATGTTCCTAAACATCTCAAATTCAACATGGTCAAATGGGTTGCATCTCATTTTCCCCAAAGCATATCTATTTTCTTATTTTTCCTTAGTGTTACCCTCAATTGCTTAACTTCAGTTCACATATTTATTTAGTCAAATAGCATTTCTTGTTCTTTCTATTCACATGATGTCTATCACACCTGTTCCTTTCTCTCTCCTTATATGGCCTTCACTACAATTGAAACCCTTATCACTTCAATTTTCTATTAGGTTAACCTCCAAACTTCATTTTCTGTCTCAAATCTATCCCCATTCCAATCTGTCTTCCATGTGTATATTGAAATTATGTTCCTAAAGAACTTTTTTGACCCTATAACTCCTCTAATCAATAATATTACATGTTCCCTATTGATTTAGTGCCAAATATAAATTTATCTGTTTGACTTTTAAAGCCCTTCACAACCTCAGCTGAATCTTATAGTGATTATTTATTACTTTCTTTCCTTCACTTGAAGGCCCAATGGGATTGGTCTTCCTTCACTTCTTCAGAAACAACAACCTCTGTCCTATCTTTGTATGTATTGATCAGATGTCACTTATGCCTAGAATGTACTTCCTCCTAATTTGGTTCCCATGTTTCCTTCAGAACCCCTACACAGCACTTTTTATGTGAAGTCTTTCACATATATCTCCACTTGCTAATGCCTCTCCCAAAAAAATTTACTTTCATTCATTAGTGAAACTATTACATATATGAATGCTTGTTGTCCTCCATTTTTGAAGAGGACTAAAATAACATCACTATGACAAAGGGAATTTTCATTGTGTCCGACCGTGAATCATCAAACCAGTATGAGCTGAGAATGCTCTATTTGATTGAGTACAGATAGCCAGTATAAAATTTTGGGTGGATACTCCAAATTTGGGCATCCTGTGTTTACTTTGTGCTGTCTCAATTCACTTTGCTCATAGAGCACAGCACCCATTCTGATGTGGACATGCCATGCTGAGCGGTCCTGTGCCAGTATCTCCCCTGTTGCACAATCAAATCCAAAGTTCTTCAGAGAGACCTTGAGATTGTCCTTGTATTGTTTCTTCTGATCACCGTGTGATCGTTTGCCTCACGTGAGTTCTTCATAAAATAGACTTTTTGGCAAGCATACATCTTGCATTCGAATAACATGGGCAGACCATCAGAGTTGTACTCTCTGAAACAATTGTCTTGGCAGTTCAGCCCGAGCAAGGACTTCAGTGTTTGGTACCTTTGCCTGCCAGGTGATCCTCACAATCTTTCTAAGATCGTTCAAATGGAAGTGATTCAGTTTCCTGGCAGGGTGCTTGTAGAGTGTCCATGTTTCACAAGCATGCAACAATGAAGTCAACACAATGTCTCTCTAGAACTTCAGTTTGGTAGTCTGTCTAATAGCTCTTGTCTCCCAAAATTTTCTTTGAAGCCTCCCAAACACTGAGCTAGCTCTGTCAATGCATGCATCAACCTCATCATCAATGTGTATATCCCAGGAAAGTACACTAACAAGATAATTGAACTTATCCACAGCATTCAAAACTTCTCCATTTGTTGTAATCGGTGGTTCCACGTATGGATGGTGTGGTGGTGGCTGATGTAAATGCACTGCTTTTTTTGCTTTTCCCCCATGGAATTTACTCATTTATTTATTATTTGTTCTTTCATTCATTCATTTTTTTTAAAACTTTTATTTCTTCGTTTTCCCCCAGTAGTATTTGAGAACAATTACAAATATTTTTTTTAAAAACTTGAAATCCAAATTCTCTCACTTCCTTCCTCCGTATATTATGCCCCATTGAGAAGGCAAGCAAATCAATATGATATACATGTGAAGTCATACAAAACATATTCACAATAGTCATGTTGTGAAAGAAAACACAGACAAGAAAAAAGTAACTCAATAAAAATAAAGTTTAAAAACTATGCTTCAATCTGTACTCAGACACCATCAGTTCCTTCTCTGGGGTGGATAGTATTTCTCATCACAAGTACTTCAGAGTTTTCTTGGGTAGTTGTAATGCTGAGAAAAGCTAAGTTATTCACAACTGACCATCTTACAATATTCCTCTTATTTTATATGAAGTACATGTCACTTCGCATCAGTTCACAAAAGTACTGGTTTTTCTTAGAGTATCGTGCTTGTCATTTCTTATATTTGCAACTAAGTGGTGCAGTGGATAGAGAACCAGTGCAGGAGTCAGAAGGACCTGAGTTCATATCTCACCTTAGATACTTGACCCTCACTAGCTATGTAACATTGTGCAAGTCACTTAACCCCAACTGCCTCATCCTGAGTCATCTCCAGTCATCCTGATGAATATCTGGTCACTGGATTCAAATGTCTCTGGAGGGGAAGTGAAGCAGGTGACCTTCACAGCCTTCCCTCACTCAAAAACAAAGTCAAATGCAAGTCTTGTCATCATTTCTCTGATGGCATGGTCTTCTTCAGCAATGAAGGACAAACACACACCCTGTCCCCCATTTTTATATTAAAATAATATTCCATCAAAATCATATATGACAAAGTATTTAGCCATCCCCTAATTGATGGTCACCTCAATTTCAATGCTTCTAGAATTGAGCTACTATAAATATTTTGTTTTACATGTAAGTCCTTTCCATTTTGGCTTTTTATATCTTTTGGGATATAGACCTAGTAGTGTTATTGCTAGGTCACAGGCTATGCATTGTTTTATAAGCCTTTCTTCATAGTTCCACATTGCTAACAGAATTGTTGAAACAGTTCACAACTCTACCAAAAATGCATTAAAGTCTCATTTTCCCCCCATTCCCTGCAACATTTGTCATTTACTTTTTCTTTCCTATTAGCCAATCTAATAGCTATGAGGTAGTACCTGAGAATTGTTTGAATTTTCATTTTTCCAATTAATAATAAGTTAGCATATTTTTATATGGCTATAGATAGTTTTAATTACTTCATATAAAATTGATCATAATTATTGTTCACTTATCATTTGGATAATAGCTCATATATTTTATAAACTTGACTCAGTTCTCTATATATTTGAGAAACAAGGTCTTTATTGGAGAAACTTGCTTCAAAAAAAATGTAGCAGTTACTATTAGTAACTGTATTTTGCTCCATCATATTCTACTTAGCCCCAGTTATTCTATTCTCTCTCTCCTTTCATCATGTCTCTCCTCAAAAGAATTTTGTTTCTGATTATCCCCTCTCAAGTCTGATTTTCTTTCTATCACTCCCTTCTTTTATCCCCTTCCTCTTCCTCTTAGGGTAAGTAAGATAGATTTCTAAACCCAATTGAGTTTATAACTTATTTGTCATTTGATGAACCAATTCTCAAGAGAATAAAGTTCACTCACTCCCCTTCATCCTCCACTTCTTCCCCTCCACTGAAAAATTCCTGCTTGCATTTTTCATTGGAAATAATTTACCCCATTCCACTTCTCACTTTCTCTTTCTCCCAGTACATTTCTCTCTCACCCTGTAATTTTATATTTTAGATATCATCCCATGATATTCAACTCATACCTGTGCCCTCTGGCTATATCTGCTGCTTCTATCTACACTAAAAACGAGAAAGGTCTTATGAGTTACAAAATCATCTTTCTATGTAGGAGTGTGAACAGTTTAAACTTATAAAGCCTCTTTTGCTTTCCATTTCCTGTTTATCTTTTCATTCTCCTCTTGAGTCTTATATTTGAAAGTCAGATTTTCTATTCAGATCTGTTCTTTTCATCAAGAATACTTGAAAGTCCTCTATCTCATTGAATATCCATCTTTTCTCTTGTAGGACTCTATTTAGTTCTGTCATGCAGGTGAATATTGGTTGGAATTCTAGTTCCTTCACCCTTTGGAAAATCAAATTTCCAAGCCATTGCTGCTGCTGATTCAGTTAACAAAGGCCTGCTCCTTCTTTCCTGGGATGGATCTGTGCTGGTGGCACCTATGCTGGACTGCACTCCACTCTGAGCCAGGTGCTATGGACATTTCCTACTGTAAGTTGTCTTTTTTCTATGTGGGATAAGATGTCTGGAAACTACCACTACTGTCACCCAAAGATCTGCTCCAGGTTTCCTGGGGCAAAGTCTGTGCTGGAGCAACCTGTACTGTATGATGCTCTTCTCTCACTCTGGTGCAGCAAACTCTTTCTGCCAACTTTCCAAGTTTTATTAGGCTTGTAATTTTTTTAATCTGTCCTTTTGTGGGTCCTGTTCCTCTAAAATTTGTTTAGAGACATTTAGAAAAGTATTTTCAGTGGTTTGGGAGAGAGTATAGGCAAGTCTCTGCTTTTACTCTGCCATCTTCGCTCTGCCTCTATGGCATTTACAGTCTTCATCCTTTATACTTCAGAAAATGGTGTAGATACTCTTATTCTATGAGATAAATATATGAACTCCTTTCGTAATATTAGAGCAATATATAAATGCTAGATATTCTGGAGATAAGAAAATAAGCTAACTGATGTTTCACTGATTATTTGTTTTTCTAGTAATACCAGCTATTGTTTCAGTCATCTTTTATATTTTCCCATTTCAAGTGAAATGAAAATTTATTGAATTCCCTCAAAATTATGCTGCCCCACTACAAATTTCCTACATGCATACTTAGTCTTACACGATTAATCTTCTTTCCTTTGATTTCTTTATGTTATTGCCACTTCATAGAATAATGAGATCATAGTTAAGAGTTTGTAATGCCAATGTTATACCCACAGCAGCCACTATGGATATGCATGTGTACTTCCAGGATAAATTCACAAGATATAAAATCTCTTCCTCAAAGACAAAACTAAAATCTTTAATAGGACAACAGAATGTCAGTTTCACCAGGATAACAAAGAGGTTTGTACACATTACCCATAAAGGGAGCATCACCATCCCCAAGCCTTCCCTTCTTTCGGCATCTCCACAAACAAACTTCCCTAGGCAAAAGTCTACCCTCTCTCATGCATACTAGCTGCTCTGCCTCAGCTCTGCCTCACTGTCTCCCATATCTGCCTCCCTCTCTCTTCCTGTTTCACTCTTCCTGCTCTTCCCGTTTTGCAAGCTCCTCCCACCATGGGCTTCATGTAACTTAAGCTATGGGCTGGGCCAAATCTCAAAGCAGGTCACAAGGACCTATTAAGGAGCAGAGAAGATCTTCAAATTCCCTTACCATTGCAGAGTTGGAATTGGCTAATAGGATCATAGATTTAGAAATGGATGTGACCTTAAATATGAGTACAATCCTCTAATTTTATAAATGAGAAAATTAAAGTTAATGGAAATTAATGGTCTTGCCTATAGTCACAAGCTCCTAATTGTCTGACATAGATTTGAATCTATGTGTTCTTGATTATAAGTCCAATACCATATCCACCTAACCTGACTGCCTCTAAAATCTCTGTAGTAACCTCTTGATGTGCAATCATGTGCTCTATAATTTCCCTCCCCTATTTAGCACCATGTGGATGGATGGTGATATAAGAATTCCAACGGAATGATTCCATTTTCATTGGTAAAGCACGTTTGTTTTTTTTCCCCATGGCTCCCATCTACTACTTTTCCCTTCTGGTTTTGCTAATTAAATGATTTGAGGATGATCTGACTTAATTGAGTCTTATATTAAACTCTTTGCAAACATTTTTGTCCCCTACATGATTTCGGGCTAATCTATAAAATCATATTTAAAGGAATAATCTTCCATAACACTAATTTTGCAAGTTATTTTTTTTTTTATTATGAACTGGTATAGCCCATTTTTACCATGTGTTTACTCCTGACATTGGAATCATGTCTGGGGGAAAAATTTTCTGTGCTTCTTTTATCTTCATTGTAGCTGTTGCTTAATATCAACTAACTTCTATAGGAAATGGAGGTAGTATATATTGTTATCTTTTATTCATTTTCTTTGGGGTAAAATTTGACATTTGGTAAGGATTTGAAAAGTTTAACAAGAAACTTCTACTCTGTCAGTATAATATAAGTGTATGTAGCTAATCTAAAAATAACTGGAAATATATGCAATAGAATTCCTAGTTTCCATGGTAAATTTGAATTTTATGAGTTTGTTGCATGATGACTTGAGAGTGTGAGTTTTATATAATTTTGTTCATCATTCTACCTTATCATAGCTTTTTCATGTACAGAATTCTAGGTGGTTCTAGGTGAACAGACATGCATATCACAAGTTACTCTTTCAAAGACAGTCATTACATTGCTGCAAGATCCTTTGTTATGTATTTCATACCCTCAATAATCACTGACATTGTCTAATTCACATCTTTCCTGTCAGACAGCAGCTATAGTTAATTAGGCTCTCCACTGCAGGTATAAATTTTCTGCTCAAATAAA
Organism: Bettongia penicillata ogilbyi; assembly: GCA_023548195.1. Lineage (NCBI taxonomy): Eukaryota > Metazoa > Chordata > Mammalia > Diprotodontia > Potoroidae > Bettongia > Bettongia penicillata. Next base: position 2,074,620 of record JAJHZJ010000112.1, on the reverse strand, counting down.
TAATTCCCTTTAGAGTCTCTGCCCACATGAAATATGTCACAGGTAAATATTGCTCACAGTATGATCATTGCAATTTATTTCATTGTCCTGAATACATATACTTTAATAATTTTACATAAAAACATGAATAAAAATTATTTAGCCAAAAACATACAATAAAATCATAGACAGCCATAACTGGAAGGAACATTGGACAAAATGTTTTTTGCTTAATAAAATTTAGTGAAAACTATGCAGTGAAATTCCCAATAAGTCCCCAAAGAGGTGTAGAGAAGCCATCGGATGCTAGTGATATAATTTCACAGAAACAGTGACAGCCTATATCTTGTAACTGGGATCATTATCTGACGCTACAAATATTGGAAGATAAGGCAAGTAAGGAAAGTTTCCCATCTTCTCTAAGTACCATCAGGACTATTTCTAGTTAGATCTGAGACATGCTATCTCTGAGTATTTACAAACTTGCTGCATTAGACGAGAATTGATTTTGATGTTGCTTGTACTCAGGAGTAAATCTCAGTTATATTCCCAACCCTTAGAATTCCCTGAGGTTACTTAAAAATGATTCAATCACTTGGGTATTTTGTTTGCTTCTACAACAACCATAAAAGTGGCTCTTCACTCGAGATCTAAAATAAATAAATAAATAAATATCACTCAGGGAAAAATATGGTCATTACTGATGCACTCTTAGCAGAAAATTCTAAAATAAATAAGCAAACAAATAAATATGACTGAAATATGTCCTCACTTATGAAGGTTTTTCTGATAGTCATTGCCATGACTTTAGCAGTTCTGAGGTCTTAGATTCATTTGCCTTCTTGAGTCTCTGCTTGTAGGGATGACATACCACATATAAATTACCAATTTTAAGAAACACTTTAGAAATCTTTTTAAATAGTCATTCAAACAGCCCTTATTAAGGACTTAGTCTGTGCCAGATTGCATCATATGCATTAGGTACAGGAAGAAAAGCGAGACCATCCCCTGCTTGAAAGGAGCTCCCATTCTGCACCTAAGACAGTGTGCAAAGAGCTACATGCAGCAGAAAATATATAGGGTATATTGCAGTTAATCTCAGAGGGAAGTCACTAATTATTGTTTTTAACCTTTATTCAAAATGACAACACTATATTTGAGTTTAGCGTCTACCTCTAGCTAATCAGACTAATATAATCTCAGAAAACTCTATGATAGAGTGGGCATAAATAGTTAACATGAGCATCTAAAATGGAGATGATTCAAAATTTGTGTCTCATGTTTCTTCTGAGATGTTGCAATTCTGCTTTGTTCATAGAATGCAACAATTCTTTTGATACGAGCAAGCCATATTGAGAAGTCTTGTGAGTAAATGCAATGCTGTACACATTATACTTCATTGTCCATTTCTATAAAAGCAAGGGAAATAGGTTGCATTGTGCCAATCACAAGGAAGGTCTCTCTGTCTCTCTGTCTCTCTGTCTCTCTGTCTCTGTCTCTCTCTCTCTCTCTCTCTCTCTCTCTCTCTCTCTCTCTCTCTCTCTCTCTCTCTCTCTTCCTCTCTCTCTCTCTGTCCCTCACTCTGTTTCTCTGTCTGCCTGTCTGCCTCTGTCTCTGTCTCTGTCTGCCCCCCCCACCTCTCTCTCTCTTCCTGTCTGTCTTTCTGTTTTTGCAAGATTCTTATCAGATTGCTCTTTAATAGACTAATCCTTCACCTGGAAGACAGTCGCTTACCCAACAGCCAGTGTGGCTTCAGAATGGACCAAGGAACAGTCAGTATGGTATTTCATGTTCAACAACTCCAGGAAAAATGTCAAGATCAGTACAAAGTTCTTATACACAATATTCTATCTGAAAAAGGTATCTGATGCTCTACGTTGTGATGGTTTGTGGACGATCATGGTAGAATTTGGGTGTTTGGAGAAGTTCAGCATTATGGTATGACAGTTTCATGGTGACATGTTTGCAAATGTTCTAGATACTGGATAATGTTTTTGTGCTTTTTCCAGTCACCAGTTGAGAGAAATAAGGCTGTTTGCTTGCTCGCAAGATTTTGTCGTCCTGTTTTCAGCAATATTATTGGGTGATTTCAATGAAGATGAGAAAGACATCAAGGTCAGCTGCCACACTGAAAGTAAATAATTTAAGTGGAACAAATGTGGTCAGATACAAAGCAAGTTTCACACTATGGCTAAGTTTCGATTCTCTACATGGAAAATTTTATTTATACATAATCTATGAGAAGAGGAAGAAAACATATAAGTGTAGGTCTTTATGTAGAACAGGTAACCTTCTCCACCTATCAGTTGTTTGTTTCTAGTATCATCCAAATATTGTAGCATCATTTTTACTAAAATATATAAAGAAATGATATTGTTTGTTTACCTGAAGTCTTTCGAAGCCTGAGTATAGCTCATTAATAATACAATGATTTCTATTTTATATTTCATACAATGAACACCCAGTAACTACAATTTTAATGATAAATTAGTGACTGTTTAAGGATAAATGATATGTTGCAGCCATGAATGCTTATTTGTACTTGTTTTGCTTAGCAACTCAGAGAAAGATTTTATCATTTGACAGAATAATCTTTCTCCTTTCAGCGTTAACACTTCCTCCACTACTCCTGTGAGGGAAGAACTCCACCCCCACGAAATGTGGTAGCAAGATCTAGGCTCTCTTGATATAGGCAACCAGTTCCCATCACAAAACTAAGCCCAGACTCAGAATGCTTTCTGAGCTACCATGAACCACCAAAACCACCACTCCATGCAATTTGACCAAACAAAAACAAATTTCTTCTTCCAATTTTGATAATAATTGCCACTCAACCCCTTGGCACACATTGCACATCACAAACAGACAACAGATAAGTAAACAATATTCCAGAGGATATCTAGGAACAAAATATCCACTATTTTACTTGAATATAATAAGGAGTCTCTCTAAATCTGTTCAGACTGGATGTTAGGGAAAATATACTCAAAGAATTTCAAAGATTATTAAGTTAGCAAAGTTTTTTCCAAAAAAAAAAGGGAAATCAGTTTAAAATGAGAAAAGATAGGGAGAGAGAAATGATTGTTTTTGTTTTTTTTTATTGTCAGGATCATCATATCATTTTCATCTTTTTTAAACAGAAATTCTATATATACATATGTATGTCATATATATGTCATTTCTATAATTCACTATCCTTCCATTATTCTTTCATATTTAGCATTTAAAGCCTGTTATACAAGTGCATAAAATTATGCCTTCTTTGTAATTTAATATGTGTATTAAGATTTAAACTAACCCTTTGTGAGGGTCATTGAAATCATGCTCAATACAATTCCATTAGCAGATGAGGCAATAGAGAAGAGAGAAAGGAAAAGAATTTATTAAGGACCTACTGAAGACAGTGAGGCTGGTGACCTTGCACAGCCCTCCCTCATTCAAAACTAAGTCAAGTGCAAGTCATGTCATCCTTTCTCTGATGTCAATTGAAAATGAAGGATGAACACAGACTGTGAGTATACTGAGTTGAGAGGGGGCACAGCTAGCTGGGTAACTCAGCTCATGCTCTCCCTTGTCTCCTTCTCCCCTTCCTTCTCCTCTCCAAAGAAAGGTAAATTTGGATGGCTAGAGGATGCCCATTTAACTTGGAGTTTACTGGCTAGGTTTCATTCTTTCTTCCCTTCTTTTTTCTTCCTTTTTTCCCTTCTTTCTTTCACTTTTTTCCTTCCTTCCTTCCTTTCCTTCCCTTTTTCTCTTTTCTTTCTTTCCTGTCTTTCCCAAAACCTTAAACCCAGTTCACTCTGAATCTCATAGAATGAACAGTAAGTCCCTGCCAAATCTCCCCTTAATAGCCGTTTTATGAATCTCCTGGCTTAAGAGAGATTATCAATAGCAACTGTTGCTCTTTCTCTCCCAGCTTGATTTAGTCACATTTTTTTCTTTTCTCATTGAAAGGACCATTCCTGGATTATTTCCTAAAGAGATCTATTCACTGAATAGTCATTACCTAACTCTAAGTGAGTCCTTGAAGAGACCTTAGCTGAAAAAGCCAAGGTGTCTGATTGTATCCTGGCTCTTCTCCAGTCATTCTGATGAATATCTGGTCACTGGATCCAGATGATTTAGAAGGAGATAGTGAGGCTGGTGATGTTGCACAACTCTCCTTCATTCAAAACAAAGTATAGTTTAAGTCATGTCATCATTTCTTTGATGTCATTGTCTTCTTTAGAAACGAAGGAGGAGCACAACAACTAAATGCCAGACACTGTGTTAAGTATTTCAGATTATTACTTCATTGGATTCTCACAAGAGGTTTGGAGATTAAGACCTATTATTATTACTTTTTTTACAATTCAGAAAAGAGAGAACAGAGGTTAATCAACTTACCCAAGGGTCACAAAGCTGGGAAATATGGGAGCCTGGATTTATTCATGTCTTCCAGATTCCATATCAAGCTCTCTATCTACTGAAACAGCTGCCTCTAAGGATCATAAGAACTTTGTTCTATTCTCTCATAACTTTTATCTATTGTACTATTAATATTTTGAAAGATGTTTGTTTCATTTATTTTGGAGATAAGTATTCTCTCTGTAAAAAAAATAAATTTGGAAAGTTTTTATACATCCGTGTTATGTGTGTTCAAATGTATACATCAGTTCAATGTATCTGCAATTGTTTGAAAATATTATTGTTTATTGGAAGAGATTACTATCATATTTTTGGATCTCCATTTGCAGTATAGATATTTCTCATCTAAGCTCATGAAAGATAATCACCATAATTTGTATAATTCAGATCATCAAGCTCTCTCTTGAAACATTTTCGGGGACATAATAAATCTTTATAGCTTGCCATAATATGTTACATACCTCTGATCATTTCCTTGGATAGACAACTTTGATCACTAATGAGTTCCTTACTTTTTAGCCTTAAAACTATGAATCTATTATTCTATGATTCAATTTTTGGAGGATTTTCTTTTTTTTTGAAACTTTTGATCTAATGAAACATCATATTCCACTTCTGCAGAGCTTTGGCTTTATTCTGATATCACCCAAAAATCCCTTCTACTGTAAAAAATGGCACCATTTGATTTAGAAACTGTCAGTGTCTGGTGCTTGTGGAAGGATAGAAACTGTTCTTAATGAAATAAATACTGTATTCTCTTTGTCATCGGGGAAATTCCAAGTAATCCCTTGAATGAATGCATTATTTGATTAATTGTTGTCCTTCCTTCTGGAAGAGGACCAAAATGGCATTACTATACTAGTCATGTTTGAGTGTGTATGACTGTGACTGAGCAAACAAATATGAGCTTGGAATGCTCTACCGCAGGAAGGGAACAAATAGTTCATGACTTCAGGTCAAATTGTGCATCTTGCATTTCCTTTGAACTATTTCAATTCTGCTTTGCTCTTAAAATACAGGATCTTCAGTGGTCCTGTGCCAGGGTCTCCCATGTCACATAGGCAATTTCAAAATTCTTAACAGCAAACTAGAGAGTGTACTTTCACTGTTTCTTGTGACCACCATGTGAACACTTTCCCTGTATGAGTTCTCCATAAAGTGGTCTTTTTGGCAAACATATGTTATGTGTTCCAGACCCATTGGAGTTGCCTGCTCTGAAGCAGAGTTTGAATGTTTGGCAATTTAATCTGAGAAAGGACCTTAGTATCTAGTATCCTACCCAGCCAAGTGATTTTCGGAATCTTTCTAAGACAATTCAAATGGAAGTGATTCTGTTTCCTGGCATGGGACTGGTATACTGTTCAGGTTTCACAAACATACAACAATGAGATTTGGACTACTGCTCTGTACACCTTAAATTTGGCAATTAGTCTAATTAATGCCTACTCTCTCCTACACTTTCCTTTTGAGCCTCCCAAACAATAAGCTAGGTCTGGAAACGCATTCATGAACCTCATTATCAATGTGAACATCCCTGGAAAGTATATTTCCAAGGTAAATGAACTTATCCACAGAACTCAAGACGTATCCATTTCTGTGCACATTCCATGTGCCCTTGGTGAGTGGAATCATTTTTGCAGATGGTTTTGTACATTTCTTTGTGTTTCAACCATAGAGTGGGATTCTCCAACTACTCTGGTAATCAGACCAAGGTTAGGTAAGCAGAGAATTTTTAGGGCACCTATTTTAGCCCCTTCCTCACACCAGGTGGTAAGCATTTTGATAATTAAAAGACTGCTCAGGCACCCAGAGGCCTGCTGAATTCCACTGTTACTTCCAGTCAGAAGATGACCCTATGGCCCGGACTACATATATGCAGAATTATCACTACAGCTCCCAAAGTATCCATACCTGCTGCTTCATCACTTGCTTGTCACACAATTTTAACATAAGTAAAACTCCAAAATGGTATGAGTGATGTATTTTGATCCCTGCCTAAATTGGATTTAAGTGAGGTAAAATTGCACAAAGTTGTTGGTCTCATTCTCTCCACCAGAGTTATCACAATCCAGTGGCAGGACAGAATCAAAATGACTGATGGTGACTTAAGATGCAGTGTAATCTTCAATGTCTAAACAGGCTCTAAACACTCCACATTCCCTTCTTCAGCATTCTTCATGATTGTTGAAACAAATTGCTTTCATCCACATTATCTCTCCTTAAAGAAAACAAACAAAGAAAAAACTACATCTAAGAACCTGATTATTATCTCCATTATGCCAAACTAATGATGTCATTCGAGAAGCACAAATTTTCTTATTTCCATATTTTAGGGTTTTGGGTGAGTCTCTAGGAAAATAAGTAGCATCAATCACCTTAATTAATATACTTATCTTTCAGTCACTAAAATGGGAAAGGAACATGCAATCTCCCATAAAGAAAGTGTATTGGAGATTCCAAATACCTGGTACTAGTTTTGCCTGTGCAGGCTTAAAAATCTTTGATGTTTTAGAAATCCTCTATGTAAATTTATAGGAGGAAGTAGATAACAATTGAACTGAATATGAAGAAATGTTTCAGGTGTGATCTGTAATGGTTGAGGGATTCTCAAAAGGATCAGTTAACAAAACCATTGGATTACCAGATTATAAATGTTAAGTCCCTCAAGAGTTTAAAAATCAATTGTACAAGTACAAGGCAGAGAAAAATTGACTGGGCAATGAAGTGTGACTTTTTGGATACTGCAAAATATCTGCTTCTCCTTGTCTTATTTTCCTTTGCTTTAGTGGGAGAAAAGACACATGACATTTTTTGTCATGCTGTCTTCCACTGGGGAGGTAGGAGCAAAGAAATTTAAGGTCCCTATTTTTTCTGTCCTTTCATATTTGCTTTCCCTTTTGTGAGCTGAAATGAGTAATTAGTCAATCAATCCACAGGTATATTTAAGCACCTATTCTATTCCAGACTTACAGCAAAGTGCTAGTATAAAAGGACAACAAGGAAACAGCTCTTGATCTGAAGAAGCTTTCATTCCATTGTGGTTAAACTCTATGTATACATAGAAATTTGTGCAAAATACACATAATGTAAATAATTTATCATAAGCATAAATTAAAGTGACAGCTACTGTTCTATGGCCTAGTGGATAAGAATCTGCCCTAAAAGTAAAGAAAATCTATGTTCCAGACCAACCGCTGACAAAGATTGGCAGTGTAATTTGAAGCAAGGTAACATGAGGCACTGTTCAAAACATACTAACTCTCAAGTCAGAAAAACTGGATTCAAATCCTACCTCTGATGATTACAATTTTGTGAACTCAGACAAGTCACTTAATCTCTCTAAATCTAAATTTCTTCATGTTTAAAATCAGATTGTGTGAGGGTTTCCTAGATAGCGTCTGACGTCTTTTCTACCTCTAAACTTGTGATACTACTTCATCTCTTAGTGTCCCTGGGAAAACTTTCTAAGACTAAGTTGGATAACAGTAACTAATCTAAATTGGTAGAGGAAATTCCTGGAATTGCTTACACAAATGAAATAATAAATCTATGCTCCTCCCAACAAAAGAAACAGCCAGCAACATATATTTAAATGAGAGTGATTGATTATTAATGTAAATATGTCATCTTTGGTTTGCATGATGATTCTCAAATGTCTGGGAAAATTGATGAAACTGTTACACATGATCTAGGAAAAGAGAGTTGAGTAAAATCTTACATAACTCACACTTATAAATACACCATGTTTTTGACACAATAAGGTTTACTTATAGGACTTAAATTTATTTTGAGACCAGTGGCATTTAAAAATTTTATTTTGTGCCAGCTGGCTTAAATTAGACCTATTCCCTCCCACCGTTAGCTTGAAATACTGGTGTCATGGAAGGTATTTCCTCCTTAGAAAAAGATCCAGTATATTTGGTCATTTTGTCAGAGATGAGGAATTTTCAGAAACAGTGGAAACTGGAGTAAAAATAATTGTTTAACTGACATGAGAAGAAGCTTATTAAAGAGGTAAAAAAAAAGAAAGATATAAAAAGGGGGAAAAGCATGATTCCTAAAAAATATTTAACATTATAGGGCATATGTCTTCCCCTTCTCATCTCAATTAATTGGATGTGGCATATTCCTTTCTTTTCTAACTGAAAATTAAAATTAATTTTACCTTGAGAGTCAAGTGACTGGATAGTAGGAACAGAATATTCCTAATATAATTACTTATTTATTATTTGCTAAGCTACACCTGATTTCTTTTTAATCAGTTTTTTAAGTCAAAAAAGGCAGGATGATGTAGTAGAAAAGATGTTAAATCAGAAAACTTGAATTTCATATATCTCTCTGCTAATTGTGAACTTTGTGACTGATTGAATCTAGTCACTACTCTAAATCTCAGTATCCTCATATATAAATGCAATTAATAATAATGCAAGGATAATTCACTTCACAGGATAGTTGTGAGGTTAAAATGATGTGAAATATTTAAATTAGTTCTTAACTCTTAAAAAGCTAAAGAAACACAAGTCAGAGTCGTAGAATTTCACTGGCCATTTAGTCCAACTCAAAATAGAAACAAAAAAAAAAAGTCCACTACATCACACTCAAAATACAATGATTTAGTTTTTGCTGAAGGTATCCAGGGGGTGGAGCCAAGATGGCAGAGTAGAAAGACTCACATATGCTAGCTCTGAACCCACAGCACATATATTTCCTGCAAGAAGAACTCCTCACAAATTCTGGAGCACTGCAAGGCACGCAGAAACACAGTGGAAAAGATTTCCGTTCCAGAGAGCCCTGGAGAGCCATCCCCGGGGGTCTGTGGCACTCCGGAAAGCAGAGTCCACCCCTGTGCTACCCTGGCCACATGGCCCCAGAGAAGCAAATCCGAGCAGGCTTCAGGGAGGGAAACTCCGGTGGCCGGGAAGGTCTCTCCTCCCACAGGCGCCACAGGTCAGGGAGAGAGACGTCTGGGCTGGCTGAGAGGGGAGTGGGGTGTCTCCGTGACTCGGGCCCCCATGGGAGGTAGTGGCGGAGGCAGTGGCAGAGGCAGCAGCTGTGGCCTCGGACTTCCGGAGCAGCAGGCAGAAGTTCAGGGCCATTACCAAAGATCTCTGCATAAAACGCCTGAGGGAACTGAGCATAGGAGACGGCCCTGCCCCCATCTGCTCCATTATTCAAGGTCTCTGCATAAAGCCCCTGAGGGAACTGAGCCTGGGAGGAGGCCCTGCCCCCACCAGAACTTAAGCTCACATTGAATAGCAGACACACCTGCCGCGGAAAGCCCCTTTGAATCTCAGAACCCAAGCACTAGCTGGGCGGATCTAGGCAGGAGTGGACAGGAACCTCAGAACTCAAGTAATTGGCTGGGAAAATGCCCAGAAGAGGGAAGAAAACTAAGACTACAGAAAGCTATTTTGATGGGGTACAGATGCTCCTGCCTTTCAATTCTGATGACAAGGAAGAATTCTTACCATCAGAGAAAGACGTGGAGGTTGGAGCCTCTGTATCCCAGGCAACCCAGGTGGATGTCCGGTGGGCTCAGGCCATGGAAGAGCTCAAAAAGGATTTTGAAAATCAAGTAAGACAGGTGGAGGAAAAATTGTGAAGAGAAATGAGAGAGATGCAAGAAAAGCATGAAAAAATGGGTCAATACCTTGGTAAAGGAGACCCAAAAAAATGCTCAAGAAAATAACACCTTGAAAAAGAGGCTCACTCAATTGGAAAAAGAGGTTCAAAAAGCAAATTAGGAGAAGAATGCTTTCAAAAGCAGAATTAGTCAAATGGAAGAAGAGGTTCAAAAGCTCACTAAAGATAGTAGTTCTCTCAAAATTAGAATGGAACAGATGGAGTCTAATGACTTTCTGAGAAACCAAGAAATCAGAAAATAAAACCAAAACAATGAAAAAATGGAAGAGAATGTGAAATATCTCATTGGAAAACCAAGTGACCTGGAAAATAGATCCAGGAGAGACAATTTAAAAATTATTGGACTACCTGAAAATCATGATCAAAAAAAGATTGTAGACAACATCTTCCATAAAATTATCGAGGAAAACTGCCCTGAGATTCTACAACCAGAGGGCAAAAGAAGTATTGAAAGAATCCTTCGATCACCGCTTGTAAGAGATCCGAAAAGAGAAACTCCTAGGACTATTATGGCCAAATTCCAGATTTCCCACATCAAGGAAAAAATATTGCAAGCAGCTAGAAAGAAACAATTTCAGTATTGTGGAAATACAATCAGGATAACACAAGATCTAGCAGCTTCTACCTTAAGGGATGGAAGGGTGTGGAATAGGATATTCCAGAAGTCAAAGGAACTAGGACTCAAACCAAGAATCACCTACCCAGCAAAAGTATTACACTTCAGGGGAAAATATGGTCTTTCAATGAAACAGAGGACTTTCAAGCATTCTTGATGAAAAGACCAGAGCTGAAAAGAAAATTTTACTTTCAAATACAAGAATGAGAAAAAGCATGAAAAAGTAAGCAGCAAAGGGAAGTCATAAGGGACTTACCAAAAGTGAACTGTTTACATTCCTACATGGAAAGACAATATTTGTAACTCTTAAAATTTTTCAGTATCTGGGTAGTTGGTTGGACCACACACACACATACACACACACATGTACATGCATGCACACACACACACATACACACATGCACGCACATACAGAGACAGAGAGCACAGAGTGAATTGAATAGGATGGGACCATATCTTAAAAGAAATTAAGGTAAATGGTGAGAGAGAAATGTAGTGGGAGGTAAGAGGGTGAAATGGAATGGGGTAAATTATATCTCATTCAAGAGGCAAGCAGGAGACTTTTTAGTGGAGGGAAAAAGAGGAGAGTTGAGAAAAAAACATGAAGTTTACCCTCATCACATTCGACTAAAGGATGCAAGAAAATGCACACTCATTTTGGTATGAAAACCTATTTTACAATACAGGAGAGTGGGGGAGAAGGAGATAAGCAAGGCAGGGGGGATGATGGTAGGGAGGGCATTGGGAGGAGGGAGCAATTTGAAGTCAACACTTGGGGAGGGACAGGATCAAAAGATAGAATAGAAACAATGGGGGGCAAGATAGGATGAAGGGAAATACAGTTAGCCTTACACAACACAACTACTATCGAAGTCATTTGCAAAACTACATAGATAGGGCCTATATTGAACTGCCTGCCTGCCCAAAGGGAATGGGTAGGGAGGGAGAGATGAGGAGAATTTGGAGCTGAAAGTTTTAGGAACAACTGTTTAGTATTGTTGTTTCTACTAGGAAATAAGAAATACAGTTAATGGGGAATAGAAAGTCATCCAGCCCTACAGGATAAAAGAGAAGATGGGGACAAGAGAAGGGAGGGATGATAGAAGAGAGGGCAGATTGGTGATAGGGAAAATTAGATTACTCGGTGTATTGGGGTGGGGGGGAGGGGATGAACGGGGAGAAAATTTGGAACCCAAAATTTTGTGAAAATGAATGTAAAAAGTTAAATAAATAAATAATTTTTTTAAAAAAGAGATATCCAATGAAGATAAACATACTCCATATCCAGTAAGCCCATTACACTTTTCGATAACTCTCTTGTGGTAGAGAGCAATTAAAGGTAGTTAAGTAACAGTAGATAAAGTGCTAGACCCGGATTCAGGATGATCTGGAGAGCCATTCTGTCAGACATTTGCTGTGTGATTATGGGCAAGTCACTTAATTTCTTTGTCTCGGTTTCCTCAAAAATAAATTGGGGATAATAATAATATCCATCTTGTAGGTTATTTGAGGACAAAATGAAATGAAACCACATTTTTATAAATGCTTTTCACGAAGTCTGGCAGAGTTTTTGGTGTTCAATTGTTCTCAGTCATGTCCAACTTTTCATGACCCAATTTGGATTTTTTTTTGGCAAAAATACTGGAATATTACCATTTCGTCCTAATGTTTATTTTACAGATGAGGAAACTGAGGCAAACATAATTAAATGACTTGCCCTGCATTACACAGCTAGTAAATATCTGAAGCCACATTTGAACTCAGGAAGACAAGTCTTCCTGATTCCAGGCTGGGTACTCTATCCATTTTCCCACCTACCTGTTCCTATCTGGCGCATAGTAAACTTTTTTAAATGTTTGCTTCCTAGATCACAATCCTATATTTTCTTCTTTGCAGCATTAAACTGTTATTCTTGGTTTTGAACTCTGAAGCCAACAAAAAAGCAATTATCTCTCTTCCACTTAAAGAACTTTCAAATAAAGATAGGTATCAAATACCACCTATATTTTCTTTTTTTTTTTGGATGATAACCCTAGTTTCCTCTTCTTTGGAATATGACAACTCATTAAGCCTGATAATAGTCTAGTCACCTAAAAAATATTGAGTAAATACCATTTCTTAATAAATACAGCATTCATATATTTACTATTCATTCTTAGTTATTCTTTTCTAGTTGAATTGAAAAGGGAGAAGACCAGTGAGGTTAAGTGACTTTCCTGAGTCTACATACTAGAACAGATAACATAAATCTTTTCTGAAAATCACCCAAATATTAGAATTCAATTATTTTTAATAGTATATGGGGAAATTATAAATCAACACTGGTTAATTATGTTTCTTAAGTAGCATAACTAAATTCATTAAATTAAAATAATGTTGACATTGAAAAATAGGTATTTAGTCACTATAATCAAATGAAATAAATACATGAACCAGGACAATAAAGGTCACAAGACTTTTAAACCATTTATATTATGAACATTAGATATCAATTGTCTCCCATTGAAGTTTACTTGATTGGAGAGCCATTCTCCATCTTTTAAGGTATATTCACCTTACTCATCTGAAACATGCTGATGTGTTTTGTTTTGTTTTGCCCAGAACCTCCAAATAATTACATTTTCATTTCAATTCGGCTATGGAGATACAGTCTAAATCATTTCTCTACTTTCTGTACTCTAAGAAAATGCTGAAGCAAAAAACAAGAGAGGAATGTCCTTTGGCAAGAACTGCAATGAGGATTTGCCTGTAGCTGTTTCTGTCTTACTGATGGAGCCTGTGGGAGTGAAGTTACAGAATGCAGATTGACCTGTCTTCCCCAGAAAGCTTCTCCAAATCGCTGCATTGAGGGCTGTAAGTAGGAGTAATTTTGCCAGACTACTTTATACATAGGAAAGAAGAATGAAAAAAATACAAACAAGGGCAGAATAAAAGCAAGTCAATAATCTCCAAATGTTCATTTAGTAACTAAAATGCATTCAATGCCGTGTCAACAGAAAAGTTCAGGGTTACAAAGTTACTAAGTAAATTCGGACGTTTTTCATGTTATATAATTCAAGGTAAGGACAACTTTTTCAATAGAAATAGCAAATTTCAATAGAAAAGAGTAATCTATAAATGCAATAAATAAAGTAGGAAAACCATAATAACGCTTAACATATAAGATGATAAAGTTTCACTTTTCTGTGATTAGTATATTGGAATATACTTTAATATTCCTAAATGCGAAAGATATAAGAATTTAAAATAACCTGACACAAACAACAATGATGTGAATTATATTAATAGTGTCCATATTAATGAAAGAATTAATTTTAGAATGTCTCATACTTTGGTTACATGATTGTAATTGTATACTATTAAGATTCTTTAACGAATAAAATTTAAATAACATTTGATTATAAACAGAAAGACATACAATAATGCAGAGCAAAAAAGATGACTTATTGCACAAATCTATATGTACATATGTGTATATATGCATATATTAACAAAGATATAGTAAAATAGTGTTTTACATTCACTTAAATATATTTTGCTACATTCTATTTATTTGTTTATACAAATACAAACAGCAATTAAGAGTCTATAAGTTCTGGTAAATGCAAGTTAAAAATATGTAATCAAAATTATCTATTTTATTTTCTGTGATCCTCTCTATCACTTGTTTAGTCATGAACTGTGTCTCTAATCATAGATTTGAATGGCATCCAATCTACTGAAATATATGGTCAGATACATGGAATGATATTTTGTCCCAGATTGACAGTGATCAATGTTGATAAGATGTTGTCTTCGGATTAATATATTCGATGATGTTTATAAAGGCCAGAGGTGGAATGAAACTTCTTTAGAATTACTGCTGAGTGTGTGATGGGATAACAAACTATTTCATTGTTTAAGGCTTGTTATTTCACTTTTGTGCTATCTACTAGAAGTTCCCTTAAGGGTTATAGACTTTCCTCAAATTGTCTTGACTTTTTAGATTTGTACAAAATTTGAAAACCGTCTATTCCTTATTCCTTTTGACTTCACTATGAGTAGACAGTCCTTTTTCCCATTGTGCATTTCTCTGATGGCAAGCTGACATAATATCTTTTGATAAAGCCATTCACTTGTAAAGGGCTTCAGACCACTCTGCCCAACAAATACACTTCCATTATTCTTTTGTCAAGTCTGAACTTTAATAACTTAGGCCCTTAGATATTGTACATTCATAGAACATTTCAAGAGAAATATTGTTGAAAATATGGAACCGTTAAAAATAATTCAAAATTTCCTAAAGTTAATCTTTCTCAAGATTCATGTAATTCAGCACAGTATGATAGGTTATTTCACCAAGATTTAATATTTAGAGTAATAACAATTAAGAGATCATTTTAAGGGAGTTTAAAAATGGAGTTATTCTCAGTAAGTTGTTTTCTATTTTGGTACTCCACCGCTTTAGGTGCAGTAGAAGTAGGTCACACAAAACTCAGGCTCATGTATTTTTCTTTTTTTTTTTTCTCCCTAAGTTGCCAGATCAAAAAAATCTATCATTAGGTAGCCAATCTACTGATATATTGAGGATCTCTGCATTTAAACTGACTCACACTTTAAAACTCAGTAAAATATGTCATTTGGACTGTGCTCAATTAAAAGAAATTGTAGTTCATTTTCAATGTTTGTACTGAGCTAGAAATTTTCCACAAGTTCAAGCTCTCTAGAGTTTTCATCTCTCTCTTTCTCCCTCTCTCTCTCTCCCCCAAAGTTGTGGCTTTTACCAACACGATACAGACAAACTTTCCAATGTTCATTATTTAAAACACTGGAGACTTATTACTCGTGAATAGCTAAGGAACATTGGTTTTATCCTTACTTCCCTTTCCGGAAGAGCTTGTTAACAAATTTTATGTATAATGGGCATATACTGTTTTAAATAGAAGTTTACCATTATAGCAATTAAAGACAAGGTTCAAGTCATTAAATTTTTGTAGGAAGTGCAGTATAGAAATTCTGTGATGGGGATATAAATAAACAAAATTTTACATGCTTTTTTCTTGATTAGAGTCATTTTACATTTCCCAAAGGAATTTTAAAAGGAATAAATTCACTAGTACAAAAGGAAAGCCATTCTGATTAAGCACAGCTCTATTTTTTTTTATTTATTGTGCTGATCAAACATTTATGTTCCTATAATTATACTCTGTCATTCATTCTTCTCTTCTGGGCCTATATAGACTAAGCCTAATTCCTCTTATAGGTAGCAAATATTTGAAGATAGATAGGGTGTAGGATCTTTGTCTTGCAGCTTTATATTTTCAGTTTCTTTAAAAATTTCTCATGTCATAAGATTTCTAGAAATCTTTCTATCTTCTCTGTCCCTTTGTCGATGCAGTATGCTTTGTCAAAGTATCCCTTAAACTATCCTGCTCAAAAATAAAAATCATACCAATATATGTTCCTAACATTACAGAATTTACTTATAAATATTTAGTTTTTTTTTCTCTTAATAAATTCTAAGTGAATCTGCCATTCAATACTAATGATTCCAGCATTACATAAAGATATTAACACATTTTTCATTAATGTCTATCCCAATTCAAAAGGAAATATGCATTCTTTGTCATATCATGAAATTACTGAAACATACTGTTACATAACTAACACATTAAAAGTTTTAAATGAAATTTTTTAATGTCAATCTTAGAAGCATAATATGGAATAATTTCAAACTTAGAAGGCACTACTTTACACATTTTCTTTAAAATCTATGCAATCAAAATAATTTTATTTTCTGTGATCCTCCCTCTCACTTGTTTAATGATGAACTCTTCCTCTAATCATAGATTTGAAATGTAAGTTCGTATTATTTCTCTGATTTGTTTCTGTAATCCTTTATTACGATCATGTATTCATTAATACCATATTTTAGTAGACGGTACAAGAAACTGGCAAATTCTAAATTTGCACCAGTCTTCATTACAGTTTTCCCTTCAGTTTTTGTCAAGTACTTATTTCCCGATTAGCTTAGTTTATTGGATTTGTAAAAACACTAGGTAACCAAACTAATTCAAGGAAGGGAGGAATATTAGAACATTCTTTATGTTGTATAAATTGTTTGATGAATTAACTTTTAAGTTTCTCATCCAGTGGCACATAATTTTGATTAATTTATTTTATATTTTGAGATCTAATATTACTAGGTTCCTTCCTTTCTTAACCTGTTCTCCATGCCCAGAGGAATTTCCAATTATTTATTTTAGATCTATAAAGAAATAATTTGATAGTTTCATTTCTATGACACTGAGCAAGCAATTTAATTTAGATAGTGAATTATATATACTCAATCGCTCCATGAAAAAAATAATCTCCAACACAGTAGTCAAAGAATACAGCAATCAGTTGTTTGATACAACCAAGGACCCCAGCTTCTGGGATAAGAACTAACTGTTCCCCAAAAATTGCTTTGAAAAATGGATATCAGTGTGGAGGAAACTGGGCATACATCAATATCTGATGCTATACACAAAAATAAAGGCCAAATGGGAGCAAGATCTGGGTATAAAGATGCATACTGTAAACAAATTAGAGGAGGAAAGAATAGTGTATTTGTCAGATTTATGGAGAATGGAGAAATTTTTGACTAAACAACAGATAGAAAATATATAAAGGGCAAAATGGATCATTCTGATTTCATAAAATTGAAACATTTTTGCACAAACCAACTCAATGAAACCAAGATTAGGAGGGAATCAAAAACTAGGAAAGAATTTTTCCAACTAGTGTCTGTGATAAAGGGCTCATCTCCAAATTATAGAAAACTGAGTCAAATGTGCAAGAATACAAGTCATTTCCCAATTGATATAGAGTCAAAGGATATGAATAGACAATTTTCAGAGGAAGAAATGAAAATTATCTATAGTCATATGAAAAAGTGCTCTAAATCATCATTGATTAGAGAGATGCAAATCAAAACAACTCTGAGGTCTGAGGTACCACATCACACTTATGAGATTGACTAACATGACAAAACAGGAAGATGACAAGGTTGGAGAAGATGTGGGAGAGTTAGAACACTAATTGATTGTTGGTGGAGCTGGGAGTTAATCCAAACTTTCTGTAGAGCAAAGGGCTACAAAAATATGCATATCATTTGTCCCAGAAATAACACTTCTGGGACTGTATCCCAAAGAGATCATAAAAAGGGGAAAGTGTCCCACATGTACCAAAGTATTTAGAGCAGCTCTGTTTGTGGTGGAAATCAATTGGATGCCAATCACTTGGGGAATGGCTAAATAAATTATGTATATGAATGTAATAAAATACTATTGTGCTATAAGAAATGATGAACAGGAAAATTTCAGAGAGGCCTGGAAAGACTTGTATAAAGAGAAAGTAGCAGAGCCAGGAGAATTTATACATGAAAACAACCACACAGAAACTGTGTGAAAACTTTTTTCGTGTAGACTTACTACTTCATTGCAATGCAAGGACTTAAAAAAATTCTCAATGGACTCTTCAGAAAAATGTCTTGCACATCCAGAGAAAGCACTATGGAATTTGATTGCAAAATGAAGCAAATCATTTTCTTTGCTAATATGTCTTGTTTTGTTTTATGATTTCTCCCATTCATTTTAATTGTCATATGCAACATGGCTAAAGTGAAAATGTATTAAATAGTAATATAAGTGCATAACTTATATAAGATTGCAAGCCATCTCAGATAGGGAATGAGAAGAGAGGGAGGAAGCAGAGGGAAGGAAGGGAAAAATATCTAAGGTATCTGGAAGTGATTGTAGAACACTGAAAACACATCAAATAATTTAATAAAAATTCAAATTAGAAAAAAAAAACAACCCTGAAATTTTTTGCCTCTGTCTTTATTTCATTAAAAAATAGCTTGTAATGTTATTTGTATAATTCCTATTTGTGTCTTGGTAGATGAACTCATAAGAATTTTATGTGTTCTGTAGTTATCTTATATGGAATCTTGCTTTATTTCTCTTTCAAGTTCACTGGTAATATAAGAAATAGTGATAACTTATGTAAATATATTTGTATCATAAAATTTTCTTGTACATATTGTTTCAATTATTTTAGTTGACAATTCTGTTCTCTAAGAACAGCACCCCAAATGGAAGCTAATGATTTTATGAGAAACCAATAAATTACAAAACAAAACCAAAAGAAATGAAAATAATAGAAGACAATAAGAAATATCTCATTGGAAAAACAACCTACCTGGAAAATAAATCCAGGAGAGACAATATAAAAATTATGGCACTACCAGAAAGTGATGATCAAAAAAAAAGTGTAGACATCATCTTTCATGAAATTATCAAGGAAAATTGCCCTGATATTCTGAAACCAGATGGTAGAAGAAATACTGAAAGAATTCATCAATCACCTTTGGAAAGAGATCTGAAAAGAAAAACTGCTAGGAATATTGCAATCAAATTCTAGAGTTCCCAGGTCAAGGAGAAAATGTTGCAAGCAGCTAGAAGACACAATTCAAGTATTGTGGAAATAAAATCAGTATAACATAAGATCTGGCAGCTTCTACATTAAGAGACCAAAGCGCCTGTAATGCAATATTTCTGAAGTCAAAGGACTAAAACCAAGAATCACTAGCAAAATTGAGCATAATATTTCAAGGAAAAGGTTGTCATTCAATGAAATAGAGGACTTTCAAGCATCCTTGATGAAAACATCAGAGATGAGTAGAAAATTTGACTTTCAAACACAAGAATTAAGAAAAGCATGTGATAGTAAAGAGGAAAGATATATCATAAGTGATTTACTAAAGTTGAAGTATTTGCATTCCTTCGTGGAAAGATAATATTTGTAACTCTTGAATGTTTTCTGAATATTTGGGTAGTTGGAGGGATTATTCATACATATATACACACATATACACACACATACACACACACACACAAACACACACACACACACACACACACACATATATATATATATATATATATATATATATATATATATTTGGCACAGGGTGAGCTGAATAGGAAGGGATGATGCCTAAATAAATAAAATTGAGTGAGAGAGGAATATTTGGAAGAATGGAATGGGGCAAATTTTCTCTCTTAAAAAGGCTAGGAAAAGCTTCTTCAGTGGAGGGGAAAAGCGGGAGACGAGAGGAAAAAGATGAAGCTTGCTCTCATCACATTTGACTTAAGGAAGGAATAACATGCACATTCAAGTTGGTATGCAAATCTATTTTGCACTACAGGACAGTAGGGGAGAAGGGGTGAAGTAGGGTGTGGGGGGAAGAGAGAGGGGAGGGTAAATGGAAGCAGGGAGGTAAATTAAACAGTGTTGGGAGGGATAAGGTCAAAAGAGAGAATATAATAATTGGGGGGGCAGTTTATGATGAAGGAACAAATGTTGAGAATTATTTTTGCATGTAACTGGGAAATAAGAAATACAGGCAATGGTGTATAGAAATCTATGTTGCCCTACAATAAAAGAGAGACGATAAGGGTAAGGAAAAGGAGGTCTGTGATAGGAGGGAGGGTAAATAGGGTGAACGAGTAATCAAAATGCATGATGTTTGGGGGCAGAAAGAGGAGAGAGTAGGGGAAAACCCGAAACTCAAAATCTTGTGGAAATGAATGTTGGAAATTAAAAGTAAATAAATATATTGGCTACAAAAGAACTGTTCCATATCATTTACCAACAAAAAGATGATTGTGTATTTTCTTTGTAATACTTCATTCAATTTCTTTGTAGTATGTATTGCTAGGATTTCTACCAGCATATCAAACATCAATGGTAACAATGTGAACTCTTACTGTATCCCTCTTAATATTTAAAATATGTAGGTACATAGAAACTCTGATATGACAGCTTGCTGGGGTCTTTACAGGGCTGCTCATCCACCTGTGGTGTGCACCTGATTCATCAAAATCTCACCTCTGGAGGCTCAAATCAGCTGTAGTACATAAATGGCCACACTCTCTGAGCCATCTTTGCAGACAGGCTAAATCAAGAAGAGGGGAACTGGTAGGCCTCAAACATATCAGCAAATTATTAAAAAGACTACCCCAAGGGTGTGAAGATTCATATCAAAGGAATAGACCAAAGAGAACATTATTTTTTTCCAATTACCATGAAGGTGGTCAAAGCAGGCACTGTGGAGTGCTTTAGAGCATAGTGGGGCAACAAAGGCACCAGGGTCATACACTACATCATAGACCACAGCTAATCATATGGACTGTTTCCCTACAACTGGATTTTGATGACTCAGGAAGAGAGAGTGAGTTTTTGTGCAGCTTTGCCTCACTTAAATTGAATTTATGTACAAGCCAAGCAGTAGGAATTATTGAATTATTTTGCTTTCACTTTTTATAAGTTGTATAAACCAAAAATCAAGAGCTAAATTTATTTTGTGGGAATAATTTAGTACTATTTTCCATATGATATTGTTTTGCCTTTATTTCTTGATAACCCAATGACTTATATTTGTTTGACAGGATTTACATTTAAACCCATGGATTCTCTGCTTTCTTTTCTGTATTTGTTTGTTTGATTGTTTTTATCTTCTTGCTATACATTTTGGTGATATTATTTATGACTTGTGTTTCTACCACTGAGATATTTTATTGCCTATTATTTTCTCCTTCTTTGAATTCTTTTGGAATTTTTTATTTATTTAAAGTTTTCAACATTACTATCCACAAAATTTTCAATTCCAAATTTTCTCCCATTCTTTTCCCTCCCTCCACAGTAAAATGCAGTGCATTTGGATCGCCCCATCCCCCAATGTGCCCTTCCTTCTAAGATGCCTCCCTTCCCTTAGCCTTATCTTCTCTCTTGTTCTGTGGGGAAGGATAAATTTCCATACCCCATTACCTGTATTTTTCTTTTCTTAGTTGTACCTAAAAAAAAAAATCTCAACATTTGTTCCTAAAACTTTGAGTTCCAACTTCTCTTCTTTCCTCCCTCCCCATCCATTCTCACTAGGAAGGTGAGCAATTCAATATAGACCATATATATGTAGTTTTGCAAATGAATTCTGTAACAGTCAGGTTGTGTAAGACTAACTATATTTCCCTTCATCTTGTCCTGCCCCACATTTCTTGTTTCTCTCTTTTGACCTTGTCCCTCCCCAAAGTGTTTACTTCTAATTGCTCCCTCCTCCCATTTGTCCTCAATTCATTCATTTCCTGCACCCTGCTCATTCCCTTCTCCCCTACTTACCTGTAGTGTAAGATAGATTTTCATAACAAATTGAATGTGCATGTTATTCCTTCCTTGAGCCAAATGTGATGAAAGTAAGCTTCACTTTTCCTCTCTCACCTCCCCCCTTTCCACCTCCTTGGGAATAGCTGTTTCTTGTCTCTTCTATGAGAGACAATTTACCACATTACAGTTCTCCCTTTCTCCTCATAATATATACCTCACTCACCACTTAATTTTATTTTTTTAGATAAAATTCCTTGCTATTCAACTCACCCTTTGATGTGTCTCTGTCTTTCTGTCCCTCTCTGCCTGCCTCTCTCCATATATCTATATCTATATAGATAGATAGATATTGATATAGATAGATATATCTATGTCTATCTATATCTATAGATATATCTATCTATATGTATATATGTATGTCTATATACATTTATATATCTGGTGTGTATGTGTGTATAATCCCTCCAACTGCCCAAAGACTGACAAAACTTTCAAGATTTAAAAATATTTTCTTTCAATATAGTATTGCAAACAGTTAACCTTTAGTAAGTCCCTTGTGATTTCTCTTTCCTATTTACCTTTACACGATTCTCTTGATTCTTGCGCTTGAAAGTCAAATTTTCTTTTCGGCTCTGGTCTCTTCATCAAGAATGCTTGAAAATCATCTATTTCGTTGAATCACCATTTTTTCCTTGAAGTATTATACTCAGTTTTGTGGGTAGGTGATTCTTGGTTTTAATCCTAGTTCCTTTGATTTCTGGAATGTCATATTCCAAGTTCTTTGATCTCTTAATGTAGAAGCTGCTAGAATTTCAGTTATTCTGATTGTATTCCGCAATACTCGAATTTTTTATTTCCAGTTGCTTGCAATATTTTCTCCTTGACCTGGGAACTCTGGAATTTGGCTGCAATATTCCTAGGAGATTACCTTTTTGGATCTCTTTCAGGATGTGATCAGTTAATTCTTTCTATATTTATTTTACCCTCTGGTTCCAGAATATCATGTCAGTTTTTCTTGAAAATTTCATGAAAGACGATGTCTAGGTTCTCTCTATGATCATGGCTTTCAGGGAGACTGACAATTTTTAAATTGTTTCTCCTGGATCTATTTTCCAGGTCAATTGTTTTTCCAATGATATATTTCACATTATCTTCCATTTCTTTTCATTGTTTCAGTTTTGTTTTTTTTTTTAATTTCCTTGTTTCTCATAAAGATATTAGCTTTCATCTGTTCCATTCCAATTTTTTCAGAACCATTTTCTTCAGTGAACTTTTGAACCCCCTTTTCCATTTCACTAATTCTGCTTTTTAAAGCATTCTAATCTTTGTCTTTTGGGACTTCTTTTGCCAATTGAGTTAGCCTATTTGTACTCACTTTTATTTTACTCATTGTTTTTAATAATAGGGCCTCATCCCATTTTTATTTTATTTTAATGTTCTACAATCACTACCATAAAATTTAGACTTTTGCTCCCTACCTACCCCCAACACCACCCCCCCCATCAAGATGGCACACAGTTCTATATAGGATCTACACATACTTTCTTATTGAATACCTTTTCACTATAGTCATACTGTGTAGACAAACTAAAATAAATGGAAGAAATCATATAACAAATCAAAACATAATACACACACACACACACACACACAAATTGTCTGCTACATTCTGCTAATGATTTCCATAGATCTTTCTCTGAGTATGGTAGACAATATGCCTTAGAAAACCTTTGGGAATTTTTTTAAGTTCTTGCCTCGTTACAAATTCCAGGTCCACCAGAAAAAAAACTATCGTACACCGTGGTCCTTGCTGTGCACAAAGTTCTCCTGTTTCTGTTCCTTTGGCTCAGCATCAGATCACGTAAATCCATCCAGGCCTCTCTGAAGTCTTCTTGTTCATCATTTCTTATGGCACAATAGTACTCCATTACATTCATATACCATAATTTATTCAGCCATTTCCCAATTGATGGACATCCGCTTGATTTCCAGTTTTTGGCAACTATGAAGGGTGCTGCTATAAGTACTTTTGTACATGTGGCACCCTTTCTCATTTTTGTGATCTCTTGGCAATACAGTCTTAATAGTGATATTGCTGGGTGAAAGGGTATGCACACTTTTGTAGCCTTTTGGGCATAGTTCCAAAGTGCTCTCCACAACAGTTAGGTGAGCTCACAACTCCATCAACAATGAATTAGTGTTCCAACTTTCCCACATCCTCTCCAACATTTACCATTATTCTGTTCTGTCATGTTTGCCAATCTAATAGATGTGATGTGGTACCTCAAATAGTTGTTTTGATTTGCATCTCTCTAATCAAAAGTGATTTAGAGCATTTTTTTCATATGATTATAGATATCTTTAGTTTCTTGCCTGTTCATATTCTTTGACCATTTATCAATTGGGGAATGACTTGTATTGCTGCACATTTGACTCAGTTCTCTATATATATATTCTAGAAATGAGGCCTTTATCCCCGAAATTAGCTGTAAAAATTCTTTCCCACTTTAATACATCCCTCCGAATTTTGGTTGCATTGGGTTTGGCTGTGCTTCAGTTTGATGCAATCAAATTATCCATCTTGCATTTTATAATGATTTCTATCTCTTCCTTAGTCAAATATTCTTCCCTTCTCCATAAATCTGATAAATACACTATTTCTTGCTCCTCCAATTTGTCCATGGTATAAATCTTTATACCTAGATCGTGTACCCATTTGGACTTTATTCTTGTGTACGGTGTCAGTCATGGCACTATGCCTAGTTTCTACCACCACACTGTTATCCAGTTTTCCTAGGAATTTTTGTCAAACAGTGAGTTTTTATATCAGAATCTGGGGTCCTTGGGTATATCAAACAAGGGGTTGCTATATTCCTTGACTCCTCTGTCTTGAGTGCCTAGTCTATTCCACTTGTGTACCCTTTTCTTTTTTACCCAGTATCAAGTGCTTTTGATAATTGCTACTTTATAATACAATTTGAGATCTGGTAGTGCTGGTCACCTTCCCTAGCATTTCTTTCCATTCATCCCTTTCATGTTCTGGACCTTTTGTTCTTCCTGATGAATTTTGATATTAATTTATCCAAGTCTAGAAAATAATTATCTGATAGTTTAATTGGGATGGCACTAAATGAGTAAATTAATTTAGCTAGGATTGTCATTTTTATTATATTAGCTCGGCCTACCCATGAGCAACTGATTTTTTTTTTCACTTAGATCTGATTTTATTTGTGCAAAATGTGTCTTGTAATTGTGTCCATATTGTCCCCGGGTTTGTTTTGGCAGGTAAATTCCCAAGTATTTCATAATGTCTACTGTAGCTTTAGGTGAGATTTCTCTTTCTGTCTCTTGCTATTGGACTTTATTCTTAAAATACAGGAATGTAGAAGATTTGTTCAGGTTTATTTTGTAACCTGCAACTTTGCCAAGCTGCTTGTTATTTCAAGTAGCTTTTTACTTGAATCTCTGGCATTCCCTGAATATAACATCATATCATCTGCAAAGACTGATAACGTAGTTTCTTCTTTGCCTATTCTCATTCCGTCACCTTCATCTTGTATAACTGGCACAGATAACATTTCTAGTACCATATTGAATAATATTGGTCATAATGTACATCCTTGTTTCAAACCTGATCTTATTGGAAATGCATCTAGCTTATCTCCATTGCCTATAACGCTTGGTGATGGTTTTAGGTAGATGCTGCTTATAAATTTATGGAAAGTTCCCTTTATTCCTATGTTCTCTAGTAGTTTTAGTAGGAATGAATGTTGTATTTTGTCAAAAGTTTTTTCTCCATCTATTGAGATAATCAAGTGGGTTTTGTTAGTTTTGTTGCATATATCATCTATAATGCTAATAGTTTTCCTAATATTGAACCAGCCCTGCATTCCTGGTATGAATCTTACCTGATCGTGATGTGTTATTTCGTGCTAAGATGCTGTACTCATTTTGCTAAAATCTTATTTAAAATTTTTGCATCTGTATTCATTAGAGAAATTGGTCTATAATTTTCCTTCTCTGTTTTGTCTCTTCCTGGTTTAGATATCAAAACCATATTTTTATCATAAAAGGAATTTGGGAGGACTCCTTCTTCCCCAATTTTCAAAAGTCCTGTATATAGTGTTGGAATGAACTGTTCTTTAAATGTTTGATGTCTCACTTGTAAATCTGTCTAGCCCTGTAGATTTTTTCCTAGGGAGTTAATTGATGGCTTGTTCAATTTCTTTTTCAGAGATTGAGTTGTTTAAGAATTCAATTTCCTCTGTTGTTAATCTGGGCAATTTGTATTATTTTTAAAATACTCATTCATCTCATTTAGATTATCGAATTTGTGGGCATAAAATTGGGCTAAGTAATTTCTAATTATTGTTTTAATTAACTCCTCATTGTAGTTGAGTTCATCCCTTTCATTTTTGATGCTAGCAATTTGATTTTATTCTTTGTTTTTTTTTTAAATCAAATCGACCAATATTTATCCATTTTATTAGTTTTTTTCATAAAACCAACTCTTGGTTTTGTTTATTAATTCAATAGTTGTCTTAATTTCAATTTGATTAATCTCTCCTTTGTTTTTCAGTGTATCAATAGGGTATTTACTTGGGGATTTTTAATTTTTTCTTTTTCTAGCTTTTTCAGCTGCATGCCTGAGTTACTGATCTCCTCTTTCTCTATTTTATTTTTGTAGGCATTCAAAGATATAAAACTTCCCCTAAGAACTGCTTTCGCAGTATGCCATAAGATTTGGTAAGTTGTCTCATTATTGTTATTTTCTTGAATGAAGTTGTTGATGGTTTCTGTAATTTCTTTTTTTAACCCACTCCTTGTTTATGATCAGATTTTTTAGTTTCCAAGTGATTATTGGTTTATCTTTCCATAGCCTTTTATGACATATAATTTTTATTGCATTATCATCTGCGAAGGATGCATTGATTATCTCTGCCTACTGCATTGGATTGTAAGGGTTTTGTGTCCTACTGCATGGTCAATTTTTGTACATGTGCCATGTACTGCTTAGAAAAAGGTATATTACTTTTTCTTCCCATTCAATTTTCCCCAGAGATATATCATATCTACCTTTTCAGGAGTTTTATTTACCTCCTTAACCTCTTTCTTGTTTACTTTTGAGGTTATATTTATCAAATTCAGAGAGGGGGAGGTTGAAGTCCCACACTAGTATAGTTTTGCTGTCAGTTTCTTCCTTCAACTCCCCCAGCCTCTCCTCTAAGAATCTAGATGTCATACCACTTGGAACATACATGTTTAGGAATAATATTGCTTCATTGTGTTACGGTGACTTTTAGCAGGATATAGATTCCATCCTTATCTCTTTTGATTAGATTCATTTCTGCTATTACTTTTCCTGAGATTAAGATTGCTACTCCTATTTTTCTTACATCAGCTGAAGTACACCATATTCTGCTCCAACCCTCCAACCTTTGACCTTTATCCTGTGGGTATCCTCTCATTTCAAATGTTTTTTTCTTGTAAACAACATATTGTTGCATTATGACTTTTAATCCATTCTGCTCTCTTTGATTATATATAAGAAAATATTGTCTAGACTCTTTTTTTGATCACAGTTTTCAGGTAGACCAATAATTTTTAAATTATCTCTCCTTGCTCTATTTTCTAGATCAGTTGTTTGTTTGTTTGTTTTTCCCCCAAACGGATAGTTCACATTTTCTTCTATTTTTTTGCATTCTTTTATTTTTATTTTATAATTTCTTGGTTTGTCATGAAGTCATAAGCTTTCATCTGCTCCACTCTAATTTAAAAACAAAACAAAACAAAACATTTTCTTCAGTGAGTGTTTGAAGCTCCTTTTACATTTGACCAGTTCTGCTTTTTAAAGCATTCCTATCTTTATTGGCTTTTTGGACCTCTTTTTCCATTTGGTTAGTCTGTTTTTAAGGGTGTTGTTTTCTTCAGCATTTTTGGGGTCTCCTTGAGAAAGTTGTTGATTTGCTT
This sequence comes from Bettongia penicillata ogilbyi, assembly GCA_023548195.1. NCBI lineage: Eukaryota > Metazoa > Chordata > Mammalia > Diprotodontia > Potoroidae > Bettongia > Bettongia penicillata. Next base: position 2,046,818 of record JAJHZJ010000112.1, on the reverse strand, counting down.
TTCAGAATTATCTTGAATGAATTTCCTCTATCTTTTCAATTTTTAGCTACCTCGTTTACTTGATTTTCAAAGTCTTTTTACATTCTTTAATGTAATGGCCAAAACTGGCCAAATTTTTGCCACAATGTTATCCAGTTTCCCCAAGAATTTTGGAAGTGAGTTCTTATCTCAGAAGCTGAGGTTATTGGGTTTCTCAAACAGTAGAGAGCTATATTCACTGACTACCATGTCTTGAGTACCTAATGTATTTCACTGGTCTCCCCCTCTTTTTCTTAGCCAGGACCAAATCCTTTTCATAATTATTGCTTTTTAATGTAATTTGAGATCTGGTAGGGCTGGGAGACCTTTAATAGTATTGTTTTCATTACCTCCCTTAATATTCTGAACGTTTTGTTCTTCCAGATGAATTGTTATATGATTTTTTCTTCTTTTTCTATTTTATGCTTATTAATTATTTATTCTTTTTGTTAAAATAAATTTATTTATTTAACTTTTTACATTCATTTTCACAACATTTTAGGTTCCAAATTTTCTCCCCATTTCTCCCCTCCCCTCACCCCAATACACCGAGCATTCTAATTTCCCCTATCACCAATCTTCCCTCTCTTCTATCATCCCTCCCTTCCCTTGACCCCCTCTTCTCTTTTCTCCTGCAGGGCCAGATAACATTCTATTCCTCACTGCCTGTATTTCTTATTTCCTAGTAGCAAAAACAATACCTAACAGTTGTTCCTAAAACTTTGAGTTCCAATTTTTCCCCATCCCTCCCTCCCCACCAATTCCCCTTGGGAAGGCAGATCATTCAATATAGGCCATATTTGTGTAGTTTTGCAAATGACTTCCATAATAGTCGTGTTGTGTAAGACTAACTCTATTTCCCTCCTTCCTATCCTGCCCCGCATTGCTTCTACTCTCTGTCTTGATCCTGTCCCTCCCTGAGTGTTGACATCAAATTGCTCCCTACTCCCATTGCCCTCCCTTCCATCATCCCTCCCACCCTACTTATCCACTTCTCCCCCACTTTCCTGTATTGTAAGATAGGTTTTCATACCAAAATGAGTGTGCATTTTATTTCTTCCTTTAGTCGAATATGATGAGAGAAAACTTCATGTGAAACCCTCTCTTTCCTCCCCCTACATTTCTCTCTCACCATTTACCTTAGTTTCTTTTAAGCTATGGTCCCATCCTATTCAGTTCAATCTGTGCTCTCTATCTCTGTATGTGTGTGCATGTGTGTATGTGTGTGCATGCGTGTACATGTGTGTGTGTGGTCCCACCAACTACCCAGATACTGAAAAGTTTTAAGAGTTACAAATATTGTCTTTCCATGTATGAATGTAAACAGTTCACTTCTGGTAAGTCCCTTAAGACTTCTCTTTGCTGTTTACTTTTTCATGCTACTTCTCATTCTTGTGTCTGAAAGTCAAATTTTCTTTTCAGCTCTGGTCTTTTCATCAAGAATGCTTGAAAGTCCTCTGTTTCATTGAAAGACCATATTTTCCCCTGAAGTACTATACTCAGTTTAGCTGGGTGGGTGATTCTTGGTTTGAGTCCTAGTTCCTTTGACTTCTGGAATATCCTATTCCATGCCCTTCGATCCCTTAATGTAGAAGCTGCTAGATCTTGAGTTATCCTGATTTTATTTCCACAATACTGGAATTGTTTCTTTCTAGCTGCTTGTAAGAGTATCTCCTTGACCTGGGAGTTCTGGAATTTGGCCACAATGTTCCTAGGAGTTTCTCTTTTTGGATCTCTTTCAGGTGGTAATCGATGGATTCTTTCAATACGTATTTTGCCCTCTGGTTGTAGAATATCAGGGCAGTTTTCCTTGATAATTTCATGAAGGATGATGTCTAGGCTCTTTTTTTGGTCATGGATTTCAGGTAGTCCCATCATTTTTAAATTGTCTCTCCTGGATCTATTTTCCAGGTCAGTTGATTTTCCAATGAAGTATTTCACATTATTTTCCATTTTTTCATTCTTTTGGTTTTCTTTTGTGATTTCTTGGTTTCTCGTAAAGTCATTAGCCTCCATTTGTTCCATTCTGATTTTGGGAGAACTGTTTTCTTGAGTGAGCCTTTGAACCTCCTTTTCCATTTGGGTATTTCTGCTTTTGAAAGCATTCTTCTCCTCATTGGCTTTTTGAACCTCTTTTGCCAATTGAGTGAGCCTGTTTTTCAAGGTGTTCTTTTCTTCAGCATTTTTTTGGGGGGTCTCCTTTAGCAAGGTATTGACCCGTTTTTCTTGCTTTTCTTCCATCTCTCTCATTTCTCTTCCCAGTTTTTCATCCACCTCTCTAACTTGATTTCCTTCTATGGTCTTATTTTTCTACCCTTTTCTTGGCATTTTCCTAGTCAGTTACTTGACTTCTGAGATTCCTTTCCACCCCCACCTCATCTCCCGATCTGTCCGGCTAGTGCTTGAGTTCTGAGATTCAAATGCTGCTTCCCAGCCTGAGGACTTTCAGCATGGGCAGGCCTGCTATTCAGTTTGGGATTAAATTCGGGTGCTCAGGTGGGAAACAGGGTTGCTATTCAGTGTGAGATTTAGTTCAGGTTCTCTGGTGAGGGAAGGGCCACCACAGTATGCTCAGTTCGCTCAGGGGGTTTATGAGGAGATATTCAGTAATTGATCTTAGCTCCTGCCTGCTTTGGTAGCCCCTGTTTGCTGCTTCCCCCACTGCTGCCTCCCAAGGGGGCTTGAGTTATGGAGACACCCCTCTCCCCTGTCGGCCAGCTCAGAAGTCTCTCTCACTGATCTGTAGCACCTGTGGGTTCAGGGACCTTAGTGGACGCTGGATATTCTGCCCCTGAAGCCTGCTCGGATCTGGTCCTCTCGGGGCCACATGGCCAAGGCAGGGCTCTGCTCTGCTCCAGGTCTTGTGTACGAGGTACCTTTGGTGCTGGTTTTTCATGGCTTTCTGGAACAGAAATCTCTTCCACTCCGTTATTGTGTGGATTCCACTGCTTCAGAATTTGTTGGGAGTTCCTCTTTACTGGTAATTTATGGGCTGTGGGTTCAGAGCTAGCATATATGAATCTTTCTAGTCCACCATCTTGGCTTGTCCCTATATTGTTTTTTCTAGCTCTAGAAAACAAGTATCTGGTATTTTTCATGGCAGTAAATACGGCATTAATTTATGTAGAATTGTCATTTGTATTATATTGTCTTGGGCTCCCCATAAGCATTGCTGTTTTTCAGCTTACTTAGATCTGTCTTAATTTGTGTGAAAAGTGTTTTCTAATTGTACTCATGTAGTCCCTGGGTTTGTTTTGGCAGATATCTCCCACATATTGTATATTATGTACTATAGCTTTAAAAGGGATTTCTCTTTCTATCTCTTGCTGTTGGTCTTTTTTAGAAAAATGACGAAATGCAGGTGATTTATGTGGGTTTATTTTTTATCCTGCAACTTTGCCAAAGTTGTTTATTATTTCAATGAGATTTTACTTTATTATCTGAGATTCTTTAAATATATCATCATGCCATCTGTGAACAGTGGTAACTTAGTTTCTTATTTGGCTATTCTAATTTCTTTAATTTCTTTATCTTTCTAATTGCTACAGCTAACATTTCTAGTACCATATTGAATAATAGTGGTGATAACTGATATTTTTGTGTCACCTCTGATCTTACTGGAAATGCATATAGCTTATCCCAATTGCATCCAATGCTTGCTGAAAATTTTGGGTAGGTACTGCTTATTCTTTTATGGAAAGTTTTATTTATTCCTATGTTCTCCAGTGTTATTAATAGGAATGGGTGTTGTATTGTGCTGAAAGCTTTTTCTACATCTATTAAGAAAAAGAAAATGTTTTCTGTTAGTTTTGTTTTTGATATGATCAATAATGCTAATAGTTTTCCCACTATTGACCCAACCATGGATTCCTGGTATAAATCTTACCTGATCTTAATATAATATTCTCATGATAAGTAGCTGTACTCTTTTTGCTGAAATCTTACTCAAAATTTTTGTATCTATATACATTAGAGAAAGTGGTCTATAATTTTCTTTCCCTTCATTGTCTCTTCCTGGTTTAGATATCAAAACCATATTTGTATCATAAAAAGAATGTCGTAGGACTCCTTCTTTCTCAGTTTTCCAAATAGTCTGTATAGTATTGGAATTCACTGTTCTTTAAGTGTTTGATACTATTCACTTCAAAACCCATCTGACCTTGGAGATTTTTTTCCTAGTGAGTTCATTAATGGCTTGTTCAATTTCTTTTTCTTTAGATGGGGTTATTTACATATTCACCTTCCTCTTCTGTTAATCTGGGCAGCTTAGATTTTAAAAATAATCATCCATTTCATTTAAGTTGTCGGATATATGCACATACAGTTGGGCAAAGTAATTTCTAAATAATATTTTAATTTCTTCCTTGGACGTTAGTTTACCCTTTTTGTTTTTGATACTGATAATTTGGTTTTCTTCTTTCCTTTTTTAAAATCAATTTGAGCAAGGATTTGTCAAATTTATTGTTTTTTTTCACAAAACCAACTCATAGTTTTATTTATTAGTTCAAGAGTTTTCTTAATTTCAATTTTATTAATGTCTCCTTTAGTTTTCCGTATTTCCAATTTGATATTTGCTTAGGGATTTTTTATTTGTTTTTTTTTCTATCTTTTTCAGTTGCATGCCCATTTCAATTGATCTTCTTTTTCTCTATTTTATTCATGGAGGCATTCAAGGATATAAAACTTCCTCTAAGAAATGCTGAAGATATATCCTTTTTACATATCGTGATAAATATACGATTCTCAATATAAACAAGCATCATCTTCTCTTACAAAGATGTAATCAATTCGCCCATATTGAATAATAAGTTTTATTTTTCCCCTCTTTACTTTCTTAGGCTTCTCTTGAAACTTGCGTTTGAAGATCGAGGTTTCTAGTGAACTCTGGCCTTTTAAACAGGAAGGTATGGAAATCACTTATTTCCCTGAATATCCATATTCTTGCCTGAAATATTATTCTCAACTTTGCTGGATATGTTGTCCTTGATTGTGACCAAAGCTCCTTTGCCTTATGCAATATCTTATTCCAATCACATTGATGTTTTAATGTGGAAACTGCCAAGTCTTGTGTGACCTTGACTGTAGTTCCTCGATATTTGAATTGTTTCTTTCTGGCTGCCTGCAGTATTTTCTTCTTCACTTGATAGTTGTAAAATTTGGTAGCGTTATTCCTTGGTGTTTGTAGTTTGGGATCCCTTTCAGGAGGTGAATGGTGGATTTTTTCAATTACTATTTTGTCCTCGAGTTCTATGATTTCTGAGCAGATTTCCTTGATGATTTCTTGGAAGGTATTTTCTAGGCTCTTTTTTTTCATCATGGTTTTGTGGTACACCAATAATTTTTACGGTTTATCTCTGGGATCTATTTTTCTGGTATGATGTTTTCCAATTAGATCGCTTATATTTTCTTCTATATTTCATTCTTTAAGCTCAGTTTGATTGATTCTTGATGTGTCAAAGGGTCATTAGCTTCTACGTGCCAGATTCTAATTTTTATTAAATTGTTTTCTTCAGTTAGTTTTCGCTTGTCTTTTTCCATCTGTCAAACTGTTCCTTTTAAGGAGCTATTTCTTCCTGTTAGGTTTTGCCTTTCCTTTTGCATTTTACAATTTTCCTTTTAGATTCTTCTATGATATGTCATAGAAGAATAAAATATATCATAGAAAAATATATCATAGAAAAATAAAAAAATATTTTTAAAAATCTTTCCCCAGATTTTCTTCTGTTTCTCTAATTTGTCTTTTAAAATCTTTTTTTTTTTTTATATGACTATGAATATCTTTGATTTCTTCCTCTGAAAATTGCCCATACATATCCTTTGACTATTTATCAACTGGAAAATATCTTCTGTTGTTGTACTTTTAACTCAGTTCTCTATATGTTTTAGAAATGAGGCCTTTATCACATACACTAGGTGGAAAAATTCATTCCCAGTTTTCTGTAACCCTCCAAATCTTGGATGCACTGGGTTTGGTTTTGCAAAACTTTTCGGTTAAATGTAATCAAAATTATCCATCTCACACTTCTTAATGCTCTCTATCTCTTCTTTAGTCAAAAATTCTTCTCTTCTGCGTAAATCTGATAAGTAAACTATTCATTGCTCCATCAATTTCTCCATACTATCAATCTTCATACCTAGATCATGTACCCTTTTGGGCTTTATTCTTGTGTACGGGTTCAGGCATTGGTCTATGCTTAGTTTCTGTCACACTTTTATCCAGTTTTCCCAACGATTTTTGTCAAATACTGAGTTCTTATTCCAGGAGCAGGAATCCTGGGGATTATCAAAGAGTAGATTTCTATATTTGTTGCTTACTGTGTCTTGAGTACCTAGACTATTCCAGTTGTTTACCCATTTGTTTCTTAACTAGTACCTAGTGGTTTTTATAAGTGCTGCTTTACAATGCAATTTGAGATGTGTTAGAGCTAGAATACCTTCCCCAGCATTTATTTTCACTAGATTCGTTGCTGTTCTGGACTTTTTATTCTTCCAGATGAATTTTGATATTATTCTTTCCAGTTCTGGAAAATAATTATCAGATAGTTTGGTTGGTATGGCAGCAAATAAGCAAATTAATTTAGGTAGAATTGTCATTGTTGTTATATTGGCTCAAACTACCCACGAGCAACTGAGGTTTTCCCAGTTACTTAGATCTGATTTTATTTGTGCGAATAGTGTCTTTTAATTGTGTTCATATAATCCCTGGACTTGTTTTGGGAGGCAGACTCCTAAATATTTCACAGTGTCTTCCCTAGCTTTAAATGGGATTTCTCTTTCTATCTCTTGCTGTTGGGCTTTGTTTCTAATATATAGAAATGCAGAAAATTTGTGCAGGTTTATTTTGTAGCCTGCAGCTTTGCCAAAATTGCTTATTATTTCAAGAATTTTTTTAATTGACTCTCTGGGATTCTCTAAGTATATCATCATATCATATGCAAAGAGTGATAACTTAGTTTCTTCTTTGTCTATTCTAATTTCTTCAATTTCTTTATCCTGTCTAATTACTACAGCTAATATTTTAGTGCAATATTGAATAATAGTGCTGATAATGGACCCCCTTGTTTCACTTTGGATCTTATTCAAAATGCATCTAACTTATCTCCATTGCATATAATGCTTGTTGAAGGTTTTAAGGACATACTGCTTATTAATTTATTGAAATTTCCATTTATTCTATGTTCTCCAGTGTTTTTAATAAGGATTGGTACTGTCTTTTGTCTAAAGCTTTTCCTGCTTCTATTGAAATAATTTTTCTGTTAGATTTCTGTTAGGTTTTTTGTTGTTGATATAATCAATAATTGTAATAGTTTTCCTAATATTGAACCAGTCCTGCATTCCTCACACCAATGCTACTGGATCATAATGTAGTATTCTCATGATAAGATGCTGTATTCTTTCTGCAAAAATCTTATTTAAAATATTAGCACCCTTGGTCTATAATTATTTTCTCTGTTTTGTCTCTCTCCAATTTAGGTATCAAAACCGTGCATGTATCACAAAAAGAAATTGGGAGGACTCCTCCAATTTTTCCCAAATAGTCTGTATACTATTGGAATTAACTGTTTTTTAAATGTTTAATAGAATTCGCTTATAAATCTGTCCAGGCCTGGCGATTTTTTCCTAGGGAGTTCATTGATGGCTTATTCAATTTCATTGTCTGAAATGTGGTTGTTTACATATTCAACTTTCTCTTCTGTTAATCTGGTCAATTTTTTATTTTTTAAAATACTCATCCAGGGGGCAGAGCCAAGATGGTAGAGTAGAAAGACGCACGTTTATGAGCTCCGAACCCACAGCCCATAGAATTAATGTAAAAAGAGATTCCCATAAGTTCTGGATCACTGCAAGGTGTGCAAACACAGAGTGGAAGAGATTTCCGTTCCAGAGAGCCCTGGAGAGCCGTCCCCAGGGTCCGTCGCACCCCGGAAAGCGGATCCCACCCCAGTGCTTCCCTGGACACGGCCCCAGAGAAGTTGATCCGAGCAGGCTTCAGGGACAGAAGCTCCGGCAGCCTGGAAGGTCCCTCCACCCACAGAAGCTACAGGTCAGTGAGAGAGACAGCTGGGCTGGAAGAGGGGAGCAGGGTGTCTCCATGACTTGGGCCCCCTTGGGAGGAAGCGGCGGCAACAGAGATGGGGACAGGAAGCGGCGGAGGCAGAGGCGGGGTGGCGGTAGAGGCAGCAGCTGCGGCAGTGGTGCAGGACTCCCTCAGCAGCAGGCAGGATAGTCATTACTGAAAGTCTCTGCATAAACCCCCTGAGGGAGCTGAGCCTGTGAGACGGCCCTGCTCCACCCCGCTCCATTACTGAAGGTCTCTGCATAAAGCCCCTGAGGGAACTGCGCCTGGGAGGCGGCCCTGCCACCACCCGCTCCATAACTGAAGGTCTCTGCATAAAGCGTGTGAGGGAGCTGAGCCAGGGAGGCGGCCCTGCCCCCACCCCAGCACCAGAACTAAAGCTCACATTGATTAGCAGCCGCTTGGTGCAGAAAGCCCATTTGAATCTCAGACCCCAAGCACTAGCTGGGTGGATCTAGGCGGGGGTGGACAGGAATCTCAAAAGTCAAGTAACTGGCTGGGAAAATGCCTAGAAAAGGAAGAAAAACAAGACTATGGAGAGTTTTTTCGAACAGATGCAAATGATCCCGACTTTCGGATCTGGGGACGAGGAAATATTCTTACCATCAGGGAAAGACGTGGAGGGTGGGGCCTGGCTCAGGCCTTGGAAGAGCTCAAAAAGGATTTTGAAAAACAAGTTAGACAGGTGGAGGAAAAACTGGGAAGAGAAATGGGAGAGATGCAAGAAAAGTATGAAAAACGGGTCAATACCTTGCTAAAGGAGACCCAAAAAAAATACTGAGGAAAATAACACCTTCAAAAATAGGCTCACTCAATTGGCAAAAGAGGGTCAAAAAGCCAATGAGGAGCAGAATGCTTTCAAAAGCAGAATGAGCCAAATGGAAAAAGAGCTCACCGAAGATAATAGTTCTCTCAAAATTAGAATGGAACAGATGGAGTCTAATGACTTTACGAGAAACCAAGAAATCACCAAACAAAACCAAAAGAATGAAAAAATGGAAGAGAATGTGAAATATCTCATGGAAAAAACAACTGACCTGTAAAATAGATCCAGGAGAGACAATTTAAAAATGATGGGACGACCTGAAAGTCATGACCAAAAAAAGACCTAGACATCATCTTCCATGAAATTATCAAGGAAAACTGCCCTGATATTCTACAACCAGAGGGCAAAATACGTATTGAAAGAATCCATCGATTACCATCTGAAAGAGATCCAAAAAGAGAAACTCCTAGGAACATTGTGGCCAAATTCCAGAACTCCCAGGTCAAGGAGATACTCTTACAAGCAGCTAGAAAGAAACAATTCCAGTATTGTGGAAATAAAATCAGGATAACTCAAGATCTAGCAGCTTCTACATTAAGGGATCGAAGGGCATGGAATAGGATATTCCAGAAGTCAAAGGAACTAGGACTCAAACCAAGAATCACCCACCCAGCTAAACTGAGTATAGTACTTCAGGGGAAAATATGGTCTTTCAATGAAACAGAGGACTTTCAAGCATTCTTGATGAAAAGACCAGAGCTGAAAAGAAAATTTGACTTTCAGACACAAGAATGAGAAGAAGCATGAAAAAGTAAACAGCAAAGAGAAGTCTTAAGGGACTTACCAGAAGTGAACTGTTTACATTCGTACATGGAAAGACAATATTTGTAACTCTTAAAACTTTTCAGTATCTGGGTAGTTGGTGGGTCCATACACACACATGTACATGCATGCATGCACACACACATACACACATGCACACACATACAGAGACAGAGAGCACAGATTGAATTGAATAGGATGGGACCATATCTTAAAAGAAATTAAGGTAAATGGTGAGAGAGAAATGTAGTGGGAGGAGAGAGTGTGAAATGGAATGGGGTAATTATATGTCATTTAAGAGGCAAGTAAGAGACTTTTCAGTGGAGGGGAAAAGAAGAGAGCTGAGAAAAAAAAACAAAACAAGAATTTTACCCTCATCACATTTGACTAAAGGAAGGAATAAAATGCACACTCATTTTGGTATGAAAACCTAATTTACAGTATAGGAAAGTGGGGGAGGAGATAAGCAAGGGGGGGGGGGGATGATGGAAGGGAGGGCAAAGGGAGGAGGGAGTAATTTGAAGTCAACCCTTGGGGAGGGACAGGATCAAAAGACAGAAGAGAAACAATGAGGGGTAGGTTAGGATGGAGGGTAATTTACACAACACGACTATTATCGAGGTCATTTGCAAAACTACACAGATATGGCCTATATTGGATTGCCTGACTTCCCAAAGGGAATGGATGGGGAGGGAGGAATGGGGAGAATTTGGAACTCAAACTTTTAGGAACAATTGTTTAGTATTGTGTTGCTACTAGGAAAGAAGACATACAGTTAATGAGGAATAGAAAGTCATCTGGCCCTACAGGAGAAAAGAGAAGATGGAGACAAGAGAAGGGAGTGATGTCAGAAGAGAGGGCAGATAGGAGATAGGGAAAATTAGATTGCTTGGGGTATTGGGGTGGGGGGAGGGGATAAAAGGGGAGAAAATTTGGAACCCAAAATTTTGTGAAAATGAATGTAAAAAGTTAAATAAATAAATAAAAAATAAAAAAAAATAAAAAAAAAATAAACTACTCATCCATCTCGTTTAGATTGTTGAATTTATGGGCATAAAATTGCACAAAGCAATTCCTTTTTATAATTTTAGTTTCTTCCTCATTTGAGGTGCATTCATCCTTTTCATTATTTACATTGATAATATTGTTTGCTGCTTACTTTTTTAAATCAAATTGTGCAAATGTTTATCAATTTTTTTGTTTTTTGTTTTTTTTTCCAGAAAACCAACTCTGTTTTATTTCTCAATAGTTTTCCTAATTTGATTAATATGTCCTTTGGTTTTCAGTATTTCTAATTTGACATTTACTTGGGGATTTTTAATCTGTTCTTTTTTGAGCTTTTTCAGCTGCAGGCTCATATCATTGACCTCCTCTTTCACCATTTTATTCATGTATATAGTCAATGATATAAAGCATTCCCTAAGACCTGCTTTTCCACTATCCCATAAGATTTGGTAGGTTTTCTCTTTTTTGTCATTCTCTTGAATGGAGTTGTTAATTGTTTCTTTCTTTTGTTATTTAATCCCCTCCTTCTTTAGGATTACATTATTTAGATTCCAATTGATTTTTCGACTATCTTTCCATGGTCTTTTATTACGTATGATTGTTATTGCATTATGAGCTGAGAAGGATGCATTGACTATCTCTACCTTTCTGCACTGGATTATGACGTTTTTCTACCCTACTATATGGTCAATTTTGTATATGTGCCATGTACTACTAAGAAAAAGTTGTATTCCTTTCTATTTCATTCAAATTTCTCCAGAGGTCTGTCATATCTACCTTTTCCCAGAATTTTATTCCCCTCCTTAACTTCTTTCTTTTTTTATTTTAAGTTTAGATTTATCAATTTCAGGGAGGGGGAATTTGAGTTTCCCCACTAGTATAGTTTTACTGTCTGCTTCTTCCTGTAACTCCCTTAACTTATCCTCTAAAAAGTGGGATACTATACCATCTGTAGCATATGTATTTAGTATTGAAATTGCTTCATTTTCTATGTTACCTTTAAGCTGCATATAATGTCCTTCTTTATCTCTTTTGATTAGATGTATTTATGTTTTTGATTTATCCGAGACTAGGATTGCTATCCATGCTTTTCTTACATCAGATGAAGCACAATACATTCTGCTCTAAACTCTTACCTTTATCCTGTCTTTATCGCCCACCCCCCATTTCAAATGTGTTTCTTCTCAACAACATATTGTTGCATTATGGTTTTTAATCCATCCTGCTCTCCATTTCTGTTTTACAGGAGAATTCACCCCATTCACATTCACAGTTATGATTACTATCTGTTTCGTTCTCTCCATCCTCTTTCCCACCATTTGTGCTTTTAGTTCTCCCTTCTCCCTTCCCCTCCACAATAGAGTTTTAATTTTTTACCATCACCTCCCAGAGGCTTCCTTTTCTTCTTTCAGCTTCCCTCTCTTTTGTTGCCCTTTTCCCTTACTACTTCTTTCCTCCCTTTTATCCTCCCCTCCCCTGTCTTTCTCCCTTACTTTCCTACTGCCTATGGAGTTAGTTACATTAATATACTTAATTAAGTTTTTTGTTCCCCCCTGGAACCAAATCAAATGAGAGTACCTCTCAAACAATGCTCATCTCCCGTCCCTCTTTCCCTCTACTGTACTTCTTCCTGTGACGTAATTTACCATTTTCCACTTCCTTCTTTTCACATCTCCTGACAGAATCCCTTCACATGCCTTAATCACATTCTCATCATCACATCATTTACTTTATACCTGTCACCTCTATTTTTGTATATCCCTTTTATTTTTCACAATAAATGTATAATTTTCAAGATTAGTGAGTATCATCATCCCTTATAGGGAGGTAAACACTTTGCCCAAATTGAGTAACCAGTTTTCATTCCCTCTGTTTACATTTTTATGCTTTTCTTGGGACCTGCATTTGAAGATAGAATTTTCTATTGAGTTCTGGCCTTTTTATCAGTAAGGTCTGGAAATCCCTTATTTCACTGAATGTCCATCTGCTTGCCTGCCACATTATGCTGAACTTTGCTGGTTAATTGATCCTTGGTTGTAGTCCCAGCTCATTTTCCTTGTGAAATATCATATTGCAATTGCAAAAGCTGCAAGGTCCTGTGTGATCCTGGCTGTAGCTCCTCTCTATGTGGATGGTTTCTTTCTAGCTGCTTGTAGTATTTTATCCTTTACTTGATAGTTCTGGAACTTGACAACAACATTTCTTGGTGTTTTCATTTGGGGATCCCTTTCAGGAAGTGTACGGTGGATCCTTTTGATTCCTATTTTGCCTCCTAGATCTAGCACTTGTGGATATTTTTCCTTGATGATATCTTGGAAGATATTGTTCAGACTCTTCTTTTCATCATCACTTTCTGCTAGGCCAATAATACTTACATTTTCTCTCCTGGATTTGTTTTCCAGGTTAGTTGTTCTTCCAATTAGTTATTTTACATTTTCTTCTGTTCTTTTATTCTTTAGATTTCATTTGACTGATTCTTGAGGTCTCATAGAGTCATTAGTTTCTACTTGTCCAATTCTAATTTTCATCAAATTGTTTTCTTCAGTTAACTTTGCATCTTCTTTTCCATCTGTCCAATTATTCATTTTTCCAGGAGTTATTTTCTCCAGTTATTTTTATGCTTCCTTTTTCATTTTTCCAAATTTTCCAGTTATGTTTTGTACTTCCTTTGCCATATATTCAGTTTTTCCAGTTAGGATTTGTGCTACCTTTTCTGTTTTTCAGTTTTCATTTTTAAACAGCTGTTCTCTTCATTGAATTATTTTTTCATATTTTTAAAATCATTGGCCATTTTTTCTTCCATTTCCTTCTTCAGTTCTTCTAGGAGTGCTGCTTGTGCATTCGGTCAGTTCATAGAACTTTTCTGAAGTTTCAGATGAGAGTAAAGTCTCAATACTGACCTCTGTGTTATTCATGTTTGGATCATTGTCATCATAGAAAGATTCTATGGTATTGTCCTTCTCCTTTGCTTCTTGCTCATTATGGTGAGACTTAGTGTGTTGTGGTCTCTGTTTTGTTTACGTACATGCTGAAGAACCTGGTGCTAAGTTAGCTGGTGTGAAAAAGCAAAGGCAAGTGAATTCTGTTTATGTTTCCCTGGTGCTAGCCATTTAAGTGTGGGGAAGTGGTGGTCTGGTCATGGGGGAATCTCCTCAGCTGAGCTGGAGCATAGACAAGCTGAGTGCTTGGTGATTCTGGCTGCCATAGTGTCTTCCCTTTTCCCTGGGAGTGCCTAGGCACAGCTGGGTCTTAATATGAGGTTCCACCACCCTGGAGCACCAGCTGTCTGGAACAGCTCGGTCCTCTGCCACAGTAAGAGGAATCGCCTGTAGCTATTTCCCTAACCTTTGATGGTACGAAACTTTTTGCCCCTTCTGGTGATCTCACTGATCCAGGATTTTTCTGTGGAAATATTTTAAGGTTTGTTCAAGTTGAACAAGGTGAGTGAAAGAGAGCATTTATGGAACTGTCTGCTATTTGGGCTCCCGGAAGTTCAAGCACGTGACTTACAGACATTTAATCTGAAAGCTGAAAGTCTCAGGTGCAGCTATTGCAGGTACCTGGGCCTCTTTTTGCAGCTCTCACTCTCTTGGTTGCACTTGACTCAAGTTGAGCTGCTATCCCTCTGTGTTGCCTCTTCCTCAAACCGCCCTGGGGCTTTCCTGCTTGACCCTGCCAAGGCCATCCAGGACACACTGTACTGTGCACGCTATGTTCATCCACTCTCCTGGATCCGATTCTTCCCATTGTCCAGTCTGTCATGGGCTATGAAACTGCCACAATCTGTCTTCTATTGGATTCTGCACCTCCAAAATTGGATCAGATTATCTTTTTATAGGCATATGTTGGAGTTTGTCTAAGAGCTTAAGTAATTAGTTGCTCTCACTCTGCCATCTTGGCTCCGCTGAGAGTCCCCCCCCCCCCCGACCCCCTCCATGAAATCTTTCTGTATTTTGTTAGAGTTACTCTGGATATAACTGTGTTAAATGTGGAGGAAGGGTGGTCTGGCCACAGGAGGTGTCCTCTGCTGAAATAAAGCATAAGCAAGCCCATCAGTTGGTGTACCCATTTGAGTTTGAGTCTTCTCTATTCCCTTGGGGTGCTGAGGTATTCCTGAGGTCCTGGTTTTGTGGTTGTGGGCTCCACAACCTTGGGCTCAGGATCTCCCTCTGGTTTGCTGAGGTGGGATTGTCTGGGGCAGCTCTAGTGCTGCATTGGTCCCCTTTAGTCACAGCAAAAGGAACCTACCTCCCTTTGCGATTTTCTTAGCCTGAGGGTTAAGAGACTGTTTGCCCCTTCAGCTGATCCCACTCTTCCAGTATTTTTTCCTGGGGAAACGTTTAATGGGTCTTTCAAAGTCACCAAGGGGAGAGGGAGAGTATTTATTGATCTGTCCACCATCTTGGCTCCCAGAAGTTTAAGTAGTTGTCATCCAGACATTCTATCTGTGGGCCGATAGTCTCATGGGTTGCCCCTGCTATTTTCTGGGGCTCTGGGCTCTCAATTTCTCAGTTTCACTGGAGTCCCTCCCTGGGATGATATGCCTGAGATTCTACAGTGCTGCTACTACCTCAGACTGCCCACGGCTTCTTGCTTGGCTCGGCCACGATTGGAACCACACTGGTACAGCCCCCTATGCCCATTTTTTTTCTGCATTCTTGGTTGTAATCTAAACTCCTTTACCTTCCAGAATATTATATTCCAAGCTCTCAGTCCTTTAATATAGAGGTGATTAAGTCCTGTTTAATGCTGGCTAAGATTCCCTGATACTTGAATTATCTCACTCTGGCTATTTGCATTATTTTTCCTTGACTTGATAATTTTGCAATTTGGCTACAATACTCCCTAGCATTTTCATTTTGGGATCTTGTTTGGAAGATGATGAGTGTGTCTTTTCAGAGACTGTTTTTCTCTCTGGTTTTAAGTGTTTACTTTGCCTTTAGAGTTTAAGCTCCCTTTGAGTAAAAAATAAATTCAATTTTGCTTGTACTTTTATCTTCAGACTTATCATGGTGTTTCTTACATTTTGAGTCCTTGAAAAATGTTTTATGGCTGACTGACTGAAATTGTGGAAAAATTCTACTCCTCCATCTCATAAAATATCTATCAGATGCCATCATTCCCTCAATAGGAGCAAAAAATATTCAGGCCCATTTGAAGTAAAATTCCTCAATGGATTTTTCTGAAGTCTTGTTAGGATATTCAGATATTGTAGGATCACCTAACAGTTTTGATATAGGAATGAAGAAAAAAAAAGTAAATATCATCAGTAGGAAGTATTTTTTTTTTCCAATTTCAGGACTTTACTTTTTGAACTGCTTTCCTGATGACAAATTTGCTGCTGTGGTCATTTTCCTTCATAAAAGTGATTAACAGCTATTACATTACATTTCTTCTTGTTGTTTTTCCCACTAATTTCCAAAAGCCTATTCCACACTTTATAGGTGGAAAACCACACACACACACACACACACACACATACACACACTGTAGTTACCCGGTGTCTTTAAAGGTTTTAATTTCTTCTTTGAGTTTAAATTTGTCTCTTTATTAGTTAACTTTTTTTTCCTTTTTGCTATCATCTTTTTACTTTGTTTTTGAATACAAATCCCTTTGCTCTTAGCTATTATCTTATCTTTGAGTATATACATTGTTTGAAAAAATAAAATGCACTAAATTGCATTATTATATGTAAAAATTGATGCTTGAATGGTGAAGAGATCTATTTCATTTGCAAAAATGTGTTTTAGATTATCCTACTTTAATATCAATTTTAACAATTATTTTGGTGTGTATTTCATAATGTAAATATTAATATAGTAGTACATGTATATTATTTATAAAAGAAAAGCTTTGCTGGTGGAATGAATTGTCAAAATAGTTTGATAGATACTGGCCTAGAGAACTGTCAGTTTAAGTGGCTATCCATTTTCACACAGGCTCTAACAGTTTCTACGTTAAGGTGCCTCTCAGAAATACTTGTATATGTACCTAAAATGTGTCTTTAAGAATGTATTTTTATTTTTCTAATTAATCTACTTTTAGTTTACAGTATTCAGTTTCACAATCTTTTGAGTTCCAAATTTTCTTCCCTTCCCCTTTTCTCCCCCTCCATTAAGATGGTATGCAGTATGATATAGGCTCCACATATACATTCACATCAACACATTTTCACATTAGTTATGTTGTGAAGAAGACTTACAACCAATGGAATGAACCACGAGAAATAAGAAACAAAACAAAACAGAAGAAAATGGAGAAAGAGCAAATTCTATTCTTCTATCTGCATTGAGATTCCATAATTCTTTCTCTGGTTGCGAATAGCAGTTCTCATCATGAGCTTTTTGGAATTGTCTTAGAAACTTGCATTGCTGAGAAGAGCCAATTCTACCAAAGTTAGTCATCATACAATGTGCTTGTAACTGTATATAGTTTTCTCCTGGTTTTGTTCCCGTCACCCTGCATCAGTTCATGTAAGTCTTTCTAGGCTTTTTTTCCTGAAGTTCACTTGCTCATCATCTCTTATAGCACAATGGTAATCCATTGCATTAATATACCACAGCTCGTTCAGTCATTCCCCAAATTGATGAGCATTCCCTATATTTCCAGTTCTTTGCTACCACAAAAGAAGAGCTGTATGTATTTTTTTTTTTTTACATATGGGTTCTTTCTGCATTTGTCTGTTCTCTTCAGGATACAGCCCTAGAAGTAGTATTGCAGGATCAAATGGTATGCAACACTTCTTTAGCCCTTTGGGGATAGTTCCAAATTTCTTTTCAAAATAGTTTATACCATTTATGTTATTCCTTCCTCCTTTTAAACAACGGAGAAAAATTATAATCTAAATTTATTATCTGAGGCTTCCAAGATGAATCAGATGTCTCACATATTGACTACTTTTTTGACCATAGGCAAGGCACTTAATCTTTCTCATCCTCAATTCCCTTATCTACAAAATTGAGAAAATTATACAACTATCTCCTAGTGTTAATATGTGAATAAAAGGTGAAGGTGTTAAAGTACTACTTTTTAAAGAATAACTGGTGTTATTGTTATTATATATGCACTGTACACTTGATTCATCCAACTGGCATGCATTTGGGTGGGTAGAAAAGAGGCACTCAAAGCAAAAATATTGGTGAAGTTGATGGTGTTGGATAAGTCACAGACACTGATTCTGGCAAACTAGAAGTGTAAACCTGATGCTTCAGAATTGAAATTCTGACATTACAACTTGGCACCAAGCCCAAATCTGGAGATTTTCTCTCATGTCAATATTCCAGTACTGTCTATTGCACCATCTTCATGCCACAGGAGCAAGTACAGTTGGCTGGCATAATTCAGATATATTTAGATGCACATTCAATGCAGTAAATGCCATACAAATAAAATAACACTCGTTAGATTGTACAAGTCCTTCATATTTCTTTTTGCTTTATTTTACATGTTTTATTTTATCATAAACATCTTTGGGTGCTTCTGATAAGGCCTGAGAGTCTTGAAACCCATTTTTCTAAGCTTAATAATAGTACTCTGCACAAAGGAAATAGACGTTCACCTGAGAGGGGAAGGCATTGACTTTGGGGAGGAGGGAAAGGCTTTCTGAAAAAGGTGTTACTTTAGTGGATTTTTTACGGAAGTCAAGGCTTATGAGAGATGAAGATGAGTGGGAAAGGGATTTCAGACACAGAAGACAGTCAGTGCAAAGGCACAAGGTATGGAATCTCTTGCTTAGGGGGGAAACAAAACAAATAGGCCAGTACAGATAGAAAATTGAATGCATGGAGAGAGTAAAATACAAAAATACTGGGAAAATAAGAAGAGACTAGGTTTTAAAGTGTTTATTTTATTTTTTTAGATTTCAATAGAAATGTCATAGTTTATTCTGCTTGTATAAAAAAAGTCATCATTACGTAACAAAATGTCTTCTCAGAAGAAGAAATATATTATTCCAGGTCATAAATAATCAGCAAACATATAACCAACCTTGGCAATTCAAAAAAGCACTCTTCCTGGTGTTTTTCCATCAATGCTAAGAGAACAAATGTTTAAAGATGTATTTACAGGATTACAGTACTCCAACAACAAAAAAAATTGAGATATTTGGTTTTTCTAGAAGTGGAATCTGAGGTTTGTGAAAGCTAAACACATCTACACAAATAAATAATGGGAACTTTTGCATTGTATATGTGTGTGTGTCTGTGTGTGTGTGTGTATGTATGCACACATCAAAGGGGAACAGCCTCTTCTGCTGGCTAAGTGTCCAGAAATGGTAATACTGGTAGGTTTGTCAAGCACAAAGACTAAAGTTCTAAGACAGGGGACTAGAATCAGCCCACAAAGTGAGCTGTGAAAGTCTTTTTTCTTTTGCTTCTCTCCAAAGGAAACTGATGTACCAACTAAACATTGGTCCAAGACACACTTCAGAATTGAGCACAAATGAACCTTAGAGTTCAGTCTAATTCACGTATGTTGTTCTCAAGTGTGGAGTTCAGGAAAGAGTTGAATCCAGATGACATAACAAAGCTGAGACATTATCCCCCAGAGTTATTGCACTTTGTTTTAGACAAAGGGGCCTCAAGTTCCTCATGTGGTTCTCGAGTAACTTCCCTGAGTCTCTCAGCAGCTTGGGGAAGTGGTCATTGGGCTCTGAAGGTAGTTCAAAGCATTAGAGGAAGAATGGACTAGGATGAAGACAGGGAAATTAAAGACTGTGGTTGTGGAGGTCCCTCGGTCAAGTACAGCCATGGTAGGACTTCCTGCTTCTGCCAAACAGTGAGGAGCTAGGATTTGGGACTTGAACTGTAATAACTGACCCATAAAGCTGAAGTTGGGAGAGATGATGCTTCTTCTTTGCTTCACAAACTCAAAGGCCTCATCCAGTTTGACCCGGTTGGTCCTCATAAGGTAAACTAGGCAGAAGGTGGCTGATCGGGAGATACCAGCCTGACAGTGAACGAACACCCTTCCTCCTGCATTCTTTATAGAGTCTATGAAGTCAATGGCATCATTGAACCAGGAGCTTATGTCAGCCTTGTGGTTGTCCTCCACAGGGATGCTCTTGTAGTGGTAGTGATCCTCAAAATGGTTGGGGCAATATGCAGACATTGATCAAGACTGTGATTCCCAAGGCATCCAGCATATCTTTCCCGGATGCATGATAAGCACTGCCTAAGTACAGAAAAGGCAGAATTTCCACTGGACCACCCTGTTCATAGAGTGGTGTGCCACAAGAGCTGCACCCTGATTCTGCACTGCCGGGGACGTTGGAGCTAAGAGGTAGGCTCAGACCCATAGGTGTCTACTCTTTGCTGCACAGTTCCGAGCAGGGAGAAGAGAAAGCTTCGTATCCTCCTTTGAGAAAGCAGATGCGCACTGCGCGAGCCTCCCTACACAGGGCGCTGGCGGCCAGCATAAGTGTGCTGTCCCTCTTGGACAACTCTAGCTCTGGGCTTCGTTCGTCCAGGAGCACCACGGCGTGGTAGAGGCCAGCCAGCAAGCGCCTCCGCAGCTCCTCTTTGGGGACTATGTGTTCCAGTCCCATGGCGTTCTTGGCGCGCCTCTTGACTGGTGCTGAAGGGCACGTTGAAGGAGCCCAGGATGTGCGAGGAGTTGAAGGAGAAGAAAGCGGCAGTCCAGCACCAGACACTGAGCCGCCCGCTCCTGCAGTAGCGCTCTCAAGCTCTCGCAGTCCAGGGGACAGATTTCCATGTTGACCATGGCTCGAGGGAGCCCCCCCAGCGTGCCCAAAGGTGGCAAGATCGAAAGTGCGGGAATGCGGGATGGAGCCGAGCGGGCGAGTCCTCGCGGGTGTAGACCGAAACAACGGAGCAGGCAAACCAAACAAAAAAGGGAAAGGGGCTTAAATTACCTCCCTTCTTGGGTGGGGAAAGGGGAAAAATGAAAATCCACGCGGGTTGGCTGGTGCTCTAGGGCTGCGCTCCGAGGCTCAGGGAAAGTTCTTTGTTTCTCTCCAAAGGGCTGTAAATCCTTTTGTTTTTCTTATATTCCTTGTGAAAACACAGCCCCCTTAGACCAGGTTTTCTATCGCTGAGTCTGTGGCTCAAAACAAGCTTCCTTAAGACTTTTGTATTCGAAGAAGGTAGAAGATAAGAAAAGTGTCCAAATGGAGTTTCTTTCTTTCTGTCCTCCTGCTTTCCTTTCTACTCAGCGGGTCTCAGACATCTGTACCCTCACTGTGCTTTCTGCCTAAAGTGTTTTAAACGTCAAATGGAAGAGTTGCTTTCCCCTAGATGGAACAGTAACCATAATCAGTGTATAATATGATATTTAAACCCTGATTGCATGTCCAGGACTCGATCCAATCTAGTCATTTTAAATGATGATGTTAGAAGACAGAATAAAGATGGTTTGGAAGAATTAGGAGGAGAACCTGTAACTTTCAGCTTCAAGGAATTTAATTGAAACATGGAGAAAATAATATGTGAGGTATGAAAGATAATGGAATCTATTAAGAAGTGTTGTTGCTGCTGCTGTTGCTGCTGCTACTGTTGTTTCTATTGATTTAAGGTTGGGGATGACTTGGGAGTGTGATTGGACACCAGGGAAAAAGTCAGGAGACAAGAGAATATTGAAAATTCGAGAGATGGGGTGGTAGAGAAGTAATGAGGCAACAATATAATGGAGCACATAGGAGGCAAAGAATGGAATCAAAATTTTATTTAGATCATGCTAAAAAGGCATTAGAGACAATGATAAAATACCAACACTAAACATATATGCACCAAATGGTATGGATCCAAATTCTTAAAGAAGAAGTTAAGTGACTTAAAGATTCATAACCAAAGAAGAGGTAGAGAGCATTTTGAAATGTAAAATAGATAATTTTGATTATACTAAATTTTAAAAAAAATGCACAAATACAACCAATACAAGCAAGATTAGAAGGAATGCCGATTGAAGCACACTTTTTCATTTTTTTCCCTTCCTTTTCATGTTTCTTCTTTTACAGCTGTGACTCATGATAACACATATATAACCTATAAAAATTGTTTACCATTGTAAAAAGAGGGTAATGGAGGAATGGAAGGAGAAAAATTTGGAAATAAAAGTCTTGTACAAAAATGAATACTAAAAATTTTCTTGATGTGTAAATTGAGAAAAAATAAAATATCATCAAAAAAAGGTTTATGTAGTCTCTAGAAGGAATATCCTTCAAATGAAAGGTTGTGTCTTCATCAATTTATGGAGTATCACTGTTCTTGGTGAGAGACTGTCAGAGGAGTGTGAGTTGTGCAAGAGAAAGAATTCTTTTTAAGGAGCTTTAGGTTAATAATTTTGCGTTCAATGGTTCTACTGTTTTCATTAAAATTGCTTAGTTTGACTTCATCTTGGATTATCCACTTAGAAAATATATTTGGCACTTATCTACCCTACAGGTAGTTATTGTTATGGTCCTTATCATTAAAAATATATTAAAAACATCATTGTGTACATTCAGCAAGCAACATGTTCCTGTGTCATTATTAAGTTAAACATATATGACTTTCATTTTTGTCGTATAAACCCTAAAACAGTTTACATAAATTCATAATTTGTGACATTGTGTATCTTGCCGTGCTTCAGGCAAAACAAATATTTTTTTTCCTTCTTCTAAAAATGGACTATCTGCAGAATCTTTAAAAATAATATATCTTTCCTTCAGCTGGAATGATATTCACAGCAGGAATTCAGACACTCTGATAGTATCATAGAGAGTAACAGTGAGCAGGGTATAATAGTGGTCTTGATAAAAAAGAATTTAATGGTCCATCTCTTAGCAAGAGCTTTTTATCAGTGTGATGAACACATAATTAGGGAAAATATGACAAACTAAAAGTTCCCACAACTAACTTGATACTTTCTGTAACTGTCTATTGTAATCAACTATCATGGTCCAACTAATGGGAATGGTACAAAATCAACACAGACACACAAAAAAAAGAACTGTGGCATACTGAGAATGTACCTTTCTCCTGGTTACCTGGGAGTTCACCTACTTTTAACTTAAATTAATTTTGACTCTTACAGATAGTATAATAAAATAATAAATAAGCACATTATACTCAAACTCACCTTGCATGATATTTTGCTTCTTAAATAAAGATCTAGGTCATTCAACTGACAATATAGAAAATTATTTCTTAGTTTGTCTCTATTTTCCTAAGAGAAGGGAGTGAGCAGACCAGGACAAGAGGATTATAATTTCTGTCTGTTTGAAGGAGGGTTCTGAGATTTACTCTTTTTTACAAAGGTTTTTCCTATTATGTCTCTCTGGATAGGTAATATATGCAGGTTGATACAAATGACAGTGCTAAGACATTAAAAAAATCTAAGAACTATACTGTAAAATAATTTCTACTCATACAATTCAATATTTATTTATGAAACAAATGACAATTCCATAAATAGTTACATTTCCATAGATTTTTTTTTACTATATTTCCATGTTATCCAAAGAAAGGACTTCACTAAGTGGTAAGTTTGTTATTACTATTCAAAATTTGGGAATTAGGAACATTAATTACAACTCTTCTTCTAATTTGTATGTAACATAGAGATTTCAGATTCGCATTGGAAAGTCATCTGTAATAGGAGAGGTGTGATCTATAGTAAGTTTTCTTAGCCTAGGGTTCATGAGGTCCTTGAAAAGATTTCTAAATGTCCCTTGAACTTAAATACAGAAACACTTGCCTGTAATTTCAGTTACTTCTACTGAAATTGAGCATTTCCTTCCAGATGATAATGGAGTAGTCACAGAATGGAACAGAAAGGGGATAGAGGGAAGGATAACATGAAAGTAGTTTTGCAGTTTTTGCAGTGATCCCAAGCTCTGACATTAAAAATAGTAATAACAAAAACATCAATATGTTTCTAGTGTTGATATAGAACGATACATGGCAAAATATCACAATTTCTAAAGAATCAAAATTTGTGATGACTCACCAATAAAGTGATTGACATGATAGTCAAAAGAATTGAGTGCTACCAATGATAATGTGTTCATAGGAATAATGTTAAGAGAAATCAAGAGGCACTGGAGGAAAGAATAAATCAGTTATAGCATTAGTAAACATAATGTGTTAATGGACTTAGAAGAAGGATCCTTGCATATTAAGTAGATCATCTATGAAAGACTTAGGGGGGGGGTATAGAAATGAATTCCTCAGTTTGAAAGGGCATGAATGAAATGAAGTTTAAATGTCCTCTTTCACTTCATGCTCACTTCAGTATAAAGGAGTAGCTAGGTGGTACAGTGGACAGAGTACCAGTGCGGGAGTCAGGAGGACCTGAGTTCAAATCTCACCTCAGACACTTGAAATTCACTGTGTGACCTTGGGCAAGTCACTTAACCCCAGTTTCCTCAACCTGGGTGATCTCCAGTCATCCTGATGACTGGACCTGATGATCTGGTCACTGGATTCAGATCTTTCTGGAGGAGAAGTGAGGCTGGTGAACGGCACAGCCCTTCCTCAATCAAAAAAAAAAACAATGTCAAGTGCAAATCATGTCACCATTTCTCTAATGGCATGGTCTTCTTTGGCAACGAAGGATGAACACACACACACACACACACATTTCAGTGTAAGTACCTTGATCGCAAACCTGTTATTATATCCCACCTGGCTGTACTCACTTTGGAATTATTTGTCTTCTGCACTATGCTCTGTGCTAGGTACCTCTTCTTGCCTCCCTTTTCAGCAATCTTTTGTTTGTTGTCTTTTTCATTTTTATTTTTATTCACCAATGTTTAAAACAGTTTCTGGCATATAATAAGTTTTTTTTTTCAAATAATTTTATTTATTTATTTATTGTTAGATTTCAACATTCATTTCCACAAAATTTTGACTTTCAATTTTTCTCCCCATCTCTCCCATCCCCCCACTGTATGTCACCTTGCATTCTGATTACCCCTTCCCTCAATTTGCCCTCCCCTCTGTCACACCACACCCTTCTCTTATCCCAATCTGCTCCCATTTCTTGTAGGGCAAGATAAATTTCTATACTTCATTACCTGTATTTCTTATTTCCCAGTTGTATGCAATAATAATTTTCAACCTTCGTTTCTAATGCTTTGAATTCCAACTCTCTCCCTCCCTCTCTCCCTCCCTCCCCACACATCTCCACTGAGAAGGCAAACAATTCATTACAGCCTATCTATGTGTCATTTTGCAAAAAAAACTTCCATAATAGTTATGTTGTGTAAGACTGACTATATTACCCTCCACCCTACCCTGTCCAGCCATTATTTCTATTCTCTCATGTGACCTTGTTCCTACTGAATAGTGTTTACTTCTAATTACTCATTTCTCCTGTGTGCCCTCCCTTCTATCCTCCCTCTCACCCCACTTATCCCCTTGTTCCCTACTTTCCTGTAGTGTGGAGCTGTGAGATCATCCAACCCTTCTGGAGAACGGTTTGGAACTAGGCCCAAAGGGCTACAAAAATGTGCATACCCTTTCACCCAGAAATGGTGCTACTAGGACTGTATCCCCAAGAGATTATAAAAACGGGAAAGGGTCCCACGTGTGCAAAAATATTTATAGTAACACTCTTTGTGGTAGCCAAAAACTGGAAGTCAAGGGGATGTCCATCAATTGGGGAATGGCTGAATAAATTATGGTATATGAATGTAATGGAGTACTATTGTGCCATAAGAAATGATGAACAAGAAGACTTCAGGGAGGCCTGGAAGGACTTATATGACCTGATGCTGAGCAAAAGGAGCAGAACCAGGAGAACTTTGTGCACAGCAACGACCACAGTGTGCGAGAGTTTTTTCTGGTAGACTTGGAACTTTGTAATAACACAAGAACTTATTGAGAAAAAAAAAAAAAGCCTAATGTCGGTCTTCTAAGGCAAAATGCCTTCCACGCTCAGAGAAAGAAATATGGAAGTCATTTGCAGAATGTAGCAGATCATGTTTGTGTGTGGGTGGGTTTCAATGTATTATGTTTTGATTTGTTATATGATTTCTTCCATTTATTTTAGTTCGACTACATAGCAAGACTATAGTGAAAATGTGCTCAATAGGAAAGTATATGTAGAACCTATACAGAATTGTATGCTGTCACAGGGAGGGAGGGGGGTATTAGGGGAAGGGTGGGGGGATAAAATCTTAACTTTAAGGAAATGATTGTAAAACATTAAAAAAAATTAAAATTTAAAAAAATCAAAAAAAAAAAAAAGAAAGATTTTCATTCCCAAGTTAATGATCATGATATTCTCTCCTTAAACCATATAGGAAAAGAATAACATTCAATTTTCCCCTCTCACCTCCTCCCTTTTGTCTTCCTTTGAACAAGATTTTTCTTGTCTTTTATAAGTGATAGTCTCTCTCATTCCATTTCTCCCTTACTCTTCCCAATATTTTCCGCTCTCACCCCTTAATTTTATTTTATTTTTTTATGAATAATGTCTCTTCTGATTCAACTCAGCCTGTACTCTCTGTCTATGTGTGTGTGTGTTTGTGTGTGTGTGTGTGTGTGTGTGTATGTAATGTCTCCACCTACCCAAATACTGACAAAAGTCGCCAGAGTTACAAATACTATCTTAACATGTAGGAATGTAAACAGTTCAGCTTAAAAAGTCCCTTTTAAAAAAAAATATTTTTTAAAACTTTTTTAATGTTCTACAATCACTACCATAAAACATAGATTTTTTTTTTACCCTCCTATCTACCCCCCACCAATCTCCTCCCTCCCCAAGACAGCATACATTTCTATATAGGATCTACATATACTTTCCTATTGGACATGTTTTCACTTATAGTCATGCTGTGTAGATGAACTAAAATGAATGGAAGAAATCATACAACAAATCAAAACATAATACACACATACACACATACACACACATTATCTGCTACATTCTGCGAAAGAATTCTTTCTCTGAGTATGAAAGGCATTTTGTCTTAGAAAACCATTGGGAATTTTTTTTTTAAGTTCTTGCATTATTACTAAGTTCCAAGTCTACAAGAAAAGACTCTCGTACACTGTGGGCATTGCTGTGCACAAAATTCTCCCGGTTCTGCTCCTTTCCTACAGCATCACATCATAAAAGTCCTTCCAGGCCTCTCTGAAGTCTTCCTGTTCACCCTTTGTTATAGCACAATAGTATTCCATTATATTCATATACCATAATTTATTCAACCATTCCCCCATTGATGGGCATCCCCTTGATTTCCAGTTTTTGACAACTACAAAGAGTGCTGCTATAAGTATTTTTGTACATGTGGGAACCTTTCCCAGGATTTTTTTATCTCTTGGGGATGCAGTCCTAGTAGCGATATTGCTGGATCAAAGGGTATGCACACTTCTGAAGCCCTTTGAGCATAGTTCCAAACTGGTCTTCAGAATGATTGGATGAGCTGACAGCAGCTCCAGCAGCAAGGAATTGGTGTTCCAATTCTCCTACAACCTCTCCAACATTTATCATTTTTCTGTTCTGTCACAGAAAGTCCTTTATGGTTTCTCTTTATTGTTTACTTTTTCATGCTTCACTTCATCCTTGTGTTTGAAAGTCAGATTTTCTATTCAGTTCAGGCCTTTTCATCATGAATGGTTGAAAGTCCTCTGTATCATTGAATAAGCATTTTTTCCCTTGAAGTGTTATACTCAGTTTTGCTAGGTAGATGATTCTTAGTTTTCATCCCAATTCCTTTGACTTCTGGAATATCCTATTCGAAGTCTTTCAACTCTTTAATGTAGAAACTGCCAGATCCTGTGTTATTCTGATTGTATTTCTATAATACTCAAATTCTTTCTTTCTAGCTGCCTGCAATATTTTCTCCTTGACCCTGGAACTGTGAAATTTGGCCACAGTATTCCTAGGAGATTCTCTTTTATGGTCTCTTTCAGGAGGTGATCAGTGCATTCTTTCAGTATTTATTTTACCCTCTGATTCTAGAACATTAGGGTAGTTTCCCTTGATTAACTCATGAAGGACACAGTATAGGCTCTTTTCTTTGGATCATAGTTTTCAGGTGGTCCCATAATTTTTAAATTGTCCCTCCTGGATCTATTTTCCAGGCCAGTTGTCTTTCCAATGAGATGTTTCACATTACCTTCTACCATTTTTTTTTTTGTCTTTTGGTTTGGTTTTCTTACTTCTTGGTTTATTGCATAGTCATTAGATTCCCTGAATTCCCCTTTCATTTTTAAAGAACTATTTTGTACAGTGAGCTTTTGAACCTCCTTTTCCATTTTGCTAATTCTGCTTTTTAAGGCCTTCTTCACCTCATTGTCTTTTTGGACCTCTTTTTCCAATTGAGTTACCCTATTTTTAAAGATGTCATTTTCCTCAGCACTTATTTGCTTCTCCTTTAGCAACCTGCTGACTCACTGTTCAAGGTCTTCTATGGCCTGATCCCATTTCATGTTCATTTTAGAGGTACTAGAGGCTGAATCCTTGACTTCCTCTGACAGTATGCATTGTTCTTCCTCATCCAAAAGGATGGAAGGAGATACCTGTTCTCCAAGAAAGTAACCTTCTATGGTCTTATTTTTTTTCCCTTTTTTGGTCATTTTCCCCACTAGTTACTTGTCTTCTGAATCCTTTTTCATGAGGAGGATCCTAGTGCACCTTCTCCCTTGAAGATCATGTTTAGGGCAGAGGTTCAGATCAGCTGCTCAATTCCCCTAATTGTTTTACTCAGGGGTGGTGTTGCCACTGAGGGTTAAGGTTCAGAACCCCAGAGACTTTAAGGTGAACTGCTTAGACAATGGACCCAGGCTGCTCCTGTGCCACTGTAGCTGCCCGCCACCTGCTGCTGGTACTGGGACCACTTCTTCTGCCCCTGTCTGGGGACAGTCCAGGGAAAACCTGTTCCCTTCTCGCCCAGCTGGGAAAGCCCTCCCACACTGATCTTTGAAGCTTTCTTTGGTGCTTCTGGATTGAGGGATCTGGGATCTTCCCTGCTTGGGATTCTGCCCCAGAGGCTTCTTCCTATCCTGTCCTTGCCTGTCCTGCACTTCCAAGGCTGTACTCCCCTCTGCTCAGCATCCTGTTGGATACATCTTTCCTGTTGGCCTTCCCTGGTTATCTTTGGCTGGAAATTTCTTTCATTCTATCGTTCTGTAGCTTCTGCTGCTTTAGAATTTGCTGAGATTAATTTTTTTACAGATATTTTGTGGACTGTGGGGGAAGTACTGCTGTATATGCATCTTTCTACTTCGCCTTGTTGGCTCCATCTCCCCAATAGTTTCTTAACAAAAGTTTGTTATTGGTCATGGTCCATTTTTTCTAAGGAAACCTGGTTCAGAGAATGTATTTGAATTGTCAATGGTTGTATAATTAATAAGTGGAAGACCCAGATAATCTCTTCCCAAAGTGAAAACTTTTTGCTCTCATAGCATAACTGTTTCCAGTAAAGCATTCTGTGATATTTACTCAACAATATCTTACTTCATATTTATTTTAGCTTTCATCTTCCTCCATGTTTCCCAATAATTAGGTGGTACCCTTCATCTCCCAGAATTGGTGTCATCTTGTGTTTTTTCTTAACCTCCCTGCACTTCTCCTTAATTCCCCCTCTCCCCCTTGCAACCACCTTCAACAAAACAGAATCTCAGTAAAGAACTCATCAAAATCACTTACACTGGGGTATTAATCCTCTGATAAAAAGTTAATTTTAAGGTTAGTAAAGATGTTTTGAGGATGCCAAGGCTAATTCCTTTAATTAGATGATTTTCCCACATTGTGGATTGATTCAACCAAAAGAACTCCTAATTTTGGTATTTCAATCATCTGTGTAAGGTAAGTATTTTCAGGAGTTAATGTGAGCTTTGCTTATAATCTTGAACTCACACTGCATGAGTGACTTCCCGTTCATAGGGATAAAGATAACTGTAACATTTCCCCATATATTAATTCACATACATAATACACATATAATATATAAGTATGTGTACAAGTATACAAGCATGTGTATGTATCTAATGGTGCACACAAACATATGTGCATATGCATTGTTATATTATTTATATAGGTATATGCACACACACATATACTGCTGTGCATATACACATATATATTAATTGACATACACATAATATACATGTAACATATAAATGTACAAGCAAGCACAGTGTGATTCATATATATATATATGTGTGTGTGTACCTATATACATACACAAAAATATTGTGTACTTTGTGCATGTATATATGTGTGTTTATTTCTATAATTTAATATATAATGTAATTTTATCTTTGTATGTATACGTACATGCAAGCAGTATACGTATGCAAGTATTATGCATATACTCATGTACATATGCATATGCAGGTACATTTTACATACATTTACATATGCACATCTATGTGAATATAAGTGCATATACACATATATACATACATACATACATATATTTCCTTGTGACCTTGTGCTTAAATCAATTTGAGGGGAAGAAATGAAGTAGATTGTGCTCTGATGCTTCCTTTCTGACTAAAAAATCAAAACTGTAAACATTAAGTTGACTGTGAAGTCTCAATATGTAGTGTAGTAGATCAAATTTCTGTTTCTACCAGTAATGCACAAAACAAAGAAGGAGCATTACAGTTTTCAATAGTAGTTGAAATGGGTTTGAGACTCCTAGGAATTATGTGTCATTGCCAGAAGGTATACCCCTGACCCCAAGAAGCATGTGATCAACCAGAGGTTTAAATGATATGCCACACATCCCATTTTCTCTGACATACAATTATATGACTTGTGCACATTGTCCTACACCTACACATGTCTCAAAGTTCTACCACTCTTTTCAAACTACTTATGCAATCTTCTTCTTGTAATACTGTATCGGCCCAATAGAACAGTCATGAACTCATCCATCACTCATAGCATCTAAATTGAAATCATTGGAAACAAATCCTTCTTCTCTCACTTCCTTCCCCCTGCCCAGTGTCACTTCCTGGCTATAGTAAATGCCTTGAAAAGGTTGGGAAGTTGTCTTGAGTGTGAGGGTGGGGAGGGGTGTTGATGGTGGTGGTGGTAGTAATGGCAGTTACCTTTGAGTCAGGGGCCTTCATAACCCTTTTGGTTTTAGGTGATAAACAATGACTTATGTTGGATAATCAGACAGGGTTGAATTGCCATTGGGCTTGAAGATATCATTATATTATCATTCTCTTAAATCTTACTTATCTTTCAGACATGTCCTATTATTTTTGAGAGAATTACCAGTCTTCAAATCACTCAATTTTTCAGGCTTATTATCATTGATGAATACTAAAACTTCCATGTTCCATGTAGCTAAAGTCTTGCCATATCCTGTCACTTTTCCTTCTCATCTCTCAATTTTGTTCTTTTCTCTTTACTCATGCTGTCACTACTCTCCTTTAAGCACTTGTCTCCTCTTGTCTATATTCTTCCAATAGCTCCTAAACTATCTCCAGGGTTTTTCCTCCTTCAATTCACCTTCCACAAAGCAGCCAAAGATATTTTTCTAAAGAATGGCTGACCATGTCACTCCCTTGCTGAGTAAATACCAATGGCTCCTTACTGTCTTTAGGATAAAACATGAGTATATCTTTCTTTCTTCATTTTAATATCATTATTTTAAAGTATTAGTTTGCATGTTCATTAATTAGTATAACAGAGCATATTTATATTTTCTAAATAACAACATAGACATATCAAGGGTGTATACTATTTTTCTTTAAATTTAGTTGTGAGATGAAAAATTCTTTGAAGAATGCTAGCCTATGGTATAAGAACTACTCAAGGGAAGAGATTACACGTAATTAATAGCTTTGTTTTGAAAAAAAATGGTAAATTACAGATATTGCAATCATCTCCATATTTTAAAAGCCTATATTATTCATTAGTAGTTAAATTGTAGGTAACTTGATTTTAATGAGTGAAATTATATTTGCTTATAAAGTACAGCAAGAACAGAGTGCCTAGGTACATAGTATTCTAGAGAAACACCAGATTTTCAATGAGACAAACAATTGTTTCAGAGATTGGAAATGACAAGAGGTATGAATAAAATTTCATGCCACTGCACTTTAAAAACTAAAATGTTACCCTATATTTCTCAAGGTTTATTCCTGATAATGTTGAATGTCAGTAAATGGAAAAAGAAATGCCACAGATGCCTGAATGAATTCACTGTGGAAATAGTAGTGTCTTATACTTTGATTAAAATGGAAAACAAATAGTATCGGTATCAATACTGAAACATGAGGAGAATGTAATTAAAATACATAAATTGAAACTTTGAAAGAAAATTACTTTCCCCACTTCTTATTGGTTGTTCAATACAGAAAGTGACAACCTCCCATACAAACTAGTACA
Organism: Bettongia penicillata ogilbyi; assembly: GCA_023548195.1. Lineage (NCBI taxonomy): Eukaryota > Metazoa > Chordata > Mammalia > Diprotodontia > Potoroidae > Bettongia > Bettongia penicillata. The sequence continues at coordinate 2,014,830 of JAJHZJ010000112.1, read as the reverse complement.
TACTGCATGAGATGATCACGTGTTATAATAGAGCCCCCATAGATTGCATTTGTTGGGTTCTACCACTCTTTGAAACAGAATTGCAGATTTTTATGCAAAATGTAAGAAATAATTTTTTCAAACTCTGAATAAATTCATCTTGTAGAGGCTAGATAAATGATGCAAATTAAAGAAAATGTATTAAAAGTAAATGTACCCAGGGTGACATAAATTATAGTAATAGCTGAAAATATCTTACAAATACCTTATTAGAAAGTTATAGTCCCATTTAATACTAAAAGAAACTGAGGTTCAGAAGGTTTATGTCCCTTGCCTAGGTTCTTGCTCTTAGTAAATGTACGAAGAATTATTCCAACTCAGAAATTCCTGAAGACAATTTGAATACTTTATCAAATTCCTGACTTATTCTAATAAAAAAGAAACTATACACACACACATTTGTATGTGTGTATACATATATGTGTATATGTGTATGTATACATATATGTGTATATATGTATGTATACATGCGTGTGTGTATATAGCATGTCCCTAATATTTTCTGCCTACCTGGAAAGGGATTCTAGGTACACCAAATAAAATAACAGATTAATTAAGAATACTCTTAAGTTCAAAATTATCCCTTGGAAAAAAAGGCAAAATACCATAGTAGGCATAACATATAACATCTAGACAAATGGAAATAAACAAATAAATTAATAAATCTTAATAAAAACCCCAAGGTAATACTTTTCAATAACCCAGAAAGAGTAAAGCAAGCTTAAAAAATAAGAACTAAAAAAAAGGAATCATATCGTGGGGAAAATACAGTATATTTAGATAGCTTGTGCTTTGGGGAGTGTTATGGATGGTGAGACCAGAAACGAAAATGGAACAGTCAGATAGCAAGAGAACTAAGTCATGGTAAATACCAGGAAGGCCTGTTAAATGGCAATAAACAGAACAAAATGTTCAAGAAAGATGAGAAAAGAAAATGTTAATTACCACAGAAAGGCCTCAACTAATTTATACTTCTATTTTCTAGAGTTTTTTTTTCCTGTGTGAGCAATAGAAAAACTGGAAACACAAATAAGACATGCCCACCAACCCCAATGATGACACATGTTAGCAAAGGTGGCATAATTTATACCTATAAACTGTAAAATTAAAAATAGATCATATTTAATTTCAGTCTTTTTTCAGTCCTCTCTGACTCTTTTGATACCATTTGGGTTTTCTTGGCAAATATACTAGGGTTGTTTGTATTTCTTTTTCCATCTCATTTTATAGATAAGAAAATGAAACCCATGGGGTTAAATTACTTGTCTATGATTACACAACTAATAAGTGTCTGAGGTCAGTTTTGGGTTTTTACCCACCCAGATCATGTTAGAATACATTTTAAATGCTCATACCCCAAAAGCATTACCTAAACAAAGTCTTTCAGACATGGAGGTAGCAAATATTAAAAGTTGGGGGCAGAGTCAAGGTGGTGGAGGAAATGAAGCATTTCTGCTGAGTTCTCCCAACTCACTACTCTAAACAGCTTCTAAAAGATGTGTCAATCAAATTCTGAGCAGTATAACTACAAAAAGAAAAAGTAACAATATTTAATTTTTCCAACCCCGTGCATCTTATGAGGACTGAAAGAGAGGCCTGGCAATGGACTCTGTAATAGTTGTTGGCTGAAACCTTGGACTGTCGAAACACCATAAGCTATGTGGCCTGGATTCAGCATTCACATTGGAAGCAGCAGGGTGAGCAACAGTGACTGAACCAAGTATGGTAAAGGGACCAGACTCCTGGTGAGAAAGATGTAACAAAGGACCCCTCTGCATAGGACTGGGCATAGCACCTGGTGACCTTATGCAACTCTTTCCTGAAAACAGAGTTGCAGTTCCAGGGAGGAGAAATGCTTTTATTATATGCTGGTCATGGTGGAACAGAGGCCCTAACTAGATAAGGACCAGAGCTCAGACCAGAAGTATAGGGATCAGAACTCTCACTGATTACAAAATCTACCAGTAAAACTGAATATAATACTACAGGTGAAATGGTGAACTTTTAATGAAATAGAGAATTTATCATTTAAAACAAAGCTAATTAGAGCTTTTCTTAATGTGATAAATACTGTGTAAGGGGCACCTAGGTGGTGCAGTGGATAGAACACCAGCGCCGGAGTCAAGAGGACCTGACTCAAATCTCACCCCAGACACTTGACACTCACTAGCTGTGTAACCTTGGGCAAGTCACTTAACTCAAATTGCCTCCTCCTGGGTAATCTCCAGTCATCCTGATGAATATCTGGTCACTGAATTCAGATGACTCTGGAGGAAAAGGGAGGCTGGTGACCTGCACAGCCCTTCCTCACTCCAAAAAAAAAAAAAAAAATCAAGTACAAGTCCTGTCATTACTTCTCTGATGGCATGGTATTCTTCATCAACGAAGGATGAACACACCCAAAATAGTATCTAAAACTATGAGCATACTTTACCTAAAATGAGGAAAAAACTGGTAGCTTTCTTTAAAGACTAGATGTGAAGTAAGGATGTCTACTATCGCCATTATTATTCAATATTATATTAGAATTGCAAACTATAGCAATAAGAGAAATAAATTTAAGGAACGAGTATAGACAACAAGGAAACAAAACTATCACAAACTGCAAATCATATGTCTGTATACTGAGAAAATATAGAGTTAATTTTTAAAACTAGTAGAAACAACAATTTTCACAAAGTGAAAATTAAAAAATAAAGTTGCAGAAATCATATGTTTCAATATATTACCAACAAAATCCAGTAGGAAGAGATAGAAATGGAAATTAAATTTAAAATAACTGCAAAAAGTATAAACTACTTAGGAGTCTGTCAAGACACACATCAGTAATTATATGAACACAATCACAAAACACTTTTCACACACAAAAAGAAATAACTAAACAATTGGAGATATTCTAATTGTTCATAGTTAAGACAAGCCAATATAAGAAAAGTAGAATCCTACCTAAATTAATTTCCTTATTCATTGCCATTTCAAGTAAATCACTGAAGGATAATTTTATAGAACTTGAAAAATATAACAACTTTTATCTGGAGGAACAAAAGATCAAACATATCAAGGGAAGGAATGAAAAAAATGTGAAGGAAGAAATCCTAGTGGTATTTGACTGTAAGCTTTACTTCAAAGCAGTTAGCATCAAAACTAAAAGGTAATTGATGGGTAGAACAGAGTACACATGTATGTATGCATAGTATGTATATATGTATGTATGTTAGTCATTATTTAATATTTTACACTGATATAGCTGTCATAATCTAGTGGTTGGTGCCAAGTAAACTTCTAGAAATGTGAAATATGAAAATTTAGACAATGAGTCTAAATGAGTACATCTTTGGGGGGAAAAACAAAGGGAATAGGTAAGCTGTCAGGCAACTTTCTATAATAAACCACATCATTCCTGTCACACCACTTCTGGAGAGTTATGAAGTATATATGATCCCACTGTGTCCATTAATTCTTGATTTAAAAGAACATTCTTAGTACAACAGAATTTAGGCGTAAAGCTTTTTCTTGAAACTAGGTGTCTCTAAAACATCTGATAAAGTGATTTGATTCCATGTCAGATCCAACCAAAAGCAATTTTTCTTCAACAATCCTTAGAATATTGACATCAAGTAATCCATAAAACAGACATATTAGCTCAGTTACATCTTTTTCACAAGTCATGAAATATATGCTACATAATTCAAACGGAGTAGTCATCTGAATGATTGCTTTCCAAGTGAATCAATTGCCTGATGCCTTTGTAAATAATTGCACAGAAACCCAGAATACCAAAATGCATGCATGCATATATGGAATGCATATATATTCAATACATGTATATATTTTGCAAATCATATACTACTTTTAATGAACAAGTCACCATTGATAATACTAAGCTTCCTACTTAAATTCAGCATGTATATTTATCTTACAATTTATTTGACTGGAAATTTTTATTCTACTCATATTGTAGCAACAGAGAGAATATTTTTTTTCTGAGGTTGAATTTTGTGATAATTCAGAGCTTGTGATCAGAGTTTTTGATAATCAAAAGACAATTTCCTAAATAATACTCACCTAGATCCTAGTTCATTGTCCATTTGTATTATATGATCTATGTTGTCTGTGTTTATACATAATTGAGTAGCAAGCATGGCTAGATCATCTAACACAGAAACATTTATGTAAGAGAAACTAGAACGAGCTTCTGGGATATTACATATTTTCCACCAACTGTTTGTAACTTGATTTCATAGTGAAACAGACTGTTTATATTTACATACACACATACATACATGCATACATACATACATACTCATCTATGTCTATTCTTGTATTTACACATAAGCATTCATAGTAGACTCTCTGTATCTCTTTCGCTGTGTCTTTCCTTGTTTAACAGTCCCTCCTTCAGGCAAGTAAAATGATAAGTCATAAATTCCTCAATATCTCTTCACAGGAAATTAAATACCTTTTCATATCAGAAGTTATAAAGTGATGCAGGGTCTGTTCATAATAGACATTCAGTCAACAGAGGTCATTTGGAAAAGTAGACTGATCATTAAAGAGTGTAGATCCATTATGTTCTTCAGGGTTTGCTATACTTAATTAAGAAATCTGTAATTCTGCAAATTCGGGGAGTAATATTCCTAAACAAACAGCATTTAGGTGTGAAGGAGAAGACTGCACTAACAAAAATTAACTATGATTCTTGCAAGTGACAGTGGAATTGGGGTCAATGCATAACCCCTAACAAAGTGGCTTATGCCTTTGGCTCTTCCAAAAATCAGGTTGGATTTTGAGGAACAATGATTCAGATATATCCTGATCCCCTCTTTCTTTGATTTCCTCCTCTCATATCCCTTATGCCTTAAAGTAAGTGCTGATTTCTTATGTGAGAGAAATTGTGACAGTAGTAATGACCCATAGTGTTTAATCAGTCTACTAGTCAATAAGCATTTATTGAGCTATTACTATTATTGTGAGGAACTGTGCGTAACAGAGGATAAAAATAATGATGAAAACAAACTGAAAAAATGAAAAGAGTCCATACATATATACAGTATAATTATAAAGTAATCTCAGAAGAAAGGAGGTAGGGGAATTGAAGAGGGATAGTCCTCCTGTAGAAAGTGAAATCTAAGTTGAATCTGGATAAAAGGCAGAAAAATCAACAGGCAGAAGTGAGGATGAAAATCATTCTAGGTCTGGGGGACAGCTGGTACAAAGGCATGGAGTTGAAGGGTGGAGTGTTTTTTCTAAAAATTAACAAGCAGCCCTGGGTAGTAGTGAATACAGTGAATAGAGTGGGGCTATGGTTGGTTGTCCTTCATTATAAGAAATAGAAATATAGGAAGAAGTTAAGTTGAAAGAGCTTTAGAAGCAAAAAAAAAAATTGTTTTTACTCTCTGTTTATTCGGTTGTCACTGTTTCTTGTTGGTTTGTTGCGAGGGAGTATTTTTGTTTGTTTGTTTTTGGACATAGCTGGATAGCCAATTGGATGGAGTATTACTTGCTATTTGACCCTGGGCAATCATTTAACATTTGCCTGTCTAAATTTCCTCTATGTAAAATTATGATGTTGTAAAATTATGATATGTAAATCCTAACATTTTTGTGAGGATATAAGAAAATAGTATTTATGACATTATTTACAAAATTTAAAGGTCTATATAAATTTGAGCTAACACTATTTTTTGGTCTGAGAGAAAGAAATACTAACTTGAGTGAAGGGATAACATGTCAGACTTACATTGGACAAAAAATCAATTTGGTAGCTGAAGGGGGGATGAATTGGAAGGGAAGAGAATTGATAAACTGAGAGAAATTAGAAGGCTCTTGCCAGGAGAGAGGTAATAAGGCCCTGGACTATCATGCTAACTCTGTGAAGGGAGAAAATAGGGTACATACAAGGAATGTAGTAAAGACACAAATGATAAGATTTGTAAGTATTTTCGACAGATAGGATAAGTGCAAATAAGTGCCAGGATGGCACTAAGGTAATCAGGATGTTGGGGGGGGGGGGTGGAGAAAAATGGAGGGGAAAGATAATGAGTTTGAGTTTGAGATACCTATCAGCAGTCAATTTGATTTAAGATATCCAAGAGGCAATTGGGGATGTTGTGATTAAAGCTCAAGAAAGATGGGGAATGGGGTTCATATATAGATCTGAAAATCATCTGTATAGACATGGTAATTGAGCCCATAGGGAGCTGACATGATCATCAAGTGAGATATTACAGATCAAAACCAGAGGGTGTCCAGGATAGAGTATTGAGAGATATTTAGAGGTAGTGAGTAAGTAAGATCTGGATCAAAATCCAGTAATGGATATTTTAGATATCAGACAGGTAGGAAGAGAACCAGGAAAGAGATGTGTCATGAAAACCCAGAGAAGAGTTTATCTTTTCTGGTATGTTTTATCATTTGTAGAAATATCTAAAGCAAACATATATATATATATATATATATATATATATATATATATATATATATATATATATATATATATATATATATATTTGTAATAGATTGAAATGGTCCTTGAAAAACTTAAAAGTGTGACACCTCAGAAAAGTTACCACTGTTTGCCATGAAAACCTGAAATATAAAAGTTATTTTAGATAAAAGAGTAATTAACTAGCCATAAGAGTGAAGTCATCATTCATTCTCATTATTCATATGCCCCATGTTCTAACAAAGTAGATAAATGTGCCACTTACAAACTCCTATACATGCTATTTTCAAGGACATGAGTACTCTCATTATGCAGTTTATCCTGATGATGTGAGGAGTCATGTCTTAGAAAGTTAGCCATGATTCTACTGTAGTTTCCTAACAGTCTCGCACACTACACTCTATCACACGAAGAATATACAAAAAGGAAGAGTATAAGTATGGGACAATAATACAACATTATCTGCCCTGGCTAGGGAGCACAGTGGGTCTCACATTCAACTTGAAGGTAAGTAAAACTGTATTTTAATCCTGTCTCAGACGCTTACTAGCTTAGTGATCATGGGAAAATCTTTTAAATCAATCCTAGCTCCAGTTTCCTGATTTATAAAAGTTTTCTTGGGTTTGGGGTTTTGGTTTTGGTTTGTTTTTTTTTTTTTTTTTACCATTTTGCTGCTGCTGCTGCTGTTGTTGCATATGTTATTTTGCTGTAGGGTTATCTATGACTCCAAATCTCTGATTCTTTGAACATTTTTTTTTCCTTTTCTTTCTCTCCTTTTACTTTATTCCACTGTAGTATTATGAGGGCTGTCTTTTAACGTGCCAAATTGGGTTACCTGACCTCTCCTATTTTGTTACATTAGCTTCAGGTAATTAGTGTGGACTGAAACACTGGGACATTCTTTCTGAGTATCCTGTTTTACATTCTCTCTTCCTACTTCCCTGTTCCTGTATTGCTGAATTCTCTGCTGCCCTAACAAAAAGCATAGTAGGTCTTTGTTCTTAGCAAAGATACAATTTTTGAGGCTTTAGGGTTATAATTTTAAATTAAATTATTTTTTGCAATTGAGTAGCAGCAGGCAAGTCATGGATAGTAATGGGGAACTCAATTAGAAAAGTCATAGACTTTCTCTAATATGTGTTGGTTCAGGGATGTCGATATAGCTTAGTTATAGATAGAGAGATTATGTACCTATCTATCCATTTATGTGTGTAAGAGCATGTGTAAGTATATGCATGTATATATGTATTTGTATATATGTGTGTATGTGTGTGTACACACACTGTATACAACCACATATACAAGTGTGGCATAGTGTATGCATATGTGTATATGTGCATATATGTACTATAAAACTTTGACTGAATTCATATGTGAGTATATTTGTACCCATAAAATGTTTACTGAATTTTCACGTATCTATGTTTGTATTTTTATACACACATATACACAAATAATATGTGTATATGTATGTGTTTGTGTATGTGACTAATAATAGAGTAACATTTCCTGAAGCATCCCCAGTTAGGAGAGTCCCAGAAATTTTCCAAGTTCACCTCCCCACTTCTCACTGGAAAAAGAATAAAAGGAAAGATTAACTGAACCCTCTAATATATGTCCATAATTTGGATTGATGGACAGATAGATGGATATACCAAAAAATTCAAATATTGTTCATGTGCAAATATGTACAAATAATTCAGTACTTTAAATCCAAATCCAATAACTTTTTCAAGAGATGGTAACATTTTTCATCATTGGTTTTCAGGAATCGTGGCTGGTCATCACATTATTCTGCGCATGCGTAGTGGTATTTCTTGGACAAAGGATGTACAGAGTTCAGTAACGTTTTGGTCACAGTTCCAAAATGTTTTCCAAAATGGGTGAATCAATTCTTAACGTTCACCCTAAGGCTGGTTCATCTGTCTGACGAGTCGCTGAATGTGCTAATATTTCAACAATGAGTATCTTAGATGTTCAACGTGTTTATTTTTGCTAATTTTTTAAGAAAATACTTCGCAGTAAAAGTTAAGCAGACCATTAAGTGATTGAACTAAACTGAGATCAGTGCAACCCTACAGAAAAATTGGGGCAACACTCCTTCTGGAGTCTGAATTCAAATACAGAAAGGTAAGCATCTCCTTAAGTGTATCGTAAAATCCCGAGGAAAGATAAAATGTAACATATCTGACAGTATTCAGGCAAAAATAGTCAAGGTAGACTTATACACGTGTATGTGTAACTAAGAAAAAGATGAACTAAAAATGTTTAGTAAGTTATCAAGGAGAGAAAACAAATAGTTGAATGCCATATCATTATAAAGTAGATCACATGAATTTCAGATGAATTATCAATGTGCCTGATAGGTCCTCTTTAGAGGTTTTCTAGAGCAAAGAGAGGAGAGCAAGGAAGAAAAGTTTAAGAACTGTGGAAAAATAGAAAATACTTAAGTTTCAAATGACCTTAGAATTCATCTTGTTCAGTGTTTCCATTTAAGATATGAAGAAATTGAAGTTCTGAAAAATCTAAAGTGGACTTCCATCCAAAATGATCGACTGCCTAAAGAGGATTCAGATGACCTAGTACCTAAACGCATATTGCAGCAAAACCCTAAAGTTACAACAGACCAAATAATGATAAAGAAATCTGAGGAGAAAATATAATCATTATTGTTTTACTTCCTTTCGCAAATTGTAAAATATGTCAGACAGAAGAATAAGGCAATAGGAAACAAAGATATATTACCCTCTGGGTTCTTCATGGCTGAAAGTTAGAGAAATTTAATGTTTTCAAGATTCTGTATGTGAAGGCAGCAAAAGGAGAGGATATTCCCCAACATTCCTCCTCCCCCAACAAAACTTCCTAAGCAGTAAGAAAGATGCAATTTAGGACCTGGGGAGATTTAGGCAATGGCCATGCAGAATGTTCAAACCTGGGCACTGTAGGTCCAGGAGCTTAAAGATCCCAAACACCCTGTCTTAATATAAGAGAAGAACATGAAACATGTATTAGTTACTATAAATCAAGGAATATTGACTTGGAATTCTGAACAGGTTTCAAATATGAGTCTGTACATAAACATAGTAATCTAATGCCCATGATATGAACTAGTTTTAAAGTTTGATAGCTATTTTATGATAGGTTCTAAATGACACAATTTCAAATTGTCCTTTCTTGCGGAATCTGTGCTCGATGTCCTTGAATCTATAAGCAGTGTCTGAAAAACATTCAATATTTGAAATAGGAGTTGATGTGTCTGTCATGCATTTTTGTGTTTATTTGACACAGTGGAAAATATCACTCTCTTCCATATTCTGGACTGAAAATTCATATTCTAAACTACTTGAGTTCTTTGACATCTAATTATGCATGGTTACCAGCTACGGAAGTTTGCTGTTCCTTATAATTGTCTTACATAGTTCAATCAGGGAGCATAATTCAAAGGCATTATCATCAATGTCATACACAGAATGATCATGCTAATTAGGAGGTGGGACTAAATGACCTCTGAGGTCCCTTCCAGTTCCATAATGTATTCCTTCAAGCCTGTGATTCTGCCACTAAGAAAATTGCAGTAGCAATGCCTTAAGTAATCCAGAAAATTATGCTATGAAATTTAGAGCTCAGAGTTAAATGACCGATGGCATTTTTTAGAATTTTGTTATCAACAATCTGACAAATTTATTAAATGTCTTAATTTCAGCTTAGTAAAAGGTATATTAAACAATTAATACTACAATGCATTTTCTTAGTTTTTAATTGATGTTTTTACAACTTTTCTTATTATACCTATAAGGATACTTTTGAAGTATGTTTTAGAATTTTATGACTTCCCCATTCCTCGAGAATAATGGAAATGAAGAGAGATTTTTTTCTAAAAATGTAGACTCTTGCACTTATATTTTTACAGTTGTATTAATAAAAAAGCCCCCTTTCATGTTTATTTTGCATGACTCAATCCCCCAATAAGATTTAGAAAATCTTATTGTATTTGTTATATATTGTTATATATCAGTATTGAACTTTGCAAAATTAAAGGGATAACTTCTGAGGTATCTTCAAGATCTAGATGTGTTTCTATGTTTATGTGTACTCTAATGCACCACAAAGCAGCAATGTTACATGTATCAGCTACAAAATTAAAGTCATATTTAATTGTTTGTTGGGAGAAAGGGAGGAACTGAAGGAGGGAGAGAGAGGGAGGGACGGAGAAAAAGAGAGAGAGTACAAGAGTACATATATATGCTATACAGTCATCATTTTACCTAATAGGACCTTCAGTATCAAATAAGGGTTTTCTGACAAAATAAATGCATATGTAAGGATAATTAGACCTTCTTTTTAAGAATAAGATATTGCTTCAATAATCTAGCCTAGGTAACTTTCATTTATCAGAAAACAACATATTATTATTGAAACCCAAGAAGAATAAAATAATAATCAGAAAAGAAAAGGAAACGCAGTAACATTGCATTAAGCCTCCACCTTGCGTACATGCAGAAAAATAAGCAAAAACAGACATACACATATAAATATACAAACGTCATGATTATACTGATTGCAAGAATTTCAAAAACTAGTATTAATGAGAAAATGGAAGTCAAAGCAATAGAAAATAAAGAGATTTTAAAAATAACTGAATTGTGAGTTAATTTTTAAAATTAAAATTTTGCATTCCCATAATTCTTGTCAATCTGTACTTCCCCATCATTATTCTCATGAGCACATATTAAATTCCTGGGAACATCAAGAATTGGAAATTGCCTACTCGTGGAATAAAGGAGTTTAGAAGAGTGTGTGCAAAGTATAAATTATATGTTAAAAATTCAACTATCACTGAAAAATAAAATTTGAGAGTGTGTCACAAGGTATTAAGTCAAGAGGTCATTTGGATTCCTCTTTTGTTCTTTGCATTTAAATATCCTGTTTCTTTTGCCTCTTCCCTCTAGTTTCTTTTGTCTGTTCTCTTTCCTTATTTTTTTCTTTTTGTTATTGAAAGAGGTAATGAAGGAACAGCACTGCATTTCATTTTTTCCTTCACTGAATGGCATGAAATAAGTCACCTGACCATTCATAGAATTATTCATTAACATGAAAAATAAGAAAGGAATCCTCAAAATTTGAACTCACACCAACACACATAGAATAAATATATTATCTCTAAATTTTAAAAATCACTACATAATTTTTAAAATGAAAAAAAATCTTTCTGAGTAATGTTTAGCATAAAATTGCATTTCAGAACATAATGACCAGTAGATGATAGGTTTAATTTCAATTAAATTGAATTTAGTAACAAAAGTTGTGTTCTTTTGTCTTCAATTGAACAAAATATTTTTTTGTTGATTTTGTAATCTAAAGTACTAATGTGAGGCAATTTGTAGACTTATTTCTTTAATTCTTAAAATAAACTTGCTTGCTGAAAATTTTCTGTTTCCAAGACCTTCATCTATGAAGAGAGAAGCTAAGGTATAAGAGAAGAAGGAGAAGGAGAAGATAGCAGAGGAAGAGAAGGAGGAGAAAGAGAAGACAAACTAACAGTTATATAGCTACTCCCAGTTTAATCAAACTTAAGATATGCTTCGTTACTGAATCAATTATGAGTAATTTGCTTCAGTCATTAGGCCATCCAGAATTAATGTCTTCACCATGTTTCATTCAAACTTTCTCATTCAACTAGACAAAACAAAACTTTCACTCTCTAAATTAATATTATTTTGAAGTGATATATTTCCATTACATCCCATATTTCTTATCAACTGTAGCACAGAACAGAGATAATCAACCAATTCTTCTTGTTGTTCTACAGATACACACACACACACATGCATGAACACGCAAACATATATACCAACCCTGCAATTTCTTGGTAATTTCTTGTCTTTCTGCCTTCCTAATGATAAGAAACATTTTGGGATAGTATGAGGTATAAGTATAGATTGTTTCATTTTATATTTTTTTTTGGAAAATAAACTGTTTTCCAAAAAAATGAGGACAATTTGAAGCATAAATTCATATTCTGACTAAATTTAATTGATGTGATTCAATAATCTGCTATTGGGCAATATGCTATGAAATTTTTAAGGGAAAGATTATTCTCCACAGGTTCATCTTTAAATTTTAGTGATGTTCCTTATTCTGAGGTGTGTTGGTTCTGAAAGCAAGAGACACATTTAAACATAACCTGCATTTTGTTAAACAGGTAAACACACAGGAGGGCTGTTAGCACAGGTCCATTCTCTGTCTGTTCATACAGGATGGACTGGAAGACAGTTTTGGCGGAATTAATAGTCTTACTTTATTCTAGTCTAGTCTTCTCAAGGGCTTGCTGATAATGGAAGCATCAATTCTCACAGTATTTACTAATCACCCTTCTCACAAGAGCCAGGAAGAAGGGTGAGCAACACCCCCTACATCTCAATGGGGTCAATTGAGATAGTCACAGCTTGTACAGTCTGCTAAATTCCCTCAAGCCTCAATGGAGGCTGATTAAGGCACACAGAGATTCTCCCCAAGCCTTTATAGGAGCCAATCAAGGCATGCACAGCATTCTAGCTTGTACATTCAACTGTCAGGATTTCCCACTCCCTGACCAGTTCTCATCTGCTTTATAGGGCAAAAGACAAAGAAAGCATATTGCCAGAAACAGTTTATATTATCTCACTTTTGTATTGCATTGCACAGTCACAGTAGATATTTACAATTTTAAGCATAAACGTTTATTTTATCTATCATTATATAATGCTATGCAAATGTGGTAGAGATTCTTACAGGTCATGAGCCTGGGAAATAGAGATTGTTATTGCCATGAATTCTGAGAAACTAACCGCTAAGAAAGAATAACAAAAATCCACCTTACACACATTAAAATTCACCTTCCTTATTTATTGTCAATATTTTCTTGATCACTTCCTTAAAGGTGTAGAAAAAAATGTTTCTATTAGAGCACTTATCCTTAGTATATTTAATAACTCTGGTAAATCTGGCTCTAAAGCTAAAGCTGGTAAATATGTGCATATACAAATATTCATGTATGCATGCACCAAATACAAATGCATAATTATGAGCATTCACTGAATATACATACACATGTGCACATATTTATTATACATATATGTGTAGTATATGTCTACATAAACATAGGCATACGCCTACATATATATTTAGTAAAATTCCCTGTGAAAACACCAAGAAAATGTTTGAATTTTACTTCCTCCATGACAGGTCACGATTTCTATCTCTCTGAGTTTTCAGAGTTTTTGTTGTTTCTTTTACCCCCACCAAGCAACCAAATAATAAGGCAGAGATTATTGTCTTGGGAAACCTAATGTCTGTTGTGTTATTCAGCTCAGAAAGGAAATCACCTGTGGCTAGTTTGAAGTTTGTCCCTGAAATAGATCGGGAATAGTCATCACCTGCCTGATGTGATACAGGCCCAACAAATCCCTTTATCTCAGCTGTGTTGGTGTGATAGCCTTTGTTTAATCATGATGAAAAAAAGATACTGGTGTAAAAGGGAAATAGGTTCCCTGCAGAACAGAAGCCTCCAAATGGCTGTAAAAATGTATCCAGGTAAACATCATTTATACAATATTGCTTTCCAGCAGATTATGAGACTGACATTGTGTTCCTTGGAATCCATGGGGGAATCAGTAAGAAAACAGAGTTTTTAGTTTTTTGGAAGTCATATCAGGGCAGCAAAGCTAAAACAATTGTTGAAAGAAATCCCTGACCAGAGTTTGAAAACATGCTACTTGAAAGGAAAAAAAAAAAGCTAAAGCATTACAATATTCAATAGGATTTTTAATGCATTTATTAGAGTGTTGTGTTGTTTATTTTTAACATCAAGAAAGTGATGTTTAATTTCAAAGATTATACATCTGTCTAAAGGTTATTCCATGAATTATGTGGTTTCAGAAATCTAATACTCTAATGAAAAGAATGCTCTTCAAAAATTTCAGTAAAATGTGTAATTTCCTTGAGGTAGGAAAGATTATGGCTTTGTCTTCTGGACTTCAAAACCTAACATAGTACCATGAACATAGTAGGTGCTAAATAAATGTTTGTTGAACTAAGTTAAGTTAAATATATGGAGTTTGTACACGACTTCCTTAAATGATGGGAATTTCTACATCCCTTCAAATTTGGCTTTCTCTAATTAGTGCAATAAGGAAGTCAACTGTTTATGGTATAGTAATAATCCTTTAAAAGTAATAGATAGTAGATGTAGATTACTTTTGTCTCTCAAATTTTAGATGAGGAAATGGAAGCCCAGTCAGTTTATATAAGTTACCTAAGATCATACAATTAGTGGCAAATGAGAATTGAATTATTTATGTCTCTTTAGAAACACAAAGTAGAAGAGAGAAAAATTGGGAGAAAAATATAAAAATAAAGGTGACCATAATGAGGGTACAATAATAGTTGAGAAGTATGATAAGCTTTTGTGTTACCTATTAAACTGAATAGGAAAGAAAATGATATCTAAATACTTAGAATCATTTGATCCTTCCATGTTTATGGTTTAGAAATTATAGCCTCATATAATCATAGATTTAGACTGAAAAGGGAGCTTTTCATCTTATGTTAATCCATCTATCATTAAACAGTGTGTGTGTGTGTGTGTGTGTGTGTGTGTGTGTGTGTGTGTATAAGGGGAGGAGGGGAAACTGTAGAGAAAAAGCCTATGAGTTGTATTCTATAGATGGTGTTATCATTTAACAGCATTTAAAAATTTCTGAGGATTCCTGTTTATTTCTGAACATAATTTACTAGTTACAAAAATTAATTATTTGACCAGTGGTTCCATGACTGACTTTCTGAAAGATCTGAATTTTTCAAAACACACTGGGAAATGAAAGGAAAATTATGGAATTAATAATCAGCCATCATAAACAATATATAATAATTGTGTTAGTCTAAGCCTTCTAATATTCTGAGATTATAGATAACTCTGACTTTAGTCACATAAAAATGGGGAGGGGGGATCTAGTACATAGCTTTCTCTAGTGTAAGTACAGACAGAAGGGGAAATAGATATAGAATGCTAGCTCATAGGGATGGTTAGGTCAATTGAGAGCTTATTTTGTTTGTTTTAAGGATGGATAAGGTATATTTCTAAACAATTGAAAAAGAACCGATAAGGAGAAATTGATAACTTGAGTCTGTGAATAATAGAGAAATTAGAAAAAGATAAAATCAAGGGAGCATTCTTTGGCTTTGGCAAGAAACGACACAACTTCATTCAAGAAAGAACTGACAGGGAGGAGCCAAGATGGCGGAGTAGAAAGACTCACCTATGCTAGCTCCAAATCCACAGCCCATAAATTTCCTGTTAAAAGAACTCTCCACAAATTCTGGATCAGTGCAAGCTGCGCACCAACGCAGGGGAGGAGATTTCTGTTCCAGAGAGCCCTGGAAAGCTGGCCCCAGGGGTCCGTCACGTACAGGACGTGGAGCCCACCCCTGCGCTGCCCTGGTCGCAGCCCCAGAGGAGCAGATCCGAGCAGGCTTCAGGGACGGAACCTCCGGTGGCCACGAAGGTCCCTCTGCCCACAGACACTACAGATCAGTGAGAGAGACGTCTGGGCTGGGTGAGAGCGGAGCAGGGTTTCTCCGTGGCTCGGGCCCCCTCGGGAGGCAGCAGCAGAGGGAGCAGCAGAGGCAGAGGGGGCCCGGGACTCCCCAAGCAAGAAAGAAAAAAAAAAAAAAAACTTTGAAAGAACTCTGCACAGTACAGCTTAATACTACTCTATGTTACCCATTACCTGACAGGTGAGAGATTCAAAGGGCAGATCGAAATATACATTTTCAGATATGGCCAATGTATGCATTTGTCTTGCTTAAGTATATTTATTTATTATAGGAGGGTAGATGTATGTATGTGTGTTGTTTTTTAGTTTTGTTTTTTTTTTAATGAGGAAATTTGGGAGGGAAGGATTAGCAAAAATGGAAAAGTCATAGTAGCATTTTTGACTAGAAAAAAGAGAACACAAGGTTCAGAAAAGATACAGACAAGCCAAAAAGTTTTGAAACTAATGTTTCATTTATTATATTCTCTTTTCTAAATTTAAGTTGCACAAAATATATACTTGTAGTTTCATGTATATTCTTTTCTGATATGTAATATGTTTGGATGGAAATGTTCATGTTTGATGATGTTTGTTGAGTAGAGAATAAGGAAAAAAATAAAAATGATCAACCCTAAAAAAAAAAAAAAAGAACTGAAGTGGGACATAATGGGGAGTAAAAACAAAAGCAAAACAATGCCCAAGTGATATGATATGGCTAGGGGAGAAGTGAAAGGTCATGAGAAAAAAACTTCAGCGTTGTTGTCGTTGATTGTGCATGTTTTTTTTTTCTTTTTTTAAACTTAAATATATTATGAGGTCCTCAACAGAGGATGCTATTAGAGATTTAAAGATGAGAGGAAGTGGTTTAAAAAATCCTCTCTGGCCATTAAGACACAAAGTTAATTAGTCCATCTACATGAACAAGCAGTTTTCTAATGAAGAAATCTAAATAATTTATAGTCATATAAAATTATCTAAATCATTTTTGATTAGAGAAGTACAGATTAAAATAACCTTGAGATATCATTTTATACCTACCCGACTGACTAAAATGATAGAAGGAAAAAGTGATAAATGTTGGAGAAGATGTGAAAAATTAGGACACTAAATCATTGTTGGTGGAATTGTAAAATAATCAGTCTTCTGGAGAGCAATCTAGAGTCATGCCTAAAGATTTATTAAACTATCTATTAAACCATGCCCCAAAAGTTATTGAACCAATGCCCTTAGAGCACTTGATGATGATGGCAACATCAAGGGTGTGATTTTCAATTCTCTCTGGAGTTGAAATAGGATAAAGTAATTTCATAAGTGTTGGGAAAGTTGAGGAAATGAGGAGTTAAAATATTTTAGGGAATGTCAATATGTATGTTTAAGCTCCTTATCCCAAAATGATTTGGGCAAAAATATTTTGGTTAGGTCTTGAATTCATTGAGGAAGAACGTGGATATCTTAGTAATTGATATAAATTAGTCACTCGGATCTAGATCGATTGATAAATATTGATATCCCAGATCTGAAAAGGTAGAGACTGTTAAATGATGACAATATTTTGAGAGCTTTAAAATGGTTTGCAGGGTGTATTTTGACTTTCCTACCATGACCACTGAGATGGGTATGGAGAAAGGAGGAAGAAGTGATATGAGAGAAAGTATAACCAATCCTGAAGAGGGTTGTGAAAGTAATGTTACTAGGAGGGAACCAGGTCAGAGTGAGTGAAAGAAGATGAAAGGAATGATAAAGAAAGAGGCTTAAGAAGAGAGAAAGTTTGTTAATTATGAGGTAACCATTCTTGACAGCATTGGGGAGAGTGCAAGGAATTTGGAGTAAAAATTGGAAGAAGGGATAGATTTGAGGGGCAGAGGGAGAGAGCAGTTGAGAATGGCAAAGGTGTCCAAGTTATCTATAATCACTGAGATAAAAATATAATGGACGAGTGGGAGTACTGTAACCATGAAGACCTAAGACAAATCAGTGTCAGTGTTTGGGGGGAAGGTCTGTTGAGGGGCAGCAGGTTAATAGCCTTCAAGAGAATTTGTAAGAAGACTATCTAAAGGAGTCCCTAGGACTTCGACAGTAGCTGGAGGGATAAGGAGTATATGAGTCTCATTTGGGCTGTATTACCTGAACTTTTCTGGAGTATTGCTAATGCTAACGAAAACATATACATATACATACATATACAAATCATTTCTACTATGGTAGAATTTGTCAAAATTGCACTTTACTGACAACCCATAAAAAATCATTGGAGAAGATTCCTTAACAGAAACATAAAAGACTTTACAGAATGCCCTGAAAACAACCTGAAACATCCAACTGATCTCGGGTAGCACTTTGATCTGGGTTCCTTTCAAGATGCATAAGAAGAAGGTAATTCTGATTGTCATGTTTATGACACCACATGTAGGGAATTCAGCACTGGGATCCTGCTCAGTGTTTTGTTTTGCTTTGTTTTGTATTTTTTTTAATACTTCCTATCATGCTTAAATAAAATATTGCCACATCACACCTGATGTTGCACAATTGGCCATATTATTATTTAGCATCATTGTGCCATTGTTGGCTTTCATGCCATCACCCACATTTTAAAATATTTGGTCAGGTTACAATTATGGTTATTTTCATCACAATTCTAGCCCTACCTAACCTTTCTCTGACTCAGGGTACAAATACGTGAAGCATCTGACTCCACATGCCCTTACTACCACCCTAGGTTTTACAATAGAATACTAATTTCAGCAGTAGGAATAGGGATTATGGTTATAACTAATATAATTATAACCATAGCTCAGTGATTCTAGTTTGATTTCCTGCCTCTGCAGAAGCAATAACAATAGGAATGAAAAATGAAATAATGACCCATACCATTTGTACATAAAGAGAAAGGAATCTTAGACATCCTCTTCCATCCTGCCTAGCTCTATAAACAAGGGGATGTTTTCTCTCATGATTTCAGGCCAGACTACCTTCTTTAGGACAGACACCAGTAGCAGTACTCCTTCAGGACATGCCACAGTAGCATAGAGAATAAAACATTGTTGTTATATTTTTCCCTTCAATTGAAATACTAAAGAATCCTTTTTACTCTTTTTAAAGGAGTGAATCCAACTGTAGGATGATGTATTTTAAAAACTCCTTGTTAAAACTTTGAATGCAAATGAACAAAAGATATGCTCCAATTTAGCCAAATAGTTTGTTACGTTAACTATATACTTGTAAATCTACAGAATTCAGTACTAATTTGTAAAAAAAAAAAAAAAACAAAAACAAAACAAAATCAGACCTAAAATCATTTGCATGCTATTACAAAAGAGGCTACTTATTATCCTTTCAGTTCGACTTTTCCCCTAAGGTAGCAAAAGAAAAGAAAAAAAACCAACTCATCATCCACAGCATGTCAACAATTCCTTTAAAATGTTACTCAATAAATTCCCTTTACATCTACATTAATTTCATCAGGTAGCTTCTCATTTTCTTCTTCACTGAAATTCTATTCATCTCTTCAACATTGAATTCTTGAGAATTTCCTTCCATTCTTATTAACTTCTATAAAATATGAGGCATAATTATCCTAACATTTCCCGGAAAAAAACTGCAATAGTCTATCAAAATCTAGAGTACACACGATTGCTCTGGCATTACACTCCTTTATCTGAAATTCTAACCTTGGGGCTTTAGTTTCCCATAAGATTCTATCATGCCTAGTAAATAGTTTCATACACCAAATAGAAGGTCCTCTAATTAGTTCATTCAATTGTTCAAGGATGAATTTGTAATTATCGTAGAACAAGAATTTATTTTCCTCTCTGCTTTTTGTAGAGAGAGGAGAAATTAAATAAAATAGCTGGATAATTTAAATGTTCAATTCTTCACATATGTCTTCAATTTTAGTGTGCTATTATGCATTTCTTAAATTCCTGCTTTTTTCTCTCTTCTCTCTCACATACCCATATAATAATATTGATATTCCAAACTGATAAATGTGTATTGTATAGGCCCAGAAATACAGGGAAAATCAATGTGGTATTAATAAGTAATCTTGGGATTTAGAGTTAATGACAAGATTTTGTATCTCAAATCTAATGTTTAATTACTATGTGACCTGTTGTCATAACACTTCATGAAGACTCAGTAAAGTGAAAATGGGTGTTATCAGCAGAGAATTGTCAAAATTGCTGAAATCTGAAAGTACTGAAATAAACAAATATATAAATATAGTTAATTGCAAGATCACTGGTCACAAAATATACTGCCCATTCTGTAATAACTTATGAAGGAAAAGTATTGGAAAGTCTCTTTCATATACAGTTATTCAAGTTATGTCTCTACTCGACAATCAATTTTGTGAAAAGCATAATCACTTTAAAAAAACTTTTATTGGTGTCTGTTTTTTTACATTACTATAATTTCTCACAAATACCTCCCCCTTCCTCTTAAAGAGCATTAGGCAAAAATAGAAAAATTCATTATAACTGGTGAACATATGAACTAATGAGAATATGAGAATGCGCAAAACTTGTAAACTTTCTCTTTTTACAAAAGGGTAGAATGGGTATTTCTGATGTCTCTGTTTGAATCGTGTTTATTCTTGATAATTTTGAAGCACTCATTTATGCATGTGTGCATTGCATAATTGATCTTTCCATTTACATTGTTGAATTCAATTTGAATGCTTTCTTGACTCTGCCTACTTAACTGCACCAGTTATTTGCACAGTCCTTTTTACTTCCATCACATTTGACATTTCTTATAGAATCATAATTTTCCATTCCATTCATGTACTACAATTTTTGTAGCCATCTCCCAATTGATGGAAATCTACTTTGTTTCTAATTCTTTGCTATCATACACACACAGAGCTAATATTAATATATTTTATCTGTAGGGATGTTATTTTTTTCTTATCAATGGCCATATTTCTGTATACATCTAATAATATAACTTCTGGGCCAACAGTATGGATGTATTAGTATATTCAAATTACTTTTTTAAGTAGTAGCACTGATTCACAGCTCCACCAATAATTCACTCTGGCACCTAACTTCCCCAACACATTCTGCAATTAACTATTCCCTTCTCTTGTCATCTTTTCCAATTACATAACTGGTAATAATTTGTATTTTTTCTTTTGATAACTGATTATTCATATTCTCTATCTATTGGGGAATGTTTGTGGTACCCATACACATGCATAAACCCAGATAGAAAGAGAGAAAGATACATACATGTACACACACACACAAGCATTTTTCAGGAGAAAGTATGATGTATACATATGCATTTACATATTTTTCATATCATTTATATATCACATTTTAAAAATATATGTATGTATGCATATACATGCATTGTGTAAAATGAAACCTCATGTAATGTCATACTATATATGCTTGTGTACATGAAAGTGTGTATGTGTCAATAGATTAGATTGTTTTCAGGAGAATTACTGATTTGGAGAGTATCCTCTACTTGGTTCTTATAGGTTTTCAGATTCTGTTGAACCTCTAGGTATAATTATAAGAAAGGATTTTAAACCCATTATAATCAAAATTGACATTTTATTGGTGAATCACTATGAGCACAGAAATACGAAATATCTTGAAAAGAGGAAGTCAGAAAACACTTAATACCTCCCTGATTGTCTTCTGCTTCTGTTATGGGAATTTTCAAGATACAGTCTCATAGGAAACAAGAATGACTGATTTAATAAGTGCTTATTTTATGCAAAATAATATATTAAGTACTAAATATAAAACAGCAAGAAAGTACCTGTTCTCAAGGAAGTTGCATTCCCATTGGGAAGACTGCAAACTTGAAAAATTCAGATATAGGTCCGATGGAAAAGTCCCACAGTCCTTAAGGTAAAGCCACAAAGCGGGTGTTAATGTTTCTTTAATGTCTTTGCTACTGATAAAATCATATAAGTCTCTGATGTTAAAATATTTGGCAGTCCCAAAGATTTGAATAGCAAAAACTTTCTAGATTTTTCACAAGCTATGTTTTTTGTGCCTGGAAGAGCAGTTGCTAGACTGTATATAGATTTAGGGTGCAAAAAACAAATAACTTTATAACCATAAAATATGTGTTAATGCTTTTAAAATGCAGCAGGGGGGTATTCAAAATATTGCTGCAAAGACTCAGAAGAGGACAATATAACTAATAGTTTCCTTTGAAGTTCAGGGAGGAATGGGATTGAGAATGAGAATCAAAGAAGGAAGAACAGGACCTTGAGCATAACTCTACAAGAAGCAACAGGATATATGTGTGTATTTACGTATGTGTATTTACGTGTGTGTATGTATATGTATATATGTCATGTATATGTTTATATGTACATGTGTGTACTAGCCCCCCTAATATAGATGTGTATGTATGTGTATGAATATCTGGTTGTGTATGAAATCTACCCCCACAAAATAATCATCTCATCCTACCAGCCAACTTCTCCCAACTCAGAAAAGCAAAAGAAAACAAAATTTCTCATTAATTACTTTGAGATCTTCTTTCTATCACAGATGAGTAGTATATTTCAAAATTAGTCCTCCAGAACTGTGGTTGGCTATTCTATTCTATTCTATTCTATTCTATTCTATTCTATTCTATTCTATTCTATTCTATTCTATTCTATTCTATTCTATTCTATTCTATTCTATTCTATTCTATTCTATTCTATTCCTTTCTATTCCTATTCCTATTCTATTCTATTCCTATTCTATTCTATTCTATTCTATTCTATTCTATTCTATTCTATTCTATTCTATTCTATTCTATTCTATTCTATTCCAGTCGGTTCTTTTCTGTTCTGTGCTGTGGTGTTCTGTTCTGTTCTATTCTGTTCTATTCTATTCATAAGACTGCCTTAGTCCCTTAAAGTTGCATATTTTTGCTTACCACTTTCTCTAATATTCTTAGTACTATTGAATTTATTCTTCATCAGTTCTTCTGAACCTTTCTAGGTTTCTCTAAAACAATCTACTTCACCATTCCTTACTTTGCAATAGAATTATATTACATTTATGTACAATAACTTGCATTTATTCCCAACTTATGGACACCCCATCATATCATACTTCTCTACACCATCTCAAAAAAATCTATAAAATATTTTTGTACATCCTGAGAATTTGTTGTGCTTAAGACTAATGCCTTCCTTAACCTTCTCTATCTCTAATCAACCCACCTTCTCGCATGACAAAAATATATTTCTGTACTGCACCCTGTCAGTGGATTTTTTTATTTCTCTAAACAATTTGGATTAGGGTGAGTCAAGTGTCAGTTGCTTACCCAACTCTCCTCCTCATTTTTGTTAGTATAGGTATCTACTTGTATACCCTGATTATGGTGATGTGATTTTGCCTAATTTTCTATTCCTTCCTCCTCCCCACACTTTCTAATCTCTTAAAATTTTTAAGACACAACGAAACCACTCCAGAACTTTATGTATATTACCTCTGTAAGCAATAGGCAGAATTATGACAAGCAAAGACACAGGAACATAATTCTGCTTATTTAACAAAATATCACTTAGCACATCGGTTGTTGAAAAAATGTGAATGATTGCTACTTTGTAAACATGTCACCTATTTTGACATTCCTAGCTTTAATAAGTCTTTATTTGGGGGGAGGGTGGAGTTGGTGGAAACTTGTTCCATAGAGCCTGATCAAAACCTGTTAAGTACCTTGTGTAACAATGAACAGATGTGATCTATGAAAGTTTAATGCCCATTAAAATTTGATAATCTACTCAGCTGGGTTTATAGCATGTCAAAATTTACTAGCCCTTTTGGAAAAATAATTCATAAGTCAATGTATCAGAAGTGAAGGAATAAACAACCTGAATTTTCCCAATTCCTAAACTTTCTCTATTTCATTGGCATCAATCCAAATAGATTCCCTTAACATTTGCTTCCTTGCCCCTCATGAGTACCCATAAACCACAAATAAAATAGTGTTTAAAATTTATGTGATTTCACATGCCCTTTGGTCCTCACAATACGTGTTTATTTATGGTTACCAAGCAAAATTAGTTACTCAAAATTATGTAATCTCACTCCTTAAAATCATGCCACAAATATATGAATAAATAACATGTGGATATCATTATCTAATTCAAAATCACATTCACTAAATAATATATACCAGATTATAACCCTTGAAATATGAAAATAAGAAATTCATTTTTGCATAATTTAACATTATTTTTTAATATCAAAATGGGGGTGTTTGCCATTTAATCACTAGAAAGATATTTAAATGAATATATATACTAAAAATAAATTATTGAGTGAAAAGTTGACCTACTTAGATAGAATCATTGTCATGGAAAGCAAAGAATATGTTAGAGATATGTTAGAGTTAGTCCAAGTAAAAAGATATTTGAGCAAACTAAAATGGACCTCATTCTACAAGCCATAAATTTTTACATGTCCTAAGAAAACAGAGCTTGACAAATTGATAAAATTGTACACTGAACTCATAATCATCATCCAACCTATCATTTTATAGATAAAGAAATAAAGATCATAAGAGATAAAATGCAGAATAGAATCCCAAATTTTCATAAATCAATTCAGTGTTCTTTCCATTACAACATCTGAGATTTATTTCCATATCATATACCTAAAGCTTAATGTCTTCTTTTCCCTTTTAATTTATCCCATTAAATTCTAGTTTTTATTCGAAAAATGTTGTTGAACATTTTGTAAACATTATATCATTATATTCTTATAATATTGTATATAAGTATTTATATATAATAAATTTGTTTCTTTGTCTGGTCTCTAAATTCAGATATTTCTTATTATACTTAATCACTTTGATTTGTCATACTATGCTTCAGTCTCTGAAATTAAAGTAAATTTCCCTCTCGTGGCCTTTGTTTATTTCCATAGTGGGGGTTCAAATTTTTTTAGAAATTTACCCATTTCCTCTAAATTATTTTTATTCTGGCATATATTCTCGTTTGGTAGTTCTTGACAGCTTCATCTCCTCTCACTTTGCTAGAACTTTTTCATTATTAGTTTTCTCTTTTTTTATTTTATTAATTTAAATGTAACAGATATAAATTTTCCTCTGAGGACCACTTCAGCCACATCCTATAATTTTTGTTTTTGTTGCTTATTATTCCCATTCTTCTTAACCCAATTATTCATTGTTTTAAGATTTGTTTTTGGAGCCATCTATTATTCAGGATGTCCTGTACTGTCCATTTAGCACCTACGTGTGCCCCCTACACATGAAAACACATGTAAATGAACGCATTTACGTATATGCATTGTGCATATATGGATACATGTGTGCATGTCTGTATATACATATGAGCACATGTCTATAAAAAATCTTCTGGACTTATAAGATTATATGCTGTTTATAAGACTCCTGTCATAGAAAGTAGTGTGGGCAGTCATAAGAAAAAGAAGGTTTTTTTTTGTTTTGTTTTAAGAGTAACACAATGCAAATGAAATATACATGATGATCTTAAGCATACTTAATGACATCTTCTTGTGGTCCTACAAAGAGGTTATTCTGATAATGTATGAATGATCATACAAGATCTATAAAAGCCTAATCTTGGACCTTAAGACTCCCACAACCTCTTTTCTTTTACATGTCATTTCCTTAGCACAGGAATCCTACAATGGAGATTTCTAACCTTGATGTCAAACTCAGGATTACAAGATATTAGAGTTCTTGTGTCCAAGTATTGTTTGCCAAGCATTTGATGGCCTTTTAAATAGTAACTGAGAGAAGAAAATGACAATGAATAAGAAAGTAAGCTTAAATTACAATCTAAATTTCGAGAAAACGTGGGCCTTGAATGAAGGGTTTAACACTTAGATAAAATACCTATTTAACAACTCCAAAATGTATTTCATGTTATGATACAGATTCTTGTCTCTAAGAAAAATATTATTGAAGTAGAACTGACTAAGCTTTGAATAGGCTGACTCAAGAGCAAAGTGTTGGCATAGATATTCAAGAGTTGTATAGATGACCAATATGTTGATTGAGTTTCAGCTTTCAGGTAGGTAAGTAGCTGAAATAATAATAATAGCAATAATAACAGTAATAGCTAGTATTTATATAATACCTACCATGTGCAATGTAATATGGTAAGTACTTTATAAATATTATGTCATTTAATACCTGTGACAACTCTGCAACATAGGTGAGGCAAAGAAAGGTGAAATGAATTCTCTGGGCTCAAATATTTAACAAGAGGCCTAATCTGGATTTTACGTCAGGTCTTCCTAACTTAAGACACTGGGCTCTAACCACTACACTACCTCGGCCCTAGTTACAACTAGATTCAGGTACAAGATATTGATATGGATGTCTTATTTCTCCTTTTTTAGTATTCTTGGTGTTAGCACAGCTTTGTACAATATTTTGAAGGACTGTAAATGTATTGTTGATACCATAGTTTAATTACTCATGGATTATTTGATTGTTTACAAAATATCACTCAGTAACAGCAACAGAAATAATTTTCCTGTTGAATACAGTACTGTAGCCATTCAACATATGAAAATCTTTAGTATAAAGAATGGCTAATGAATGACAATCACCTATATCATTTTAGGAGTGAATGCTAAGATGAGGAATAAATACTAAAGTAAATTAAATAATCATTTACTAAGTATATAGTAAGTTCCTATATTTATTCCATGAATTTGGTAAATCAATGGAATTCTTGTATAACATATTTTAGGAAGCATATGTTTTTCATCTTTTTATTAGCATGGTTGGTTAGACTGACTTTCATATCATCTTGCATCTTACTGGGATAGGTTAGTATTGCTCTGGAGTTCTGAAGCAATTACTCTATTGTCATATTATTAACAGGTAATGATATGTGAATATGGAAACTGATCAAATCTAAACACTTACATTTTTAAAAAATTGCATCTGAGGTGATTTACACCCTGAAAATTAAGTTTAGCAATCATTGCAATATCCATATAACAGTACCATATTACTTTTCCATTTTTAGAAGTTTAGTTGATATATTTTATATATCCATCAAAAGATATATTTTAATAAAGAATATGTAGTTCACCTCAAATATTCATATTGTAATTATAGTTTATTTTCTCTCCTCTTGCTACAATATCAGTAAACTTCTTTCCCTATATAATGGTAATTTCAACGAGAAGATCTTTCCTATTTAATAATAGACACACATGACATGCCTGGGTCACACTGGAACCTGAGTCACATGAGTCTAAGTCACATGGAACAGCAAGGGGTGGAGGAGGAAGGGTGGGACAGGATAAGGGGGAACTAGAACAGAGCTGAGAGGAAATTGGTCATGAAAGCAGTCAGAGTTAAGAAGGATTCAGGCAAGCAGACAGCTGACTAGAGTGAATGAAAGAGCTTTTTTGTTATTTTCTTTAAGGAGGTCTGCTTGTGATTTATTTAATGGAGTTTGTTGGAAACCTACCAGGGGGATGGTTTGGGGATAGTGTTTTTCTCTGCATTGTTACTGTGTATAGATTTTTATTACTATATTGAATTTGACTTTCTGGTGTCTGAATAAATGTTTTGGTTCTGTCTTCCATGGGAAGAATCTGTTTTATTTCATGATTCAGAATTTTGCTAGGGTATTCATGGCTGCCATGGGCACTATGAATATTGCATTGGTGCTACACCCTACTGTGGGAGTCTTTAGAAAATATGGTTTCTAGAATGTAGTGGATTTTTTTTTCTATTAGGACCTTATATTCAAAAACCATGGAAATAGAGAAAGCATAGCAAAAAGTATTAAGAAAAGGGTATGTTATTCATAACTATATATTTTAAGCTGAATTATACTGTGAAATTCTTACATTTTTTGATCTTTTGAATATCTTTTGTATTTATCATGATTATAGACTTCATTATTAGTACTGGCAACACTTGTCTAAAATTGATTTCATGGTAGATTTATTGCTTTTTGTTTTCTTTTTTAATGCATCCCAAATAAATTTCTCATTTTTTATGAACCTGATTTTTATTAGTATTATTTGAAATGGATGATTTTTGAGTAATAAATATGCATAAGATACATTTGCTTTCTTATGATGCTGTGCATTTGTTTGCATATGACAACCTTGTCAGAATATATTTGTTATCATCAAAGAACCAAGAACACTTTACTATACAATTGTTTGAACTAGGACTATTCTATTTTCCATATTATATCATGACAAATTCAGTCACATGCATAAAATGGCCTCTTGTCACGGGATTGACTTATGCTTTCTGTCCCCAAGAGCAACTCAGATCATTACATAGGAAGAATAACAGAATTTTATATACTGATTTACAGCCTGTAAAGTACCTTCATGTATATTATTTCACTAAAGCCTCATGACAATCCTTTAAGAATATACATATGTATATATCTTTACTTATATAAGTATATACAAACATGCACACACATACATACACGTGTGTGTGATTTTTTTCCCATTGCACAGATGAGGAAATTAAGAATCAGAGAAATGAGGTAATTTGTTCTTGGTCACACAGTTCAGAAATAATTTGGAGATGGGACACATACCATGATCATCTGAACATCACATCCAACATTAAACCATGTTGCCTCCTTTGGTAAATATAAGTGACTTGTGTGTTAAATTGTTCCTAGTATTTTTTTTATTCTACATTAAAGTTTTCAAATATATTTCACTATCTTACTTCTTAAATTTAAAAGCAAAAAAAAAATTATCTCCCCTAACTCGTTAAGAAATAAAACTGCAAGTAAAGCAATAATTACAATGAGCCATATTCGTTCACAGCATGACTCCCATATGTGCCTGAAGCTCACATGGAATTCTTCTGGCCTACTTTAGTTGATTTATATATTACACTAGGAGAAAATGAAACATATGCTGTGTTCTCATAAACAAAGCCATTTTAGAGAGATTATCAGTTTAAAGGAGAACACAAATCCTCAAAGGTTTTGAGGTGTCATGTGTAGCATTCAGATTTAATTGTGAGAGTTGAACAAATGAGATAGAGATGAAAATCACATAGCTAAAACAAATTAAGCTCAGTTCAATTGATATTTTTAAGAACAGGAGAAAAAAGGAAGAGGAAGGATTTATTTTCTCTTCAATACTTAATATAATTCATGTGAAGGTTTATGTTATTTTTGTTGTTGCTATGGTATTAGATGGTTTTGGGAATCATGAGTCTTTCCTATTTACTCTTTTCTCCAGCTGTAAGATTTCTGCTATCATTGTAATGAAAAGAATAGGGTCCTTAGTAGCACAAAGGCAATTCACTTTTAAACTTTGTCTGGAATTTGAGTTGTCATTACCTATGAACACCACTGATTCACTATCATTAAAGCATAGCTTCCTATGTCTTTGTTCCAAGATACATATTTTTTATTTAAAAAATGCTAAATAACTTTTATTGTTTATGCATGTTAAAAGTGTTGTTTCTACATTTTAAAAGCTCTTGTGGAGTTTGAGAAGTCTATGTGATAAACAGTTTTTGATGTCCAATAGATAGTTGTATATGAACAATTGGAGCTTGCAAGACATAGTCAGACTGGACATATATAGCCTGGATTTTCTTCTCACCCCTACCAGTCAGACAAGATGATAACACCATTTATACTTAACAATTAAATACTTATTATGTGTATAAGAAAGCAAATATAATCATAAAATAACAATTTACACATAAATCAGGATCACAGTCTCTCACCAATGTACACATAGTTCTTTCGAATAGTGGGAACAAACTTTCAGAAACCCAGAAGGAAAGCACATGAAAATGGAGACTCCTGGTGAATGATATCACTATCTGTGGATTAATGGTCTTGAAATATTTGATATCCTTAAAGAGAAGTATATATTAAATGTCATAGAGGTTGAATAGATTTTATAAGAGTTTCTATGAGTTCATTAGCAGGATAGAGGAAATGTTATTCAAGAATTTATTCAACAGATATTTATTAAGCATACAATTGATCACAGAGCATTGGCCTAAATTGAAGTCAACACATTTTGAATGGCCTGTTTTTACAAAATGAGTCTCTTGGTTTAGATGGTAGAACCACCGAAGGATGTAATTTGTTTTAAATATATATCAATGGGTGGAGCTTCTTCTTTTCTAGTTATTGAAATAACTACAGCAATTGAAATGAATTCTCCTACTGGGGGAAGTTATTCTTGCTGACTGCTAGTCTTGGGATTCTGGGGTATTATTTATTAAGCAGTTTCAGTGAAAGCAGAGAATATAAGGAGAGAATATGCAGATATTTCCTGATAACCTCCCTTGCTTCCCTAAGAGACAGTACTAAGCTCTTTCAATAAGAAATTCTCTTAAACATGGAATTTGCAACGATAGTCTAGGACCTGGAGAGCTTCTAGAAGGTAGTAAAGAAGAAACATACATGGCTAAGAGGTTCCCATTTTTCAAAGTCTAGGTGTAAATGAGCACCAGGACAGACAAGACTCTCTTTTCATTAGCCAATTTTGCTGAGCAGCAAATAATTCTGCTTTCTTCCAATTAGCTCCTAACATAAACAGTTTTCCTCCAGTATAATTCTCAGAAGATGCTCCAATTTGTGTTCATCCAGTCGGTTGGACTCAGCTGAGCTTGGATCTTTTCAATAATCAACATGAATTCTCTATTTTTCTTCTCACTCCATAGCTAGTTTCTCTATTCCTTAGTCTATCTTTCCCCTAATCTCTGGCTTTCTCTTTCCTCCAAGCAAAGATACCTTATGCAGAGTAACTAACTTCTACTGTGTCATGTGAAAACAAGAACCACATTTTTTATACTTCCACCACAATCAGGCAATGCAATTTTTTATATAGTCATTGAATTTCCCAATCATTCCCAAAGTCCCCAGACATTTTTTTTTTTTGTTTGACAACACTTTTCTTCTTAAATATACCTTCAAATAATCTTCTGATTATTATGTCAGAGGCTATTTACTCTCAGGTCCTTTCAGAACTGTTGGATTGTTGTTGTTTCTAATGTTTTCCCACAAATACTTTTTCTTCAAGAGGTTCCTTTTCTCAACTTTTCTCATACAAATGTCATTTTTGTGTCCAATTTCAGTAAACAATGGTAACGAAATAAGTAAAGGACCCCTTGCATTAAAAAATGGGATCACTAGCATTGAGTTGATAACTGAATTGATGATATCACCAAATGAGATAAAATGGAGGAAAAAGAGAAGAGGACATAGGGAAGGTTTAAGAGAAACAGTCTGTTAAGGTACATTACAAGGATGAAGATGCATCAAAGCCTACTGAGAAACATTGGTTATATATCTAGGAGAAGGAAGAAGAGAAAGATTTCTCATGAAAATAAGATTGCAGAAAATTATCCAGGAGGAAAAGGTTAATGATGTCAAATGTAGGGAGGACAAAATTGAGGAGTTCTGAGAAAAAGAAAATTGTCTTTGGCAATTAAGAGACTGCTGGCACTTTTGGAAAGAATATGCTCATTTAATAATATGGTCAAAAGCCAGACTTCAGAAAGTTTAGTTGGGAATTAGGGAAGTAGAAACATAAAGTATAGGCAACTTTTTTTCAGGGTATTTAGCAAAGAAAGGGAAGAGAGATATAGGATGAGAGCTCAAGAAGATGAAAAAAACAGTGAGGGTTGTTTGAGGATGGAAGAGTAAATGGCACATTTGGGGGCAGCAGAGGTTGATAACGGGGAACATCTTCCTGAGAAGAAAAATTAGCATGAGACCAAAGATACATGTAAATCATTTTACCTTACCAAATAGATGGACCATCTCTCCTTCATAAAAGACTGGGATAAATTGTGGAGGTAGTAAAATATATTATGAGTCATGTAAGATGAGGAGGAGGGGAGAAGAGGTAGGTCCTCGAAATGGTTTCTATTTCTTGAAGAACTACAAGGCAAATTCCTCAGGTGAGAGGGTGTTGCAGGCATAACCTTACATTATCCAAACATGATTTGATTAGCATGACTGACCTTTTCTACCCATCTCTATAGAAGTGGTGACCAGGTAGTGGCGCTAGATAAAATTCACCTTTATGAATGGCTTTGGAGAAGTCATACTGATTGAAAAAAAAAAGGTGACTATACTGACTCTATAGAGTCCAAAATAAGCTACCATTAAACGATTGTTACTAGTTTCATAATAATAGTTCATTGAAAACAAAATTAAAACTACAAGACAATGATTAGGAAAATTTAATTAGTTATGATAGTTAAATTTTTACACTTTAATAATACTTCTGACAAACAATGCAAATTTAGTGTGCTGACGGAATTTTATGTAATTCTTTTAAAGCAAAATTGGTAAGAGTGATTCTATGAAATAGATGATAAGAGTTTACCTTTAGTTTTATGAACACAATGGAAAATTGTATTAACAAACAGATGTCTAATTGTTGAAAAGAATAATGTGGAACAGATGGATGGAGGTTTGTAAGGTGAGTTTGCTTGATAATACATAAAAATATGAAAATGACAATAGTTTCCTTGATTATGAGGAGAACTCTAAGAAATAATATATGCACCAGTGGAAAAAAAATGAGATTGGTTATTCGAAAAAGCCTAATTTTTCTTACTAATGTTTTTAGGCTTGCTTAAATTTTAGGAAGCTAATTAAGAATGAGGAATACTAGCACATTCTGAAATACTCTCCCTACACTTTAGCCACTTACATTTTGGTAATTTGAAAGAGCCATCATTTCTTTTATGGGAGCGTTCAGTCCTTCAAAAAAAAGTGAAATCTCTCAGCAATTTTGTCTATTTTGTGATTCTTGTCTATATTTTCTTATACATCCCCCTAGGAAAATAAAGCTAATGCACTTTAGGGTTTTCTTCCCCTGTAGTTAACAAGGAACCGATGGAATTGGTTTTATTGCTTTTCTTTCTTACTACAAAAAAGTTAAAAGTAATTCATAATACTTTGGGATGTTGGTAAAAAATATACTAGAGGTGACTTGCAATTTTATCATTCAAAAATTTATATTTATTGTCAGTCATTTCAATCATGTGTGACTTTTTGACTCATTCCGAGGTTTTCATGAGATGGGATTGTTTAAGCATTCAACTTCCTCTTCTGTTGATCCGGGAAATTTGTATTTTTTTACATATTCATCCATCTCATTTAGATTGTCGAATTTATGGGCATAAAGTTGGGCAAAGTAATTTCTAATTATTGTTTTAATTTTCTCCTCATTGGAGGTGAGTTCACCCTTTTCATTTTTGATACTAGTAATTTGGTTTTCTTCTTTTTCTAAATCAAATTGACCAAAGATTTATCAATTTTATTAGTTTTTTTCATAAAACCAAGTATTGGTTTTACTTATTAATTCAACAGTTTTCTTAACTTCAATTTTACTAATCTCTCCTTTGGTTTTCAGGATATATAACTTGGTATTTACTTGGGGACTCAATTTGTTCTGTTTCTAGCTTTTTCAGCTGTATGCCCAAAGATATCCTCTATCTATTTTATTCATGTAGACATATAAAGATATAAAACTTCCTCTAAGAAATGCTTTTGCAGTATCCTATAAGATTTGGTAGGTTATTTCATTATTATTATTCTCTTGAAAGAAGTTCTTGATTGTTTCTATGATTTACTGTTTAACCAACTCCTTCTATAAGATTAGATTATTTAATTTCCAATCAATTTTTTGGTTTATCTTTCAATGGTGTTTTATTACATATAATTTTTATTTCATTATCATCTGTGGAGGCATGGACTATCTCTACGTTGATGCACTGGATTGTAAGGTTTCTATGCCCTAGAACATGGTCAATTTTTATATGTGTGCCATGTACCACTGAGAAAAAGGTATATTCCTTACTATTCCCATTCAGTTTTTCCCAGAGATATATCATATCTACCTTATACAGAATTTTATTTACCTCCTTAACCTCTTTCATATTTATTGTGAGATTAGAATTATCAAGTTCAGAGAGGGGGAGTTTGAGGTCCCCCATTAGTATAGTTTTGCTGTCTATTTCTTCTTTCAACTTCACCTCTCCTCTAACAATTTGGATGCCATACCCCTGGATGCACACATGTTTAGTAATGATATTGCTTCATTGTGTATTGTGTCTTTTAGCAGGAGCTAGTTTATTTCCTCATATCTTTAGATGAAATCTATTTCTACTTGTGCTTTATCTGAGATTAGGGTTGCTACTCCTGCTTTTCTTACATCAGCTGAGGCACAAAATATTCTGCTCCAATCTTTTTACCTTTGCCCTGTGTGTATCCCCCCATTTCAAATGTGTTTCTCGTAAACAACATATTGTTGCATTATAGTTTAAATCCATTCTGCTGACCCACTCTTTTTTATGGGAGAGTTAATTCCATTCACATTCACAGTTATGATTATAGTCTGTCTTTCCCTTCATTCTCTTTCCCATCCTTTGTGCTTTTAGTTCTCCCATCTCCCTTTGCCTCCTCAATAGAATTTTTACTTTTCACCACCACCTCCCACAGTATTCCCTTCCTTCTTTCAGTATCCCTCCCTTTTACTCCCCTTTGCTCTTATTTTTCCCTTCCCTTTTAGCTTCCCTTCCTTTTCTCCCCACTTCCCCTCCTACTGCTTGTAGAGCTAGATTTATATACTTAACTAAGTTTATTTTTCCCTCTTTCAACCAAATCAGATGAAAGTACCTCTCAAACAATGCTCATCTCCCTCCCCTCTTTTCCTCTACTATAATTTTTTACTTCTTCCTGTGATGTAATTTATCATTTTTTGCTTTCTCCTTTTCATATCTCCTGTTACAATCCCTTTGTATGCTTAAATCATAATTTATCATCATATCATTTATTTTATACCCCTTCCCTCTATGTATATCCCTTTTATATTTCATAATGAATATACAATTCTCACAATTAACAAGTATAATCTTTCCTTATAGGGAGGTAAACAGTTTACCCATATTGAGTAAGAAGTTTTTCTTTTCCCCTGTTTACCTTTTTATGCCTATCTTGAGTCTTGTGTTTGAAGATTGATTTTCTCTAGAGTTCTGGGCCTTTTTATCAGGAAAATCTGGAAATCCTTAATTTCATTGAATGTCCATCTCCTCGCTTGAAATTTTATGCTGAACTTTCCCGGGTAATTTATCCTTGGTTGTAGTCCCAGTTCTTTTACCTTATGGAATATCATATTACAATTCCTTCGATCTTTTAATGTAGAAGCTTTAAGGTCCTTTGTGATCCTGCCTGTTGCTCCTTGATATTTGAATGGTTTCTTTCTGTCGGTCTGTAGTATTTTCAACTTCACTTGATAGTTCTGAAATTTGGCTACAATATTTCTTAGGGTTTTTAGGTTGTGATCCTTTTTGGGGGGTGAAGGGTAGATTCTGTGGATGACTATTTTGCACTCTGGATCTAGAACTTCTGGGCTGTTATCCTTGATGATTTCTTGGAATTTTTTCTCAAGGCTCTTGTTTTTCATCATGGCTTTCTGATAGGCCCATAACTCTTAAGTTTTCTCTTCTGCATCTATTTTCCAGGTCAGTTGTTTTCTTTTAATTCTTTAGATTTTGTTTGACTGATTCTTGCTATTTCATGGAGGCATTAATTTCTACTTGCCTAATTCTAATTTTTATCAAATTGTTTACTTCAATTAACTTTTGCGTCTCATTTTCCAACTGTCCAATTTTTCT
Organism: Bettongia penicillata ogilbyi; assembly: GCA_023548195.1. NCBI lineage: Eukaryota > Metazoa > Chordata > Mammalia > Diprotodontia > Potoroidae > Bettongia > Bettongia penicillata. Next base: position 1,979,148 of record JAJHZJ010000112.1, on the reverse strand, counting down.
TTATTTTCTTTTCAAAAATTTATTTTTTTTCATTTACAATATTCAATTCTACAAGCTTTTGAGGTTTAAATTTTCTCCCCTTTTCTTTGAGATGGCATTCAATATGATATAGACTCTACATATACATTTATATTAAAGATATTTTCACATTATTCATGTTGTAGAGAAGATTTATAACCTGGAATGAACTACAAGAAAGAAGAAACAAACCAAGCATTTTAAAAAGAGAGACAAATAGTATACTTCAATCTGCATTCAGACCCAGTAATTCTTTCTCTGGATGTGGATCGAATTTTCCATCATGAGTCTTTTGGAGTTGTCTTAGAACCTTGCATTGCTGAGAAGAGCCAAGTCTGCCAAAGTTAGTCATCACAGAATGTGGCTTTAACTGTGTACAATTATCTCCTTGTTCTGCTCCCCTCACTCAGAATCAGTTCATGTAAGTCTTTTCAGGTTTTTTTGAAGTCTGTCTGATAATCATTTCTTTTTTTTTAAGTTTAGTTTTTCATTTTTAACACAGTTTACAACAGATAAAACAATTCAAATTTTTGGTCAGGTGACACTTCCTTTTAAAGCATTTACAATATGGACGACAAAAGAATTTTTTTAAACATTAGCCAACTGAGAAACAAACTATATTTGTGTTGCTAACTACACAAGCTCTTGACACAATTGTCTCCATGGTATAAGAATTAAAAGACCTTAATTTATTGTTGTTAGTCTAAAGTCCTATCCTCAATAGCTTAATTTTAGACTTAATCTTGTATGTTCCCCTACCAGTAATCTATAATTGAATAGATCTGGTATTAAGCTTACACACCTTTTGACTATAGGAAATTACCATCAAGAGTAGGGACATTGCAGGGATATAATATCTTCCCAATTTCATGTCAGCTCCAGGAAGAATTAGATTATCTACTTGCATTCAGTCAGGTTTGAGGTCTTCCAGGTGTTAGTGGGGAAATTGAGTCAGGAGAATCCTACCTCAGCCTGGACTGAACAGCCACTCTCCCACCCTTCCCATGAGATCACCTTCTGCAGTTCATACCAGCATCTCACCAGTTTACTGACATCATGGGTTGGAGGCTCATATCTCCTTGCTTACTATCCATACCTGGCGTTAGAAGAACAGTCACTTAAAAGTCTCATAGCATCAACAAATGGCAAGTTTCAATAAGCAGGTTTCAAATATGATTAAAATTTCACTTTGGCTAAGGAACATCTTTTGAGGCAAGATTTAAGTGGCTTACATGCCTTTTACACACGTTCCTGATTGAATAGCAATTATAAAATCATATTTGCCATTAAAACCTTGACTTTTCCATCAATGCCAAATTTTACCTGAGGTTACCATCCTGTAGGAAATTTATACTGAAATTCTTTTCCCCAAACTAAAGCTGTCATTGATTTATTCTCAGTAGTTAATTCAGTCAATTGTTTTAATACTAATTACTTTTACTTCACTTTGTAACATGTCCAATTTTTCTTCTCATCACTCCCCTCTCCCCACTTCCTAATACCTTGCATTATGATTACTCTTTCCCTCAATGTACCCTCCATTCTATCACACCCCATCCTTCCCTTATTCTCATCTTCTCTCTTTTCTTGTAGGGCAAAACAAATTTCCATACCCAATTCCCTGTAGTTCTTATTTCCCTATTATGTGCAATAAAATTTCTGAACATTCGTTTCTAATACTTTGAATTCCAACCATTTCCCTCCCCCTTCCCTCGCCAGCCCCACTGAGAAGGGAAGCGATTCAATACATACTAAATATGTGTTCTTTTTGTAAAAGACTTCCATAATAATCCTGTTGTGTAGTACTAATTTTATTACCCTCTGTCCTGCTCTGTGCCCCCTTATTTTTTCCCTACAATTGACCTTCTCCCTTCTTGAAAGAGTTTATTTTTAGTGACTCCCTTCTCCCATTTGCCCTCTCTTCTACCAGTCCCCTCATCCCACTTGTTGGCTCCTCTCCTACTTTCCTGTGGTGTGATATGAATTTTCATATCAAATTTAGTGAGCATGTTATTCCCTCCTTCAGTCACACGTGTAGAGCGTAACTTTATCCTCCCCTCTTCTCCCCTTCTCCCTTATTTCCTCCATTGAATACGATCTTTCTTGTCTCTTTTATGAGTTATAGCGTGCCCCACTCCATTTATCCCTTTCTCTTCCCGGAATTTTCCTACTTCACACCTAAATTTTTTGTATTATTTTAATTTTTTTTTGCATGTGGATATCATCTCTTCTGATATAACACACCCTGTACTCTCTATCTATCTGTGTGTGTGTGTGTACAATCGTTCCATCTACCCAAATACTGAGAAAAGATTCAAGAGTTAAAAATATTTTCTTTCCATGTAGTGATGTAAACAGTTCAGCTTTAGAGAGTCTTTTATGATTTTTGTTTCCTCTTTACCTTTGCATGCTTCTTTTGATTCTTTTCTTGGGAAGTCAAATTTTTCTGTACAGATCTGGTCTTTTCCTCAACATGAATGATTTAAAGTCATCTATATCATTGAATTACCATTTTTTCCCCTTGAAATATTATACTCAGATTTGCTGGGTAGGGGATTCTTGGTTTCAATTCCAGTTCCTTTGACTTCTGAAACATCTCATTCTAAGCCCTTTGATTCCTTAATGTTGAAGCTGCTAGATCCTCTGTTATCCTGATTGTATTTCCACAGTACTTGTTTCTTTCCACCTGCTTGCAGTATTTTCTCCTTGATCTGGGAACTCTGAAATTTAGCCACAACATTCCTAGTAGTTCCTTTGTTCAGATCTCTTTCAGGAGGTGATTGGTGAATTCTTTCCATATTTATTTTGCTCTCTGATTCTATAACATCAGGGCAGTTTCCCTAGTTACTTTCATGAAGTTATTGTCTAGTCTCCTTTTTTTGATCATGACTTTCAGGTAGTCCTATAATTTTTAAATTATTTCTCCTGGATGTATTTTCTTAGTCAGTTGTTTTTCCAAAGAGATGTTTCACATTATCTTCTATTTTTTTCAAATTTTTGGTTTTTGATTACTAACTGCTTTTTTTAACTCAAAGTCATTCCTTTCCCTGAACTCAGTTTTCTCTTTCAATGAATTATTTTCTTCAGAGAGCTTTTGAACCTTCTCCTCCATTTGACTATGCTTTTTAATACCTCCTTCTCCTCATTGACTTTTTGGACCTCTTTTTTTCCAATCGACTTAACCTCTTTTTAAAGCTGTTTCTTTTTCTTCAGGATTTTTTTTTACTATCCTTTAGTAAGCTGCTAACTTGTTTTTTAAGGTCTTCTATTGCCTGAGTTCAGTTTAACTTCCCTTTGGAGGCAGAAGCCTTGCCTTCCTCTGACAGTCTGGTTTGTACTTCCTCATCTGAAAGCATGGAGGGGGGACACCTATTTCCCCAAGGAAGTAACCTTCTATGGCCTTATTTTTTCCCTTTTTTTGGGCATTTTCCCAGCCAGTTACTTGAGTTCTGAGTTTCCTCTCCACAACCACCTCACCTCCAGTTCTGCCAAGTCAGCACTTCCAGGCCAGAGATTCGAATGAGCCTCAGGTGTTTTAGAAAGGGGAAGAGCCTCTATTCAGGCTATTAAGTGTGAGATTAAGATCAGCTGCTCAGGTGGGGGCAGGGCCACCATACATAGTTAAGTTCCCTCAGGGACTTTCTGATGAAAGTTTCAACAATGGATACGGGCTACTCCCTGCTTTGGGAGCGCCATCCACTGCTGCCTCTACTGCTGCCACCTGAGGACTCCTGAGTTATGGGGACTCCCTGCTTCCCTCTCAGCAAGCCAAAAAGACCCTCTCACTGACCTTTGGTGCCTAGGGGTTGAGGTATCTTCAATGCCACTGGAGATTCCCTCCCTGAAGCCTGCTCAAATTTTCTCCTTTCTTTGCTGTGTGGCCAAGGCAGGGCTGGGCTCTGCTCCATGTCCAGCGTGCAACAGATGTTTCCCATTGGTCTTTCTGTCTCTCTGGTACAGAAATCTCCTCCACTCCATTGTTCTGTGGCTTCTGCTGCTCTAAAATTTGTTGAGATTTCTTTTTTACATATTGTATGGGCTGTAGGGTAAGAGCTAAGCGTATGTGTATCTTTCTACTCTGCTATCTTGGCTCCATTCCCCCATTATTTCTTTTAAGGTATCTTCTCCAGTTAGTTTTTGTACTGCCTTTTCAATTTGTCCAGTTTTCCCAGTTAGGTTTTGTACTTCCTTTTCCATTTATTCAGTTTTCCTTTTTAATGTGATATTCATTTGTTGGAATTCTTTTCTTATACTTTTAAAATTGTTGATCAGTTTTTCTATTTCCTTCTTCAGCTGTTCCAGGAGAGCTATTTGTGCGTGTAAACAGTCCATGGTCCCTTCTGAAGTTTCAGATGAACGTTCAGTCTCTCTACTGACCTCTTTGGTATTCTTCTTTTGGTCCTTTTCCCACAGAAATATTCTATGGATTTTTCACCCTTGTTCTGGTTTTTCTTGCTCATGATGATGATTTAGGTTGTAGCTTCTGGTTCTTTCTGTTGGAAGCTGCAGAACTTGGTGTTGAGCTGAGTAGTGTGAAAAAGCTAAGGGTAGGTACCTTTTTATCTTTTTGATTTGTGTTTCCCAATCAAACCTGTTGCTAGCTTGTTAAATGTGGGGGAGGGATGGTCTGGTCAGGGAAGATCTCCTCAACTGAGGTAAGGCAAAGTTAAGCTCATAGGTTGGTGATCCAGGCTTCCCTATTTTCTTGTGGTTTCCCCTGGAGAGCTGAGACATGCCTGGGTCCTAGTGGAGCTCCTGTAGACCTCCTCTCCTAGCGCTGAGGCATGTTTGGGTCCTAGTGCGAGTGTCCACTCCCCTGGGGCTCTTCTCCTTCTGGTTCACCTCTGCCATAATAAAAGGAATCCCCCTTAGCTATTTACCTAGCTTCAGGTGTTATAAGACTGTTTGCCCCTTCATTGTTCACACTGATCCAGGAATTTTCTGGGGAAATATTTTATGGTACTTTCGAGGTCAACAAGGGAGAAAGACAGAGCATTTACTGATCACTCTGCCATTTTGGCTCCTGGAAGTTCAAGTAGGTGATTTACAGACATTCAATCTATTACTATGTAACTCCTTTGTTATTGATTAATGTACAGAGGTGAAGTAACTTGACTATATTCATATAACTTGCTAGTGTCAGAGTCAGGAATGGAGCCAAAGTCTTCCTCTTTCCAAATTTAGCACTCTAACAAAAAGTCATGCTATCTCTTTGTTGTAATATAACTTACTTTAAAATTCTTCCTAAAATCTGTCAGTTCAAATGACTTATTTTTTTATCTTAGAATATTGTTCATGTACTCCAAATAATGTTGGTTAGAGAAACTTTCAAATCACTAGGTCACACAACTATGTTTTAATTTCTTTTTCTTTAAAATTATATTTAGCACAAAAATGTTACCCAGAGTAATCACTCACACTCACTGTTAATACCAAAAGATAAATGGGGGAGGGGGAGTTTTGATTTTATTGGAAATTTTCAAAAGAATGTTTCAAAACTTCTGAATTTTTTGGGTATAATAATGACTTAGATTTGTAAATTTAATGTGTTCATTGTAAAAAATATTTTCTTACTAGTTTTCAAACCATCACATAATTTTATGTTTATACAGAAGGGCAATTTTGTACATTTCCATATGCACCCAAAGCAATAACATAATTGCTTAAGAATGGCATAATTTTCTGAATATATGTTTTGTAACAGGATGAACCATTTTTTTCCCATGATGAACTTTGCATAGCAATAAAGAACAATTGAGAGGAGACACACAGAGAGAAACTGAAACAGAGACACAAAAAGAGAAAGAGAGAGACGAAGACATTAAACGGTTTGAACAATGTCAGTAAACAACGGAGGCAGAATTAAACCTATTTTCCTAGCCAGTCACTTTTCATTATATTACACAACTTTCCATTTTATTCAATTAATGTATGCAGAGGTGTTTATTTTTTAATATCTTTAATGAGCCGTTGACTGTTTTTGGTGCTGACAGATACAAAAATAAAAGTAAAACTCTCTTAACCTTGGAGGAACTCATATTCTTAAGGGGAACCCAACACATACACCATAAACATATGCAAATGTATGCAAAATAAGTATATACAAAATAAATAAAATTATTGTGTTCCTCTCAAGATGCTAGAGTCAGAGATCTGGGAAATGTACCAAACATTGGTGCTTTTAACCTTAGGCATTCTAGTTCCTTGCTTTGAAGAGGAGGCTGAGTGCCTCCACCTCAAGCATTCTAGTAGTTGTCTTCATCATATCTTGTGCACTTCTGTGATAGCTTCCTCTTTGCTCTTCCTACCCCAAATATCTCCACTCCCAATTCACCCTTACCACAACCACCAAATTATTTTCCTAAATTCAAATCTGACACATGTTACTCACTCAATGAAAACAAATAAAAAATCAAATGACAACATCAAATAACCTTCACTGGCTATCAATTGATTCCAAAGCAAAATATAATTTCCTCTTTTAAAATTCAAAACCTTATAAGGCATTTCTTTACAGTCCTATCACATAATGCCCCTTTACTCTACTTTATAATTTAGAAAATCTTACCTCCTTATTATTCTTTTAAAATAATAACCTATCTCCCATTTCAATTCCCCATTACTGAAATTGTTGAATCCATTGTTGATTTCCTCCCAATTTCTAGTACCTTCTTTCCTAAAATTTTTTCTCATACATTCAAATCCAATATATGCATGTGCATTAGGTCCATTTGTGTGTGCATGCATATATTTATGCACATACATTTGAATATGCATGCTTATGTGCTTTTTACACACATACACATGCATGTATTTGTATGTATTTTCAGTCTTCCTTCATGGAATATACAATTTTTCAATGCTGAGACTGTTCCATTTTGCTCTTTGGACCCCTAGTAAATATCACATTGTCTCACACATAATAGCCCTTTAATAAACTTTTACAGATTGATTGTTTAAAGAGCAAACATCAATTCATATGCAAAATTCATACATAAGCATGCTGTCACATTATCTAAGATAATTAATTACTAAGAATCAAATTGACCTTTTTGTCAACGTGCAATTTTTTTGTCAGTCCATGACAAATATTGTTTCCAAAAAAGTGATAAAAACTTTTAATTGAGTAAAAAAATTACATTAAAGAGCAAATTGTATCACCCAAATGTCCAAAATACACCAATGAATATTTTTCTTTCACAGTGGGATCAATCGTTTTCATAAGAATTTAAGGCGGCAGACTAAAATTTACACCTTGAATAATTCTGAATTTTGATATATTGTATTTTCAGTGTAACATCACAGTAGTCAGACATCATTACATAAGTGAATTCAATCCTCATCATCAAGTGTGTTGTGCTGTTCTCTGTAGTGATTACATTGATTACACCTGGAAAATATTTATGTTGCAAAGAGAAAGATCATGAGTTCTCATTGCAAGGAATAAATAGAGAAATTTTACACTAAAAATGGGGGGGTGAGTAAATGACTCCTTTAAAATATGCATAGAAAAAAAATCAATTGAAACGCTTGCTTTGGAGCCTTATTTAATGAAAAATGATAACATATTCAGAAGTAATCAAGGCAGTAACAATGGTATCTGTACTTTCCAAAGAAGAATACTCTAGAGATATTTGTAGGGATTTGTTTATGTACTTTAGCTTACATATAAAGTTCTTCCTACATCCTTCAATGCCCTACCATCCAAAGTAGGAGATTCATTTTGCAACCTCAGTCATTCCACATGTGTTGACTATAATTTAGCACAGTGCTCTGTGACCTGTATAGGCTTAAAAAATATTTTCTAGATAAATGATTGAATAACATTTTACCTAAACTGCTAAAAAAGTTTATAGCAGATAGCAAATATGTATATGAAAACCTATTCACACTCCATGATATATATGCCTTCATAAAGCCATTTTCATCCACAATAAGGGTCAATGGAAAATGTTACTTTAAAAGTAATTGCCAAGGGCAACGTGGGGGAAAGAGAAATAATTTTACATTTTATTTTTTATGGAACATTCGTTAAGAAGATAAGGAAATAATGATAAGAATCTGCACAGAAATTAAATGGGTATGTAAACAGTAGAGGCAATATATGTGTTCGCAAAAGATTCAGTTCTTACTGAAAGAGTATATGAAGTCTACAAGGGTCTTCAATGCATATGCATTGTTCACCAGTTTTCTCCCATAAACTAGTTGATGAGATGAAGATGGTCTTCATTACGACATATTTCAATCATCTGGGGAGGATGATAAGCCACGAGGATAATAAGATTAGAAATTTAGAGATGGAAGGAACTTCAGAGCCATTCACTTCCATCTTACAAATGAAGAAAATGAAAAAGAGAATGTTTAAATGATTTATTCACAGTCACACAATTATTTGAAACTCTGTATCTTAGGACATGATATCCACCACTTCCTTATATACCTCCAATGAAGAGAAATACAGCTTTACAATGACAAAAGTTCATTGATTTTTTTTTTTCCTAAAGACTCTCACTATAAGTGAGTAAAACCTACAGATCAATTTTTTTTCATATCAGTGACTAATGATATGTCACATTTACTTATATTGTTCTCATTCTATTCGTTCTAAAATGGGTAGTGAAAATTGCCAAATTTTTCTGTTGGTAGGTATCTCATTTTAAGGTTGAGATAATACTTGTCATTTTCTCATAGATACTACAAAGGAAGTCATTTTCAATATAAAATATGTACATAAAATGTTTTTGGACCCCCTTTATACCAGAGAAAGTCTGAATTATTAGGATATTAAAAGATACAATATATTGACATTACACTATACTACACATATATTTTATGCATTTCTGAGTTTGTAAACTTTTTTGTGTGTTATCTACTTATCTTTCTGTTCCCTCTGGGGCTCCCGAAAAATTTCCAAAAAATTTTCAGTTAGTATTTTATGCTGAACCTTGATCTAGCAAAACCATGATAGGGAAGATGGCAGGCTAATAGTATGGATTTGCTAGTACTCTTCCCCCAAACCCTGCCAAATACCTGTAAAAAATGACTTCGAATGAGTTCTGGAGCTGGAGAATAATTAGAATGACATAGTGAAGCAAATCTCCCGTCCAAGACAGCCTGGAAGGTTGCTGAAAAGTGTCTATTGCCCTCGGCTGGGAGCAGAGCACAGTCCTGGTAGTCCACACTGGTACAGATGGGACTAAGCACGGTGGGGGACTGAATCTGGGGCATCTGTGGTGGTTTTCAGAATTCACAACCCCAATACTCTGAGGACAAATTGGAAGGGTGGTAGAAAAAGTCTGTGGGACCTGTGTAAGGCAGAAGAGTGGTCAGGTCTCAGAGTGGCAGACAAGATAGAGAAGTCCACAGAACAGGAGTCTGCCAAAGTGGGGGTAGGGACAATGTCAGGGCAACAGCTGTTTCTGGAACTCTGGGCCCACAGATTGTGGGGAGAAGGAGCACCAGAAAGTACATTGCCGCCGTGCACCCTCCCTGCACTGGAAACAGAGAACTACTTAACAAAGAGCCTAAAAACCAAGTAAATAACTGGAGAAATGAGCAAAAATTGGAAAAAATCAGATTATAGAGTCTTTGGTGACAAGGAAGACTAAAGAATACAAACAGAATAAAGCAAGGTCAAAGTCCCTCCATCCAAAGTCTCCATGAACAATATGAATTGATCTCAGGTAGTGGAAGAGATCAAACAGGATTTAGAAAATCAAGAAAGAAAAGTAGAGGAAACCTGGGAAGAGAAATGAGGGTGATGCAAAAAATCATGGAAAACACTGTCAATGGCTTCCTAAAAGAGAACATAAATTGCTGAAGAAATAACACTTTAAAAAGTAGATTAACTAAAATGGCAAAAAGAGATTTAAAAAAAGCAAACAAACAAAAACAATGAGGAGACAAATGTGTTAAAAAACAGAATTGGCCAGATAGAAAAGGAGATCCAAAATCTCACTGAAGGAAATAATTCCTTAAAGTCTCAAAGGGAGCAAATGGAAGCTAATGACTTTATGAAAAATCAAGAAATTATAAAACATAAAAAAAGGAGTGAAAAAATAGCAGACAGTGTGAAATATCTCATTGGAAAAACAACTGATCTGAACAATAGGTCCAGGATAGACAATTTAGAATTATGGGACTACCTGAAAGTCATGATCAAAATAAGAGCCTAGCAGGCAGAGCTGAGATTACAGAGTAGAAAAATGCACACACTCCATAGCTTTATCCCCACAAAACACCTGTAAAGAATGACTCTTAACAAATTGTAGAGCAATAGAAGCCACAGAACGATGGAGTGGAGGAGATTTCCAGCCTAGGGTGACCTGGAAGTCTGACAGGAAAGATCTATCTCACCAGATTCAGAGTGGAGTGCAGCCCAGCCTTGGCTGTGAGACACTCTGAGGAGCAGGACTTGAACAGTCCTCGTGGTTGGAATCCCCAGCAGTAGGTGAGATTTTCTGATCCCTCAACACACAGACGCTAAAGGCAGCTTCAAAGATCAGTAAGAAACTTTTTCAACTTGGTGACAAGAGAGGAGGTTCCTTCCCTAGCCCTAGGTTTCAGGCAGCAGGGAGGAGCAGTGAGTGTCAGTAGTGGTGGTGGTGGTGATATCAGGTAGTTTCCATTGTGGTAGCCCTCAACTTAAAACAACTTGGAGGAATTGGTCGACCGATCTGAACCTTGGCCCTGAGTGGCAGCCCTGACCTCTGCCTAAAGGCCCTGGAGGAATTGAGCAGCTTATCTTAATTTCACACCTAGTGGCAAGCTTGCCCTGGGAAACCCCCCCTTAAATCCACTGGGGGAATTGAACAACTGGTCTGAATCACAGTCCTGAGAACAGTCTTGGATTAAGGAGCAGTCCTGGTGTGGGAGAACTGGAGTCACTTGAGGAATAAACACCTCTCTATTTATTGTGCCACCTTGGAGGAACTGAGAACATACAGTTCCCCAGAGGATGCCCGACTCTTGACAGAGGACCCAAAAGTCAAGGAACTGGTTGGTAAAATGCCCAAAACAGGGGGAAAATGAGACCATAGAAGGTAACTTTCTAGATCAACAGGTATTTTCTCCCCTCCTTTTAGATGAGGAAGAACAATGTTCACAATTAAGGGAAGAAATAAAAGTTAATGCTTCTGAATCCCAAACATCAAAAATAAATATGCAATGATCCCAGGCCATGGAAGAGTTTCAAAATAATTTTGAACATGAAGTAAGAGAGGTGGAAGAAAATTGAGGGAGAGAAATGAGAGAGATGCAAGGAAATCATGAAAAGCTAGTCAACAGCTTGCTAAAGGAGACCCCCCCAAAATACTGAAGAAAATAACACCATTAAAAGTAGGTTAACTCAAGTGACAAAAGAGTGGCAAAAAGGCAATGAGGAGAAGAATGCTTTAAAAAGCAGGATTAATCTAATGGAAAAGGAGGTCCAAAATCTCACTGAAGAAAATGGTTCTTTAATAATTTGAATGTAAGGGGTGGAGCCAAGATGGTGGAGTAGAAAGACTCATACATGCTAGCTCCGAACCCACAGCCCATATATTTCCTACAAGAAGAACTCCCCACGAATTCTGGAGAACTGCAAGGAGGACACAAACACAGTGGAAAAGACTTCTGTTCCAGAGAGCCCTGGAAAGCTGACCCCGAAGGTAAGTCACACCCCGGAAAGCAGAGGCTTTCCTGTGCTGCCCTGGCCTCGGCCCCAGAGGAGCAGATCCGAGCAGGCTTCAGGGACGGAACTTCAAGTGGCCGGGAAAGTCCCTCCACCCACAGACTCTCCAGGTCACTGAGAGAGACGTCTGGACTGCCTGAGAGGGGAGCGGGGTGTCTCCATAATCAGACCCCCTCAGGAGGAAGTGAGCATGTTATTCCCTCCTAAAGCCATATGTGAAGAGAATAAGCTTCACTTTTCCCCTCTAACCTGCTCCCTTTTCTTTTCCATTTAGCAAGATTTTTCTTATCTTCTTTGAGTGATAGCCTGCCCCATTCCATTATTCCCTTTCTCCTCCAATATTGACCTCTCTCACACTTTAATTTTTTTTTTTTTTATGGATGCCGTCTCCTCTGATTCAACTCAAGCTGTACCGTGTGTGTGTGTGTCTGTGCATGTATGTATGTATGTGTGTGTGTATAATCGCTCCACCTATCCTAATACTGAGAAAAGTCTCAAGAATTACAAATATTATCTTTCCATGTAGGAAAGTAAACAGTTCAGCTTTAGAAAGTTCTTTATGAATTCTTTTTCCTGTTTATGTTTTCATGATTCTCTTGATTCTTTTATTTGAAACACAAATTTTCTATTCAGCTCTATTCTTCTCATCATAAATCCTCAAAAGTTCTCCATACCATTGAATGACCATTTTTACCTTTGAAGTATTATGCTCAATTTGGCTGAGTAGGTGACTCTTTTTCTTTTTTTAATCCCACTTCCTTTGACTTCTAGAATATCCTATCTGACGTCCTTCTATCCCTTAATGTAAAGCTGACAGAACCTGTGTTACCCTGACTGTATTTCCACAATACTTGAATTATTTCTTTCAAGCTACTTATGGTATTTTCTCCTTGACCTAGGAACTCTGAAATTTGGTCACAGTATTCCTAGGCGTTTCTCTTTGTATCTCTTTCAGAAAGTGATCAGTAGATTCTTTCAGTATTTATTTTGCCCTCTGGTTATAGAATATCAGGGGAGTTCTCCTTAATAATTTCATGAAAGATAATGTCTAGGCTCTTTTTCTGATCATGGCTTTCAGGTAGTCCAATAATTTTTAAATTTTTTCTCCTGAATCTATCATTCAGGTCAGTTGTCTTTTCCAATGAGATGTTTCACATTATCTTCTATTTTTTTTCAATCTTTTCGTTTTGTTTTTTAGCTTCTTGGTTTTTCTCATATTCATTAGCTTCCTAGGACTCCAGTCTCTCTTTTAAAGAACTATTTGGTTCATTGAGCTTTTGAACCTTCTTTTCTATTTGTCTAATTCTGCTTTTTAAAGCATTCTTCTCCTTATTGGCTTTTGTGATATCTTTTTTCTAATTGAGTTAGCCTATTATTAAAGGTATTATTTTCTTCAGCATTTTTGGTTCTCCTTTAGCAAGCTCCTGACTTGCTTTTCAAAATCTTCTTTGGCTTGAACCCATCTCATATTCATTTTGGAGGTACTGGAGGCAGAAGCCTTGACTTCCTGTGATAGTATCTGAAAGGATACACCTTTTCACTAAGAAAGTAACCTTCTATGTTCTTATCTTTTCCCTTTTGGGCGCATTTTCCAAGCCAATTGCTTGACTTCTGAATTCTTTGTCAAGAGGAAGGTCCTAGTGCTTCTCTTCCCACCCCAGTACCATGCTCAAGGTTGAGGTTCAGTTCAACTGCTCAATTCCCCCAGAGGCTTTAAGCTGTGCTGCCTAGACAATGGACCCAGAGTGTTTCCCTGGTCATTGTAATCACATGTTGCTGCTGCTGCTGCTACCTCTGCTGCTGCCTGGGGTCAATGCTGGTGGAACCCCACTGCCCTCTCGCCCACTTGGGAAAGCCCTCCAAAACTGACCTTTGGAGATTTCTTTGGGGCTTGTGGGTTGAGGGATCTGGTACCCTCCCTGCTGAGAATTCTGCCCTGGAGGTCTGTTCAAGTCCTTTTCCTCCCAGTGCTGCATGGCCAGCACTGGGCTCCACTCTACTCAGTATCCCTGTCTGCCTTCCAGGTTACCTTTGACTGGAAACCTCTTTCACCCTCTTGTTCTGTGGCTTCTACTGCTCTATAATTTTTTGAGAGTCTTTTTTTACAGCTATTTTGTGGGCTGTGGGGGAAGCTCTAGAGTATATGGGTTATATATTTCCTACTCTTTCTACTCCACCATCTTGGCTCTGCCCACGGAACTCAAAGTTTTAAAAATAAATGTTAAAAATTTATTTTACATGCAACTGGGTAATAAGACACACTGGTAATGGGGCATAGAAATCTACCTTGCCCTACAAGAAAATAGAAGGGACAGGGATAAGAGAGGTGAAAAGTGAGATTGAAAGAAGGATAATTGGGAACAGTGGTAATTAGAATGCATACTTTTGGAGTGAGTGTACAGGAGAGATGGGGAGAATATTTGGAACTCAAAATCTTGTGGAAGTGTCTGTGGAAAACTAAAAATAAATAAATTAGGGTTTTTTGTTTGTTTGTTTGTTTGTTTTTATGACAAACAGGACAGTTTCAGAAAACCTGGGAATACTTATATGAACTGATGTAAAGTGAAATGAGCAAAATCAGGAAAAATAGTAATAGCAATATTGTACAATGAGCAAGCATTAATGATTTAGCTACTGTAATCAATTCAGTGATCCAAGAGAATTTTTAAGAACTTATGAATAACAATGTTATCCACCTGCAGAGAAAGAAACGATTTTTATGAATGCAAATTGGAGCATATGTTTACAACTTTCTTTTTCTTGTTTTTTATCTTATTTTCTTTTGTAGCATGGCTAAAATGACAGTGTTTTGCATGACTACATATTTATCTTCTGGGAGTTAGGGAAGGGATTTGCAACGCAAAATTTTTGTTAAGTGAATGTTAAAATTTTTGTTTACATGTTATTTAAAAAATAAAATAATATTAAATAAAAAACAAACTTAATAGGGTAATTTGTGATTTAGAAGGGAAAACTGTATTAATTTAATTATTTGTTGTTCTATCTGTGAACATCCAGGGGCGTGTAAAGTGCACTCTCCAAACTTTCTTCCTGTTATATAGTGCTGGTATATTAGGGCTAAAATATCATCCCGGTCTAGTTGCAACTGGTGGCTGAAACTCTGCCTCATAATTGTTGATACAGAAGTTATAATTTCACTTTCATTATCCCGAGTAAGACTTCCTGACTAAACTTTAGAGACATTTTTGGTACAGTTAAATGTTTTTCAGTCACTTCACTAATATGATAGCTCCAATATCAGACCATTTAAGTTAAAACACTGTACACCCAAGTCCCTATGGTTCAAAAGATTTTGAACCTTCCAAATAACCACATATTTCTATGCTTATATTTTGCTCCATCCCAAATTGAATCGGCTTTGATCTGTACATGTTCTTCTAAATTGTGCTTGATCCTAAACCAACCATTTATATCTATCACAGGATTAAAATGGTTATGTGCCATTTATCTAAGCTTTGTCCAAAATTTGCCTGACACTCAAGCACCAAATTGCTCATGCTAGCATGTTATCACTTTAATATCTGTTCTGAAGATACTTAGCCATAGGGTCAGATCTTAGAAAAAATCTATAGTCCTCACATTTTACAAATGAAGAAACAAAGGCCCCACCAAAAGAGATTACTCAAAATATAATCAATAATTTCAAATAAAATTTACCTTATGATGCCTCATGTAAAGACAGGTACATTTAAATTCAATTCAGTTCCTTTGAAATTCATGCAATGAACTACTGTTTCAAAGGTATTTTGTTATTGAGTGAATTTTTAAATACATACTTTGTACACACTGACAGGAGACAGATACATTTCGTAAAGATATGTACATTTCCTAAAGATTATTACATACAAAAAAAATTTTAAATAAAATACACTATTATAATGATAATTAATAAAATTGAATTCAAGCTGGACTAACATTCACATTTTTAACAGCATGCAATAAAATTCTTCATGAGGAAAACATAGCTATTTTTTATTTTAAATTTGCTTATTTTTAGTTTTAATTTTCATATTCATTTCCACAAGAATTTGAGTTCAAAATATTCCCCCCATCTCTCCCCTCCAGCCCTCCTAATTTGGCATGCATTCTGATAGCACCTTCCCCCAGTCTACCTTCTCTTCTATCACCCCTATCTTTTATCCTCTTCCCACTTAATTTCTTGTAGGGAAAGTTAGGTTTCTATACTCCAATAGTTGTATATCTTCTTTCCCAGTTGCATGTTTTAAAACTTTGAGGTCCAAATTCTCTTCTTTATTCTTTCCCTTCCACCGTTATTGAGAGGGCAAAGAATTCAATATATGCTATACATGTGTAGTTATGCAAAACACTTTCATAGTAGTCATGATATGAGAGACTAACTACATTTCCCTGCATCCTATCCTGCTCCCCACTTTTTTAATTTTCTCCCGTGACCCTCTCCCTTTGTATACAAGTGGTCGCTTTTGACTATTGCCTCTCCCAATCTTCACTAACTTCTATCACAACCTCCCCTTATCCTCCTTCACTTTACTTTCCTGAAGGGTAAAATATCAAATTGATCCTGTATGTTATTCGTTGTTGAAACCAAACCACATGAGAGTAATGTTTTACTCATCCCCTCTCAGCTACACTTCTTCCTCTCTATTGTGAAATGTTTTTATTGTCTCCTTTATGTGAGATAATTTACCCCATTCTATCTCTCCCTTTCTCCTTCTCCCCTTATATTCCTCCACCACTCCTTAATTTTATTTTTAGGTATCATTCCTTCATTTTCAATTCACCCTGTGCCCTCTATGTATCAATCCATCTATTTATGTATCTATCTAATCTATCTATCTCTTATACTGAGTTTTATATTTTCTCAGTCACTTAAAGGCAAAAGCTTTCAGCTTGCTTTTCAAAATCCCTCACTTCAATCTATATCTAGAAAATAATTCCTTTCTCAAATTGTCACTGGTATCTTCCATGCTCTTGTCAGCTCTTTATCTTATCTTTTTAATGTTGTTTCTTTTTCCTTTCCTGCACATCAATGTCCCAGTTCAGTTTCAAATGGATAATAACTGTTTTCTTGTTTTCCTACATCTGAGAATATTCGTCAAACATTTCAATATTCATTTAAAAAGCAAAAATAACGAAATCTCATCACATTTATTTTAAAGGATACCTCATTTTTTCATCACTTATTTCACATATTAGGAAAATACATTTTTAATGCACAATATTTAAGAAGAGATACTATCTTATCTTTCAAATAACAAGATAATTACTTTAAACTATTATCATCTTTAATGTCCAATATTAATTTTATTTTAATATTATCTAATTTATTTTATATCTAATTAATTAGTTCAGTGAATATTATTTTATTTTTATTATCTGATATTACCTAAATATCAATCACCACCACCACCATTACTTTTTACCGGAACAGTAAATGTTTCCTTCAGGATTGTACTGAATTTTCACATTGTGGTTCAATTCATTTGATATAATTTAGTTGTGTGAATTTAAATTTTGTCACAATATTCATCCCAACTTCAGTTTCTAATTGTATGTTTTTTTGAAATTATTGTAAATATGTTGTAATGCCTTTCAAGTATCCTTTTTTGATGTTTGAGTGTAGCATAGAAGGGAGCTTTTATGGTCAGAGGCTATATGAATAGAGTTCTTCTGGGTTCTACAATCCCAGTGTTATTATATATCTGATTTGTAAGCTTCATATCATATGCTTTAAGAAAGGGATCATCACCAATAAGATAACTGTTTGGAGATGGCTTTGTTAGCTGTGGAAAACATATGAGACAATGAGAAATATATATATATAGTGTTTATTCCCATAAGACTCCCTTCTACTTCCTTTCTTACAGTGGTAGAGTGACCAAAAAAGAGGTAAAGAATCACCCAAATAAAAAGTTTTCAACAGTCTGGAACAGTAACAGCTCAACTGTGGGTACTCAAAATACCCTGAGACAGATTAGTGGACACTTAAATGGAGAAACCAAATCACATCCATCTTGATGCCAGCAAGCAAAAGGGATGTTACAGCTAAAAAAGTATAAACTCATTGTGTAAACTTACAGGCAATCAGCCAGAGGCTCAAAAGTTTTATCATTTCATTAGTCTTTGCATCAAGTTATATAATCTTTGATATCAATGAATAAAATACTTATTTTCATATAATTTTGAAAGACAAGGCTCGAAATCTTGAGACAAAATCTGTGAAAAGAGTCAACAGCAAAACCCATTGTCACAGAATCAATTTCCAAATTCTTAAATTTCAATAATCAAATGATAGAAACTATAATTTCTAACACAAGAAGGAAATTGTGACTCCCAGTGTTCCTTAAATGTAGTAAGATGACACGATTTTACCTTTGTAAGGGTATATTTTATCAAAAGAAAGAGAAAAATGAGTGAAGGAAACAAGACGGAGTTGCAGTGTATGCTAAGGAAGTATATTCGTATGAGGAAATCCAAGAACCCAGGGAGGGAGGTGGTAGAAACATGATTGGCGATATTTGAGTGGATATCAAAAGAGAAAGAAATGTAAATGTTTTTGTGTTTGGATGATAAAGATCTACAGAACACCTGGTAAGAAAGTAGAAATAACTGTGGAGTTTCAGAAAAAAAATCACTACCCTGGTAGAGAGGAATGATGTAGAGTCATAACAAATTTCACTTATCTAGCAATCTGATATAATAACCTCTCTCTTTCTATCAAAAGCTATTAACTTCTTGACTTACTGTTGTAATAATTTAAGCTTTTTAAAAGTTCAGAAATTCTGAAGAGGAATTTTTTTTATTTTTATTTTTTTTTTCACTAAGAGGAAATCATTGATTTCTGGAGTGGAAGTGTTGGGATATATTTTAGGAGTCTTTGATAGAGGACAAAGAATCTGAGCAAAGTATGGCATATACATTTTTGCTAAGATAAAATTCAAAGAGTTCACAGGAAAACTAGATTAGATGCTAGTGTCTAAAATTAAGGGGATTGGATGTGCTCAAGAATAAAACTCTGAAAAAAGAAAACAATTCTAATGAGTAGAAAAGTAGAATGTGATAAAGAGAATTAAGAGAATGCAAAGATAAGTCACCAAAGAAGCAAAATTTAAAAAAAAATAATGCATGGAAAATGGAAGTAACAGAATTTGCAGAAGGATAATTGAACTTGTTTTATGATTCCTTAAAATGTTTTCATTAATGTCAACTTCTTAGAGTCAATTGAAGCCTATGAGTAAACCTGAGGATAATAGAAAGGTGTTTTTTTGGTTTTTTTTTTTAACATATCGGGGGGAAAAGAAATGCTCTACTGAAGCTAAGAACACATAGAACCGGAAACTATCATGGAGAAAACTGAGGTTGTATATATTAAAAGACTGTAATCTTAATGCCAAGGTTTAATGACAAGAACACAGAACAATTAATGCCTACACAATGCCACTCTTAATGTAGATTTTTAGTGTTCAATAGATAAAATGGATCTTGAAAATGTTTTCAAAAATCTAGGTAATGTTAATGAAACACAATGCCCATCACACCAAGACAATTATAGAAAAAATAAAAATAATAACTATTACTCATGCAAAAGGAAGCAAACGTTTGATGAATCCTTTCAGTAAGTATATGATAAGCATGTTAAAATTTAGTTAATGCTTTGGGGAAACAAGAAGGCTAATTTAATAAAATAATGTTAGAGACTTACAAATATGTAAAAATTGGTTAGCTTTATTGCTAGAGACTATGAAATAGCTAAGATCCAAGAACTGAGGAAAAATTTTCACGATGGGTAATCTACAAATTGACTCGATCAACAATTTATCCTCAAAAATAAAAGCATCAAAGAAATAGTGAAGTCATGCAGATTTCTTTATAGAAATCAAGGGGTTAATAATAATGGTCCAAAATTAGGTCTTTGCCCCCATATTTTACAGGATATTTAAAGTATATAGACTTAACGATCGACATCTGTTGTACAATTAAATTTCTGAAATGATGTTCCATATGGACTAAGGTTGCCAAAATTTAGTATTTACCAGATAATGTGGAATGCACAATTGGACTGAATTATGCAATAAGAATCCTATAATCGTCAAATCGACAAATCTATTATCTCCCAATACTCTTATTCAGTTATAAAAAGGATAATTAACCTGTGCAACAATCTGCAAAATGTTAAATATGAAAGAGTAATAGAAAGATAATGATTGTACTCAGACCTCTATTTAAATACCTCCAAAATAGTTGAATGGAATGACAGTCAATCCACTCAAAGTCAACACTTGATCCATATTATGGAAACAGAAGTGTATGTCAATGGCAAAGTAAAGGAATACCAATCTAGTAATGCTTCACTGAATATGAGGTTGATTACCAAGTGACCAAATCAGGAATATGCATTAAATAAACCAAAGACAATAACACTGTAATTGTATGCCAGTAATACAACAGCATTAGAAATAGATCTTAAGAATTATGGCAATGGGAATCATGCTGCTTTTTGTAATTGGTATTCTTATTATCAATTTATAGAACTTTTTTGACCAGCCAATGTACAGAAGTTATTAAAAGGAGTAACAATAAAAAAACTTCATCCTTAAACGTAGAACAAAAAAAAAAAAGATGAAATAGATGACTTACTGAAAATTCAAAGATGGGTAATGTGAAAACTCTCAGATAATGATTCTTGGCTTACTGAAAATTCCTAATATCACACCTAATCATGAAATGTGTGACAAAATAGCCAAAATATCCCAAATGATTCTGATATTGGACTGGAATTCCAAAATATCCTTTGTGAGTATAACAGGATTAATCCAACTGGGGGAAAATTATGCTAAGGTAAAGTAATTCACAGAAGCTATTATGTACTTTAATCATCTTAGAAAGTATTGAAATAGATGGGATCATGAACACAGTAATATGTGTCACTTTCTTGATGAGCTTTTTCATGGTAGTATGCATAAGAAAAACAGTAAGAGTACTAAGGGATGATCCTATCAAGACCTGCCAAAACTGAGAAAAACTAAAACAATTTTGAGAGAGTTATTGAGGCAGTCTTCTGAAATTGCATATTTGTCTAGCTGTCATGCAAATTAGAAGACATAAGCAACATAATAATCAGTTAAATTCAATAAAGCAGGAATATGTGGAAAGGAATCCAGACATTAAAAGGAAATCAAGATTTTGATTATGTTAATTGGAAATTGAAAGCAGAATTCAAAAAGCTGACATTGAAGCATGAAAAGTACTAAAAGGAAAGAAAAAAATGTCATCAACAAACATTTTATATTAGGGAAGATATCCTAAATCTTTATATAATAATATTTTTGCAACAATTAAATATTAAATTCAATATAAAGGTAAGTAAAAAATAAAGATGTGATTGTTTTACTTATCCAAATCTTTAAACCAACTAAAATCTATTCACTAACCTTTGGGATGCTTGTAAACTCTTGTATTACTATAGAGACTTGATTTTTCTTTTTAGCTCAGACCTGAAATGTAAGTTTTGAAGAAGGAAAATGTTAAAAAAAAAAAAAAGCCTGGTCCTCTATAGTATGTGGTAATAAGACATTCAACACAACAAAATGCAATCTAAATCAAACAAAAAAGAGAAATAATATATAGTTTTAAGTAAACATGGAGCAGTTATAATAAGGGAGGTGAATGAAACTCATTTTCTGTGCAGATCTGGATATCAAGAAGGCCATAAGAAATGTATAATTATTGATCCAAATGCTACAAAACAGCATACAAATGGCATCTTAATAGCTTATTCTCAAATGTAAGCCTGATCTCACTTTTGTTAAAAAAAAAATTGTAACATATCTATTCTCAATAAATAAGAGCACCCTAGTATAATGGTAAGGGAAATTGAAGATCTTCCCTGCCCCTTAATAGGCCCATGTAACCTGCTTTGTGCTTTGGCCCAGGCCATAGCCTGAGTTACATGGAGCTGATTGTGGGAAAAGTTTGCTGGGTGTAGCAAGAATGGGTGAACCTGGGAAAGAGAGTAAGGTAGAGCTAAGAGAGAGAGAGAGAGAGAGAGAGAGAGAGAGAGAGAGAGAGAGAGAGAGAGAGAGAGAGAGAGAGAGAGAGAGAGAGAGAGAGAGAGAGAGAGAACAGGAAGAGAGAGAGACCAGAAAGAGCAGAGCAGCTAGCATGAGTGAGAAATGCAGTCATTTCACCTAAGAGAGATTGTTTGTGGGGTAGCCTAACGGAGAGAAGGCTTGGAGATGGCTGCATTCCCTGAATTGATAATGAGTATAGATTTTTTGGTTACAGTGATAAATTTGCCTTTCTCGTATTGAATAAATGTTTTGGTTTCTTGCCTGAGGATGATAGTTCATATTGTGTGAATTTATCCTGGAAGTATACATGCATATCTATAGCAGTTGCTGTGAGTATCACATTGGCACTCCACCTACATTTGCCAACGATGTGATATACTTTACATAAAGCATCTATAGCTTGTATCACAAAGTCTTCAAACACTAACATAGGCATGGATGATGATATACAATATTAGGTGATGAAAGGATAAAGTGGCTATAACGAGCAGGAGATTTAACAAATAAAATGTTTTTGCAGATATTTATGTGTCACTAGTAAAATTTATGTTTTGTGTACTTTAAAAAAGTAAAAACAGAATTTTTGATTTTTCAATTCTTTTCCAAATAAGTTTTAATGGATTTTGAAACCAATTTGTCAAAAATACAAAAATACAACACCTGAATAGGCTGCAACAACTGACTGACATAAGTGAGGATGAAATTTTATGAACTCATTTTCAATAATAAGTTTTCATAATTTGTGGATGGGCTTGAAGTATTATGAGTATTATAATTTAATAGGTGAAGCCTAAGATACCCCTGTATTTAGATCTTAATATCGCTGTGTGGCATTTTTTCAGCTCTGAAAACCATTTAAAAAATCATTTAAACTTTGGAAATGAACTGAATGTAGATCTAGATACTCAAAATGCTTTATCAAAAAATAGTTAAACCAATAATTTCAAAACTAATGAAGCCCACTCAATTATTTTGCGAAAATTGGACATTTTTTTATAATGAAAAGATGGCATACTATTTATATATCACTTAAAGGTTTGTAAAGTATAATACATATGTCTCACTTGAATGTTACAACAGTCTCCACACGCCAGATCATTGGCATGTCAAATATGGATGGGATTTTAAGTAAAAGTTTTAAAATTTGTTAATACTAGGCTAAAATTCTGCTTTATCAGCCTTATCTTCTACAATCCTCTATGTAGTAGTCATCATAATATACTCACCAATGAGCTGAGCTTACCATGCTTAATATTAACCTCCATCACAGAAGGCCAAGATATTTTTCATCTTCATCTACCATAATTGTATACATCCTTCAAGTCACAGTTCATTTGTAGTTTCTTTTAAATTGTTATTCATATTTGCTTATGTTGTTTAACATGTAGACATGCTGTCCCTTACACATATGATATGTGCATTTAAATATTCACTAAGACTGAATGGATAACTATATGAAAATTACATATGCCTAGATTTGAAATAGTTGAAACAATTCACCATTATATCTCACCTGTATCATTAATAAAATCTAACTATAAAAGCAAAATAAATTATTTCTTTTAAAATTTTTGAATCATTTTTTTCTATAAAATATTTCTTGTTTCTTTGTCTGGATGGACATTTTTTCTCAATCAAAATACTTTCATGGGAATAAGTGCAGAATTGTAGATGTCATGCTACATTCAAACTAGATAAGCAATTCTTGATAAGGCACACAATTTATTAGTAACACGACAGGAAATAAATTGGTTGTGCTGACAAGAATAACGGGCATAAAACATACGCTCTCCTTTCTTCTAATGGAAATGATATGGCATGCAATGGATCCCACAAAACTACATTATCCATTTCTTTGGATATTTATCAAAGATATGGCTATGATATATGTGGTAACTTTTCCTTTTTCTTAATATTAGAATAATAGATTCTGCGATTCAAATTGGATCTTTAGAGTTGAGACTTTGCAAATCACTCAGAATATTATTATGACAACATAAAGACTTTATCTATTTTTGTAGTCACTTAATAAAAATTGAGGTAGCTGCCAAGGCCAACATTTTGCCTCTTGCAAGAAGAAAAAGTCTTAATAAAATTTATTTCATATTTTTCTGTGTTTAGCACATACTACCTGTGCATTCAGATTTCTAGACAACAGCACCTACAAATCTATGAAAAGACAGATCTCTAAAGTCACTTACCTAGAGCTAATTAATGGTAATAATAAATGACTCGTGCTAAAAATACTACACATGGGAATGAATAATGATAGGAATACATCTTGGGGGACATCTTGTACCAAAGACATTATGCTACTTACTAAAGATTTTTTTTATTTGATATATTATAAGGTGAGGTAAGGAGAAAAAAATAAAATGTGAAAGAAAAAAGGAAAGAAGGAAGGAAAAATGGAAGAAAGACGGAAGGAGAGAAAAAAAGAAAGAAGATGTTGGGGAACAATGGAAGAAAACATTTATTTATTTGTTTGTTGGTTATTATATATTATTATACCTTGGACTGTGCTAAGCACCAGCAATACAAATAGAAGTAAAATGAGCCTCAAAGATAATTCCTGCCATCAGCGAGCTTATATTATAATTGGGAAAGATAACATATGTGAGGGAACTGTAAAGAGAAAATGGTATGAAGGCATATGATTCAGAGATATGATTTGGTGGTCTATAAAATTAGGAACAATGATTCTTACCAATGAGTGAATGAGATCTACCTATTAAAGGAATGTTCTAGGAGGAAAACACAGACTGTTGTGCTGGATATGCTAAAGTGACAATTTCCCAGAATTCAAGGGAAGATACAGGATGGATTTGGCATGTATTTGAAGTACAGAAAGTTAGGAACAGAGTTGGAAGGGTAATTTATGATTTCTTGAAACTCATTACATTGGTACATTATGTGTAAACCTAAGCAAAATGTGGAGGAGGAAATCAGTCCAGTGGGACACCTAACACAAAGAAGAAATCAAAATCAGTTGTTTCAACTGTATTTAAAGTTAAAAAATATTTCTTTAATTCAAACTGGTTTACATGTTTTAAGACAGATATATAGAGTTGTTTGTGCTCCAAAGAAAAGTAGCAGCCATTTGTTCTTTGATTTAGGGATCACTGAAAGGACCTACCTGAACGCAAAAGTATACTTCTTCCCCTGCCTTCCCTATATACCCATATACATACACACACTGCATTGTCAGTGACTGAAATATCCACATTAATCATTCTCTCAGTTGAAGTCATTAGGGCCCTTGTTGCAATACAAATATAGTGCATAACATTATTGCATTGGTGACCACCCCGACCATCCTAGGGGGCTTACTATTTTGGTGATGGACTTAGTATGGACAATTGATTGACTTAGCCTTCTTTAGCTCAAATTACCAGTCTCAAAAATTGAGGGAGCTTCTAAGCTACCCCAGTTTGCAGGTATCGAAGACATGAAACAATATGACCAGTTTCTGCTTTAAATGTTACCACTTCCTTCTTATCTTCTTGCAGACTGTCCTTCATTTCAGTATATTTATATTCTATATCTGTAGAATATATATTCTATATCTGTTCTATATCTGTTTCTTTTCCTTCTTTGAAGGGACTCACTAGGAAGGATTTATGTCGAATTTTTTTTATTCTACTAATTAGTTCTTCTAGAGAGGCAAAAATTCTACATTTTGTCCCTTTTAGCTATTCTTGTGATTTTGATTTTGCTTTTAAACCATACTGGAACATGGTGCTGTGGTTAAATGCTTTCTTGGGAATTTGCAGCTCTGTGCTTTCATCAAAATATATTTATTTGGAGATATTTGTGATGTTGTAGCTGTCTTAGTACTACTAATTTTGCCGTTTTTTCTACTTAATTATTGGTTTGTGCCCTAATTTGCTTTTAATTGTATTTTCTCCTTGCCAAATACTTACCCTCTTATATTCCCCTTTCACTGCCTTTATAACTCTTTCCCATTGGTGGTAAAATTAATCCCATGATGGATATTGAATCTATTTAGACTATCCTAACTTGGAAGCTTTATTCCAAATAGTTTCTGGAGGAAAGGTAAGGTCTCACCGAAATACAAGACTACTTTCTGTCAGGTCTGGTGAAGCTCCAAACAGATTACTCTCCACTACCATTATTTTCCAAGTTCTGTTAATTTGTCAGACAGTGTTTTCTACTACATGACACTTGAAGAGTATTGAAGTGAATTTTTAGAAAGAAGTTTCTGTGCCCTTGAAGTGATCCCTAATTAAGTAGTTGGAGATGATTTCTGGAAGTCAAGGGAGGGGTTAAGGATGCATAAATAATATGAAAACCATCACAAAAGAGATTATAATTGAATATTTGGAAGTTAATAACATCATCAAAGGAAATAATAGGACAAAACAGAAGAGATCCCAGGACAGATGTTTAGAAGACACTCATTGTAAGTGAATATAAACTGAATGAAAATCCAAGAAAGAAGAGTTAGCAAAAGAAGGACTTACAGGTTGGAATATAAAGAAATAATATCATTATGCGAAATGTAGAGAGTAAAGAATAACAAGTATATGGTATATAAAAATGATTAATAGGTATAGGGAAGTCAAGAATGAAGGTTTTTTATTTTAATTAATTTATTTATTTTTAGTTTTCCACATTCATTTCCACAAGATTTTGAGTTCAAAATTTTCTCCCCATCTCTCCCCT
The DNA here is from genome assembly GCA_023548195.1 of Bettongia penicillata ogilbyi. Lineage (NCBI taxonomy): Eukaryota > Metazoa > Chordata > Mammalia > Diprotodontia > Potoroidae > Bettongia > Bettongia penicillata. The sequence continues at coordinate 1,952,703 of JAJHZJ010000112.1, read as the reverse complement.
CCCCCACCCAGAAACACTGTGCATTCTGATTAAGCCTTCCCTCAATCTGCTCTCCCTTCTATTATACCCCTTCCTTCACTTATCCCCCATATCCTCTCTTCTTTTGTAGGGCAAGATGGATTTTTATACCCCATTACCTGTATTTCTTATTTCCCATTTGCATGCAAAAACAATTTTCAACATTCATTCCTTGAATTTTGATTTCCAACTTCTCTCTCTTCCTCCTCTCCACCCATCTGCACTGAGAAGATAAGCAATTCAATATAGGCTATATATGTGTACTTTTACTAATGATTTCCATAATAGTCATATATTGCAAGACTAATTATATTTCCCTCCATCCTATCCTGGCCCCTATTTACTCCACTCTCTCTTTAGATCTTTTCCCTCCTTTAAAGTGATTACTTCTTAATACCCCTTTCTCCCGTTTTCCCTCCCTTCTATCATCCCCTCACACCATGTACCCCCTTCTCTCCTACTTTTATGTAGTTTTTTGATAGATTTTCATACCACATCGAGAGTGTATGTTATTCCCTCCTTAAGCCAAATGTGATGAGAGTAATATTCACTTTTTCATTCTCATCGTTCCCTTTTCCCCTCTATTTAAAAAGTATTTTCTTTTCTCTTTTGTAAGAGATAGTTTGCCTCCTCCCATTTCTGTCTTTCTCCTCCTAATATATTCCTATCTTACCCCTTAATATTACTTTTTAGATATCACCCCATCTTATTCAACTCACCTTGTGCCCTCTGTCTATACACATACAAACACATACATGCATATATATATATATATATATATATATATATATACACACACACATGTGTGTATATGTGTGTGTGCATGTGTATAATCCCTAAAACTACCCAGACACTGAGAAAAGCTTCAAAAATTACAAATATTATCTTTGCATGTAGGATTGTAAAGAGTTTAACTTTAGTAAGTCCCATACGATTTCTCTTTCCTGTTTACCTTTTCATACTTCTCTTGATTCTTCTATCTGAAAGTCAAATTTTCTTTTCAGCTCTGGTCTTTTTGTCAAGAATGCTTGAAAGTCCTCTCTTTCATTTAATGTCTATTTTGTCCCCTAAAGTATTATACTCAGTTTTGCTGGGTAGGTGGCTCTTGGTTTTAATCCAGTTCTTTGACTTCTGGAATATCATATTCCAAGTCCTTTATTCTCTTAATGTAGAAGCTACTAGATCTTGTGTTATCCTGATTGTATTTCCATAGTACTCGAGTTGTTTCTTTCTGGCTGCTTGCAATATTTTCTCCTTGACCTGCGAACTCTGGAATTTGGCTACAATATTCCTAAAAGTTCTTCTTTTCGATTCTCTTTCAGGAGGTGATTGGTGGATTCTTTCAATATATATTTTACCCTCTGGTTCAAGAATATCAGGACAGTTTTCCTTAATAATTTCAAGAAAGATGATGTCTAGCCTCTGTTTTTGATGATGACTTTCAAGTAATCCCATAATTTTTAAGTTGTCCCTTCTGGATCTATTTTCTAAGTCAGTTCTTTTTCCTATAAGATATTTCATATTGTCCTCTATTTTCTTCATTCTTTTGTTTTTGTTTTGTAATTTCTTGGTTTGGGGTAAAATCATTAACTTCCATATGCTCTATTCTAATTTTCAAGAAGCATGTTTTTCACGTTGCTTTTGAACCTCTTTTTCCATTTGATTGATGCTTCTTCTTAAAGCGTTCTTCTCCTCATTGACTCTTGGGGCTTCTTTTGCCATTTGAGTCTATTTTTAAAGGTGTTATTTTCTGCATCATATTTTGGGTCTCTGTTTCAAAACTGTTGATGTGATTTTTATGAATTTCTTGCATCACTCTCATTTTTCTTCCCAATTTTTCCTCCACCTGCCTTATTTGATTTTCAAGATACTTTTTGAACTCTTCCTTGGCCTGTGACCATTGCATATGTATTTTGGAGGTTATGGATATAGAGGTCTTGATTTTTATGTTTTCCTTTGATGATATGCATTGTTCTTCCTCATCTGAAAGGTTGGAAACACCTCTTCATGAAGAAAATCACCTTCTATAGTCTTATTTTGTTTCCCTTTTTTTTTTTTTTTTTGCATTTTCCCAGCTAATTACTTGATTCTTGAGTTCTTTGTCAAGAGGAGGGTATACTTTGGGGATCTATAATTTCTCAATTTCTCTAAGGTGGAACAATCAAGGGAGAGGAGTTTAATCCTTTCCTGGCCTGTGCTCTGGTCTGGGAGTTACCAAAGCTTTTCTCCCCAGGATCTGCAGGTAGACTTCCCTTTCCAGACCTTTCACCAGCTCCACCATGCCAACATTCTTCCTCCCCCAAGGACCACCAGTCAGGGCTGAGACCCAGATCAGTTGATCAATTCCTCCAGGGGCTTTAGGTCCAGGGCTCCAAAATTAGACACTGCTGCTGTCACTGCTGCCCCTACCTGGGTCAATGCCTAGGGGAGGACCATCCTCCCTTCTCACCCAGGTGAAAAATCTTTCTCACTGTCCTTTGAAGCTGTCTTTGGTGTTTGTGGGTTGACAAATCTGAGAACCAGAACTGCTGCCAGAGATTCCACTACTGAGACCCACTCTGGTTCTGTTCCTGCCAGTGACATGCAGCCAAGGCTGAGCTGCGCTCCCTGCTCCATGGGCTGTGCTCCCCTCCAGGCCCATGTAATAGACTTTTCCTGTTGGCCTTAGAGGCTGGCTTTTTCCAAAAATCTCTTTCACTCTGTTGGTTTTTGCTTCTGCTGCTCTAGAATTTTTTTAGTGTCATTTTTACAGATATTTTATAGGCTTTGGGGGAAGAGATAGTATAGGTGCCTCTTTCTAATCCACAATCTTGACTTTGCCCCCAAAATGAATAGTATTAATGACAATACATTATATTTAACAATAAATATTGATAGCATGACAACATTTAGGTGGGACTTTTGGATTTGAAAAGGAATTTACAAATTTTATGTTATCCTCACAAGAAATCTAGTAAGTTAATGTTATTTCTCTCCCCAATTTACAAATGAACATACTGAGACTGACAGCAATGGAGTGACACCCAATGTAGCTACCTATGTGTCTGAGATAAAGTATAAACCCAGATATTCCTGAATCCAATCCAACATTCTACCCACTATGCTACCTTGCTGCCTCTAAAAAATTAAGATATCCATGGTAGCATTTTAGGAAATAGTTTCAAATGAATGCTAATGTCAGAAGACAGATGACAGAGTTGAAAATGTGAGTGAGAAGAAAGGATATAGAGTGGCCACTTGTACATGATTCCACAAGCAATTTAACAAGAAAAATGAGATGCGATATATACCTAGAGATGGTGGGAATGGACAGATCAAATGAGAGATTTTTGAAAATGGGGTAGACATGAGCACCCTGGTAAAAGGTAAAGGAAAAAGACAGCTGACAAAAGAGGTTTTTTAGTAAGATGTAACCTGTTAGTGAAGAAAAGACTAACTGTGTTCCCTTATACATATATTGTGGTTTATCTACTCAAAGATAAAGACTTTTTTTTCATGGAAAACAGGGGAGAAGGAGTATAAAGCAGCAGAAGATGGATGATGTGAAATAAAAAGCATGGTTGAAGAAGGAAATCTGGGCAACTAGCCTCAAATTGTGAAGTGAAATGAAGGCCAGGTTCTCAGCTAAGAAGGGAAGTATGGAGCCTCTGGGAGATTTCAGGAGAAATGAAAAGGCTTGGAAAAGCTGTTGTCAAATAGTGAACAAATTGTAGAGAAGAAAATTGATAGCCTTGCTGTATGGTAAACCCATTTGATATCATTTCACATAAATTTAGAGTAATTTTTGTCAATGCACATTGTGATTGTCTCCAGGATCTGAAAAATAAGAATATGAAGAAAGACAGTAAATATAGTCAACTGTAGGCAAGACTTTGCAGAGCATGGTCACTCACAAGATGTGGGGACAAGGGAATTGGAAGAAGATGGTCATGTAGAGTTGTCCTGGTTCACCAAGAGATAAGGACAGGGAAGGAAAGAGATTATAGATAGCAAAGGATTTTGGCATGGAGTAGGGTTAATAAGTGAAGATTAGGAGAATTGAAATCACGATGAGAATGAACAGTAGAGTGTAAGGGTTGCTAGACTCAAAGATAAAAGGAAGTCAAATTATAAACAGATGTGGCAATTGCAGAGTTCACAGACATAGAAGAAGAACACATGTAAGCAATCGCAAGATTAAGGTTATGATATTAAGACCATGGGATCATAAAGACTCAGACGGGTCTGAAAATACCTCAAAAATAAAAATATGAATAGTGACATCCATTAGGGAGGCATTGAACTGCAGAGAAACATGAAGTGTCCTGGAGTATGGCAAATATTGGCTACCAAACTCTCAACTAAATAATAAACATAGACTGAATGAACTTCCAAAGAAAACAGGTATTTAAGTGATGATGAGAGGAGAAGTAGCATTTGGGAAATAATATATGTGTGCATAGTTATTCTATATATAATGTTAATGTGTATAGAATCATGATATATTTGGTTGGTTTTGTCCTCGTCTTTGAGGAGGACCAAAATGACATCACCATGATAAAGTGAAATTTCAGTGTGTCCGACTGTGGCTGATCAGACAAATATGATCTCAGAATACTCTACCACAGGTCAGGCACAGATAGTCCATGTGAATATTTGGGGTGGATATCCAAAATTTGTGCATCCTGCTTTGTTGCATCTCAGCTTCAGAGGCTACACTGAGTGCACAATCTGCAAATAGAAATTCATGCACCAACACTAACTCCACTTTGGTCTTGGCTTGTAGTTTTTCTAAATTGAAGAATTTACCATCAATATAGTAGTTGACCTTGATTCCTGTGTTCATCCTCATTGGAATATGATACAGCATAATGTATAAAGGTTATGCACACACACACACACACACATATATATATATATACATACATATATATATATATGAATATATTTACATATATATTAGGATGCATATTTCTCTCCATTTTCAGTATTGATTATTGGTAGATAGAAATAAATATGTACATATACCTATACACACATATACATATACAAATATACATAAATACAAATATACATACACAGGCATATATACATAGATGCTTACAAATATACAGATACACACATAAATATACTTGTATACATGTGCACACCTATATGTTTGTACATATATGACCACACAATATACAATATACACATACATATGTACGTACTTACATGTATACACATTCCTATGTATCTATAAATACACATGCATGTATATACACACATACATACATACACACACACATATATATATTTTTACAGAGAGACAGAGACAGAGAGGGTTCAGGGATGTAGGAGCCTTGACCTTCCTGTATTCCTCCAGTTGTATGGTTTGGAATTCTTCTAGTTGTATGCTTTTACATTCCTCATGTTAATAAAATACATTTTCACCATGGCATAACATTCTCTAATATTATGTTTCCCTTTTTGGTCATTTTCCCAATCAAATACTTGATTTCCAAACTCTTAAGTGGAGGCTGTAATTTTCCAAGTTTTAGGGATGTTGTGCAACCATTTTCAGAGATAACTCTAGGGACCTGTAAATTCTCAGTTCCTTCAAAATCATATAATGAAAAGAGAGGTGTTACTCCTCTCCTGAGGTGCACTCTGATTTGTGACCAACCACAAACACCCTTTTCTTCCCTGAAACTGCGAATTGGATTCCTTCTCTACAGCTGCCACCATATCTGCCATGCTCCTCCTCACACCAGGTCAACCACCTAGGACTGCGAGCCAGATCTGCCACTCCATTCCTCCAGCATCTGTAGACTGAGAGCTTCAGAAGCAGATGATGCTACAGTTATGGCTGCTGCCACCTAGGGACTGGAACTGGGGCTGGGGCCAGCCCATCTTCCTCTCACCCAGAAGAGAGATGTTTCCCACTGACCCATGAAGCTGTCTTCGGAGTTTGTGGGTTGAGAGGTCTGAAAACTGTTACAAGTGCCACTGATTCAGTGCCCTGAGGCCTGTTGTAGTCCTGCCTGTGCCAGTGCCAGCCATGCTGGGCTGCACTCTACTCTGAGCCCAGTGCAATAGACCCTTCCTGTCAACCTAACAGATTATTTTGAGATGGAAATCTGTTTCACTCTGTCATTTAGTGATTTCTGCTGCTTTAGGATTTGTTTAGAGTCATTTTTCCAGGTATTTTGAGGGATTTGGGCAGATAGCTCAGGAAGCTCCCTTCTTCTATTCTGTCATTTGGGTATTGCCCACACTAACCTGCTATAAAAAAAAGCCCATATATTTGTGGAATATCAATCACAGGAAAATCGAAATTTAAAATAAGTAAAAGGGTAATGGAATAAACAATGGTGAACATAAGTAGTGTATAATGTGTTACTAAAAATAACTTGAAGCAAAAAGTGTTCCAGATATTTTAGAAAGGATTTGCAGCACATGTATATTTCGAAAGTCTTCGTAGATCTTGGAAAAGTACAGTTAATTAAGATGTTCATTGGGAAAAAATAGCAAAACAAATAAAGTTGCTCCTTAGTATTTTATGGATTAGTCATGCCCAACTCATCATGACACTATTTAGGGTTTTCTTGGCAAAAAAACCCCAAAAAACAAAAAAAAAGAAAACCAAAACTGGAGCAGTTTGCCATTTCCTTCTCCAGCTCATTTTACAAGGATGTGAAAAGGGGTAAATAAATTGCTAGAGGCACATATCTAGTAAGTGTCTGAGGCAAGATTTGAACTCATGTCCCACTGACTGCAAGGCCAGCACTCCATTAACTGCTCCACCTAGCTGACCTTTGGGACAATAAATAAAAGTAAAAATAAATAAAAATAAATAAATAAAAATAAAAACCACTTAATGTCCAAACTTGAACTTTTGTTCTTAGTCTTTTACTCTTATTGACTTCAATATTTATGTGTGGGACACCATCATTTCCTAATCTTGGAGTCACTCTTGACTCTTCTTCCTACTTCATAACTCATATTGAATCAGTTAAAAAGTGTTGCAAATTCCATACCTCCCACATTTCTCAAATTAGTCTTTTTATATATTATTCACCATTGTCATGACAGAATAAATCTTCATGATCATTGATCTGAACCTTTGATAACAAAACTTATGGCCTCTGTTCTCTCCTGTATTTGTGTATCGTTGACATCATTGAAAGAATATTTCAATTCTTGTGGACACATCACTCCTCTATTCAAAAATATTGAATCAGTGAATGAATTTTTTTAAAAAATTATTAAATCATTAATACCCAGTCACTATGTTAAGAACTTAAGTACTATAACAACAACAAACTTGAAAGCATCTCTTTCATTCAAAGGACATACATTGGGGTAGAGGGACAACGCAAGTATTCAAGAATGATCTCCAAGAAAGGAAGATTTGTTTAACAGTCTGAGTTGAAGCACTGGTGTTATTTGTTTGTTTATTGTGCCCAGAATAAGATATAGGAAGGACAGCATGTGAGGGAATGTGAACAACACCTAGACAGGGCAAAAGTCAGGATATTCTGAAGCTATTCTAATGGTCTGTAGCTGGCTAAATGAAGTTTTAATCTCTCAGCCTTTGAAGTCAGCTCTCAATTGTCTCTCACATAAATTACAAACTCATGTCATTCAAGGTTTCCTACTACCTGACATGCTACCTTGCCAGTTTTTTCTCTAATTATTCTAATGCCTGTGTGCAATGTGTTAACAAAGGAAGATGGAGCCAAGCTTTCTGAGTAGAAAGAGGCACATACTCTAGCTTATCCCCCACAACCCATAAAATACCTGTAAAAAATGACTCTCAACGAATTCTAGAGCAGTAGTAGCCACAGAATGACAGAGTGAGTGAGATTTCCAGGGCAAGGTAGCCTGAAAGGCCTACATGAAAGGTCTATCCTATGGGGCATGGAGTGAAGAGCAGTGCAGCCTTGGCCCTAAAGCACCAGGAGGAATAGGCCTCAGGGGCAGAATCCCTATCAGGAGTGGAGATTCTCAGATCTTTCAACCCCCAAACACCAAAGGCAGCTTCAAAGATCAGTTTGTTTGCTTTTTTTTTTTAACCTTAGTGACAAGCAGAGTCCTCCCCTAGTCCCCACTTCAGATGGTGGGGATGGCAGAGGCAGCAGTGGCAAAAGGAGAAGCATCTATTTGTGTATTTCTCAGCCTAAAGCCCCTGGGGGAATTAAGCAGCTGATCTGAACCTCAGCTCTGAGTGGCAGACCTGCCTCTACCTAAAGCCCCTTGAGGAACTGAGCAGCTGATATGAATATCAGCCCTGAGCATCCTCCTGGAGTGTAGCTTGCTGGAGGCCATTGTGGAGAGGGAATTCTACTACTCCATGACTCTGGACAGAAAAGCTTTGGTAACTCCCGGACAAGTGCCCAGGCCCTTGACTGTGCCACTTTGGAGGAACTTAGAAATTACAGGTCCCCAGAGTGTGCTCTCCTCCTGGAAAAGGACTCACAAATCAAATAACTGCCTGGTACATGCCTAAAAAGGGGGGAAAAGGCAATAGAATATTACTTTCATGGTCAACAGGTATTTTTTTCCATCCTTTCAGATGAGGAAGAAGAAGCATATCTTCAGAGGAAGCCAAGACTTCCATAACCTCCAAATCAAATATGCAATGGTGTCAGGCCATGGAACAGCTCAAAAAACAAAGATTTTGAGAATCAAGTAAGAGAAGTGGAGGAAAATTGGGAAGAGAAATGAGAATAATGTGAGAAATTCATGAAAAGTGAGTCAACAGCCTGCTAAAGGAGACCCAAAATAAATGCTGAAGAAAGTAACTTCATTAAAAATAGGCTAACTCAATTGGCAAAAGAGGTCCAAAAAGCCAATGAGGAGAAGAATGCTTTAAAAAGCAGCATTAAAAAGGAGGTTCAAAAGCTCACTCAAGAAAATAAATCTTTAAAAAGTAGAGTGGAGCAGGTGGAAGCTAATAACTTTATGAGAAATCAAGAAATTTAAAAAAAAGAATGAAAAAAATAGAAGATAATGTGAAATATATCTTTGGAAAAACAATTGACCTAGAAAGCAGATACAGGAGAGACAATTTAGAAGTTATGGAACTACCTGAAAAACATGATCACAGGAAGAGCCTATATGTTATCTTTCATGAAATTATCAATGAAAACGGCCCTGATATTCTAGAGCAAGGGGCAAAATAAATATTGAAAGAATCCACTTATCACCTCCTGAATGAGATCCAAGGAGACAAACTCTGCAATATTGGAGCCAAATTTCAGAGTTCTCAGGCCAAGGAGAAAATATTGCAAGCAGCTAGAAAGAGATAATTCAGGTATGGTGGAAATACAATCAGGATAACACAAGATCTAGCAGCTTCTACATTAGAGGATTGAAGGGCGTGGAATATGATATTCCAGAAGGGTATAGAACATGACATTCCAGGAGTCAAATAAACTGGTAATAAAACCAAGAATCACCTACCCAGAAAATTGAGTATAATAGTTCCGGGTAAATAAAAAATGGTCATTTAGTGAAACAGAGAACATTTGAGCATTCTTGTTGAAAAGACCAGGGCTGAAAAGAAAATTTGACTTGAGAGAAGCATGAAAAGGTAAGCAGGAAAGAGAACTCATAAGGGACTTACTGAAGTTGAACTGTTTACATTCCTACATGGAAAGACATTATTTGTGGCTCTTGAAACTTTTATCAGCATTTGGGTAGTTGGACACACACACACACACATACATATACACACACAGAGCACAGGGTGAGTTGAATAGGAAGGGATCATGTCTAAAAAATAAAATTAAGATGTGAGAGAGGAATATATTGGGAGGAGAAAGGGAGAAATGGAATGGAGCAAATTATCTCTCATAAAACAGGCAAGAAAAAGATTTTCAATAGAGGGATAAGCAGGAAGGTGAGTGGGAAACAGTAACTTACTCTCATTACATTTGACTCAAGGAAAGAATAACATGCACACTCAATTTGTTATGAAAACCTATCTTACACCACAGGAAAATAGGGGAGAAGGGGATAAGCAGGGTTGTGGGGATGATGGAAGGCAAGCAAATGGGAGGAGGGAGCAATCAGAAGCAAATGCTCTTGAGAAGAGACAAGGTCAAAAGAGAGAATAGAAGAAATCCGGGGCAGGATACGATGAATGGAAAAATAGTCTTTCACAACGTGACTATTATGGAAAACATTTGCAAAACTGCACATATATAGCCTATATTGACTTACTCACTTTCTCAGTGGGGATGGGTGGTGAGGGAGGAAGGAAGAGAAGTTGGGACTCAAAGTTTTAGGAAAAAATTTTGAGACTTGTTTTTGCATGCAACTGGGAAATAAGAAATACAGGCAATGGGATATAAAAATTAATCTTGCCCTACAACACAAGAGAGAAGATGGAGATAAGGGAAGGGAGGGTGGTTAGAAGGGAGGGCAGATTGGTGGAAGGGGTAACAATTAATATGGTCTATTTTCCAAAGTACTCTTGTTAGCACGGCTAACTTATGACTATTTTTTGTTCCCTTTTACGAATTCTCAATGATATGAAGGTAATTTTAGTGAAAGATAAAAAAAGACATGATTCATCAAAGTTTTATAATTTTAAATGAAATTAAAATAACATTTTAAAACCATTTTGGAAGAATATTTTTGATATTTAAGGCATTCTAACATCTTTACTTTGATACAGTATTTCTATAGCATAGGTAATGCAAGGTGTTTGAGTGGGTGGAGGGAAGAGACAGAGAGAAAATTTGGAACTGAAAATTTTGTGGAAATGAATGTTAAAAATGAAAAATAAATAAATAAACATTAGAAACAAAAATGCTACCCAACCTGAAAGAGTCTGGCTCCTTTATTTGCTCTTCACACTTCCATACTAATGTTCTTCCATTTGTTTACAAATATTCTCTTTCCCTTCACCTGGCTATATTTTACATCTCAATTCAAATGTTACATGCACTAAGGAACTTACCTGAATATCCTAAAATATTAATGGATTTACACTTCTTAACATTCACTCTGTTTTTAACTCATCAAATAGCATATCATGATCTCTTTTATTTTAAAATTGTCTGTTAGCATATGTGTAAACTTTATGAGGTCAAAATGTAGCTAAATATTATTTCTACCCATTTGCTTGTGCAGTGGTATGAAAAGAAGACATATAATGAACGTTGATATGGTTGTCATTTCTCTTAAGATGGTTAGTTCAATCATATATACAAGAAATGCATGATAATAGAAGGAACTGAATGTATTACTGTGAATAGAAACCCCACATTGCAGTCTTTACAGATCCTAGAAAATATCAAAATTAAAGTCTGAAATAAATAATCGCAGGCATATTTCACACTCAATAATCATATTTTCTCTACATATTCTTAAAGCATTATCAAAGTTCTAATTTTTAATGTCTCCTTTTATTTAAATAAAATATAGTTTCCTATATAAGTTCAAATACATAGTTAATAATCACGTTTTATTGACTTGATAATTACGCTAAAATGCATTGCCTAAGGCATGGATTCTTTCATGTTTTCTTGTAACAGCTACAGACTAGAACTTTATGCTGTATTGCTGAACAACAAATTATCAATTTTAAATTAGCAACTAAGCACATAACAAATTTAATTAGATGTTATATACATTTTTGCCTATTTCATTAATACATAATGTATTTTATTATCATCTACAAGGTAAAATAAACATGAAAGCATATTGCTTCATGATGCATTTCTGAATTTCACTTAGTCTTAAACCTTTTTTCTTCCTCAGTTATATGCTGCCCTCTAAAGACATTGTTTCATAACAACTCTTGGCAAAATTTCTTTAAAAGTCTATGCTTTAAAATATCTTATCAGTTGACATATAAGATCTGTTAATAAATAGATCTTTACCTAATGCCACCAATCTAAATACTCTCACAACTGTTTAACAATTAATATGGTCTATTTTCCAAAGTACTCTTATTAGCACGGCTAACTTATGACTATTTTTTGTTCCCTTTTACGAATTCTCAATGATATGAAGGTAATTTTAGTGAAAGATAAAAAAGCCATGATTCATCAAAGTTTTGTAATTTTAAATGAAATTAAAATAACATTTTAAAATCATTTTGGAAGAATATTTTTTATATTTGAGGCATTCTAACATCTTTACTTTGATACAGTATTTCTATAGCGTAGTTAAGGGTCTTAGAGATTCCTGCAACTGAAGCCCATTTTAGCCTAAAGTCCACATGATAATGAGTAAATCTTACTTTAGTTCCAAAGCTTCTGGTCCCATCACACACACGCACACACACACACACACACACACACACACACACACACACGCATGCACAATCTATGGTCTATTCCAAAATATGAGATGTCTCAGTCAGATTCTTGATTGTAAGACCAAGGAAATGAATTCAAAAGGAAACATAAAGGTCACATTCTAAAGAACTAGTCACTTAATGGAAGACTAACTAAGTAAAAGGTAAGTTATCTAACTTGCTCAGGGTCACAAAGGTCATTCATGGAAGAGGAAAGATTTGAAAAAACATCCTCTTACATCAGAACCTGTATCTTTTTACATCATACCATACAGTTCCTTTAGGGGAGAAAGAAAACTATTTGATTTTTTTTTTCTTTTCCTTTTTTCTTTCAGTGTTTTCTATTAAAATATAAATCAGTGATAAGAAAAGAAAAAAGAGGGGGAGGAGCCAAGATGGTGGAGTAGAAAGAATCACATATGCTAGCTCCAAATCCACAGCCCAGAAATTTCCTGTAAGAAGAACTGTCCAAAATTCTGAATCAGTGCACGCCGTGCAGAAACACAGTGGAAGAGATTTCTGTTCCAGAGAGGCCTGGAAAGCCATCCTCAGGGTTCTATCACACCCCGGAAAGCAGAGCCCACCCCTTCACTGCCCTGACCACACGGCCCCAGAGGAGCATATCCGAGCAGGCTTCAGGGACAGAATCTCCGGCGGCTGCCAAGGTCCCTCCACGCACAGCCACTCCAGGTCAGTGAGAGAGACTTCTGGGCTGGCCAAGAGGGGAGTGGGGTGTCTCTACAACACAGGCCCCCTCAGGAGGCAGTGGCGGAGGGAGCCACAGAGGCAGTGGCAGAGGCAGTGGTGGCAGCCCAGGACTACCGGAGCAGTAGGTAGGAGCTCAGGACCATTACCAAAGATCTCCGCATAAATCCCCTGAGGGAACTGAGCCTGGGAGGTGACCCTGCCCCCACCTAAGCACCAGAACTAAAGCTCACATTGAATAGCAGCCGCTGCCCCTGAGGCTGGGAAGTAGCATTCGAATCTCAGAACTCAAGCACTAGCTGAGCAGATCTAGCTGGGGGTGGAGAGAATCTCAGAAGTCAAGTAACTGGCTGGGAAAATGCCCAGAAAAAGGAAGCAAAATAAGACCATAGAGCGCTACTTTCTTCGGGAAGAGATGTTCCTTTCTCCCTTCTTTTCTGATGAGGAAGTACAATGCTTGCCATCAAGAAAAGACGTGGAGATCAGGGCCTCTCTATCCCAGACATCCGAGGTGGATGTCCGGTGGGCTCAGGTCATGAAAGAGCTCAAAAAGGATTTTGAAAATCAAGTTATACAGGTGGAGGAAAACTGGGAAGAGAAATGAGAGAGATGCAGGAAAAGCATGAAAAACGGGTCAATACCTTGCTCAAGGAGATCCAAAAAAAATGCTGAAGAAAATAACACCTTGAAAAATAGGCTCACTCAATTGGCAAAAGAGGTTCAAAAAGCCAATGAGGAGAAGAATGCTTTCAAAAGCAAAATTAGCCAAAGGGAAAAAGAGGTTCAAAACCTCACTGAAGAAAATAGTTCTCTCAAAATTAGAACGGAACAGATGGAGTCTAATGACTTTCTGAGAAACCAAGAAAGCATAAAACAAAACCAAAAGAATGAAAACATGGAAGAGAATGTGAAATATCTCATGGGAAAAATAACTGACCTGGAAAATAGATCCAGGAGAGACATTTACAAAATTATGGGACTACCTGAATGCCATGATCAAAAAAGAGCCTAGACATCATCTTTCATGAAATTATCAAAGAAAACTGCCCTGAGATTCTAGAACCAGAGAGCAAAGTAAGTATTGAAGGAATCCAAAGATCACCGCCTGAAAGAGATCCAAAAAGAGAAACTCCTAGGAATATTGTGGCCAAATTCTAGAATTCCCAGGTCAAGGAGAAAATATTGCAAGCAGCTAGAAAGAAACAATTCCAGTATTGTGGAAATACAATCAGGATGACCCAAGATCTAGCAGCTTCTACATTAAGGGATCAAAGGGCATGGAATAGAATATTCCAGAAGTCAAAGGAACTAGGACTCAAACCAATAATCACCTACCCAGCAAAACTGATTATAATACTTCAGGGGAAAATATGGTCTTTCAATGAAACAGAGGACTTTCAAGCATTCTTGATGAAAAGACCAGAGCTGAAAAGAAAATTTGACTTTCAAACACAAGAATGAGAGAAGCATGAAAAAGCAAACAGCATAGACAAGTCATAAGGGACTTACCAAGGTGAACTGTTTACATTCCTACATGGAAAGACAGTATTTGTAACTCTTAAAACTTTTCAGTATCTGCGTAGTTTGTGGGACCACACACACACACACATGCACACACACACATGTACACACGTGCACACACACACACATACACACATGCATGCAGACACAGAGACAGAGAGCACAGAGTGAATTGAGTAGGATGCGACCATATCTTCAAAGAATTTAAGGTAAATGGTGGGAGAGAAATGTAGTGGGAGGAGAGAGGGTGAAATGGAATGGGGTAAATTATCCCTCATTCAAGAGGCAAGCAGGAGAATTTTTAGTGGAGGGAAGCAGAGGAGAGATGAGAACAAAAAAACATGAAGTTTACGCTCATCACATTCGACTAAAGGAAGGAGTAAAATGCGCACTAATTTTGGTATGAAAACCTATCTTACAGTACAGGAAAGTGGTGGAGAAGGAGATAAGCAGGGAGGGAGGGATGATGGAAGGGAGGGCAATGGGAGGAGGGAGCAATTTGAAGTCAACACTCTTGGGGAGGGACAGGATCAAAAGACAGAATAGAAACAATGGGGGGCAGAATAGGATGGAGGGAAATACAGTTAGTCTTACACAACATGACTGTTATCAAAGTCATTTGCAAAACTTCACAGATTTGACCTATATTGAATTGCTTGCCTTCCCAAAGGGAACGGGTGTCGAGGGAAGGATGGGGAGAATTTGGAACTCAAAGTTTTAGGAACAACTGTTTAGTATTTTTCTTGATACTAGGAAATAAGAAATACAGTTAATGGGGAATAGAAAGTCATCTGGCTCTACAGGACAAAAGAGAAGATGGGGACCAGAGAAGGGAGGGATGATAGAAGAGAGGGCAGATTGGTGACAGGAAAAATCAGAATGCTCGGTGTACTGGGGTGGGGGGAGGAGATAAGTGGGGAGAAAATTTGGAACCTAAATTTTTGTGAAAATGAATGTAAAAATTTAAACAAATAAATTTATATTTTAAAAAAAATATATAAAATCCCACCTTCTTCAGAAAAAAAAGAAAGAAAAGAAAAAGTAACATTATAAACTTAACCATTAACACAAATGTAAAATAAGAAAAGTAAAGATATCATGTGCATAGCAGAATTTAAGAGAGGATTCAGAATATATAGCAATACATTTCCATTTCAAGAGTCTATATATTATATGTTGCATTTTGTTTTGAGAGTTTTCATCTTTTCATTGCCTCTTTAAAGGTTTTCTTTTTTCTCTGCTGTACACTTTTTAATTTTCTTCTCCTCCACCTACCCCCAGGCTATAATTAAATTAGGTATATATGTATATATTCACACATACACACATATGTGAGTACATGTACACACATATATGTATATATACACATACATACATATATAATCATATGTTTCCTAATAGATTCCACTACTAAACTTTGGTCGTGTGTTGCTACAGATCTCTTATTTCCTTTCCCTCCTGACTCCTCTACTTTATTTGTATTCACTAGCTTGCCCTACTATTATTTAACTTACCCCCTTTGAAAAAACCCTTCTTTATCCTCCCATTCTTATAAATAAAATCATCCCTCTATATGTGCCCCATTCCCATTGATCTCAGCACCCTTCCACATTCCCCTTTTAACCTATTCCCTAACCCTTAACTCTAAAAATCCCTCCTTTATCCTCTCCCCCATCCCCTTAGTATTTCACTTCTTCCTAAATTTAGAAGGCTTTTGTACACTTTTAGATCTGTATTTTCCCCTCTTGAACCCATTTCTATATGAAAGTAGGTTTCCAGAACTAGCAGCCTCCCTCCCCCATCTAATTCCTCTGTATTTGTTCTTCTTCTCACACTGCATTGTATAAAATAATTACTCTTTTAGCTTTTCTTGAACAATTTCACTTTTTGAAGTCATATCAGACTCAAGTACCAAATTACAATCTAATTACTAATAACAATCTTAGACATGGATTTTACATTTTACATATATAAAGGTAAAGCCTATCTTATTGAGTCCATGGTAATTGTTCACTGGTATGTACCTTATGTTTTTCTTGGCTCTTGTATGTCAAATATTCTATTAAGTTCTGTTTTGTTTTTTTTTTAGGCAAAGCCTGAAATTCTGACAATTCATTAAATGTCTATTTTTTTCATTTAGGATTATGTTTAGTTTTGTTGGGCATGATATTTTTGGTCAGAAGTCAAGTTATTTTGCTTTTCAATTTGTAATGTTCCAAGACAAGTGATTCTTTATTGTCACCACTGTGAGGTCTTATGTGATTCTAATTGTGGTACCACCATATGTAAGTTTTCTTTTTCTTGTTGCTCATAATATTTTGTCCTTGAGCTGGGGGTTTTGGAATTCAACTATGATATACCTTTGAGCTTTCCTTTTAGGATCTCTTTCAGTTGTTGATCAGTGGGTTCCTTCTATTCCTACTTGCCTCTCTTGTTCTAATGCCTCAGGATAATTTTCTTTAATTATTTATTGTATCAAGATTTTTTTTGATCATAGCTTTCAGGTAATTTAATTATTCTTATATTTTCTTTTATTGATCTGTTTTCCAGATCATTTATTTTTCTTATAAGATGTTTCATAGTCTCTTCTCATTTATTTCTTTTTTTTTTTTTGACCTTTACCATATTCTTCATTGCAAATTTTATCAGTTATCAGAGATAAATCCCTATGTCCAGTCAGAGGCAGGTGTGTTATAAGAGCAGACTGATTCTCTTTTAACTTCAGAGCCAGATGGGGCAATGGATGGGTGCTTGGTTCTACTATCCCTGGGCAGGGTCCTCGGGTACTAGGCTGGCAGTAATGAAAGAATGGGGAGTTGAGGAGGCTAAATTCAGGCAACAGTGACCTCCATGTTCTGCAGCTGATCTTCCAGGGCTAGACCTCTTGCTATCATTTTCTTTTTGCCACCCTCATGCTGTTTCTTTTTTTCTTGGATAACTCCTGGTCAATTGGGTTGGGTTTCACAAAGGGGATCAATTCTTGAAGACCTGGTGGCATGAATTTCTTTAACTTCTCTCGCACAATTATTATCTTCTCTGTCTGGTAGTTTTCTAGGATGGCACAGGTGGTCTGAGTAGTGGCACACATTCAGAGCATATGGACAAATTCCACCTTATCCATCGTCTTCTTAGTCTGTCCATAGGGAATGTGGAGCCAGTGGGCCTGATAATCTGTGCAATTTAATTATCAGAGTGCTTTTTATCAGTTGCTTGATCAATTTGGAGAAATTTCAAATGGAAAATATGTTTATAAAACACAAACTCTGTAGCAATAAGGTAATAAGTGAGTAGTTGTTTCATCTTTAAAAGTTGTGTAGGGCTATCTTTCTAAAGAGTGTTAATGTGTGTGCATACATATGTATGTGTGTGTAATGCATTTATGTGTGTATACACATATTCACACTTATGCACATAATTTAAATAAATCACACCACAGAACAAAGTTGAGTTAAAATCCAATAACTCAGATTCTTACTGAAATATATGTAATATTTTGCTTGTGCATTGTAGATATTTTTAAAACAATATTATTAACTCAGTAGTAATCTAAATTAAACCACTGTCTCTTTATGTCCCCTATATTATATCTTCATTGACTTAATGTCCCCATTTCTGGGAGGTCCACTTTGATGATCTTTTTTTTTTATATTGTTTGTACTCTATGCATCAAAAACTCAAATCATCATCATTTTTTTAACTTCTGAAAATTGTAAAGGTACAAATGTTAACTGCTATATAAATTAGCTACTTTTCAAAAAGTTGACTACTACATGAGATTCAGAACCTGAAAATTTATTTTCCTATTTGTCTTCTATCAAAGGAATACAAAGATACAAATGTATAATAAAAATACATGCAATCATGTGCAAAAAATAATTGATGATGGTTATAATTCTGGTTAACCAATAAAATATCTCAAAATATAATGAAACTAGAGATAATCAGATAGTGGTTGATTTTTTAGGTGATAGTGCCCTAATCAGATATGAGAGGAGAAAGAAGCAATTGGGTAAAGGGGGGTAGGATGATTTGGAAGGAAATGTAGTCAGTCTTTCACAACATGTTTTTTATGTAAGTATCTTGCATGACTGCACAATTGCAACCTATATCAAATTACTTTATTTCTCAGTGAGGAAGGGTAGAGAGGGAGAAAAGGAGAGAATTTGGAACTTAAAGTTTTAAAAAAATGAATCTTAAAAATTGTTTTTACTTGCAAATGGGAAATGAGATATACAGGCAATTTGGTATAGAAATCTAGGTTATCCTACAGGAAAAGGGGGAGCAGACAAGAGAAAGGGATGATGGAAGGGAGGAAAGATTGTGGGAAGGGGTAATCAGAAGGCACATGGTTATTGGGGTGGGGGAAGTTGAGACATAGGCAGAAAATTTGGAACTCAAAATCTTATGGAAGTGAATGTTGAAAACTAAGACAAGCAAATTGAAATGAAAAAAAAAATACTTGTAATCTTTTCTCATCTGTAAAATGAGTAAACAGGTATTTACTAGTCTAAAAAGTATTTAAGGAATTGCTATAACCTTATAAATATATATAATTATGTTCTTTCAAATAAGGCCCGTAGCCTACGTAACTTTTCTTTGAGAAGTCCTGGTACTATTAGAAAACAGAATGCAAACTATATACTCTACACATAAAAGCATCTTAGCATGAAACAGATTATTTGCTTAACAACGTATGAATGCTAGAAGGATTCACAATTTCAGAGATAAAGGACAATGTCGACTGCCACCCATATATTAAATGAGTGCTTGGGAGTTTCCTGATGTAATTTGAATGACTTGTCAGAATAATGTGACAATGAAACTTTGAATTTAAGATTTGAAGTCAAGTTTTCTTAATTTCAAATTTAAGACTCTGTTGTTACATGTTTGTGATTTTTTTGTAATTGTCAAACATAATTTTCATATAGGATTGAGAAATATATTGGTTCAAATTTTATACCACATGGTGTGTGTATGCACGTGTATAAATATGTACACCTATAATGTATGTATGTATGTATGTATGTATCATGGCATGAAAGTGGAGAGGCTTGTTACCAAAAGTTGGCTTCCAGGTGGTTATATAATCATCATCATCATCATCATCAGTCAAAGAAGTCATACTAATGAGTTGTGGAATATTTTATAAGCATTAGAATTGTCAGGGGAAAAGTCACAAATACAAATGAATCACATCTTCTAAAGAATTGAGGTAATATTTTGATGATTATTTACATAGTACCTCACTGAAGCAAATTCCATTCTAGAATATGTGTATACTATGATGATATAATGTATGTAAAGCACTTTGTAACTGAAGTCAGTGCTAGTTCTTACTGCTTAAACAATTTCTGCAAATGACAGGCTTTTAAAAATTTCCTGAAATCGTGCTGTAAGCCAACATTTACACATATACATTCATGTGTATGTATATACACATACATACAGTCATACGCGCACACACAGACATATATATATATATATATATACATATAGTGTGTATAAATAGATAGATAGACATCTATAGATAGATATAGATATAGGTATGTATATACCTCTATGGGTGTGTGAGGGTGTGCAGAAATGAGTGTGAGTCTGATATTTTTTGTGTGCTAAATATTTAGGAAGATTTCTTTATGTTTGAAAGATACAGCAGTTTTCTTTCCCCTAGTTGAAATTCTTAGCCACACTTGGATTTATTAACAAAAGTAAAGTGTAAGATTATTCATTATCCTCCATAGAGGAAATTAAATAGCTACTGTATAAAACCATTAGAGATGAGATTACCCTGAGATACAGAAAAGAGCTTCAGACAACCCAGTAATAGATTGGCTCTAAATGTAAGTAGGCAAGATGCTAAAAACAAACTCAAGATTGATTTAGTTGCTGTAGGTATTAGAAAGACATGAACATGAAAAAATGACAATTCTCCCTTCCTTTTCCTCAAATATGGATAAAGGTGATTTTCCAATGGATGACCCACAACAGAAACCTGATTAATTCTTGCTGTTTAGGGGAGAAAAAATATTCAGTTTGATGAGTCAGCATAATTTGCAAATGTGACAATTACTGCGTTGTAATTTGATGATATATGTGCTGTATGGATCCTAGAAAAATATGATAAATTAAGCCCTTCCTCAAGTTTTTCCTCAAGTTACTTCACATGGAAATATAGCTTGTGAATTTAGAATTAATGCTACAAAGTTTACTGCTACGTTACAAACATAAACACCCTTTAACCCTTTTATTTCACAGCTAGACATATACTTCACAGAGGTCAAAATAATATGATGCCTCCCATACATGCAAAAATAATAAAAGCAACAATATTTTTAGTAGCAAAATTTGCTACATCACCTGGGGAGTAGCTAAAAATTTTAGTTTCATGAGTGCAATGGAATATTATTACAATGGAAGAAAAGCTGAATATCAAGAAGTATGGAGTTCATGGAAACACATTGCCCTGACAGAGTATAAAGTACAGATAACTAGTAATAACGGAAAGGACAATAGTAGTGACTGGTAATGAACACCTTTAATAACCTAGCCTTTCAGGTTATTCCTAGAAAACTGAGACAAAGTGAATCTGGGGAAAATCACAATCGTACAATATGTTGTTTACAAGAAACACATTTGAAGAAAAGGGATACACACAGAATAAATTTAAAAGGCAGGCATAAAATATGTTATACTTCAGCTGAAGTAAAAAAAAAAACAGAGGTAGCAATCCAAATCTTAGACGAAGCAAAATCAAAAAGGATCTAACTAAAAAGATGAGAAAGGAAATTATATCCTCATTAAAGGTATTACAAGACAATATAGAAATACCATTAGTAAACATATACACACCAAGTGGCATACCATCCAAATTCTTATAGGATAAGTTTACATATCACAAGAAGAAATATACATCAAAATTATGCTACTGGGGATCTCAGCACCCCCCTCTCAGAACTAGATAGTCCAACTCCAAAATAAACAAGAAAGAAGTTAAGGAGGTGAATACAATTTTAGAAAGTGTAGATTTGTTAGACATCTGGAGTAAATTTAGTGAGGATGAAAAGGAACATGCTTTTCTCTAAGTAGTAATGCCACCTGTGCAAAAAAAAATGACCATATATTAGGCACAAAAGCTCACAATCCAATGAAGAAACATAGAAATATTAAATGAATCATTTTCAAATCATTATGCAATAAAAAGTACATGTATTAAAAGCATGGAAATATAGACTAAAATTAATTGGAAATTAAATAATCTAATTCTAAAGAATGCATGGGTCAATCAACAAATAATATAAAGAATCAATAACTTCACCAAGAGAATTAAAATAATGAGACAACATAACAAAATTTATGGGATTCAGGGAAAGTGGTTTTTAGGGGAAATATGACATATTTCAATGCTTATATGAATAAAATAGAGAAAGAGAAAGAGCAGATCAATGAATTAGACATACAACTAAAAAATCTAGAAAAAGAAAAAATAAAAAGCCCAATTAAATACCGAATTAGAAACTGTGAAAAGCAAAGGAATGATTAATAAAATTGAAATTAAGAAAACTAGTGAGCTAATAAAAAACTGAGCTAATTTTATGAGACAAAAAACTAAAAAAAAATACTTGAACCTTTGCTTAATTTGATGTAAAAAAAGAAAAAGAAAAACAACAAGGCCAGTATCAAAAAGAAAAAGGTGAATCCAACCCCAAAGAAGAGGCAATTAAAACAACGATTTCAATAGATGCCGAAGGTTTTGACAAAATAAAATACCCATTCCTAGTCAAACACTAGAGAGGATGGGAATAAATGAAATGCTTCTTAAAATGACAAGTAGCATCTATCAAAATCATCAGCAAAAATGACATATAATGGCGATAAATTAAAAGCATTTCCAATAAGATGGGGAATGAAGCAAGGATGCCTATAATCACAACTGCTATTCAATATTGTATCAGAAATATTAACTTTAAGAAAAGAAAAAAGGTATTAGAATAAGCAAAGAAGAAATTTATAATTCTTTGCAGATAACATGGTGGCATACTTTGAGAATGCTAGAGGATAAAATAAAAAATTAGTTGAAATAATAAACAACTTTAGCAAATTTGCAGGATGTAAAATAAACCCACATAACTGATCTGCATTTCTAAACACTGCTAACAAAACCCAACAACAAGAGACAGAAAGAGAAATTCCATTTATAGTTACTGTAGGCATCATAAAAATTTGGAGTCTACTTACCAAAAGAGACCCAGAAACTATATGAACATGATTACAAACACTTTGTCACACAAATAAATCAGGTCTAAATAATTGGAAAAATATCAGTTACTAATAGGTAAGATGAGCCAATATAATAATAATGTCAATTCTACCTAAATTATTTACTTATTCAATGCCATACCAATCAAACTACCGATCACAACAACCAAACTACCAAATGTAGTTTATACAGCTAGAAAAAATAATGACAAATTTTATGTAGAAGAATAAAATATCTAGGATGTGAAGTCAATTAATGAAAAGAAACGCAAGAAAGATCACCTAGATATATAAGATCTTTAATTGTATGATAAAGAAGCAAGCATCAAAACTACTTGGTACCAGCTGAAAAATAGAGTAGTGGATCAAAGGAATAAGATAGATATGCAAGACACATTAGTCAATGGCTATAGTGATCTACTGTTTAATAAACCCCAAAACTCCAGCTTCATGGATAAGAACTCCCTATTTAACAAAAAACTGTTGGGGAAACTGAAAAATAGTATGTCAGAAACTAAGCATAGGTAAGCATATCTTACACAGTATAAGAAGAGTCAAAATGAATACACTATTTAGACATAATGGGTGATACCATAAGCAAACTAACAGAGCAAGGAATAGTTTGCCTGTCAGATCTATAGGGAAGGGATGAATTTATGACTAAACAAGGGATAGAAAACATTGTGAAGTGCAAAAGGGAGTTTAGAAAGAACTATGGAATTGGAATGAAGATTGAAACAGATTATTTTCTCCTTTGTTATGTTATGTTTTGTTTTTCTTATTGTTTTTCCAATTCGCTTTAGTTCTTATGTGCAAAATAACTAATGAGAAAAGGTGTTTAATAGTAATGTATATTAATAGTAATGTAGAAGAACCCATATAAGATTGCATGCTGTTTGGGGGAGGCAGAAAGTAGGGAGGGGCAAAACTTTGGAACTTATGGAAGTGATTATTGAAAACTGGAAACAAATTAATAAGTTAGGTGAAACATGGATCTTTTTGATTACATTAAATTTTAAAAGGTTGGCAGGAAAAAAGCCAATGCAACCAAGATCAGAGGGGAAGCAGAATGCTGGGAAATAGCCATTATCTCTGAAAAAGGCCTCATTCCTTAGGGTAGAGCCAAGGTGGCAGAGTAACAGTACAGACTTTCTAGAGCACTCCCACCAATCAAAAAATGGCTCTAACAAATTCTGGAACTGCAGAACTTGCAGAATGAAGGAGTGAAGCAAATCTCCAGGGCAAGAGAGACTGGAAGGCCACTAGGAAGTATCTATTGCACCATGGTTGTGGCAGGACACAGTCCCATGAGGACTGTGTATGCACACTAGGGTACCTGAGCAGGCTTGGGGAGACTGAATCTCTCATATTTGTGCTGGTTTCCAGACTTCATGACCCCAAAATGCCTAGGATAAATTGGAAGGTCAATGGGAAAAGTCACTGGTCCTGGACCAGCCCCAGGGCAGCTGAGGTTGGAGAAAGCAGAGGAACCTGCAGCAGTCAAATTAGTAGCAGGGGCACCTGAAGGCAATGTTTCTGGAGCTCTAGGCTCACAGATTGTGGGAAAACCAAGCATCTGAGAGTACATCCACTCACTCCAACTGGAAGCAGAGGACAACCTTGACAAAGAGCTTAAAAGTCAAGTAAGTGACTGGGGAAATGAGCAAAAACAGGAAAAAGAGTCAAACTATAGAATCTTTGGTGATAAGGAAGATCAAAGGATGCAAACAAAAGAGAACAAAGTAAAAGTTCCTCCATGTAAAGCCCCCAAAGCAAATATAAATTTGCCTCAGGCCATATAAGAGCTCCAAAAGTACTTTGAAAATCAAGTAAGAAAAGTAGAGGAAAAATTGGGAAGAGAAATGAGAGTGATGCAAGAAAATCACGAAAAATAAGTCAACTGCTTGATAAGGAAACTCAAAAAATTCTAAATAATAATAATAATAATAATAATAATAATAATAATAATAATAATAACACTTTAAAAATAGACTAAACCAAAGGTAAAAGAGATTCAAAAAGCCAATAAGGAGAAAACTTTGCTAAAAAAAAAATGATCAAATGGAGAAAAATAGTTCTAAAAGCTCACTGAAGAAAATAATTCCTTAAATATTGGAATGGAGCAGATGCAAGCTAATGATATTATGAAACATCAAGAAATTATAAAACAAAACCAAATGAATGAAAAAATAGCAGAGAATATGAAATATCTCCTTGGAAAAACAACTGACCTGGAAAGTAGATCCAAGAAAATAAATACAGGGAAGGACAAATTATTGGTCTACCTGAAAGCCATGATCAAAAAAAGAGCCTAGACATCATCTTGCATGAAATTATTAAGGAAAACTGCCCTGATATTGCGGAACGGGTAAAATAAATATTTAAAAAATTCAATGATCACTTCCTGAAAGAGATCCAAAAATAAAATCTTTTAGGAATATTGTAGGCAAATTTCAGAGTTCCCAGGTCAAGGAGAAAATATTGCAAGCAACCAGAAAGAAACAATTAGAATACAATCAGGATAACACAAGATCTAGCAGCTTCTACATTAAGGGATTGAAGGGCTTGGAATATGATATTTCAGAAGTCAAAGGAACTAGGATTAAAGCCAAGATTCACCTGCCCAGCAATACTGAGTACCATACTGCAGATGGAGAAACAGTCATTCAATGAAATAGAGGACTTTCAAGCATTCTTGATGAAAAGACCAGAGCAGAACAGAAAGTTTGACTTTCGAACACAAGAATCCAGTAAAGCATGAAATGGTAAACAGGAAAGAAAAATCATAAGGGACTTACTAAATATCAACTGTTTACATTCTTACATGGAAAAATAACATTTCTAACTCTTGAAGCTTTTCTCAGTATTTGGGCATGTGGAGGGAATACACACACATACGTATACATATACATATATAAGTATATATAGATAGAGGGCACAAGGTGAGTTGCATAGGAAGGGATGATATCTAACAAAATAAAATTAAGGAGTGAGAGAGAAATATATTATGTATTGGGAGGAGAATGGGAGAAATGGAAAGAGGAAAACTATCTCTCATGAAAGAAGCAAGATAAGGCTTTTACAATGGAGTGGAAAGTGGGGGTGGTGAGAGGGAGTGAAGCCTCCTCTCATCACATTTGGTGTAAGGAGGGCATAATATGCACACTCAATTTGGTAAGTAAATCTATATTACACTACAGGAAAGTAGGGGAGAAGGGGATACTTGGAGTGGGGGGATGACAGAAGGGAGGGCAAATGTGAGGAGAGAGTAATTAGATCCAAACAGTTTTGGGGAAGGACAAGGTCAAAAGAGAGAATAGAGTAAATGGGAGGCAGGATAGGATGGAGGGAAATATAGTTAGTCTTACACAACATGACTATTATGGAAGTCTTTTTTAAAACTGCAAATACATAACCACCATCCAATACTTGCCTTCTCGGTGGGATGGGTGGGGAGGGAGGAAGTGAGAGAAGTTCACACTCAAAGTTTTAGGAAAGAATGTTGATAATTGTTTTTTTATGCAACTGGAAAATAAGAAATATAGGTAATGGGGTATAGAAATCTATCATGCCCTGCAAGAAAAAGGAGAAGATGGGAATAAGGGAAGGTAGGGGTATGATAGAAGGGAGGGCAGATTGGGGGAAGGGGAAATCAAAATGCACAGCATCTTGGGTGGGAGGAGGGGTGATATGGGGAGAAAATTTGGACCTCAAAATTTTGTGGAAATGAATGTTGAAAACTAAAAATAAATTTTAAAAAGTATACTTAGAATAAACAAGAACAAATTAGAAAGAAAAACGAATGTTAAAAATTATCTTTACATGCAACAGGGAAATAAGACATACAGGCAATGGGGTATAGCAATCTATCTTTCCCTACGAGAAAATGTTAGTGTTCGCATGTTCCATGTGCCGATGGTAAGTAGAATCATCTTTGTAGATGTTTTCATACATTTTGTACAAATTTTTTGTGTGTTTCAACAGCATAGTGGGATTCCCCACCTGCCATGGTAATTAATCCAGGGTTGTGTAAGCAGACAATTTTTAGGACACCTTTTCTAACCCCCTTCCTCACACCAGGGGGTGAGCAGTGCAATCCTTAAAAGGATTAAAAGGCTACTCAGATACTCAGGGTGATTCCAAGTCCCACTGCTCCTTCCAGTGAGAAACAGCCCTATGGCCTCGGCTGCCTGTGTGCTGTGTGGAGCCTTGTGACTAGAGCTCCAAATTTGTCCACACCTGCTGCTTCATCACTTGACTGTCACCAAAGGATTTTGAGGCATAACAGTGAAATGGCATGGGTTATATCTTTTGATTCATGCATAAATTGGATTTAAGTGAGGCATAGTTATATGACCTCATCAGTCTCACTCTCTCCTCCAGAGTCATCATAATCCAGTGCCAGGATATAGTCAAGATTGCTGGAGATGGCTCAGGATGCAGTGGATAACCTTGGAGTCTTCGGTGTCTAACCAACTCAAAGCACTCTACAGCACCTGCTTCATCTGCCTTCCCAGCCACTGATACAACTGTTGTCACCAGCCCATTCCACCAGAGAAAATCTTCATGTGCTTGGGTTAGATGCCCTCATAGCTCACCAATGTGTTTAAGACCCTTTGGTTACCCTCAACCTGGTTTGTCCAATCTACCCAAAGAGTTTTTCTGGCTTCTGTGCATGTTGAAGGTTCTTGGAGTCACAGGGGAGAGTTAGAAACAAGTGGGCACCAAAGGTGTAAAGAATCCCAAAAACGGCTCAGCAGCCATCACAAAAAAGGTACTGGTCCCGCCTGAACACACCCTACACCCAAAATCCAGTAGACCTAAAACAAGAACTGCTCCTCATGCAAGAGGACTCAACAGTTATTGTATCCAAATAGCCCTGAGTGAAACAAGGTTGGCAAATGAAGGCCACCTTACTGAAGTTGGAGCTGACAACGCATTTTTCTGGAGTGGGTCCAGTGAAAGGGAGTGCTGTGAAGCTGACATGTTTTTGCAATCAAATCTAAACTAATCAGCAAGCTGATATGCTTGTCAAAAGCAGGGAATGACAGGTTCTTGACAATGCCAATACCATTTGTAGGAAAATGTCATACTACCTTCATCAGTGCCTGTGCTCCCATGATGAAAAACTCTGGTGAAATCAAAGAAAAATTTTATGAGGACCTAGAGACTCTTATCCTCAATGTACCAAAAAAGGACAAGCTTAAAATTCCAGGCGACTTAAATTCTAGAGTAGGCTCAGACTACCAGTCTTGGAAGGGAGTCCTAGGGAGGAATGGAGTTGGAAACAGAAACAGCAATGTTCGTTTACTGCTGAAGACGTGTGTATGGCAAGAAATTCTTGTCAACAACACTGTCTTCCATTTACCTAAACACAACAAAATTTCATGGATGTTCACTTGCAGCAAACATTGGCATTTAAAAGACTATGCAATTGTAAGGAGAAGAGACAGACAAAATGTGATAGTGACAAAGGCAATGTGTGGTTCATAGTGCTGGACTGATCATGGACTTGTCCTTTCCATACTAACTATTCACATTCATCAAAAGCATCACCTCTAAAGCAAAATGACTACCACAGGAATTAATCTCAACAACTTAGAACTCTTCTCTGAGCATGAACAGTTTATTGCTAACTTGGAAGGAAAGTTGAGTCAATACGCAGTTGGCAGCGGTGGAGCAGAAAACAAGTGGGTAGTTTTCAGAGATGTGGTGTACAGCATTGCATTTGCTCATTGGGTTCAGAACACTCGCAAAGACTAGGACTGGTGTGATGAAAATGATGGAGAAATTCAGAAGCTGCTACATGAAAAATGAGAACTCCACAGGATTTACCAGCAGAATAGTTCATCCACCTCTAAGAAGGAATCATCTAATTTCACCAAAAGCAAAGTAAAAGCAAAGCTTAGAGAGATGAAGGATTCATTGCTCAGTAAGAAGGCAAATGAAATTCAGTTTTATGCTGATAGTAACAATCCAAAACAGTTTGACTGATTCCCTAAAAGTTATTTATGGACCAAAAACCTATGGTGCATCAAACTACTCAGTGCTGATGGAGCCACATAAACTAGTTATAAGGACATGATCCTAGAGAAATGTACTGAATACTTTCATAGTATTCTCAACAAACTATCACCAATCAATGCTAAGGCCATTGACCGTTTACCTTAAGTTGAGGTCAAACCCTGATTAGCTGAACTTCCAACTGAGGAAAAAGAGATTTTGAGAGTGATTAGGCTCCTTTCATGCGGCAAAGTTTCTGGTGCTGATTCTATACCAGCTGAGATTTACAAGGTAGGGGAACCATTGCTCCTACAAAAAATGACTGAAGTTTTCCAGGTTATATGGCAAGAGGAGGTTATTACCCAGGATCCTGCTCAAGGAAGCCTCCATTGTTCATCTCTGTAAAGGTAAAGGGAACAGACTGTCCTGCGACAATCATGGGAAAAATCTCTCTTAGTCATTCCTGGCAAAATCTTGCTAGAGGTTTCCATAATAAGCTGATTCTTTACCTGCAAGATGGTCATATACCTGAGAGCTATTGTGGTTTCAGAAAGGGCCAAGGAGCAGCCAATATGGTGTTTGCTCCTCGACAATTCCAGGAGAAATGCCAGGAGCAGAACAGAATTCTGTACACAAGGTTTGTAGATCTGACTGAGGCCTTTGCCACTGTTAGTCATGAGGGCTTATGGAAAATTATGTCAAAATTTGGTTGTCTGGAGAAGTTCATCAACATCATACATCAATTTCATGATGGCATATTTGCCTGGGCTCTGAATAATGGACAGTGCTCTCATGCCCTCTCAGTCACCAGTGGAGTGAAACAGGGCTGTGTGCTTTCTCCCCATGCTTTTTAGCATCATGTTTCCAAACATGTTTACAAATGCTTTCAATAAGGATGAACATAGTATTAAGCTCAACTACCATACTGATTCAAAAAGGCTACAAGCCAAGACAGAAGTAAAGGGAGTGTTGGTGCATGATTTTCTGTTGGCAGATGGTTGTGCACTCAATTCAGCCTCTGAAGCAGAAATGCAACAAAGTATGGGTCAATTCTCTGCTGCCTGTTCTAATTTTGGCCTAAAAATTAACACCAAGAAACCACAGGTGCTCCATCCACCAACACCACACCATCCATACATGGAACCATCAGTAACAACAAATGGAGAAGGCATGAATGCTGTGGATAACTTCACTTACCTTGGGAGTGTACTTATACGGGATGTCCACAATGACAATGAGGTCAATGCATGCATTGCCAGAGATAGCTCGGTGTTTGGGAGGCTCTGAAGAAAAGTTTGGGAGAGAAGAGATATTAGACTGACTATGAAACTGAAAGTCTACAGAGTCATTGTGAGGACCTCATTGTTATATGCTTGTGGAACATGGACCGTCTACCAGTGCCATGCCAGAAAACTGAATCTCTTCCATATGAGCTGTCTTAGGAAGATTTTGAGGATCACCTGGCCAGATAAGGTAGCAGACACTGAAGTGCTTGCTGGAACTGAACTGCCAAATACTCAAACTGTACTTCAGAGAGCTCAACTCCTATGGGCTAGCCACATTGTCGGAATGCAAAATGTATGCTTTCCAAAAAGCCTATTTTATGGTGAACTTGCATGGGGAAGGCAATCACATGGTGGCCAAGAGGAAGTGATACAAGGACACTCTCAAGGTCTCTTTCAAGAACTTTGTATTTGACTGTGCAACATGGGAGAGCCTGACACAAGACCACTCAGCATGGAATGCCCGCATCAGAAAGTGTGCTGTGCTCTTCAAGCAAAGTAAAATTGAGACAGCACAAAGTAAATGCAGGATGTCCTCCCTAAATATTCACATGTTCTATCTGTGCCCAAACTGTGGTAGAGCATTCCAAGGTCATATTGGTCTGATCAGCCACAGTCAGTCACAATGAAATTTCAGTTTATCATGATAATGTCATTTTGGTCTTCTCTGAAGATGAAAGACAACAACCAACCAACAACAAAATAGAGGGAAGGGAATGAGAGAAGGGAAAGATGATAAAAGGGAGGGCAAAATGAGGGAAGGGGTAATCAAAATTCATGATGCTTTTGGGTAGGCAGAGGGGAGAAATGGGGATAAAATTTGGAGCTCAGAATGCTGTGGAAGTGAATGTTGAAAAATAAAAATAAATAAATTTTCAAAACAAAGTTTAAATGAATATACATATATATATATATGTGTGTGTATATATATATCTATCTATATATATGTATGTATATATATACATACATATATATATATATATATATACATATATATATATATACATATATACATATATTTAGTAGGGTGGTGGAATAAAAATCATACTTTTTTGTTTGTTTTCAATGTATCTCCAAAAGTTTTAAATACACTCAAAATAATATGCATGAAGGGAAGACTGGAATGAAATTTAAGGTTTCCCTCCATACTAACTTATTGAATCTCCAGTCTTCATCACCATGACTCAACTGCCTTCTCAACCTGAACACATTCAGCACCTGGAGCCTTCTCATCCAGGAACATCCCTCTACTATGCTGCCACCCGTTCTCATTATTCTTTCTGTGTCATTCCATGTTGAGAAGGTAACCAGGCTGACTCTGCTTCACTCACCTCCCAGCTGCACTTTTGAGGCTTCAGAATTTCTCACCATGACTCTCTGAAGTTAACTTTTCCTCCTCTCCCTACTTTTCTGCTCCTTTTTATGTTTTCTTTTCCCCCATTAGAATGCAAGTATCTTGTAGATTAGGGACGATGAAAACAAACCCTAAAAATGAACAACAGTAACAAAACACAAACTGCCTGGGAATAACGCAGTACCTGACACAGAGTTAAGTGTCATTATTAAGCACTTGTTTCCTGCCTATCTACAAATAGAAATGAAACATACATGTAGAAATTATGTGCAGCATCAACAGCATCACCATCACAGCTTGTATACAGAATTGAAGTGTTTGTAAATTGCTTATGTGTGTGTGTATATATTAAAAAAAATGCATGCATGTGTATGTATATAAAGTGCTTATGTATATAAGGTGTGTGTGTATATCACAAAAATACTGGCCAGGGTTGAGAGGGTGTTGGGAAGATAGGTAGTATTATTGTCCTCATTTTACAAACAGGAAACCTAAGGCAGGGGTTAAGTAACTTTCCCAGTGTCACAAAGCTCATAATTCCATGAGGACTGGTGTAACCTTATTCTTCCTGATTCCAAGTCCAGAACTCTAGCCACTGAGCAACCTATTTGTCTCAAAAGCAGAAATCTTTTTAATCATTATAGAGACTTCATTCAGATCCCTTAGTTGCAACTTCCTTTTAAGTTCTAACAGTTGATCGCTTTATGGGATTTATGGCCAGCATTTCTTTCTGTCATGAGTGTTAATGATCCCTGAATCTTCTGATATTCTTTAGTGGTGTGTCTCACCAGTTATCCAAGGTTGCTGGTGAGACATTTACTGAGGTATTAGGATCCCTTAATTTCACATGTTCTCCTTGAATGGTAGAAAGAATGAAAGAGATAGTTTCTCCCAGAAATCCCTCCCCTACAGAAGAAGTTATTTCAGGGGAAGTTAGGCATAAAATTAACATAAAATGGCAGTGTGATATATATGTAGAGAAGATAGAAAGTGCTAAATTATAGTTTCTCATTTCAGAAAATCCTATTTTATGTTGGCAGAGTACTCCAGAAGTTCTGATTAGGTACACTCAGTACATTGGCACTTTGATCTCCACCGTGCTTGTTGTGATCTCTTGATCCCTATGTTTACTAATATCAGCCTTGATGGATTGTTCAAAACCAATTATGATCACCAGTGGGACTTCGGATGGAAATTCAGATTATTTCAAACACATGTTGTCATGAGGGGTCAGACAGTAGGCCATGAAGTGAGTGGAGAAAGATTCCCTCTCAGGATTTTGGCCAGAGTTTCTCCATTAATTGATTACTCTGATGTTGGTTTGCAGGATTCTTAACTTGCATTCTCATTTATAATCAGCTTAAAGGTATATTTTATATAAGTCAACGCCAAGATCATCCCATTCTGATATCATCATAATCAAAGAACTTTACTCCTACTAAATTGAGAGGGACTTGTTTCCACCTAATTTCTACTTTTGATCTATTAGTTCAGTTGAATTACCTCAATTTTCTGTGAGTACACTAATTGGGTGTATATAGATAGATAAAAAAATCTTAGAAAAAAGCAATAGTAATACTTGTTTTGAAAAGAAAATGGAAATGATAAAGAAGCTGTTTTACATACGAACATTTCAAGTCAATTATATATGGGAAGGTGGAGCCAAGATGGCAGAGTGAGAGCAACAACTCACCTAAGCTCTTAGACAAATTCCTTCAGATACCTCTAAAGAGAAAATATGACCAAATGTTGGAGGTGCAGAATCCAATAGGAGACAGAATGTGGCAGATTCACAGCACAAGAAAGACTGGAAGGTGCATAGGAAGGATCTGTTCCATGGGGGTGAGCCCCCAGGGCACAGGGCAGCACGTCCAGCACAGTGGAAGTAGAGGACCCCCAGGGAGAACTGGGACAGCAGCAGTTGGAACCAGGCAGCCCAGGGTGAGAGACCAACAGAACTAAGTGACTGACAGCCACTGAGCTCCAGATATCAATCACAGCAGCTCCTGAGACTTTAAGGCCACAGATTAAATGCATGTAAGTCATCTACTTGAACTCATGGAAGCAAGGATGGCAGAGTGATCAGTAAATGCTCTCTCCTTCCCCCTTGACGACCAGAAAAGAACCATAGAATATTTCCCCAGAAAAATCCTGGGTCAGTGGAGACAGCAGAGGGGGTAAATAGTCTCATAACACCTGAGGCTAGGAAAATAGATAAGGTGGATTCCTCCTACTGTGGCAGAGGTGAACAGGAAAGAGAGGGAACCCAAGGTGGTGAAAACATGCTCTAGGGCACAGGAGAGACTCAGAGTGAGGAGAGGAGCCCTAGGAGGGATGGAAACTCACATTAGGATCTAGGAGTGCCCCAGTACTCCAGGGGAAATGGGAAGAAAATAGGGAAGCTTCGATAACCATTCCCTGAGCTTGTCTTTGCCTAAATTCAGCTGAGGAAATATCCTGGGAACAGACCACCCTTTCCCCACACTTAACAAGCTATTCCCAGGGCTGATGGAGGGAGGAAACACAAAACAAAAAGATAAAAGGTACCTGCTCTTAGCTTTTTCACAGAAGTCAGCTCCACACCAAGTTCTGCAGCTTCTAAATGAAAGAACTAGAAGTCATAACACATAACATAATCACCATCATGAACAAGAAAAAGTAAAACAAGAATGAAAAAACAATAGGGTCTTTTTATGGGGACAAAACTAAAACACAAATACCAAAGAAGTACTTCAGAAGGGACTATGAACTGCTGTCATGCACAAACAGTTCTCATGAAACAGCTGAAGAAGGAAATAGAAAAACTGGACAACGATTTTACAAGTATGAAAAAAAATTCACTGATGTGAACACCTCTTTAAAGAGGAAAATTTAACAAAAGGAAAGGGAAAGACAAAACCTGACTAGGAAAATTGGACAAATGGAAAAGGAAGTACAAAAATTAACTGGAGAAAATAACTACTTTAAAGGAAAGATTGGACCTATAGAAAAGGAGATGCAAAAGGTAACTAAAGAAAACAATTTGATAAAAATTAGAATTGGACAAGTAGAAACTAATGACATTATGAGAGAGCATGAATCAGTCAAATAAAATCTAAAGAATGAAAACATGGAAGAAAATGTAAAATATCTAATTGGAAAAACAACTGACCTGGAAAATAGATCCAGGAGAGAGAATTTAAGAATTATTGGCATGCCAGAAAGGTACGATGAGAAAAAGAGTCTGAAAAAATATATTCCAGGAAATCATTAAGGAAAACTGCCCCGAATTGCTAGATCCAGAGGGCAAATTAGTCATTGAAAGAATGGAGGGAAATACATAGATTGCAATAATAACTGTGAATGTGAATGGAATGAATTCTCCCACAAAACGGAGATGGATAGCAGAATGGATTAAAAGCCAAATTACAACAACAGGTTGTTTACAAGAAACACATTTGAAACGGGGGGTACACACAGGGTAAATGTCAAAAGTTGGAACAGAATATATTGTGCTTCAGCTGAAGTAAAAAAGCAGGAGTAGCAATCCTAATCTCATACAAAGCAAAAGCAGGATTAGATCTAATCAAAAGGGATAAGGAAGGAAACTATATCCTGCTAAAAGGCACCATAGACTATGAAGCAATATCACACTAAACATGTATGCTTCAAGACATGTAGCATCCAAATTGTTAGAGGAGAGGTTGCAGGAGTTGAAGGAAAAAATAGACAGCAAAACTCTACTAGTGGGGGACTTCAACCTCCGCCTCTCTGGCCTTGATTAACTTCAAAATGCACAAGAAAAAGGGTAAGGAGGCAAATAAAACTCTGGATAAGGTAGATATGATGGATCTTTGGAGAAAATTTAATGGTAATAGAAAGGAATATAACTTTTTCTCGGAAATATATGGTACATATACAAAAATTGACCATGTACTAGGTCATAAAATCATTACAATCCGGTGTAGAAAAGTAGAGATAATCAATGCATCCTTCTCAGATCATAATGCAATAAAAATTATATGTAATAAAAGGCCATGGAGAGATAAACCAAAACCAACTGTGAAACTAAATAATCTAATCCTAAAGGAGTGGGTTAAAAAACAAATAGGAGAGGCAATCCACCACTTCATTACAGAGAATGAAATTAAGGAGACAACATACCAAGTCTTATGGGATGCTTCAAAAGTATATCTTAGGGGAAGTTTTATATCTTTGAATGGCTACATAAATAAAATATAGAAAGAAGAGAACAATGACTTGGGCATGCAGTGAAAAAGTTAGATAAAAACAAACTGAAAATCCTCAAGTAAATACCAAATTAGAAGTACTGAAAATAAAAGGAGAGATTAACAAAACTGAAATTAAAAAAAAAAAAACTATTAAATTAATAAATAAAACCAAGAGTTGGTTTTATGAAAAAGCTGATGCAATTGATAAATCTTTGGCCAATTTGTTTAAAAAAAGAAAGAAGAAAATCAAATTACCAATATCAAAAATGAAACGGTCGAAATCACTTCAAATGAGGAGGAAATTAAAACAATAATTAGAAATTATTTTGCCCAACTTTATGCCCAAAATTTCAAAAATATAAATGAGATTGAAGAGTATTTTAAAAATACAAATTGCCCAGATTAACAGAAAAGGAAGTTAAATACTTAAACAACCCCATCTCAGAAAAATAAATTGAACAAGTCATCAATGAACTCCCCAGGAAAAAATCTCCACAGCCAGATGGATTTACAAGTGAATTTTATCAAACATGTAAAGAACAGTTAATTCCAATACTATGTAGACTATTTTTGAAAATTGGGGAAGAAAGAGTCCTCCCAAATTATTTTTATGATGCAAATATGGTTTTGATGCCTAAACCAGGAAGAGGCAAAACAGAGAATGAAAATTATAGACCAATTTTTCTAATGAATATAGATGCAAAAATTTTAAATAAGATTTTAGCAAAACTACTACAACATTTTATCACAAGAACAATACATTATGATCAGGTTGGATTCATACCAGTAATGCAGGGCTGGTTCAATATAAGGAAAAGTATTAGCATTATTGATGATATCAACCACAAAAGTGACAAAAACCATAGGATTATCTCAAGAGATGCAGAAAAAGCTTTGACAAAATACAATACCCATTCCAATTAAAAATACTGGAGAACATAGGAAAAAAGAGAACTTTCCATAAAATAATCAGTATCTGCCTAAAACCTTCAACAAGCGTTATATACAAAGGAGATAAGCTGAATGAATTTCTGAGAACATCAGGGGTGAAGCAAAGATTTCCACTATGACCACTATTATTCTATATGGTACTAGAAATGTTAGCTGTAGCAATTACATAAGTTAAAGAAATTGAAGGAATTAGAATAGGTAAAGAAGAAAATAAGTTAGCATTCTTTGCAGATGATGTGATGATATACTTAGAGAACCCCAGAGATTCAAGTAAAAAACTACTTGAAATAGTAAACAACTTTGGCAAAGTTGCAATTTACAATATAAACCCCCAAAAATCTTCTGTATCCCCATATACTAGTAACAAATTCCAAGAGCAAGAGATAGAGAAATTCCATTTAAAACTAGGGCAGACACGATAAAATGCTTGGGAGTTTACCTGCCAAAACAAACCCAGGGACAATATGAACACAACTTCAAGACATCTTTTGCACAAATAAAGTCAGATTTAAGTAAGTGGAAAAACATCAGCTGCACATGGGTAGGCCAAGCAAATGTAATAAAAATGACATTTCTACCCAAATTCATTCACTTATTTTAGTGCCATACCAATTAAACTATCATATAATTACTTTCTGGAGCTAGATAGAATAATATC
Organism: Bettongia penicillata ogilbyi; assembly: GCA_023548195.1. NCBI lineage: Eukaryota > Metazoa > Chordata > Mammalia > Diprotodontia > Potoroidae > Bettongia > Bettongia penicillata. The sequence continues at coordinate 1,915,469 of JAJHZJ010000112.1, read as the reverse complement.
AAAATTCATGTGGAAGAAAAAAAAAACACATGCAGTATATCAAAGGGAGTAATGAAAAGAAACGCTAGGGAAGGTGGCCTAGGGCTACCACAGCTCAAATTGTAGTATAAAGTAGCAATTATGAAAACCACTTGGTACTGGCTTAGAAACAGAAATGTAGAAAAGTGGAATAAGTTAGGTACTCAAGACAAAGTAGGCAAGGAATATAGCAACCTCCTCTTTGATAAATCCAAAGACCTCAGCTTTTGGTTTAAGAACTCACTGTTCGACAAAAATGGCTGGGAAAACTGGACAACAGTGTAGCAGAAATTAGCGATAGACCCATGCCTGACACCGTACACAAGAATAAAGTCCAAATGGTTACACGATCTATGTATAAAGACCGATTCCATGGAGAAATTGGAAGAGCAAGGAACAATGTATTTATCAGATTTATGGAGAAGGGAAGAATTTTTAAGTAAAGAAGAGATAGAAAGCATTATTAAGTGCAAGATGAATAATTTTGATTACATTAAACTGAAAAGTTTTTGCACAACCAAACACAATGCAACCAAAATTCAGAGGGATGTAGTAAATTGGGAAAGAATTTTTACAGCTAATCTCGGGGAAAAAATGCGTTTTTTCCAGAATATATGTAGAACTGAGTTAAATGTACAACAATACAAGTCATTTCCCAATTGGTAAATGATCAAAAGATATTAATAGGCAACTTTAAGAGGAAGAAATTAAAGAGATCTATAATCATATAAAAAATTCTCTAAATCACTTTTGATTAGAGACATGCAAATCAAAACAAATCTGAGGTACTATATCACACCTATTAGATTGGCAAACATGACAGAGTAGGAAGATGATAAATGTTGGAGAGGAGGTGGGAGCATTGAAACCCTAATACATTGCTCGTAGAGCTGTGAGCTAATCCAACCATTCTGCAGAGTGGTTTGGAACTATGCCCAAAGGGCTACAAAAATGTGCATACCCTTTTACCCAGCAATATTGCTACAAGGACTGTATCCCCAAGAGGTCACAAAAATGGAAAAGGGTCCCACATGTACAAAAGTATCCCCTATCAATTGGTGAATGGCTGAATAAATTATTGTATGTGAATGTATTGGAATACTATTGCGCCATGAGAAATAGTGAACAGGAAGACTTCAGAGAAGTCTGGAAAGATTTATATAATCTGACGTTGAGTGAAAGGAGCAGAGCCAGGAGAACTTTGTGTGCAGGTGTGCAAGAGTTTTTTTCTGGTAAACTTGGATCTTCATGGCAATGCAAGGACATAAAAAAAAAAAATTCCCAATTGTCTTCTAAGGCAAATTGCCTTCCACCATCAAAGAAAGAACTATGGAATTCAATCACAGAGTGTAGCAGATAGATCATTTGCGTGTGTGTGTGTGTGTGTGTGTGTGTGTGTGTGTGTGTTTTCTTTTGGTTTGTTATAGGATTTCTCCGATTTATTTTATTTCTTCTTCACATCATAACTATAGTGCAAATGTATTCAATAGGAATATATGTGTAGATCCTATAGAATTGTATTTTTTCTTAGGGAGGGAAGGGGGTGGTGAGAGTTAGGTAGGGGCAAGAAATCTAAGTTTTATGGTAGTGAATGTAGAGCATTAAAATAAAAAGTAATAAAATATAAAAAAATATGTGGGAAATCAACTTTGAATTTATTTTCTATCAGATGAATTGAAGGTTTTTTTATTATTTGGTGAAGTGAAAATATTTTTTCATCAATTGCAATGAAATATTTGAGAATTCACCAATCCCTCTGAGCTTAAGTTTCCCTGAATTTAAAATAAGGAATTTATAGGTCTCATCCTAAATTTCTACATAGCTATACGACACATATGTCTCAAATGCATTATTTGAAATATTTCACAGGAAAAAAAAACTTTTTAGCAACTTTAATAAGTCAGTGGAGTTGCTTCCACTGAAAGATGCTACAACTAGACATGGAAATTTGTGATCATGCTCTTTATTTCCCTCATAAAGAGGAAATATACTGTATGCTCTATTGAGGGATATTCAAAAGGGTATTTTCTGGGTGTATACTTTTTATGAATAGTGTTTTACTGATATTAGCATAGGAAAATGTGAAGGACATTGGCAACCAGAAATGCAAAAAAATTCTATCCATAGGAAATTGGAGTAAGCAATTCAGGGTGTCCAGTAGAACAAAGAAATAAAGTAGAACTACGAAATTGAAATGTTGAATAGTAAATCATAGCAGCATTCAAATATGGTATCAAGCATTATACCACAAATGTCTCAAATTACATGATTAGTATTATCCTTTTTGTTGAATATTCACATATCTAGAGTCTGCCCTATCCACTGTGGTTAGCATCAGTTTGATATACTTATACTGTCATTGGTGACGAGATTGGTGTTTAAGTAATTCCAAACAATTCATTTAAGCAAATATGAGCAAATATTTATTTCACAAATTTCTGAAAACGTGTTATTAATATTATCAAGAACTATCACTAGATTATATCATGATGACTCATTCTTCTTGAGTGGTTATGATTTGACTATGATTTAGAATATGATTTCCCCTCATTCCCACAAATAAATTTATCATTTTACTTGACATATTTGTAAGGTTTTTAGAAACCATTTTCCTATTAAATTGATTTAATATTATCTCAAACACTATAAAGTTAGAAGGTATTTATTTTAAATGTTTAACCTCTAGTGTAGTATATTAAGATAGCTCTTCCCAAATAGTTAAAAATGCCATTTAAATTCATTGAAAACCTCTGTTTATATCTAGCAATATTGGTTTCACTCCTAAACAGGATACATCATTTTCTGACTAGAACAAGAATGCACAGTTTTGAAAAGTATTCTAAACTAGCGTCATTACTACTTTGAATATTTGACTTGGCAAATTCCTACCCTCTATCCTTTTAGTGTAATGGTGAACTTCTCTCATAGTTCATAACAATATTGTAAAACTTAAATAGAAATGGATTGATAATGATCCCTCTGGGCCACATCTTGATATAATATAAAATATAATATAATCAGTGTTTTAGTGTACTTTCATTTTGTTAATTATTTCCTAATTACATTTTACTCTTACTCAGACTGCACTTGGGAGAGTTGGCCACATGTAGCACATAGAATGTATGTTTGGCACTTTTGGATTAGGTTCCTAGTATAATTATTTTTTTGGTATTTTGTGAACTTTTCCTTTTGTGTAACTATAAATTTCTTTTGCAGTAAAATTTCTCTCAGGTTTTTAGAAACTGTCAATTTCTGATAATAACATATCTGATAATAACAATATCTGATAACATAATATAGAAAAATTGTGATCTTAAAAGTTCTGTCATTGTCACAACAATCGCTGCCCTTGTCATTGCTACCAAATCCCTTTGATTTTTTTTTTTCTGTGCCTCAGCTATTGGGCCAATCAGTAAGATGCTTTGATAAAAAAAAAGATTTGGTGGAACAAAGAGCAACTCCAAAAAAATACAAAAGAAAAGGCAGCTATGGATATGATATTTGAGAGCTACAGTGTTGCGCTTTGAAAGATTCCTATATCTTCTCTTACACTTACAGTATTATTTTTGGAAGGTCAGAAGAATAGTTTCAAAAACAAGTGAAAAAAATATTTCTAAATTTCTTACTTGCAATTACTTTAAACCTGAGCATGAAAGAAAGTCTTTTGTACTCTTTAATAACATGGAAGGGCCTTGTTGCTCTAAAAGCTCACCTGCTGTTATTGCCGTATACTAGTTGACAAAGACATAGACCTAGAAAATTCCTTAGATGTTACTTAGTCAAACTCACTCATTTTATAGATGCAGAGCTTGAATTTCAGAAATAGTAAGTTACTCATCTAGCATCGCTTAGATAATGAGCAGTAGAGCTAGAATTTCAAGCCAGACCACCTTAGTACAATTCGAGCATTCTTTTAATCGCAAAGAAATTATTCTTTGTAATTCTCTTCATACTTATTCATTTTAGTGATTGAATATTCGTTTTAGTGATTGAATATTCGTTTTAGTGATTGAATATTCGGTTTTTTTTAAAGAAATGATTATTTAGCTTTTTTTTAGTTTTGTTTCAAGTTATCTCCCTGCTAACCTTCTCCCACTCATTGAGAAGGCATAAAAGAAAATTGTGACATCAATTACACCTGTGAAATCATTCAAAGCACATTTCCACACAAGCCATGTCACAGACTAAAGCAAATCAAGGAAAATAATGTGAAAAAAATGCTTCAATCTGCACTCATATCATTTCTCTCTTTGTAGGCAAATTGCATTTTTTTTGTAAGACCTTTGAACTTGTCTGGGATCATTGTATCATTGAGAGTAGCTAAATCTATCGTAGCTGATCACCATTAAAAAATTGCTGTTACTGCATATGATGTTCTCCTGATTCTTCTCACTTCCCTTTCCATATATTTTCTGCAAGTATCCTGCTTATCATTTGTATAGCATAATATTTTTCTATCACAATCATAAAATACAAGTCATTTGGTCCTTCCCCAATTCATGGGCCTCCCCTCAATTTCTGATTCTCTGCTATGACAAAAAGAACTGCTATAAACATGTTTTTTGTCATATTTCTTTGATTTCTTTGGGATACAGCCCTAGTGGTAGTATTGCTAGTTAAGTTCCAAATTATTTTCCAGAATGATTAATCCAGTATACATTTTGATCAGCAAGCATCAGTGTTAATTAATACAATGATATAAAATAATTCTGTAGGTACCACAGAACTGCTATAATCTAAGTTTCTTACTGATGATTTATGTGGATTAATTTTACATCCTTGAGCTTTGTTAAAGTTGTTTCAAGAAACTTTTTGACTGATTCCCTAGGATTCTCTAAGTACACCATCATATTGTTTGAAAAAAAGTGAGAGCTTTCTTTATTATTCCCTTATCAAATTCCTTTAATGTGTTTTTCTTGTCTCACTGCCAAAGTTAGGATTTCTAGTATCATTGCTTCCACTCTGATCTTATCCCCTTTTCATTATATATATTATTCACTGGGAGTTTTAGATAAGTTAACTTTATATTTTTTTTAAGTAAAGTTTCATTTATTCCTATTATTGATGTCATTTTAATAGATTTGTGCTCCATTTTTTCAAGTTTTTTTTTTTAGTTTTTGTTATTGATATGGTCAATTATATTGACAACTTTCTTAGTAATGAACCAGCCCTGCATTCTAATCTAAAACCTACTGGGACTTAATAAAATGTGATCTTTATGAAATATTGCTATAATCTACTTGATAGCATTTTATTTAATATTTAATAATACAATTAATATTTTGTATTGAATAATTATTCAATATTCACTAAGGAAATCGATCTATTGTTTTCTTTCTTTCTGTTTGCTATTAGTACTATATTTGTGTCATGAAAGAAATTGGGTAGACTTCTTTGCCTATTGTCAATAATTTATTCAGTCACGAATCCATATCATCCTGAAGCTTTTTGCTTTTATAAGGGAGCTCATTTATGACATATTTAATTCCTTTTTTTTCCTAAAATGGAATTATTTTGTGTTTTAATTCCTTCTCTGTTAATAAGTTAAACATATATTTTTTGTAAGTATTCTGGCATTTCATTTAAATTGTTAGATTTGTTGACATATAATTGGGCAAAATACCTCTTATTTTTACTTTCCTTATAGTGAATTCTCCCTTTCAGTTTTTTTTATAATCATATTATTTATCCATTGCTTTTTTCATAAAAGCAGTTCAGTTTCATTTACTAATTTAATAGTCTTATTATTTCACATTTTATTCATTTCTCCTTTGATTTGTAACATTTCAAACTTGATGTTTAATTGGGGAATTTAAATATTTTTCTATCTTTTTCAGTTCCATGCCTAATTTATTGATTACTTCTTTTTCTATTTTATTGTTGTAAGCACTTGGACATATACGTTTTCCCCTAAGCATTGTTTTTGCTGTATCCCTTAAATTTTCTTGTTATCTCATTGATATTATTCTATTTCCTATTCAAGTTTCTATGATTTCTTCTTTGATGCACTCATTTTTACGATTAAATTATTTAATTTCCAATTAACTTTCAATATCTGTTTCCACAGCCCTTTACTGAATATAATTTCATTGAATTAAGATCTGGAAAATATTGGAATATACATTTTTTTTCTGCATGTGGTTATAAGGTTTTCATGAGTTTAAATATGGTCAATTTTGGAAAGATGCCATGTACAATTTATTCTCATTCATTTTTACCAGATTTTCTAACTTATGAAAATTTTCTAAAATTAAATAAATCAAAGAGTATAATCAATTTTGGAGGAGAAATGGGAAAATTGAGACACCAATGGATTGTTAAAGGAGTTGTGAACTTATCCAACCATTCCGGAGAACAATTTAGAACTATGCCCAAAGGCCTATAAAACTGTGCATTTCCTTTGATTCAGCAATAGGACTATTAGGTCTGTATCACAAAGAAATATTTTTTTTAAAAGGGGAAAGGAGCGACATGTACAAAAATATCTATGACAATCCTTTATGTAGTGGCAAACAATTGAAAGTTGAGGAGATGCGACCAATTGGGGAATGGCTGGCTAAGTCACTATTGTGTTATAAGAAAAGATGAGTAGGTGGATTAAAAAAAACATGGAAAGTCATGAACTGATGCTGAGTGGAGGGAGGAGAACTAGGGGAACATTGTATAGAGTAACAGCAACAATGTGTGATGGTCCATTATAATAGATAGTTCTTGGGGTTACATTTACCTAAGACAATTCTGATAATTCATAACTGTCCACATCCAGAGAAAGAGCTATGGAGTTTGAATGCAAACTAAACCATACTTTTCTCATTTTTTGTTTCTTTTTTTCTCACAATTTTTTTTCTTTTTTTTATGATTTTTCTTTCACAAAGTGGCTAATGTGGAAATGTATTTAACATAATTACACATGTATAACCTAAATCAACTTGCTTGCCATGTTAGGGTGGCATGTGAGGAGGGAGAAAAATTACAAACTCAAAATCTTACCAAAAAATTAATGGTGAAAGCTATTTTTGTATATAAAATTATAAAAATATTATTTATAAGAAAAAATAACTAAAGCTAAAAGAACTCGAAAAATATTCATCTTCTGAACTTCTTTCCTGAATGGCTTCTAGTTAGATTTCTCTAATTCTGAGAGGTGAAAACTGAGGCCTCCAGCTAGTATACTTTTACTGTGTATACTCTCCTATAGGTCATTTAATCTTTTCTTTAATAATTTGTGTACTATTCAGTTTGGTAATATATGTTTAGTATTGTTATTAATTCATTGTTTGGTACCTCTTAGCATAATATAGTTTCCCTGCTTATCTCTTTTAATTAGATATATTTTTGTTTTTGCTTTGTATGAAATCATGATTGTTATCTCTGCACCCCCCCATCCCGCTTTTTTAACCTCAAGTGAAACACAATAGATTCTACTGTCTCCTTATTTCAGCTATCTGGTGTGTGTATCTTTCTTTTTCAATTGTGTTTTTGTAAACAACATATATTTCCTGGATTTTGGATTCGAATCCATTCTGCTTTACACTTCTGTTTTATGGATGAGATCATTTCATTTACACATAATTACTAACTGTATATTTTTACTTCCATTTTTTTTATTAATTATCCTGTTCTTTCTATTTTACCCTGTCCCTCTTCAAAGATTTGTTTTACTTCTGTTCACTGCCTCAGTAATCCCACTTCCTATTAACATCCCACTTCTATTATTTCCTTTCTCTTCTACTTCCCTGTTGCAAACAATGGATGTATATACTCAATTACGTGTTTATGTTATTCCCTCTTTGAACCAATTCCAATGAGAGTGAGATTATAGCATTACCCTCCATTACAAAAGCCCTTCTTTGCATATCTCTTTTATTCAAGATAGTTTTTCATTCTTTCACCTTTTCATTCTTCCTTCTCCTGAGGGATCCCTATTTTTCACCATTTCTTTCTTTTATTTTGATATCATTCTATCACAATCAATTCACATGACCTCTGAGTTTATTCCTTTTAAATTCCTTAATAATTATAAAATTCTTAGGAGTCATATCTATCATCTTTACATATATAAATATAAACAGTTGAGCCACATCATGTCCCATATGAGTTCTCTTTCAGGCTTACCATTTTATGCTTCTCTTGAGTCTTGTATTTGAAAGTCAAATTTTCTATTCAGCCCTGACCTTTCCATAATGAATGCATAAAAGTCCTTTATTTCATTGAATATCGATTTTTTTTCCACTGATGGATAATACTCAGTTTTGTGGGATAGGTTATGCTTGATTGTCATATAAGCTCCTTTGTGTTCCAGGAATATTCTATGACAGGTTTTCTGCTTCTTTTATTTTCCGAGATACGCAGGCATATTGTTTTATTTTATATTTTTATTCTTGTTTTTTTATTAAATGTTTATTTATTTTTGGTTTTCATCATTCATTCCACAAAATTTTGAGTTCCAAATTTTCTCCACATCTCTCTCCTCCCCCATGCTGTAAAGTCTTGCATTGTGATTACCCCTTCCCTCAATATGCCTTACCTTCTATCACATCCCTCCCTTCCCTTGTCCCCATCTCCTCTCTTTCCTTGTAGGGCAAAATAGATTTCTATACCCCATTACCTGTATTTCTTATTTCCCAGTTGTATGCAAAAACATTTCTCAACATTCATTCCTAATACTGTGAATTCCAACTTCTTTCCATTCCTCCCTCACCACCCATCCCCACTGAAAAGGCAAACAGTTCAATGTAGGCAATACATATGTAGTTTTTCAAAAGACTTACATGACACTCATGTTGTGAAAGACTAACTCTATTTCCCTTCATCCTATCCTGCTCCCATATATTCTATTCTCTCTTTTGACCTTGTCCCTTCCCATAAGTGTATACTTCTATATACTCTCCTCTCCCATTTGCCCTCCTTTCAGTCATTCCCCTCACGCTACTTGACCCCTTCTCCCCTACTTTCCTGTAGTGTAATATAGATTGTTATATCAAATTGAGTGAGGATGTTATTCCCTCCTTTAGCCAAATGTGAAGAGATTAAGTTTCACTTTTTCACTCTTACCTTCTCCCTTTTCACCTCCATTGAATAAGCTTATTCTTTATATCTATCTATCTATCTATCTATCTATCTATCTATCTATCTATCTATCTATCTATCTATCCATCTACCTATCTATCCTCTCTCTGTGTCTTTCTGTCTTGCTCTCCGTGTCTGTCTGTCTGTTTGTCTGTCTGTCTCTCTCTCACTCCCTCTAGGCATGTGCGCGCATGCGTGCGCACGTGTGTGTGTGTGTGTGTGTGTGTGTGTGTGTGTGTTTATACTCCCTCCAACTACCCAAATACTGATAAAGGTCTCAAGAGTTACAAATATTATCTTTCTATGTAGGAATGTAAATTGTTAAACTTTAGAAAGTCCTTTATGATATCCCTTTCCTATTTACCTTATCATGTTTCTCTTGATTCTTGCATTGGAAAGTCATGTTTTCTATTCAGCTCTGGTGTTTTCATCAACAGTGCCTGAAAGTCATTGAATAACCATTTTTTCTCTTGAAAAATTATACTCAGTTTTGCTGGGTAGGTGATTCTTGGTTTTAATCCTAGTTCCTTTGACTTCTGGAATATCATATTCCATCCCCTTCCCTCCCTTAATGTAGAAGATGCTAGATCTTGTTATTCTGATTATATTTCCATAGTACTTGAATTGTTTCTTTCTAGTTGCTTGCAATATATTCTCCGTGACATTGTAATTCTAGAATTTGACTAGACTATCCCTAGGAGCTTTTCTTTTGGGATCTCTTTCAGGAGGTCTTTGGTGGATTATTTCAATTTTTATTTTACCCTCTGATTCTATAATATCAGGGTAACTTTCCTTGATAATTTCATGAAAGATGATGTCTAGGCTCTTTTTTTTTATTATGGCTTTCAAGTAGTCCCATAATTTTTAAACTGTCTCTCCTAGATCTATTTTCCAGGTCAGTTGTTTTTCCAATGAGGTATTTCACATTATCTTCTATGTTTTTCATTCTTTTGGTTTCGTTTTGTTATTTCTTGGTTTCTCATAAAGTCATTAGCTTCCATTTGCTCCATTCTAATTTTTAAAGAGTTATTTTATGCAGTGAGTTTTTGAACCTCCTTTTCCATTTGTCTAATTCTGCTCTTTAAAGCTTTCTTCTACTCATTGGCTTTTTGGTCCTCTTTTGTCATTTGAGGTAGTCTATTGTTCGAGTTGTTAATTTCTACAGCATTTTTTGAGTCTCCTTTAGCAAGCTGTTGACTTGCTTTTCATGATTTTATTCCATTACTCTCTTTTCTCTTAACCATTTTTCTTCTATCTCTCTTACTTGATTTTCAAAGTCGTTTTTGAGCCCTTCCATGCCCTGAGACCATTGCATATTTATTTTGGATGTTTTGCATGCAGAAGTTTTGACTTTTAGATCTTCCTCCAAAGATCTAAATTGTTCCTCCTCATTCAAAAGAATGGAAGAAAATACCTGCTCAGCCAGAAAGCAACCTTCTTTTTCTGTCTTGTTCTTTTTCCTTCTGGGGGGCATTTTCCCAGTCAGTTACATGACTTTTGAGTTCTTTGTCAGGGCAAAATTCAGGGTTAAGATTCACATCAGCCACTCAATTTCCCCAGGGGCTTTAGGGAAAAGTCTTCCAGGGCTTCAACTCAGGGCTGAGATTCAGATTAGCTGCTCAATTCCCACAGAGGCTCTAGGTGGAGGGCTCCAAAAATGGAAGCTGCAGCTGCATTGGGTGCTGTGGGGTCTATAATGTGCACTGTTCTCATGGGTGACTGAGCCTTCCCACTGACCTTTGAAGGTCTCTGTGGCATTTGTGGGTTGAGCAATTTGGGAACTGCTGCTGCTGGTGGGTCACTGAAGTCTGTTCAAGGTCCTATCCTTGCCACGTTAGGTTGTGCTCTATGCTTCCTGGGCTGTATCACTTATGCTTTACACTTCCTGGGCTGTGCTGCATCAGTTCTCTGCTTCTTTAACATAGAAGTTGCTAAATCACTCATAATCCTGAATGAGACTCCACAGTATTTGAATTCTTTGAGTCTGGATGTTTGCAATATTTTCATCTTGACCTTTGGAATTTGACTATAATATTCCTGGGAGTTTTTATTTTGAGATCTCTTCAAAGAGATTATAAGTCAAATATTTTAATTTATATTTTAACTGCTGGTTCAATACTACCAGGGCAGGTTGCCTTAACAATTTATTGAAATATGATACATGTCATTCCTAAGAACTTTATTATTATTGGGGCTATACATGGACAGAAGTCACAGATAAGATTCTATTATTGGGTTAATCTAAAAATATAAAGTGTTGAGAAAAAAAAAGGATTCACTGAGAGAAGTGGGAAGGCAGGGGAAAAATGGGAAAAATTCTCTTACACAATAGAGGCATTCAAAGAACAACTTGTATAGTGAAAAGCACATTAGAAGGGGTAGCAAGCAAGGCTTAAACCTCACTCTCATTGGAACTGGTTGAAAGAAGGAAGGATATAGATAGATAGATAGATAGATAGATAGATAGATAGATAGATAGATAGATAGATAGATAGATAGATAGATGATAGAGAGAGAAAGACACATGCATATATACATATGCATATACATATACATATATACACACAATAACATTTGGGTATATGAATCTATCTTACCTAAAACGGAAATATGAGGGAAAGGGGATAAGAGAAAGAGAGGACCTGATAAATGGGAGGGAAGATAAAGGGCGAGTGTGGTCACACAGAGGAACAGATTTTTGAGGAGGGACAAAAAAAGAGAGATAAAAGAATAAATAGAAGAAATAATGTGTAGGGGAATATACTGTGGTAAACCAAAACTGCAAATGTGAATAGAATGAATTCACCTATAAAACAGAAGCACATAGCAGAATGTCCTAAGAGGAGACCTTTTTTTTTTTTTTCAAGAGATACCCTTGAAGCAATAAGACACACACAGAGTTGAAATAGTAAACGGAACAGAAACTATTTTGCTTCAACTAAAGTACAAAAAAGGGCAGGGTTAGCAATCATGATCTCAGACAAAATAAAAACAAAAATAGACATTAAAAGAGATGATCAGGGAAGCTATATTTTTCTTAAAAGAATCGGAACAATGAAGATTTAAGAAAAAGTCTCTTTTCTCAAAAATGTTTGCGACAGAGTCAAAGTGATAAAAAATAAAAACAATTCGCAATTAATAGTCAAAAATAGAAACAGGAAGTTCAAGAAGAAATCAAAGCAACCTATAGTCATACAAAAATGTCCTGTATTTTGATAAATAAAAATTCAAATTAAAACAATTCTAGGGAGCCATTTCATACCTAACAGAAATGACAAATCCTAAAGAGGAGAAGGTGAAAAATATTTGCACTAATAAACAGTTAATGGCGTTGTGAAGTGAACCATTCAGGAGAACATCACGGAAATATTCCCAAAGGTAAATTCAACTAAGTACACCTTTTAGCTCAGCAGTACAAGTACTAGGTGTGTATCCCAAGAGATCTAATTTAAAGCAAAAATGAAATATATGTACAAAAATATTTATAGTAATTATTTATCTAATGCAGAGAAAGAATTAGAAATTGAGGAGAGACTAATAAATTTGACTGATCAATTTGTGGATTATATTATTATATGATTATAAGGAAGAACTATTGGGTTATAACAAAGGGAAAATGGGATGGTTTCAGAACAAAATGAGTGGACTTAAGTGAATGATGCAAAGTAAAATGAACAGAACCAGAATGTCTTTGTAAAGAGTAACAGCAATGTTGTAATGATTATCAGCTGTGACAGACATAGCCTGATCAGTACAGTGTTCCAAGACAATTCCAAAAGACTCACAATGGAAAATGCCATCCACCTCCCTAGAGAGAATTGAATCCAAATTACAGTATATTTTTCTCACTTTATTTTTCTTGATATTTTTGCCATATGGTTAATATGGAAATGTTTACATGTTCTCATATATGCAATTGATAACATACTAACTGATTTTTCAGTGCGTAAATGGTAGGTGGGTGGGATAGAGGGAAAGAATTTGAAGCTCAATATTCTGATAAAGAAGGGATGTTTATATTTTATTTTGGTCTTAGTTTTTGTTTTTGTTTTTTTGTTTTTTAGCAATGGAGACCCCAGTAGAAACACGATTATAAGGAAGAACTATTATATTATAAGAGAGGTAAAATAGGATGATTTCAGAATAAAGTGGGAAGACTGAAATGAATGATCCAAAATGAAATGAACAGAACCAGAATGTCTAACACCAGAACAGGGTAATTAGATGTATGTACAAAAAATAGCCACACATGTATGTATGTGCATTGATCATGAATACATGCATACATGCATGCAAAATGAACTTCAAAACCCATTTGCATAATATTCTGTTCATTGGTTGAACTTGATTACTTAATGCTTCATGCTTGAGTGCAGGACTGTGTATGAGATTGGGAAAAAGTGAGATCTTATCTTATAGCTACATCTCAAGATAGAGAACAGATGTCTCCAGATTTTCTTCAAGTCCCTAGAGGGAGAAAAAGAAGTCACAATGTAGAGAAGCCAGCAGCTAAATCATGCCTTACTCTGCAGATTACATAATAGTAGAAATCTTGAGGAATTTTTGTTCAAGTGAAATATAAGAATATTGAACTAATATATTTCATTCCCAGTTGTAAAACTCATTCCTTCCTTGTATTATGTGGTATATATTCTCATTTGCATACTGTATTATGTGGTATATATTCTCATTTGCATACTCTCTAATTTCTCTTTCCTATTGACTTGGATATGTGTGCTTGTTTACTAAAACATAAATAAAAATAAGAACTAGTGTTTGTAAGGAAGAAGTAAAGTCTGTGACTAGCAAAGTTTTCTTTGTGTTTTGTTTTGGTTTTATGTTTTGTGGAGACAGTACTTTGCTTCTTTTGAGTAGACAGATGCATCGCTGTGGGTACCAGAGAAATACTACATATAGTCTCTATTTATTTTGCTTCCTGAATCTCTGTCAAGTAGAAAACTGTCTAGATTAATAAGCACAAAAGAAAAATGTTTAGGATACTGGACAAGATAGAAATGAAGAGTTGTTTCTAAAATTTTGAGATCCAAATTCTCCCCATCCCTCCCTCCCCACCCATTCCCTTTGGGAAGGCAGGCAATTCAATATAGGCTATATCTGTTTAGTTGTGCAAATGCCTTCGATAATAGTCGTGTTCTGTAAGACTAACACTCACCGAGTGTTGACTTCAAATTGCTCCCTCCTCTCATTGCCCTCCCTTCCATCATCCCCCACACCCTGCTTATCTCCTTCTCACCCACTTTCCTGTATTGTAAGATAGGTTTTCATACCAAAATGAGTGTGCATTTTATTCCTTCCTTTAGTCGAATGTGATGAGGGTAAACTTTTTGTTTTTTTCTCAGCTCTCCTATTTTCCCTCCACTAAAAAGTCTCCTGCTTGCCTCTTGAAAGAGAGATAATTTACCCCATTCCATTTCACCCTCTCTCCTCCCACTACATTTCTCTCTCACCATTTACCTTAATTTCTTTTAAGATATGGTCCCATCCTATTCAATTCACTCTGTGCTCTCTGTCTCTGTATGTGCATGCACGTGTGTACATGTGTGTGTCCATGTGTGCAAGTGTGTGTGTGTGTGGTCCCACCAACTACCCAGATACTGAAAAGTTTTAAGACTTACAAATATTGTCTTTCCATGTAGGAATGTAAACAGTTCACCTTTGGCAAGTCCCTTATGACTTCTCTTTGCTGTTTACTTTTTCATGCTTCTTCTCATTCTTGTGTTTGAAAGTCAGATTTTCTTTTCAGCTCTGGTCTTTTCATCAAGAATTCTTGAAAGTCCCCTGTTTCATTGAAAGACAATATTTTCCCCTGAAGTATTATACTCAGTTTTGCTGGGTAGGTGATTCTTGGTTTTAGTCCTAGTTCCTTTGACTTCTGGAATATCCTATTCCATGCCCTTTGATCCCTTAATGTAGAAGCTGCTAGATCTTGTGTTATCCTGATTGTATTTCCACAATACTGGAATTGTTTCTTTCTAGCTGCTTGCAATATTTTCTCCTTGAGCTGGGAATTCTGGAATTTGGCCACAATATTCCTAGGAGTTTCTCTTTTTGGATCTCTTTCAGGAGGTGATCGATGGATTCCTTCAGTACTTATTTTGCCCTCTCTTTCTAGAATATCAGGGCAGTTTTCCTTGAAAATTTCATGAAAGATGATGTCTAGGCTCCTTTTTTGATCATGGCTTTCAGGTAGTCCCATAATTTTTAAATTGTTCCTCCTGGATCTATTTTCCAGGACAGTTGTTTTTTCAGTGAGATATTTCACATTATCTTCAATTTTTTCATTCTTTTGGGTTTGTTTTGTGATTTCTTGGTTTCTCATAAAGTCATTAGCCTCCACCTCTTCCATTCTAATCTTGAGAGAACTGTTTTCTCCAGTGAGCTGTTGAACCTCTTTTTCCATTTGGCTAATTCTGCTTTTGAAAACATTGTTCTCCTCATTGCCTTTTTGAATCTCTTTTGCCAATTGAGTGAGCCTATTTTTCAAGGTGTTATTTTCTTCAGGATTTTTTTGGTCTCCTTTAGCAAGGTATTGACCCATTTTTCATGCTTTTCTTGCATCTCTCTCCTTTCTCTTCCCAGTTTTTCCTCCACCTGTCTAACTTGATTTTCAAAATCCTTTTTGTGCTCTTCCATGGCCTGACCCGACCAGACATCCACCTCGATCATCTGGGATACAGACGCCCCGACCTCTGCATCTTTTTCTGTTGGTAAGAATTGTTCCTTGTTATCAGAATTGAAAGGCAGGAACATCTTTCCCCCGAGAAAATAGCTCTCTATGGTCTTATTTTGCTTCCCTTTTCTGGGCATTTTCCCAGCCAGTTACTTGACTTCTGAGATTCCTGTCCACCCTCGCCTAGATCCATCCAGCTAGTGCTTGGGGTCTGAGATGCAAATGCTTCTCCCCAGCCTCAGGGCTTTCAGCAGCGAGCGTGGCCACTATTCAATGTGAGCTTAAGTTCTGGTGCTTGGGTGGGGCAGGGCCGCCTCCCAGGCTCAGTTCCCTCAGGGGGTTTATGCAGAGACCTTCAGTAATAGAGCAGATTTCCTGCCTGCTGCCCCGAGAGTCCCAGGCCGACGCTGCCTCTGCCGCTGCCTCTGTCACTGCCTGTGCCACTTTCTCCTGAGGGGGCCTGAGCCACAGAGTCACCCCGCTCCCCTCTCAGCCAGCCCACAAGTCTCTCTCACTGACCTGTAGCACCTGTGGATGGAGGGCTCTTTGAAGCCACCGGAGATTCTGTGCCTGAACCCTGCTCGGATCTGCTCCTCTCGGCTTGCGTAGTCAGGGCAATGCAGGGGTGGGCTTTGTGTCTGGAGCGCGATGTACCCCTGGGGATGGCTTTCCTGGGCTCTCTGGAATGGAAATCTCTTCCACTGTGTTTCTGCATGGCTTGCTCTGCTCCAGAATTTGTGGGGAGTTATTTTTACAGAAAATTTCTGGGCTGTGGATTCGGAGCTAGCATACGTAAGTCTTTCTACTCCACCATCCCACCTCCTCCCCAACAAATCCTTTTATTCAAGAATCCATTTTCAAAAGTCATTAACTGTTTTCTTTCACATTTTCCAGGCTCATTCAGAGAACCACGTCATGTCGGGCTTCACAGGAATCCATTCATTTAGTACCTGTGGATTAAATTATTGCAGGTGATTCCAGCTCTTTGAGGATAGAGTCTTTCAATGTCTTTAATATTTTAACATCTTTTCAGTTACTTGCTTTTCAACTACTTTTTAACTTTTTTTACTCTTATTTTCATTCTTTCCTGTAAAAAATCGTTTAATCACTCTTTACCTCTCTCTGTACCTCTCTCTTCAATGCATTTCTAACTTATTATGTAGAGAATGACATCTGTGTGACCTGCCTTATCCCATTGAACTCTTAAAACCCACTTCTGTCAAAATCCCTCTTTCTCAATTTGCTATATATTTCTTTAGGCCCAGGTCATGTGACCTTAGTATAAGGGACTTACTCTATATAGTTAGTGGAAATAAGAATTGACAATAAAAAATGTTTTTTTTTTTTCCAATGGCTCTATTCCTAAAAACCTCTCTTAGACCTAGTTAGTCCCCTAGCACTAGTAAAATAGCTAGTACAAAAGCTTCTCTGATTCTAGGAGTTCTGTAAAAACTGTAGAACCACTTCTTTAGTCATGCCTAACTACAGTTCTTCCTACAGTAGGCAAAGCGATATAGACATTATAACCCAGTTTCTACTCAAATTGTCACTTATTTTGCTAATGGGCTAAATCTCTGCGTGAAGTCTTAGGAAACCAGGAAGCAAGACCTGTGACAGCTTGATTCATGGATCTTGGGATTGGGTGTAAACTGGAACCCCTGAAGGCTGACGCTTTTCCTGTACTCAGCTGTTCCATCACTTGATCATCTCTCTTCTATGCATTCGATTTTTTTTTTTTGTTTTGTTCCATTCTTATCTGGTTTTGAGGACTGGACAGCCTGTTCAGAGGATGAAAGTTATGCTATACCACTTTTGTCCTTTAATTTCACTTCAGATTTATGTCCTTACAAGTAGGTACCTCTGGAAGAAAAAATTTGGATATCAATTTGAATATTCTAGAAGAAAGCTGATGAAGTCATAGTCTAGGGTAGAGGCTCTGGAAGTGAAAGGGAGACAGATGTGGCATGGAATAATCGGTAATTGGTAATACTTAACAAATATTTTGAAATCAACTTTTATTAAATGCCTACGCTGTGCCAGGCATTGTGCTAAGCATTGAGCATAATCTATATCTATATGCACATATGAATATGTATATACACACATATGTATGTGTGTATGTATGTGTGTATATATCTGTATCTATCTATCTACCTATATATATATATATATATATATATATATATACACACACACACACACACACAGTGTGTCTCTGTGTGTGTGTGTCTGTGTGTACACAATTCCTGCCCTCAGCAAACTTAAAATCTAATGTTGTGAGACAAAACACAGGAAACTAAAAAGCAGGAGTATACGAAGGAGAAAAGCAGCATAGGGTCATTGTGGGGGACATGAGTCAGGGAAATACTAGGATAGGGTTGTTAGGTAAGAAATGAAATGTCTGGACTGAGGTCTCCCCAAAAATTGAATTTTGGGTTTCATGGCTTCATTCTCTAATCAAAAAGGCACAAGGTATAGATGAGGTGGAGTACCAAGGCTGATAAAATCTTACAAGGTAATCAGATTATCTCAGCATTGAAATTCCTGGGGCACGGTAAAAAAAAGTCCCAAGTGCCAAGATAGTGGATCCATATGAGACAGGAGGAGATGCCTGTCCAGTGATCCTATAAATGAAAGCTTGAAATTTGCGTCCAGTCCTTGGGCTAGTCCTGAGGTTAAAAGTGCAAGCAACCAAAACTGTCCCTACCATAAGAATTTATATTACAAGAGAAAACGGAACCATAATATTCTTGAAAAATGTTGTTGTTTTTTTTTTTTTTTTTTTATCAGAGAAGTCAGAGGGATAGAGATTAGTATCCCAAGAGATAAGAACCAAATATAACTCCAGGATTATAAATGACTACAAGAAAAAAATAAAATAACAAAATGGGGGAATTTAGAAAATCATAGGGCTAGTAGTAACACTGTGACATAATCCTATAAGTCCATCTATTATGGATATGCTGGTTTGAGATGATTAAGTAATAGCCAAATGAAGATGATCAGTCATTGCTCATGAAAGAATAGAGTTCAAACAGAGAGAGAGAGAGAGAGAGAGAGAGAGAGAGAGAGAGAGAGAGAGAGAGAGAGAGAGAGAGAGAGAAAGTGAAAAATAAAATAGAAACATGTTTAATATTGGTAAAAATCTTTTGGAGATTTACAAAGAACCTTATATGTATTAGCTTATTTGAGGCTCACAAGATTGAAGAGTTGGTGTTATTATTTTATTAATTTTACAGATTAGAATACTGAGGCTGAGAGATATTGAACAAACATGCTAATTGACTAAGACCATATTTAATTTCACGTCTTTCAATTTACAGTCCAAAAAATGTCTGTATAAAAGAAAACAAAGTAAGAAACTCTTCAAGTTTTTGCCATGTGTACTAAGTGCTATTTTTGTTATCTAAAACATGATATTAATACACCACTCCAAGTATGCTGAAAAAAACAGATTTCTGAGTAGGTTTCACAGAGATGATATTTGAAGACTTTGGATATTATGAAATTCAACAAAGAAAATGAATAAAGAAAAAGAGAATAGAGCCAATAATAGACTTTGGGGGGATGTCCATATTTAGTTTGTAGAAGGAAAATGATCTAGACTGAAAAGGAATGATTAGAAAGGTAAGAGAAAAATGAAGGTAGAATAACATCTCAGAAGGCAGAAATGAAGAGGATAAAGAAGGGAGTGTTCATTCATGCCAAAATTAAAAAAAAAAGAGAGTTCTAGCAGAATGTATTGTATTTGGCATTTAAAATATGACTGAAACTTAAGTGATTAAAATTTCAGTTGAGTTCTTTGAGAAGGAAGACAGATTTGTAGGGTATTAAAAATCAGTGAGATTAAAAAATAGAGGGAGTAAGAGTAGATAAGCAGGGCTAGAAAATGAAGGAGAGTAATAGGATCATAGCTTGAGATATCTGCATTGCTTCATTTAGAAGATATAGGATTATAGCTTGAGATGTCTCCATTACCATCTGTACCTTTAGAATTTCATTCCTGATGCTTTTCTATTCCAGTTGGACAAAAATCCTCTTTAGAGTTTCAGGCCACTAGTTCTTATTTACCCTTTCTCTGACCTGTATATACTACTCTCTTTAAAGAACTCCTTAAGGAACTACTCTCCTTACATACAAGAATAATTCAGTAATTGTTCCTTCCACCAGCTACAAGTGGTCTTTTCTTCCATGACTTTTTATTAACATTTTATTTTTACCTATCATATTATAATTTATTTAATTACTAATATTTAATCACAATATTTAAATGAATTCACTCACCTTCCATGTGATTATTGACTCCTTGAGTGCAGAAATTCTCTGTTTTGCTCCTTCATCTTTGAATCCTTAGGACTTAGTACAATGTCTCATGAAGCATAGGTGTTTAACAAATGTTTACTGTATAGATTTTATTTTAGTATTAAGCACAACTTTTAAAGATAAAATATATTTGTACTTTAAGATAACATGAGTTCTCTGTTCCTTACGCTAGTAATTTATGGTAGAGGACTAGCATTGGTAGTCTTCAACACACAACACTCTGATGAAATCATAGAATGTTAGAACAAAAAGAGAACTTTCTGTAGCTTCTCATTTCAAATATATATATATATATATATATATATATATATATATATATATATATATATATATATACATATATAATGAGGGTGATTCAGGTCACTGGAGTTGTTCAAGAACATATTTAGTATACAAAAGGTCTGAAAATTGAAATCACAATCTCTGACTCTAAGCAGCACTGGTTCATCTACCTCACCTCTTAAGGAACATTCTCCCTCTATAATGATATTACCTCACATTTTTATAGTTCTTTTTACTTTCAAAGGACTTTCCTCTACATTATCTGAACCCCAAGCCTACTCTCAGTCATATTTTGGAAGTAGTAGTGAAATACTGCTGCAGCTGCGTTGGTAAAGGGTTTATTTAACATAAGTGAAGGGCTAATTATACCATCAGCATCCTTGAGAGGCTGTTATTAACATTCCTTTTTGTCCTTCTGCTTTAGGTTATAGGTTTGGGAAGGAAAAATGTATAGTTTGAAAATGCATGTCATTCTTTCTTCTGCTCCAGAAAAGGAGATGTGTGTGAGTGTATGTATGTATGTATACACAACACACACAACGCTGTGGCACTGTTCCAAAAATTCTGCCTTCATAAAAGTATTAGTCCCAGATAGAAAGTAAGATTAGATGGGAAACTTATGAACTAAAATTCAGTATCATAGTTACAAATAAATACATCTTTGACAAACTTATTTGTTTGTACCTTATGATTTATATTTTCCCAAATTAATTGTTATAATAAAAATAACTTTTTGAATGAATGTTTCAATCGTGCCAACTCAAATACGTTGTTCTTTTATTTGGGTGGGGGGAGAAGAGGAAACAAATGATGCAGCATGGAATACCTGGAAATATTTGCCAGATGCATGAATTCTTCAATGTAGATAATAGAATATCATATTTCCATTACAAGATATTTTATGTCCTTGAAATGCTATGAAGATCTAAGTCTAGACAAAAAAATCTTTCTCACACTGCGGTTTGCTGTGCATAAAGTTCTCCTGGTTCTGCTCCTTTCACTCAACATCAGATGATATAAGTCTTTCCAGGCCTCTCTGAAGTCTTCTTGTTCATCATTTCTTATGGTGCAGTAGTATTCAATTATATTCACATACCATAATTTATCCAGCCATTCCCCAATTGATGGGCATCCCCTTGACTTCCAGTTTTTGGCAACTACAAAGTGTGCTGTTATAAATATTTTTGTATATGTGGGACCCTTTCCCACTTTTCTGTTCTCTTAGTGATACCATCCTAGAAGCGATATTGCT
Organism: Bettongia penicillata ogilbyi; assembly: GCA_023548195.1. NCBI lineage: Eukaryota > Metazoa > Chordata > Mammalia > Diprotodontia > Potoroidae > Bettongia > Bettongia penicillata. Next base: position 1,893,834 of record JAJHZJ010000112.1, on the reverse strand, counting down.
GGGTCAAACTGTATGCACATTTTTGTAGCCCTTTGGGCACAGTTCCAAGCCACTCTTCAGAATGGTTGGATAAGCTCACAGCTCCACCAACAATGACTTAGTGTTCCACCTCCTCCACACTCTCTCCAACAATTCCCATTTTCCTGTTCTGTCATGTTTGTCAATCTAATAGGTATGATATGGTATCTGGGAGTTGTTTTTATTTACATCTCTCTAACCAAAAGTGATTTAGAGCATTTTATCATATGATTATAGATCTCAATTTCTTCCTCTGAAAATTATCTGTTCATATCCTTTGACCATTTATCAATTAGGGAATGACTTGTACTGTTGTATATTTGACTCGGTTCTCTATATATTCTAGAAATGAGGCCTTTATCCTCGAGATTAGCTGTAAATTTTTTTCCCAATTTACTACATCCCTCTGAATTTTGATTGCATTGAGTTCGGTTGTGCAAAATCTTTTCAGTTTAATGTCATCAAAATTATCCATCTTGCACTTCATAATGCTTTCTATCTCTCTTTTAGTCAACAATTTTTCCCTTCTCCATAAATATGATAAATATAATATTCCTTTCTCCTCCAGTTTGTCCATGAAATCAATCTTTATACCTAGATTGTGTAGCGATATGGACTTTATTCTTGTGTACAATGTCAAGCATGGGTCTATGCCTAGTTTCCACAACACTGTTATCCAATTTTCCGAGCAATTTTTTGTTGAATACTGAGTTCTTATCCCAGAAGCTAGAGTCCTTGAGTTTATCAAACAGGATGTTGCTAATTTTCTTGCCTACTGAATCTTGAGTGCCTAGCATATTCCATTTGTCTACCCTACTGTTTCTTAGACAGTACCAAGCAGTTTTGATAATTGCTGCTTTATAATGCAATGTGAGATCAGGTAGTGCTAGGCCACCATCTCTAGTGTTTCTTTTCATTAGTCCCTTTGATATTCTTGACCTTTTGTTCTTCCAGATGAATTTTGATATTATATTATCCAGCTCTCGAAAAAAATTATCTGATGCTTTAATTGGCATGGCATTAAATAAGTAAATGAATTTGGGTAGAATTGTCACTTTTATTATATTGTCTCGGCCTACCCATGAGTAACTGATGTTTTCCACTTATTTAGATCTGACTTTATTTGTGCAAAAAGTACCTTGTAACTGTATTCATATAGTCCCTGGGTTTGTTTTGGCACATAAACTCCCAAATATTTCATAGTGTCTACCTTAGCGTTAAATGGGATTTCTCTTTCTATCTCTTCTCTGGACTATCTATCTATCTCTGTACTTTCTTACTAATATAGAGGCATGAAGAAGATTTGTGTGGGTTTATTTTGTAACCTACAACTTTGCCAAAGTTGTTTATTATTTCAAGTAGTTTTTTACTTGAGTCTCTGGGATTCTCTAAGTATATCATCATATCATATGCAAAGAGTGAAAACAGTTTCTTCTTTGCCTATTCTTATTCTTTCAATATCTTTACCTGGTCTAATTGCTACAACTATCATTTGTAGTAGCATAGTGAATAATAGTGGTGATAATGATCATCCTTGTTTCATCCCTGATCTTATTAGAAATGCATCTAGCTTATCTCCATTGCACATAATGCTTGCTGAAGGTTTTACCTAGATACTACTTATTATTTTATGGAAAGTTCCCTTTATTCCTATGTTCTTCAGCGTTTTTACCAGGAATGCTGTTGTATTTTGCTAAAAGTTTTTTTCTGCATCTATTGAGATAGTCAAATTGTTTTTTTAGTTTTGTGATTGATATGATTGATAATGCTAATAGTTTTCCTAATACTGAGCCAGTCCTGCATTCCTCTTATGAATCCTACCTGATCATAATGTATTCTTCTCGTGATAAGATGTTATGTTCATTTTGCTAAAATCTTATTTAAAATTTTGCATCTATGTTCATTAGAGAAATTGGTGTACAACTTTCTTTCTCTGTTTTGTCTCTTCCTGGTTTAGCAATCAAACCATATTTTAATCAGAAAAACCGTTTGGGATGACTCCTTCCCCAATTTTCAAAAATAGTCTATATAGTATTGGAATTAACTGTTCTTTAAATGTTTGATAGAATTCACTTGTAAATACATCTGTGCCTGGAGATTTTTCCTTAGGAGTTTATGGATGACTTGTTCAATTTTTTTTTGAGATGGAGTTGTTTAAGTACTTAACTTCCTCTTCTGTTAATCTGGGCAATCTGAATTTTTAAAATACTCATCCATCTCATTTACATTGGCGAATCTGTGGACAAAAAGTTGGGCAAAGTAATTTCTAATTATTGTTTTAATTTCCGCCTCATTGGATGTGACTTCACGCCTTTTACTTTGATATTAGTGATTTGATTTTCTTCTTTCTTTTTTAAATAACATTGACCAAAGCTTTATCAATTTTATTAGTTTTTTCATAAAACCAACTATTGGTTTTATTTCTTAATTCCATAATTTTCTTAATTTTAAGTTTATTAATCTTTCCTTTGATTAACAGTATTTCTAATTTGGAATTTCCTTGAGGATTTCCAGTTTGTTTTTTTCTGTCTCTTTCAGCTGCATGTCCAGGTCATTAATCTCCTCTTTCTCTATTTTATTTATGTAGACATTCAAAAACATAAAATTTCCCCTAAGAATTGCTTTTGCAGCATCCCATAAGATTTTGTATGTTGTTTCATTATTATCATCTTCTTGAACGCAGTTGATGATTGTTTCTATGATTTGGTGTTTAACTCACTCCTTTAGCATTCGATTATTTAGTTTTCAATTGATTTTTGGTTTATATTTCCACGGTCTTTTATTACACATAATTTTTACTGTACTATGGTCTGAGAATAATGCATTGATAACGTCTGCCCTTCTGCACGGGATTGTGAGGTTTTTATGTCCTAGTACATGATCAATTTTTGTATATGTGCCATGTACTGCTGAGAAAAAGGTATATTCCTTTCTATTCCCATTCAATTTTTTTCCAGAGATATATCATATCTACCTCATCCAGAGTTTTATTTACTTCCTTAACGTCTTTCTTGTTTATTTTGAGGTTAGGTTTATGAAGTTCAGAGAAGGAGAGGTTGAGATCCCCCACTAGTATAGTTTTGCTGTCAATTTCTTCCTTCAAGTCCCCCAACCTCTCTTCTAAGAATTTGGATGCTATACGATTTGCAGCACACATGTTTAGTAATGATATTGCTTCATTGTCTATGGTGCCTTTTAGTGGAATATAGTTTCCTTTCTTATCTCTTTTGATTAGATCTTTTCCCGCTTTTGCTTTGTCTGAAATTAGGATTGCTGCTCCTGCTTTTCTTACTTCAACTGAAGCACAATATATTCTGCTCCAACCTTTGACCTTTATCCTGTGGGTATCCCCCATTTCAAATATGTTTCTTGTAAGCAACATATTATTGTATTATGGTTTTTGATCCATTCTGCTATCCATCTCCGTTTTATGGGGATTTCATTCCATTCACATTCACACTTATGATTCCAGTCTGTTTATTTCCCTCCATCCTGATTTCCACCTTTTTTGCTTTCAGCTCTCCTGTCTCCCTTCCTCTCCTCGATAGTTTTCACTTTTCACCACCACCTCCTGCAGCCTTCCCTTCCTTCTTTTTTCCCATGAGGTATTTCACATTCTCTTCCATTTTTTCATTCTTTTGGTTTTGTTTTGTGATTTCTTGGTTTCTCAGAAAGTCATTAGACTCCATCTGTTCCATTCTAATTTTGAGAGAACTATTATCTTCAGTGAGGTTTTGAACCTCTTTTTCCATTTGGCTAATTCTGCTTTTGAAAGCATTCTTCTCCTCATTGGCTTTTTGAACCTCTTTTGCCAATTGAGTGAGCCTATTTTTCAAGGTGCTATTTTCTTCAGCATTTTTTTGGATCTCCTTTACCAAGGTATTGACCCATTTTTCATACTTTTCTTGCATCTCTCTCATTTCTCTTCCCAGTTTTTCTTCCACCTGTCTAACTTGCTTTTCAAAATCCTTTTTGAGCTCTTCCAAGGCCTGAGCCCACCCGACATCACCCTGGGATGTCTGGGGTACCAAGACCCCGCCCTCCACGTCTTTCCCTGATGGCAAGAATATGTCCTCATCCTCGTCATATCTGAAAGCCGGGATCATTTGCATCTGTTCAAAAACACTCTCTATAGTCTTATTTTTCTTCCCTTTTCTAGGCATTTTCCCAGCCAGTTACTTGACTTCTGAGATTCCTGTCCACCCCCTCCTAGATCCGCCCAGCTAGTGCTTGGGGTCTGAGATTCAAATGGGCTTTCCGCGGCAGGTGCGCCTGCTATTCAATGTGAGCTTTAGTTCTGGTGCTGGGGTGGGGGCAGGGCCACCTCCCAGGCTCAGTTCCCTCAGAGGCTTTATGCAGAGAACTTCAGAAATGGAGCGGGTGGGGCAGGGCAGCCTCCCAGGCTCAGCTCCTTCAGGTGGTTTATGCAGAGACTTTCAGTAATGAAGATCCTGCCCGCTGCTGAGGGAGACCCGGGCCAACACGGCCGCGCCACCACTGCCTCCACTGCTGCCCTCACCTCTGCCTCCGTTGCTTCCTCCCGAGGGGGCCTGAGCCACAGAGACACCCAGCTCCCCTTGGTCAGCCCAGGGGTGTCTCTCACTGACCTGTAGAGTCTGGGCGGAGGGACCTTCCAGGCTGCCAGAGGTTCCGTCCCTGAAGCCTGCTCGGATCAGCTTCTCTGGGGCAGTGGCCAGGGCAGCGCTGGGATGGGCTCTACTTTCCGGGGTGCAACGGATCCTGGGGACCAGTCTCCAGGGCTCTCTGGAACGGAAATCTCTTCCACTGTGTTTCTGCACACCCTGCAGAACTTCTGGGGAGCTCTTCTTACATTAAATCTATGGGCTGTGGGTTCAGAGCTCGCGTACATGCATCTTTCTACTCTGCCACCTTGACTCCGCCCCCCCTTCCCTTCCTTCTTTTAGCCTCCCTCCCTTTTACTCTCCTCTTGCCTTACTGCTTCTTCCCTCCCTTTCAGCTTCCCCTCTGCTTTCTTCCCCCTTCCCCTCCTACTGCCTATAGAGCTAGTTAGAATTAGGTTCTTAAGTTTATTGTTCCCTCCTTTAACCAAATCAGATAAGAGTACCTCTCAAACAATGCCTTCCCCTCTTTCCCTCTCCTAAAATTTTGTACTTCTTCCTGTGATGTAATTTACCATTATATGCTTCCTCCTTTACACACCTGTTACAATCCCTTTGCATACTTAAAACACATTTTTAACATGACATCATTTACTTTATACCTATTCCTTCTTTGTATATCCCTTTTATATTTCATAATCGATGTATGATTCTCAGGATTAACAGATATTATCTTCCCTTATGGGGAGGTAAACAGTTTGCCCAAAATGAGTAACAAGTTTTTTGTGTTGTTTTGTTTTTGTTCCTCCTGTTTACCTTTTTATGCTTCTCTTGACACCTGCATTTGAAGATCAAGTTTTCTATTAAGTTCTGGCATTTTTGTCAGGAATATATGGAAATCCCTTACTTTTTTGAATAACCATATCCTTGCCTGAAATGTTATGCTTAGCTTTGCTGGGTAGTTGATCCTTGGTTGTTCAACTCCTTTGCCTTACAGAATATTGGGTTGCAATTCTTTCATTCTTTTAATGTAGAAGCTGCAAGGTCCTGTCTGATACTGACTCTAGCTCCTCAATATTTAAATGGTTTCTTCCTGGCTGTCTGTAGTATTTTCTCCTTCACTTGACAGTTCTGGAATTTAGCAACGATGTTCCTTGGGGTTTTGCATTTGGGATCCCTTTTGTGAGGTGAACAGTGGATTCTTTCAATGACTAATTTGTCCTCTGGATCTAGCACTTCTGGGAAGTTTTCCTTGTTTTCATTCTTGTTTTGCTTTTTCTTGTTCATGGTGATGATTGTGTGTTATTGATTCTGGTTCTTTCAGTTAAAAGCTACAGAAATTGGTTTTGAGCTGGCTTGTGTGAAAAAACTAAGATTTGGTTTCTTTTCATCTTTTTTGTTTTGTGTTTCCCCATTTGCCCTGGGGATAGCTTGTTAAGTGTGGGGTAAGAGGGGTGTGGTGACAGGAGATCTCCTCAGCTGAACTTAGGCAAAGGCAAGCTCAGGGGATGGTGATCCCATCTGCCCTATTGTCTTCCTGTTTTCCCTGGAGTTCTGAGGCATGCCTAGATCATGGTGCGAGTTCCCACTCCTCTTGGGGCTCCCCTCCTAGCACTGAAGCCCACCCGTGTCCTAGTGAGAGTTTTCACCCCTGTTAGGGCTCCTCTCCTAGTGCTGAGGCTTGCCTGGATCCTAGTGTGAGTTTCTACCACACTCGGGTCCCTCTCTTTCTGGTTTGCCTCTGCCAAAGTAGGAGGAATCCCCTTTAGCTATTTTCCTAGTCATCTCTGCTGTTCCCACCGATACAGTATTTTTCTGGGTAAACATTTTATGGTTCTTCTGAGGTCATCAAGGAGGAAGGAGAGAGCATTTACTGATCACTCTGCCATCCTGGCTTCCAGAAGTTCAAGCAGGTGACTTGCAGACTTTTAATCTGTGGCCTGAAAGTCTCAGGAGCTGCTATGGCTGATATATGGGGCTCAGTGGTTGTCACTCACATGACTCTGTTGGTCTCTCACCCTGGGCTGCTGCTCCACTGGTTCCAACTGCTGTTGTCTCAGGTCTCCCCGGGGGCCCTCCACCTCCACTGTGCTGGAAGGTCTGTGCTGTACGCTGTGGGCATACCCCTGTGGAATAGATCTTTCCTGTGCACCTTGCAGTCTCTCCTGGGTTGTGAATCTGCAACAGTCTGTCTCCTATTGGGTTCTGCACCTCCAAAGCTCGGTCAGATTCTCTTTTTAGAGGTATCTGAAGGAGTTTGTCTAAGAACTTAGGTGAGTTGTTGCTCTCATTCCGCCATCTTGGCTCTTCCCTCCCACATCATCATGTTTTTACCACAATAAGCCAACATATGAGACAAAAATTAACTGACATAATGAAGTATGAACAATAATTACTTTATGTTGAAATGGACGGACAGAGAAATTCTCAGGCAAGAATCAATTCGGAATTTTGAGAACATCATTTATTAGCCAGACTGGTGGTTGCCTCATGGAAAAACCCAGAGGAGACAGCCCTGAACTAAGTTGGGTGTGTGCATTTTAAGCATTTCAGTGCTACTGGGTACTGCCTTGCAGTTTCCACAACAAACAAAAGTCTGATGGGGGGGGGGCGGTTTACTGCTAGGCAAGAGCCCCCAAACAGAAAGTGGTTGTCAGGGTGCTTCTAGGCACAGGACCCCAACAGAAAAGAGGTGCCACGAAAGGGACCCAATCAGAGAATGGTTGTCATCCAACAAAAAGTGGTTGTCAGGAAGGGGGTGGGGTGCCCAGCAGAAGGTAGCTGCCTGGCAAAGGGGTCTAACATGAACACTTCTGACAAGGGGCTTTGAAAACCCAGATGTTGGTGCTGGACGTAATGGTCAGAGAGCTGGATTTGTCTGTTGATCTGTGATGTATGTATTGTTTATAGTTTTGTAGTTGGAAGCCCTGAATTTCTGTATTTTCTCTGAAATTCTTGGTGCCAACCTTTCCCCTTGAACTAAGTGAGCAATAGATGTGCTTGATTAAAGTAGAATGTAAGGGGACTCAACAGAAAATGACTGTTAGCAACTCAACAGATATTTCACAACCCAGCAGGGGAGTAACGTTTTCACAAGGGCCCAACAAAAGCCTGTTGTTATCCAACTGTGCCCAGCAACCTAATGGATGTCTCTCAATCTAGGGGCCCAGGGAGGAATAATGTCCACTTCAATATTAGTATTTATTCCAACATTTGCTTTACTTGAGTAAGTAAATGAAAGGTGGTGGTAAGCCGAAAGAAACTCTGGATTTAGAATCAGAAGACCCTCACTCAAGATCTAACTGTTAGTTTTTTTTGCTTTATATTCATACAGATCACTGAAACTTTGTATTTCTCAGTTTCCTTTTCTGATTATGGAAGATAATAAGACTTTTAGTGTGAGTCCCAAAGTCCACTGGTATAGGACTCTTTCCTCACTGATGGAAAACCTCTTTGTATGATGGATGGAGCATTTAGCAAGAGTGAGAGAAAAGAGAGCTCCAATCTATTACCTCTAACCAGGCTCTTCAAGTGATTTGGGGTGTCTTTAGGTTTTCCATTCTCTTTGTATCCTTCTGTAAGAGCAAAGACCCTTGCATACAAATGAGGGCCTGCTGTACAGGTTCTTAGATCAGCTTTTCTAAAAAGAAAGTCCATTTTTGAGGGGCCGACATTCTGTAGGGCCAGATGACTTTCTATTCCCCATTAACTGTATTTCTTATTTCCTAGTAGGAAGAATAATACTAACAATTGTTTCTAAAACTTTGAGTTCCAAATTCTCCCCATCACTCCCTCCCCACCCATTCCCTTTGGGAAGGCAGGCAATTCAATATAGGCCATATTTGTGTAGTTTTGCAAATAACTTCCATAATGGTCATGTTGTGTAAACTAACCGTGTTTCCCTCCATCCTATCCTGCCCCTCATTGTTTCTATTCTGTCTTTTGGTCTTGTCCCTCCCCAAGAGTGTTGACATCAAATTGCTCCCTCCTCCCATTGCCCTCCCTTCCATCATCCCCACCACCCTGTTTGTCTCCTTCTCCCCCACTTTCCTGTATTGTAAGATAGGTTTTCATACCAAAATGAGTGTGCATTTTATTAATTCCTTTATTCGAATGTGATGAGGGTCAACTTCATGTTTTTTTTCTCAGCTCTCCTCTTTTTCCCTCCACTAAAATGTCTCCTGCTTGCCTCTTGAATGAGAGATAATTTACCCCATTCCATTTCACCCTCTCTCCCCCCACTGCATTTCTCTCTCACCGTTTACCTTAATTTCTTTTAAGATATGGTCCCATCCTCTTCAATTCACTCTGTGCTCTTTGTCTCTGCATGTGCATGCATGTGTGTATGTGTGTGTGCACACATGCATGTACATATGTGTGTGCATGTGTGTGTGTGTGTGTGTGTGTGTGTGGTCCCACCAACTACCCAGATAATGAAAAATTTTAAGAGTTACAAATATTGTCTTTCCATGTAAGAATGTAAACAGTTCACCTTTGTTGAGTCCCTTTATGTATATAGTGTATTTCCCTTCATCCATTTTTCACTTTTTTTCTTTCTCTCTCCTTTCACCCTACCTCTCTTATTTTATTTTTAAAATTCTTTTAAAGTCTTTTAAGAGGGATTTTGCAGCTTGAGACCAAACCACAGTTCCTTTTGAGGCTTTGCATATAGGCATTTGGACACTGTTTATCTATTCTGAGTTTGTGTTTTGATCTTCCCTGTTTTCTGAGTAGCTTTCTATGGTCACAGCTATTTTTCTCTTTGTTTTTTGCTCTTTTTTTTTTTTTTAAGTTGAACTCTGATCCTAAACTCCTAAAGTACAGTGCCATTTTCCCAACCTTTTTGCATTGAGGTCAGGGTCCTGGTCACTGGCTTTCTACACAAGGGTCTCTACAGCTAGAGGCTTACCCACTGTGCTAGGGTGACCCAATCTAGTCATTTCTGTTTTGACCTGGTTTCTAAGGCTGGCAGTTTGCCTGCTTTGCCCAGGACTGAAGGCCTTCCAGTTGACCTACTCTGCTTCTTAGTGCCTGGGCTAGTGCCTGCTAACCGAGGATTACAGGGCCTCTATTGCTATTCTGTGCTGTTACTAAGAGGCCCCTGCCGGCTTGCCCACGCACTGACTGCTTAGGACTGCATTTTTTTTTTATTCAAGAGAGACAGAACTTTCCTGAAGTCCTTTTAAGTTATCTTGAGCTAGAAAATTGTTTCTCTCCATTAATTGTTGGATTCTGTCACTCCAGAATTCTTTTTAAGACTTGATATTACATTGTTTTTAATGAAAACTGGGGAGAACTTTGCGAACTTTCTGGCTACTCATCTCCACTTTGACTCTACCTCCATCCCAGTGAACCAATTTTGTGATTGAATTCCGGAAGTAATAAATGTTATACTTCCTATTATATTTCTCTATTATATGATTCAACAATTGCTTCTAAGTGTTTGTGAAATTTACAAGAGAAATGTGAATTATCAAATAATATGTTAATGGAATTTGTACCCTGTTTTCAATAAGATGAATCTTATCAGATTTCAATAATGAGTTATTCACAATGAGCTTCCAGGATTTTATTAATTTGAATCCCTACCTGATGCTGAACTACCCTAAAAGTCTCATGTTCCTAGGACAAATTGATAGGTTTGCATTTATATACAGGTCAACACTGACTTACATTGCATTTTTTTCCTCATAGTTAGAGAATGGCTTGCAGAATTGGCCTTCTGTCTAAATTTTGGAATCATAGTCTCCATATGTGAACAGACAGTGTTAGTCTGGACCATTTTAAATTTATAGGTGAATCAAGTTAAAATTTTAGCAATCCTTGAAAGATCATAAAATGCTATGCAAAAGAGCACTGGGAATTCAATCTGAATAATGTCCAATGATTTTGAACAGCTCCAAGAAAACTAGAATAAAAACTAATCTCTAGTCACCACACTGTAAAAGACATTTATAACATCAATCTAGTTCTTGACCAAGGACATTTAGTTGTGACGATACCTGAGGGCATTACAGTAAAGAGTTGCTTTGCATATCATAGCAGACTTTTCATAATTATTGAAGATATAAGAGCTGTAGATTTACCTGGGGAAATAAAAGGCCTTTAAATCACCTTTCTTTGCTATATTAACCTGATTATATGAGCCAAAGGCACTTTCGCCACCAAATAATCTCCTAAATACAACTCAACATGCTAGAAAAATAAATGTATCTTTACTTTATTTGTCAAACTCCACCAGATAAATCTAATTGAAGTTTGTCCCCTAATTTTGTTTATTTTGACCCCCCATTGCACTGGAGTTTTTTAGTTTTCTTAATTTTTGCTTTCAAAGTAAAATTAAGATTTTAGTAATCTCTAATTGTGATTTATGATCATCTCCTGCAACCTTCCCTACATCAATATGGCATGCAAAATATTGTTAAATAGATTAAATAACTCTACCTTATTTATTTTTGGTAGAAAATTAGAGAAATGATTTAATGTAATTTTTCAATCTCTAAACTATTTTTTCCTACTGGTATCATTACTAACTAATATTTTAGCTGAAACATCAAGGCTATTGTGTTTCACAAGTGCAGAATCTTGATTTTGCTCTTTTACAATTTTCAAAATTTTTTGACACCCATTTTTAAGTGTTCTTTTTCCTCTTCAATAATTTGTCTTTTATTAAAAGTTTCCTGTGTTTGTTGTTGCTAAGTTGTTTCAGTTGTTTCCAACTCTCTAAAACTCATTCGGAGGTTTTCTTGGCAAAGATACAGGACTTATTTGCCATTTCCGTCTTCAGCTCATTGTATAGACGAGGACCTGAGACAAATAGGATTAAATTACTTCTCCCACATGACACAGCTCCTAAGTGTCTAAGACTGGAGTTGAACTTAGATCTTTCTGACTTTAGAGTCAGTGATCTAGCCACTGCACCGTCATAAACTCGGGAAAAGGGAATGGTCAAGTTGACTTAGCCAGCATAGATTTCCCACAAGATAATATAATATGAGAATTAATGAATTGGAAAAAAAATCCTTAGAGATCAGCTAGACATTTTTGAATCTTTTTTGATAGACTTCTTTTGTTTTGAAGTGCGCTATTGTTGTTGTTGTTTTTAATAGAGAGTGGATGAATAATAGGATTTTAAAACAATGGAAAGTATAGAAAAATTTGCCTTCTGATTCGGTAAGAAATAAAATGGATTCTCCAGTCATACTATAGAACGAAATATGTCTATAACATTGCTATTGAGACATTCAACTGAATTCAGTTTTGTTCAACAGACAAGATCTTATTAGGTGCTCACAATGTGACAGATAATGATGCCACTTAAAGTTGGCAATGGGGAAATCATCACTTTACAATACACTCTGTATATTTGGAGGATGCAATAATATTTAATGATTTCCTCCATATTTTCAGATGTAATTTCCCTTTGTCATACTCTCCCCTCTCCCATACACTTGCCCTTTGTAATTTCTCTACAGCAGTTTTAGATCTGCCTCTTGAAAAAAAAGAAGAATAAGTCTATTGCATTGGGCACTTCAAGTAATTGAATATACAACTGCCCAGTGCCAGCTAAGTTTTCTTTTCTCTAAAGCTGAACATTATCATTTTCCTCAACAATCACATTTATCTTCATAAACTATGGTATGGTTTACAATTCCCTCATGGCCTCTGTTACTCTATTTTGGATATGATCTACTTTTTCTTTGTAAAACAATATTTAGTATCTCAAAAAATACCATCAACCACCCTAATCTTAACTGCCTGCGAAAATAAAGTCAAGAAGGCAAGTATAATGAGACAAATAATAAAAAGGAAATTGAAAATCACAATACCTTCCCTCTTAGTTTACCTCCAATTTGTGCTTTATATATCTTATTTGTATATACAATTGATGCTTAATACTCATAGTACTTATTTTCTACCAGGTTGTGAAGAACTCTGAATAAGTGATTGCTGAACCATTGCTTCTAGGGGAAATACAGAGTTAGATTCCTATGATACTTTGATCACAATTTTACTTTACTATTTTTTGAAATGACATCATATACAGTTCAACAAAATTCCTCCTCATTTTTCTGCATATATTGCATTGTGGATTCGTTAATATTGAACTCACAGCTAACAGATCTATAATTTGGCCTAAGGTAAGCTTATACAGCAAATGGATTTTATCACTAAGGCACATCACAGCCTTCTTGCTCTTAGGAACATTGGACCGCACTTCAGCAGTATATTTGGGGGCCATTTTATAGAATGAAATCATCAACAAAAAGTGCAAAAATAAAAATATTACAATATGAGAGTTGAAACAAGAAAGACGTGTCCCATTGTTCAACTTCATTAGTCAACGTGGAGTTCCAATGACTCAAATTTTTCACAAACTTGAGCATGTCAGTGAATACATAAATTACTATAAATATTGATTTGGGGATTGCAAAAGGGAAATTCTCTGTGTGTGTCTCTCTCTGTCTTTGCCTCTGTCTCTCTCTGTCTCTGTTTCTCTGTTTCTGTCTCTCTGTCTCTCTGTCTGTCTCTCTGTCTCTGTCTCTGTCTCTGTCTCTGTCTCTGTCTCTCTCTCTCTCTCTCTCTCTCTCTCTCTCTCTCTCTCTCTCTCTCTCTCTCTCTCTCTCTCTCTCTCTCTCCTAGCTCTTTAGCATGGTACAACATAGTGGGCACTTAATAAGTGGAATAAATTTGTTTCAAGGAGAGATAAGATAAAAAAAAGTGGTTAAGATGAAATCTTGAGCAAAAGAAATGTGTAGAATCGCAAGGACAGGTAGCCTCCCTAGAGAGGTGATGGAATGCATTCTTAAATGGCATTATTCAACTGGGAGTATATTTCAAGGAAGTCAAAGAGAGAAATGCTCTACATACACACGCACACAAAAAAATGATAGAAACTGTTTTGTTTTTCCTTCTTGGAATAGAAAAAATGAAAACAAAAAAAGCATCTATTAATGAGAAAATAACAGGAAAAATTGTTGTATATGAATACAATAGAATGATACTACTGCACTATAAAGAACTGAAAAATAAACAAGCTTTACAGAGCTGATATAGAACAATGAAAGTAAATTAGGAGAGCAAAACATGCGATCATTGCAATACGATAAACAAAACCAATACTAAATTAAAGCTGATCACTGATTAAATTCAAGGAGCACTCCTGTTCCTAGGGTACAAATGATGAAGCATAAAGTTCTACTGAGGCCCTTAGAGATTAAATCATTTTTACTAACTCACATAGGCAGCAAATAGCAAAACTAGGAATTGAACAAAATTTCTCTGATTCCAAATCCGTCCTTCTTTCTACTATACCTTATTAAAGTCTCGATTTAAAGTCTTTCATATACTGTTGGCATAGTGATTATCCTTATGAAGAAGGCCTCATATTCTTTCCCTCTGAAACATTTTCTATCACTGGACACTATATGTAATGTAGTCAGTGAGATCCCCAAGACCTCTGAGGTGAAAAGAACGTAAAATAAAGCCTAAGCTTAGATGAACAAGCCTTTAAGAATGTCTTTACAGACAATAAAAAAGCCTCCTCTTTTACTGAAGAGCAGAATCAAGTACAGAATGTGAATACATGCTCAACATTATCTCTAATGTTCTCCATTCTACATAAGTGTCTATGTTAACTGAAAGGTGACCCTCAGGAACCAAAGTCATCACCTTTACTTGTACTGCTGTTGCTACTACTACCCCTACTTTTTTGTTATTGTTCATGTTTCAGTCATGTTCAAATCTTGGGAACCAATTTGGGGTTTTCTTAACAAAGATAATGGGGTGGTTTGCCACTTCCTTCTCCAACTACGACTTAAAAAAATAATAGAAATTTAAAGTTTACAAATCACTTTACTCATGTTGTCTCAGTTGACCGTAGTAGCATCATTGTGATATAAGTACAATTATTATTCCCAGTTTTATAGATAAAGAAACTGAGCTTTGAGGTCAGTAAATTCAATTACTGAGGATGACAGAGCTGGTAAGGATTTGATTTCAGCATGTCCTGATTCCAAGCATAACCTTACCTAGTTGCCTAAAAGTATCATGTTCATAATGAGAGAGATAGTGCAATTGTTCTCTATCCTGGTCAGACACCATGCAGTGTGTTATGCCTACTTCAAGTGCCACATTTTAGGAAGACTATTGCTAAATTGAGGTTCAAGAAGTAGGTTGAGCAGGTGAAGAAGGGACTCAAAATGACTATATGCGAAGAGATCGAAATATCTAAGAATAAACATAGAAACAATCATTTATATTAGAAGAATTCCTGCTGTTATCAGATATTGAAAGGTTTATCATGTTGAAAAGATAATTTATTCTTACTATTTAGCATTAATTTAAAGAACTTGGGTTGCATGAAATCTAAGTTCCCTTCTAACTTTGAGAATTGATGATATTATTAAGGTCCTTTCCAACTTTGAGATTCAATGGTCCTAAAGACTTTCATTTACAAAGGAGACATGAAATATTTTTTTATAAACCTTATTTTTTTAACTCATATCTGTAGGCAAATAGGTGGTACAGTGAATAGAAAACTGAACTTGTAGTCAAGAAATCCTGAACTAAAATAATGTTTCAGATACTTACTAGCTATGTAACTGTGGGCAAGTCACTTAACTCCTTTTTGGATCAGTTTCCCTTATTTGTAAAATAGAGATGATAATGAAACCTAGCTCCCAGGATAAAATAATATTGGTAAATTTAGTGGTTAAAACTTAAAGTACTATATAAACACTGGCATAATGATTATTTACCTGCAACAATTTGGATATATGACTATATGTTTCAAAAACTTCATGTGGATGTTTCTCTAATTGTGGTAATTAAATATTCATAAAAACAAGCAGCATAATTAATGGATCTCAGAATCTTCTATTTTTCATTCCCATTATGTTAATTGCTGAAGTAAACACACACACACACACACAACACTACTACCACCACCAAACAATGCACTTTTGACAAACAAGAAATATTTCTGAAACCTTAATTTATAAGGTGCATTTTAAAAGATCCCAATATTGCTGGTACTTGAATAACTACTTTTTATTTTGTTCCTGGAAAAACAGAGTAGGCACAGGGGAGTGATTGTAATGGATCAAAAACATGAATATTTCAGAACTCTAAAGACTCTTTCTCAGCATATTGTAAACTATAAAACAAACTCCTATTTAAGTCATGTCAAGAAAATCCTTAAGCAGGAAATGTAGCAGCAACTTGAAATATTCCCGAATAGATGCCAATCACCATGGAAGTTTTCTTCTTTCCTTCTATGTCACCTGCTTGTAAAAAAAAAACAAAACAAAACAAAACAAAACAAAAAAAAAACTATAGTACTCTGAACAATGACAAAATAAACTATGAATAGAATAGTGGTGCTATGTGGTTTTCCTTTTAAAACAAACAGTTTTGATATATTAATCATCTACTCTATTCTTGGCAAAGTGGAGGACTTCAGTAAGACCTGTGGCAAACAGAAAAACAAAAAGGGGCCATAATTCTCCATGAGGTTAGGAATTATTTAATATCTTTTTTCTTCCTATAATATCAAGCAAATAGTGACTTGAACATAACACACTTAACAAATATTTGGAGATTGAATGAATAGTTGAGAAAATTAATTTAAAGCATGTCTATTTGTGAATACCCAATGTTTGCCTCAAGTAGCTTGACTTGATAAATGGTAGGAGATAATCACCAACATTTGGAAGGATTTAGGAAAGAAGGTGTGTTATGTCAAACAATTCCCTGCAGCCTTATCCTAGGAGATTTTCTTTTTGGATCTCTTTCAGGCAGTGATCGATGGATTCCTTCAATACTTATTTTGCCTTCTGGTTCTAGAATATCAGGGCAGTTTTCCTTGATAATGTCATGAAAGATGATGTCTAGGCTCTTTTTTTTGATCATGGCTTTCAGGTAGTCCTATAATTTTTACACTGTCTCTCCTGGGTCTATTATCCAGGTCAGTTGTTTTTCCAATGAGATATTTCACATTCTCTTCCATTTTTTCATTCTTTTGGTTGTGTTTGGTGATTTCTTGGTTTCTCAGAAAGTCATTAGCCTCCATCTGTTCCATTCTAATTTTTAAAGAACTATTTTCTTCAGTGAGCTTTTGAACCTCTTTTTTCATTTGGCTAATTCCGCTTTTGAAAGCATTCTTCTCATTGGCTTTTTGAACCTCTTTTGCCAATTAAGTTAGCCTATTTTTCAAGGTGTTATTTTCTTCAGCATTTTTTTGGTTCTCCTTTAGCAAGGTATTGACCCATTTTTCATGCTTTTCTTGCATCTCTCTCATTTCTCTTCCCAGTTTTTCCTCCACCTGTATAACTTGATTTTCAAAACCTTTTTGAGCTCTTCCATGGCCTGAGCCTGTTGAATATCTATGTTTGGGATACAGAAGCCTTGACTTCTATGTCTTTCCCTGATGGTAAGCATTGTTCTTCCTCATCAGAAAGGAAAGGAGGAAATATCTGTTCACCAAGAAAGTAACCTTCTATGGTCTTATTTTTTTTCCCTTTTCTGGGCATTTTCCCAGACAGTCACTTGACTTCTGAGATTGCTCTCTGCCCCTGCCTCACCTCCAGATCCACCCAACTAGTGCTTAGGGTCTGAGATTCAAATGCTGCTTCCCAGCCTCAGGGCATTCAGTGGGGGGGCAGGGCTGCTATTCTGTATGAGATTAAGTTCAGGTGCTCATGTGGGGGCAGGGCCACCACTCAGGGCTCAGTTCCCTCAGGGGTTTTATGCAGAGACCTTCCACAATGTATCCAAGCTCCTGCATGTTTTCAGAACTCCTCTGCTGCTGCCTCCTGAGGGCGCCTGAGTTATGGAGTCACCCCACTCCCCTCTCGGCCAGCCCAGAAGTCTCTCTCACTGACCTGTAGAGCCTGTGGGTTGAGGAACCTTCACAGCCGCTGGAGATTCTGTCCCTGAAGCCTGCTCAGATCTGTTCCTCTCAGTGCTGCACGGCCAAGGCAAGGCTGGGCTCTGCTCTGGGTCCAGTGTGTGATGTTCCTTTGGTGTCAGTTCTTCAGGGCTCTCTGGAACAGAAATCTCCTCCACTCTGTTGTTGTATGGCTTCTGCTGCTCCAGATTTTGTTGGAAGTTCCTCTTTACAGGTAATTTTTGGGCTGTGGATTCGGAGCTAGCATATGTAAATCTTTCTACTCCACCATCTTGGCTCCTCCTTTCCCTGTAACCTTATCAGGGGACCAACACCCTTACTTGTCTCCCCAGGCTAAATGTGTGATTTTCCTGCATTTAACTACAGCTTTTTTACTCCTCTTGTTTTCAAAAATGCTGAGTTTAAGAAATTTAACCTTGTCCATTACTAAATGCACTCATTTGTCACTGGAAAAAAAATCAACATTCCATAAATGTAATTGTTAACATTATAGAAACAGTGTCTTTGATTTCTGTAATAGGCTCAGTAGCGAATTATTCAGTCCATGGATAATTGTTCAGATCACCTATGCTTCGTTCAAACTATCTTTTAACTGAGTATTCTTTGCTATCATAAGTTAAGTAGAGTACATATAATGGGACATGTTAAGAGAAAAGGGAGATGGAGCAAGGAGAGGGAAGAGAAGCTAATGAATGTAATAGATACTTGATTACCAAGTCTTTGGTGATTTTCTGTTAAATTTTAATTCAATTTTAAATCTATTTTTGATTAAATAGCTGTCAGAAATACTACCCTTTATAACTGTAATATTGGGGCCCTAAAATAGGGGAAGATATAGCCAAGTGGGCGCTATAAGGATGGCCTTAGTTCTATGTATGTTTTTATACTTCTGAGGGGATAAACAATATGTATTTTTAAAATTTTATTTCATATTTTGATTGTTGATGAAAGGTACCTTGATTATAGGATTCTGGTCACTTGGCTGACAAAGAAAAAGTGCCAATAAATAAATCTCTCTTACCTTTGACCTATATTAATAAAACTTTTACATCTGATTTTTAACCCTATTTTGTGAAATGTGATACTTTTAATACTATGTTTTAAGTTGTTAAGCACTTTTCTTTTAATTTCTTTGAAGTACTCTGGGAGAGAATGGGATTCAGTGGAATTTTTTTCATTCCTATAACATACTAGACATACACTGCATCTATTTAAAAGCAATTTTATATTCTAATCAGACATTACTCTTGGTTGCCATGACTCCCTTTTTGGCAAACAGATCAACTTTTGCTTCTAGATTTTTATGACTCCCTTCTTGTTTCAATTGATTTACACTATCTCCACTATCCATATTCATTGATTTATTCAATCTGCTTTCCTTCAGCATTAATAGCTTGTTTAAATCAGGAAGATTGAAATTTCCTAAATTGCATTTTGTATCATCTTCATCATCATTGTTCCTCTTATTTTAATTTTTATTGTCTTTTCTAATTTAGAATTGCTTTCGGTCTTTTCTCTAGCAATTCATTGTCTTACTATAAAGAGATAGCTGATTTATAAATTACTACCAAATCAGTAAATTCTTATTTGTTAGAATATGTAATAAATTTTATTTTAGCAATATCATCCATAGTCAGAACTCCCTGACTTTTTCCCCTGAAAGCAGTTGTTAAATATACCCAGGCAAATTATTTCTGCATCATCTATAGGCTACAAATTTCTAATTTATTATTCTTTAATCAGGTATTTTCAATATCTTTCATAGTCTTCTCCATGATCACTTTTGCATTCAAGTTATCCTTTATTAAAATATTGTTTTATTTTGATTCATGCAATGATGTTTCTTATTTTCTTTTTATGTGTAAGACCAACATATCACATTTTTAATCGATCTTTCCACAGTAGAATTGAGTTATTTTCCTTTCTCAAACTCTTTCTATGTGTGATCATGAAGATGTCACTTATTCTGACTGAGCTACCATTTCCTCATATAAGTACAAAATTAAAGGCTTGTCTTCCCTTGGTATGGTTAATTTCTAATAAAAGAGACACAGGTTAGCGGTGTAAGCTGTTTGGGTGCTGAAAGTTATAGGATCATTCATGAGGCCATAAAGGCATAAATTAACATACTTCTTACTAGATAAAAGACATACTGCCAGAATGAGTTAAGCAAGGCTGTGGCAGTCGTGAAATAGTGATGCAGGAAAGGCAGTAACCAACCAGGATAGTTGGGTCCCAGAGTAGATGACCTGATAGTAAGAGTTAAAAGATTTAAAACATGATCTCTGGACCAGAAGTAGAGGTTATTGAGAAGATGATCTGAAAACTAGAAGATGATGCTTCCCTTAATACAAACTAAATGGAGTTATTCTGTAGATAAAATAAGAGAATTACCAATTCATAGCCTAAAGGCATATCAAGGATTATCTAAATCAATTTCCACATTTTTCAGGGGAAGAAACAGACCCAGAGAGATAGAGAAATATATCCAAGGTATAGATTTTTTTCAAAACTTATAGCATTAAATAAATATCAATTATTATTATTCAATACTTCTGTCAATCTAGAACATCATAAACTGATGTCTTTAGGTTCCCTCTCAATGGTATAAATCTGGAAGAAATTTCATAGCCTTTCAGTAATATGTGAATTTGATCTCCTCCTCTGCTCCTTTCTAGCATCCCAAAAGTATAAAGTAGATGCTTAGTTTGCTGAGTGACACCATCACAGCTGGAATCAATGCAGGGAAAGAGGAGGTCATAAATATCTGAAGGAAACAGTGTGTATATATTGTAGTTAATTACCAGATCTGTTTTAATATAAAAGGACCTATATCCTGGAACCCTAATGTAGGTGTGGAGATATTACGAGCAAAAGTCAATATATGAGGATGCTCAGAACACCTAATCTGGTATTAGGACTGTTTTTGCAATTTCTTATTGTACTAGTAATACATCACCCGGAGCTCCATGGGACCTGATTTTGAGGAAACTCCAGCATTTTTTCCCAGATTGCTCAGGTTGACCTGTATTTCCAAATGCCTATATTAATACCTTGTTCTCCTACCCTAAGTATCTACAAAACAGAGTTAGAACCACACACAAAGAATAAACCACTCAAAATATTATGAAATATGACATCCTTAGGCTCTTCATGAATTCGTCTAAACAGCAGAGTGAAAGAGGTAGGCATTTTGTAGTGCCAACATGATGTTCACACTATCTATGGTGGCCATGAATATCCTGGAGCAATTCTGAATCATGAAATACAACAGACCTCTCTACATGGAAGACAGAACCAGAACATTTATTCAGATACCTGAAAGCCAAATCTCAACACCAGAAAGCCAAATCCATTGTAGTAACAAAGAAATCTATACACAATAACAATGCAGAGGGGAATACCATCCCCAAACCTTTCCTCTGTTAGGCTTCCCACAAACCAACTCCCTTAAACAAATCACAGACCAGCTCTCTTGCTTATACTAGTTGCTGCCTTTCACTGCTCTGATTGCTCTCTAATTTCCTCTCAACTCTGTTCTAGCTCTGCCTCTTCCTATTCCACTCTCCCTGTTCTACCCCTTCCTGTTCCATGTGACTTAGACTCATATGACTCAGATTTCCTATTAATGGATGGGAAAGATCTTCTCATGAAGGAGCAAAATCACATTAACAATAAGTTAAAAAATCAGTACACAGTTGCAGCTATTTTAATAAACTGAAGAAAAATAAAATAAAGAAAACAGTGTCTCTGACATCAAATTCAATATTTCAGGTACTGAAACTGGTGCTAAAGTAGCTCCCTGAATTACGCTTAAAATGGAGGAATTTGGAAAAGGATAAAAAGGAAGAAGGAAGAAGCAAGAGCTTTGAAGTGTAGTTTCATATGGTGCTACACTAATATTCACCAGTAATTTTAAGTGATATTGTAAAGCAAAATGCCAGTTCCTCCAACATCCTAAGAGTGCAGTTATATAGCTGACTTTGATAATGAATAAAGGACAGCAGTAGTTTGTCGAACTATGTTTCTGTGACATATGGTCTCAAATCAGATAACCACAACCATCATTAAAGTACCTCTTGCTTTATACTTTGTAATTTATTTGAATTTTTGTTCTTAAGTGAGTACCCTAGGGACACCCATTTTACCTTTTTCTTTTGGATTCTAAAGGAAGAAACACATATGACTCAACAGTCTCTAGAGAATTGGAGAAAAGGAGAGATAAAAAAGGCAACTCCCAAAATAAAGGTTTCTCTAATACTTATGCAGTCCATAGATTCTTTCCCTGGTTGTAAAGGTGTTTGCTTCTGCACAAAATTTTGGTTTTCCTGGATGAAATAACAGTAAGCAACAAAGGAAGCCACATTATTTAAAACCAATTTGAATATTTTGCAATATCAGTACAATGCTAGAAATCTTTGATTTTATTTCCTATTTTTGTAAATATGTGATTTCCAGGCTTGTCTCAGAAGATCCAGAATTGAACAAAAATGCAAGGACATAGTTAAATTATATTCTTTAGTTAACTTTGGAGTGTGTTTTTTTTGGGGAGTCCCTAATGTGTTTTTTCTCTCTGTATACCAAATGTTTTGAATTGAAAAAAAAAATAATCCATCAGTCAATCACCAAATTGCATCTGCTGGCCTTCAAGCACAGTTGTGAGTTCTGATTATACAAGGATATAAAGAAAAACCCTTACACTCAAGAGACTTATAATCTATAGGAAGAAACGTCATGTAAAAATATAGAAGTAGATAGAAAATATGTGCAAAATAAAAGCAAGGTGAGTTTTGTTTGGTTTTGGTTGGGGGATGAAGAAGGCAAGAGCTTCTGGGAGAAATTTATAAAGGTTCTCAAATAGGACATTTCCTTTGTGCTGAGATTTAAAGGGAAAACAAAAAAAGAATTTAAGAGATTATGGTGGAGTACCTCGTAGTTATGGGAAAAAAACCTTCAGTAAAGGCACAGAGATTTTTCAAAGCTGAATGTTTTTCAAGGGCAATAAAGTCTGTCTGTCTGGTCAAAAAGTGCCTTCAGTGGGGAGAGAATTCTTGGAAGAGGGTAGACTATCTCAAAGAATTGCAACATCTCCAGATTTTCCAGATAAACAAGACAAAATAATGCCTCAGAACAGATTTAGAGTGGCAAAAACAATTGAGAGTTGGGGCAGAACAGTAGACCTCTCACAATAACCAGAGAAAACCTAAAGAAAAACCCTAGGACTGAGGTTTGGTTCCTGTGAAGTGTAAATATCTCTAGACTAACTCTGCTTAAACAGCATTCAGGTGGCTCTGGGAGTCAGCTTAGTTGAGAGGTAGCCTGGGTTCCAGCTACAGGAATTTTCATCTCCCAGACAGTGTGGGGAGTCAACTGTCTGCACAAGGGATACTTGAGGGAGATTCAGGAGGCAAGAATGTCTCTGAGATTGCAAACCTTTGAGACTGAAAATGTTGTGATGCTGAGTTGGAGAAAATTTAGGTGAAATTTGGGGGGGAAAATGCAAGTTAGAATTAAGATTGGAAAGACTGTACGAGTTTTGTTAGGGAGAAAAAAGAGATTGGATATATCAAAATAGAGATGCCTAGCAGACATCTATTTTAAAAAGTTCAATATCTGGATGGTTATGTGGAATATAAGTATGGAAGCTCAGTATTTCCATCATCTTGATGAAAATGACCAAAATGCAGTTTATATTTAGAGGTAGGTGAAGTTCAATATCTAAAAGAGTTTCACAAGAAAGCTAAGTCCTTGTTAATGCTAGATTGAGCTGAACTGAAAAATCTATTTACACATTGTCCTGAAGTATACTTGAAGTGGAATGAAAAGAGAGAATTTGAACATGAGAGGCATGTATCCGTTTTCTCTACACTCCGATATTAATCAGAAATAGGTTGTTAATTTACCAGTTTGAGGATGATGATTACCATTATCTTTATATGAATCCTTTCATATGTATATGTATATATATATATATACATATATGAGTGTGTATGTGTGTGTGTGTGTGTGTGTGTGTATAAACCTATAATGTCCTGACAAGAAAGAAAAGGGAAAGAAGGAAGGAAAAGAGGAAGAAAGAGTTTGAGGAAGGAGGGAAGCAAGGAGGTAAGAAAGGAAGTTAGGAAGGAAGGAAGGAAGTTAGGAAAGAAGAAAGGAAGGGAGAAGTGAAAAAAGGAGGGAGGCAAAGAAGGAAAGAAGAAATAAGGAGGCAGCAGGAAAAGAGGGGTAGGGGGAAAAGAGGGAGGGAGAAAAAGAGGCAGAAAGAGAAGAAAGAAAAGAGGAAAAAAGAAATGGCAGAAGGAAAAAATTATTAATAACTATTTTCAAGTCACTGTGCTAAGCGGCAGAGGAACAAGCAATAGATAGTCTACAGTTCTAATAGAGAAAGTTAATATAGGTTGGGAAGGAATAGGTTGGGCACAAGTGCCTTTTGGCTCTAAAAAGTGTGTGTGTGTGTGTGTGTGTATGTGTGTGTATTCTGAGGTGAGGTTTTGTTTTGGGAGCTTACTCTTCTGAAGAATGTTCTTGTGCAAGATGAGATATTGGGTGGCTGTTAAGAAGGCCCCCTAGATTTGAAAACCCAAATGTTTGTGCTTCTCTCTCTGGTCATAACATATAATTGTCAGACAATTGGATTTTTCTGTTGATCTGTGATATATATCTATATATCTATAGATATTTATATAGATATTTAGATAGATAGATAGATAGATAGATAGATAGATAGATAGATAGATAGATAGATAGATAGATATGGATATAGATATATTGTTTACGGTCAGACAGAACCCCTTTCTGTTGGTCTTTATTTCTCTGCTTGTATTTTCTCTGTTCGTATATGTAATTAAAGAAGACTGACTCACTCAAAAGTTGCTATCTTTTTAGAAAAGTAGATCTAAGAAACTGTGCAGCAGGCTCTCCTGTGTATGCTTGGGGTGCTTGCTGTTACAGGGGGGTAGAAGCAAAAAGAGGAGACTGTGAATTTTAACCTAATATATCTCATTGCATACGTACTAAATAAAATTAATTTTCAAATATAAAACAGCATACAATATTGGACCTTTTAAATCCTTAAAGTGCTATAGAAATAATAATGCCAGATATTTAAATATTATTTTAACATTAATATTTTGTCTTTCTTTTAATTAACCTTTTCTTATCACCAAACTCCCTCTACCCCATTTGAGCAAGTCTTTTAGAATGAAAATTACAAACCCTCAAGACATTCCTTCATAATATGAAAGAAAAAATGGCCACATTCCCTTGCCCCTTATCCCAGATTTTTACTCTTTATTATTTTCCTTATATTGTCTCTTTCACATTTCTTCTTTAAACATTTGAGCTTATTTTGTTCATGATTATCGCCTTAATTATCATGCCCTTCCCTTACTTCCCTGCTCTTGTTCTCGATCACTCCTATTTAATTTCCTTTGAAGTTTAATGTATTCATTTTAGTTTTATTAATGTATGTTTCTTTACATTATAAATATTTATAAATTATTCCTAATTCATGAGAGATCTAACAAAATTTAAGTAAAAAAATAATGGAGTGACCTCAACTGAAGTATACACAACATTTCATATTATAACTTACCACTAACGTCTCCATTTTATTTAATGAACTAACATCTCTTTCCTTTTACTCTTACATTATAAAAAAGAGAAGAAAACATTTTTTATAACAAACAAACATTATCAAGCAAAATACATTTTTCACTGGCTTTATTTAATAGTCCTATTTTCTGGGCTTACAGGAAAGTCCTAGGCTTTGCTCTAGGTACAGAACTAATAAGCTATTTAGCTGGATTGTATCTAAACCTTTTCTCCTCCAATTAGACTTGGGCCACTATCATCTTTCGGGGTCTACCTCAAATTCTTGGTGCTCCTCTCTGGTTGGAATCAGAAAGCCAAGAGCCACTGGGAGGGCTTAGGCCACATTGTATTCCCAGCTGCTAAACTAAATCAGGCAATTGTTTACCAGTCCAGAATCCTTCAGTGGCTTTGATGGCTCTGTTTTCTCACTTTGCCTTCATCCTACTGGTTTGTGCATCCTAAGTTCTGTTTAGGTCTCTGGGAGTCTATCTGTGAATTCTCAGACTAGGAGAAGGAGTCTGGAGGTGACTCTTTTGATTGCTTTTTAGAGTGTTATATTTCTGAAGAGGACATTATTCCTCCCTGGGCCCATAGGTTGAGAGATATCTGTTAGGTTACTGGGCAGGGTTGGATAACCTGCCTAGCAACAGGCTTTTTTGGGCCCCCGTCAAAATTTTATTCCCACTTTGTGTGGTGAAATATCTGATGAATTATTAACAGTCATTTTTTGTTTAGTTCCATTGCATGGTAACAACCTGTGCCTCCCTAATATTAGACCCCTTTTGCCAGGCAACTACCTTTTGCCGAGCACCCTGCTTTCTGACAACTACTTTTTGTTGAATGACAACCAGTCTTTGATTGGATCCTTCTCCTGTTGGGGTCCTCTGCCCAACAGTACTCTGACAACCCCTTCGTTTTGGGGGCTCTTGCCTAACAAGTCCCCCCCCCTCCCCTCTGTTAGAACTCTGTTGTGGAAACTGCAAGGCTGTACTGAGTAGCGCTGAAATGCTTAAAACGCACACACCCACCTCAGTTTGGGACAGTCTCCTCTGGGTCTTTCCATGAGGCAGCCGCCAGCCTGTTGCTAGGCAGGTTATCCAACCCTGCCCAGTAACCTAACAGATATCTCTCAACCTAGGGGCCCAGGAAGGAATAATATCCACTTAATTTCTAAGACCTAAGACAGTGTTTTCAGGGAAACTAATCATGTCTGCTCCATTTCAACTCTTAACTATTACAGTTACATTATCCCCATTTTGCCAAGGATGAAATTGAGGCTCTAAGAAAGTCAATGATGTTTACCTACCTAGTATCTTTGAGAGGAAAGATTCCAAGTCTAATCTTTCTGACTTTAGCTTCAGTGTTTTATTAACTAAAGCATACTTCCCTTCATCAATGAGAATTGTCATCATCAGAATCAATGGTCCAATAAAGGTAGTTTGGCGTAATGTAAATAATGTTCTTGTTAGAAAGAACAATGTTCAAATACTGCCACTGTAACTATTATCTAAATGTTACTATGGGTCAATTACAATGCTTCTCTGGACTTCATTGTCTTCACTGTTCAAATGAGGAATGTTCAACTAGAAGCTGACTAAAATCTCTTTAAGTTCTTGGTCTATGGGACTGTGATCCTATGACTCTTACAGGAACTCTCACCATGTACAGTAAGTGAAAATAAGAGCTCAGTATAAATGGATCCCTAAAGTTTAAATATCTCTTTGCTTTGTGTCTCAAAATAAATGAGACTTCCTCCTAGAGAGAAGAAGAAAAAGTGCCATTAATCCTTTAGGCATCATAAATTGACCATAAATTCTTTTATCATCAGGCACTTACTGAACCAACAGTTATGTGGGCAAGATTACAGAAAGGGTGGTCAAGAAGAGCTTTGTCCTTTCCTCATGATAGAGTACATTGCTTTTATGATTCAAAAGGAAAAATAGGTTAATTTCATATTTGAATCATGCAGAAAAAATACTGTATCAACACTTATTGATTAAAAAATATATGAGTAATTTATACTTGCAGAGAAGGTAATTTTCATTAATGTATTTATATTTCAGAAAAGAAAGAAGAAAGATGAAATAGTGTTTTTATCATAAATGTAGCTTTCATGTGTTTGAAATCTACAATAAACATTTATCTATGATCTACCTTAATGAATGTGGAACACTGTGCTAGGCAATAGTAATAATTATCCAAAATGTAATTAAGACAAGGTCTTTGTCTTCATCAACATTATAGTCTAGTAGTGGGATGAGGAAGAAACATCGATAGCTATAAATCATAATATCCTATAAATCTATCAGAGTGCCATGTGAGGTCTCAGGGAAGAAAGTTACAGATTATTTTAGCATAGTACTGAGCATAATGATTTATCTAAATAGGTTAATTGCATTATTTCCTGTATTGATTTGCCCCAGATTCAATGTAGTATTCTGCTTAAAGAAGATTGATTACACAAGATTAAGTAATTCCTCTCTATTTCAGAGTTTGAAATCTATAATTGGGTTGAAGGTTTCCCCCCCTCTCCACCATCACTCCTCCTTAAAAAAAAAAAAAAAAGACTAGGTGATTCTGAATTTGTGTGGAAACTTCTTATATTATTTTGAAAAGACTAAGAATGTCTAAATTAAAGTTGAGGAAACCCTTGCCTCCAAGGGAAGAAAAGGAAAAAAAATCTTACACAAACTTGAGACTGTGCTTTACTTATTACAAAAGCAGTATTTCACCTGAAATCCCATTACCTCACTGATCAATTTAGTTGTAGATATCAGTTTCTCATCTCCTTCAGTTGCCTCTCATTTCCGATTGAAGGGCTAAAGGGCAGAGCATTAAACTCTTTCCAAAGCCTTAAGAACATCACACTCTTGCTCCAATGTGCCCCACCCCCTGCTTTTCAGTTTCCCCCACTGGATTGAAAACTTCTTGAGGGCAAGGAATGTCTCTTTTGACACGTAGTAGATAATAAATGTTTATTGAATTAAATTATTGAAAAGCAAAGGATAGTGTTTTATACCTTGTATATGCTAGCTTCTTTGATTATTTAGCTGACTTTGTTTAGTATTTACCTCTAAAGGGAATCACCATCGATTTTCTGTTCATGATAAATTGTGTTTGTAAGTTTTTAAATCCAGATTGAAGTATCAGTGGGGATTTTAGTTTTGTAAACAATAATGAGGAAAATCTTCACTTATTGGAAGCTATTCTAATGTGGTTGTGGAAAATGCTGTAGTGTGGCTCAATGAGATGCCCACATATTCCCCAATGAAATTTGATTACAGTAGAATAAGTCTTAGTGCCTAAACAGCAGTACCCCTTCTCCAAAAGAAATACTCCTACAAATATTACAGGTCTTAATGCTCTCTTCTCCCCATTATCTAAACTTAATTTCAAATCCTTTGTGTTGAGATCTGAATAGCTGATAATATCTGAAAACTAGTTCTTTTCAAGATATTTGCCTTATAATGGATGTCAGAGTAAAAGCATTGAGTTTCTGATGTAGACTTTCAAATAAAAACCATTACATGAAAGATTTCAAAGGGCATAAAACTTTTCTATTCCTGTGGCACTACGCTATTTAGACAGGTGCTTACTTTATTAATGCTTCCATCTACTGGCAATCATTTGGAACATAGGATGTTCTTCTAATATGACATCAGTGGATGTAAGTGTTTCAGCAACTAAACCATAATAAGGTATCACTTTATTTAAGATCCCTGGAATTAAAGAAAAGTGCTTCTTTTTTATATTGTATGTTATCCCTTTATTCCACCATCCCCAAAGTTTAAAATACTTAGCTGGTAGTTATACTCCATTCTCGAAGGTACAAGCTAAACTGTATATTGGGACAAGGACCTAACTCTCCACTGATATGTGATTTAAACATTAGTCAGGACCAGGAACTAATCATCTGCCCTGCTGTCCTGTGTGTATTCATCCCTTTCCATCCTTGCTCCACATTGAAATTGCTGCTGTGATGAGGGTGCTAATCTACTATTCCCGTCATAATTCAACACTCACAAAGCCTCTTTACTCATTTATGGCAGCTCCATTCTTTTCTGGGTCCCTATTCCAAGTGCAGCCTCTTATACACCATTCTATCACTGAAAAACTAGCTTTGATTTGATATCAGACTAACACTCTCAAGCTGGAAATTACTATGACATTTAAGGCTCTTCTCTCTCTCTCTCTCTCTCTCTCTCTCTCTCTCTCTCTCTCTCTCTCTCTCTCTCTCTCTCTCACTCTCTCTCTCCATATACGTATATATGTGTATACACACACACACACACACATATATATATATATTTATATATCCCATATAATTATATATCCCTAGAAACTAGCAAAGTGCTTGAGTTTATAAATGTTTATTACGTTATTAAGGAAAAGTGTCATTATCTTTGTACATCCAGAAGAATCTGTCTCAATATGAGGATATCAACTGAGTTTCATTAAGATCAAAAACATGCTGCAATTAAACTGAAATTTGTGGATGATTCCAAGGAAACTTCAAAGATGAGCTGTTTTTCCCATTTCAATTGTAAGAAAAAAAATTCTCAAGCATGATGTGGGGACAAAGCATAATGAAATTTGCTAAGTATAGTCAAAAGAAGTACAGTTTAGTGTCTGTGCAAGAATAAATGGAAAGAATATTAAATAAGCCTGAGAAACTACAAGAAGAGTTAAAGAACTAAAGAAAAACAGTATTTTTAAATTAATTTTCCCCAATCAACAAAATTCTGTCTTTTCTTTCATACCTCTCTTTAATAAATAATAAAAGTTTTGTTGTAAACAGGTATTGTAAATCAAAACAAATTCCTGGCACATCAAAATGAGTTGCTATATCTTTACACATCATTACATTTGTTGTGAATTTGTTTTGCGTAACTCAGGAGAAAACCACAAATTCCTAATCCTGTAATAATAAGGGAGGGATATATGCTCCATGTGTATTTTAGAGATTTTATTTACTTATTCTAGTCTTAGTAATATTTAAAATATCCCCTCTTGATTATGAAGATAAAACGATTTTTCCTCTCGGTATAGGCAGAAAAAAGTGAAAGATCTCAAATAAAACATGGCTCCATAATTTAGAAATTGCCTCTACTCACTCTTAAGTCACTAGTGTTAGATGCATAACTTTTAGTTATAGTAAAAAGAGGTCAGAAGTCCATGCCATTTACTGTAGCTAGAAATAAGAATTTCTTAGGTAAAAGAGGATTCTTTATTTTCTTGAGTTCATGTCCTAATTTTAGGACTGGCACCAAGATTCCTAGTTCCAGAGTTTGAAATAAATTCTTAGGGAACTGGTTTGTAATTCCCTTAATCCTTTGTCTGTTCATGGGAAGAATATCTGTGGATAACTAAACAAAGGTAAACTATGCATTTTCTAATAATTGAGTTCAGACCAAATCTGTTGTGTAGGAATCTGAGAGTTCATAGGTACACAGCCATTTAATATAATTTCATAAACTGTTTTCTTTTCTGTTACATATTGTTTATTTGCTTAATAAGTCTATGCGAAAAATTTAAAAAAATATATATTACTCTGTTTAGTTAGGCAAGTTTGTCTCTTTCTTTTCAGAGGCAACTTCATTAGGAAAATCTCATGCTGGAATGCAAGGACAGTTTAGGAAAGAAAGAGGTAGGATTTGGCCAGTAATTGAATATTATTTTAATTGGGTAAATCAACATATTTAAATACTCCTAAGCCAGGACTATCAAAAAGAGCAGCCACAGTATAATCACAATGCATGTGCAATCAACTGATCAAGGAGTAAGAAAATAGGTTGACTGATCACAGTATTTTAAATTAAATTATTTTATTTGTTTTCAGAGTTCTATAATCACTTCCATGTGTCTTAGATTTTTACCCTCCCTCTCCCTCCTTCCCTACTCAATCTGTGAGATGGCATACCATTTTATATAGGTTTTACACATGCAGTCCTATTAAATTCATTTTCCCCTTAGTCATGTTGCATAGAAGAATAAAATGAATGGGAAAAATCATAAAACAAAGCAAAATATAATACAAAAGAAAGTGGTTTGCTTCATTCTGCAATCAAATTCCATAGTTCTTTCTCAGGATATGGAAGGTATTTTACCTCGAATTCATTGGGAATTTTTCAAGTCCTTGCACTGCAATGAAGTACTCAGTCTCCCAGAAAAATTCCTCACAAACTGTGGTTGTTACCATGTACAAAATTCTCCTGGTTCTGATCCTTTCACTCAGTATCAGCTCATATAAATCTTCCCAGGCCTCCCTGAAGTCTTCCTTTTCATCACTTCCTATAGCACAATAGTATTCCCTTATATTTATATACCACAATTTATTCAGCCATTCCCCATTTGATGGGCATCCCACTGACTTCCAGTTTTTGTCCACCACAAAGAGAGCTGCTATAAATATTTTGGTACATATGGGACCCATTCTCATTTCTATCAGTTCTTCAGGATAGAGTCCTAGAAGCAATATCACTAGGTCAAAGGTATGAGCATTTTTTAGCTCTTTGGGCATAGTTCCAAAATGCTCTCCAGAATGGTTGGATCAGCTCACAACTCTACCAACAATGAATTAGTATTCAACTCTCCCACATCTTCTTCAACATTTATCATCCAACATGTTTTGTCATGTTGACCAATATGATTGTTGTGATGTGGTACCTCAAAGTTGTATTGATTTGCATCTCTCTAATTAGTAGTGATTTAGAGCATTTTTATATGACTGCAGATAGCTTTAATTTTCTTCCTCAGAAAACTGTTCATATCTTTTGATCATTTATTAATTGGGGAATGACTTGTATTCTTGTAAATTTGACTCAGTTCCCTATATATTTGAGAAATGAGACCTTTATCACAGACACTTGTTGCAAAAATTCTTTTTCAGTTTTCTGCTTCCCTCTTAATCTTGATTGTATTGGGTTGGTTTGTGCAAAACTTTTCATTTTAATGTAATCAAAATTATCCATTTTCCACTTCATAATGTTTTCTATCTCTTGATTAGTCAAGAATTTCTCAATGTTCCATAAAGCTGATAAATACACTATTCTTTGCTCCACTAATTTGTTTATAGTATCAGTCTTTATATGTAGATCATATACCCATCTGGCCCTTATTCTTGTGTACAGTGTCAATCATGGGACTATGCCCAGTTTCCTGCCACACTGTCATCCATTTTTCATAGCAATTTTTGTCAAGCAAGGAGTTCTTATTCCAGAAGCTGGGATCTTTGGGTTTATCAAACAGTTGATTGCTATGTTCATTAACTACTGTGTCTTGAGTACATAACCTATTTCACTGGTCTACCCCTCTGTTTCTTATTCAGTACCAAGTGGTTTTCATAATTGCTGATTTATAATACAATTTGAGATCTGTTAGGGTTAGGCCACCATACCTAGCATTGAATCATCACACTGTTGTGACAGCCAACACTGGTGTTTGTCTCCAATAGCCTTACCTATCCATATTGCTCAATACTTTTTTTCCTCCTTCTGCCTAAGGAAGCTCCCATATTTACCCCCTCTGAACACAGACAGCTTTCTGAGCCTTACCTAGTACAATAGCATTTTGGGCATCAGCAACATCTTTTGTAAATCTCTTTAACTCCCCAATCCCATACTCATTATTTTCTCCCTGCTCACTTCATTACCACAACAGGTACTCCATATTCTAGGGCAGACACTAACAAATAAGAGCTGCAAACTTCCTTTAGTTTTGAATGGAAAAGATCAAGTCCTACAGGATGAGCAGGAGTGGACTACTTTATCTGTTGCAAAAGCTTCTTTTCTTTGTCTTTTTCCTAAAACCAATTCTTAAATAAGTTAGTATTTTTGCCAAAATATATCACCTTGACATCATCATAGAATCTTCATTTTTTCAAACTACATATCCAGTCAGTTTATAAATATTATAATTTCTCACTCTACAAGATGTCTTGCATCTGTCCCCTTTTATCTGCATAGGCAATTGCTACCTTAGTTCAAAATCTTACTATTTCTCTCTTGGACTATAGCTATAGCTTCCAAATTGGTGTCCTTGAACCAAGTCATACTGCTCTCCAATCTCTAGACCAAACTGCTACTAAACTGTTTTTTTTTTCCTTAAGCATAGTTATGACTACATGACTTCTTTATAAATTCACCTCTAACACTTCCCTATTCATTTTAATATCAAATGAAATTTCATGTTTCACCTTTTAAAAAATATTTTGATTTCAGATTAAAAATATAATGTATGCAATTATTAATTTGTAAAGGCAAATATAGCCCAGACATTTGATTTCATTTTTCATGTGGAACTCTCAGTCAGGAAACTTCCTATCCAGGGCTTAGTAAAGTGACTGTCACATTGTAGGAGACTAGGGGTGAGAAGCCAAGATGGTGGAGTAGAAAGAGTCACGTATGCTAGCTCCGAACCCACAGCCCATAAATTTTTTTGTAAAAAGAACTCCCCACAAATTCTAGAGCAGTGCAAGCCGCGCAGAAACACAGTGGAAGAGATTTCCATTCCAGAGACCCCTGGAAAGGCGTGCCCAAGGGTCCGTCACACTCCGGACAGTGGAGACCATCCGTGCACTGCCCTGACCATGTGGCCCAAGAAGAACAGATCCCAGCAGGCTTCAGGGATGGAATCTCTGGGGGATGCGAAGGTCCCTCCACCCACAGGCATTATCAGTCAGTAAGAGAGTCTTCTGGGGTGGTCGAGGGGGGAGCAGGGTGTCTCCGTGATTCGGACCCCCTCAGGAGGCAGTAGCAGAGGGAGCAGCACAGGCAGTGGTGGCCAGGTGCCCCAGGCAATCCCGGAGCAGCCAAGAGCACTGCTCCATTACTGAAGGTCTCCGCATAAACCCCATTATGGAACTGAGCCTGGGAGGCGGCACTGCCCCCACCAGAGCACCAAAACTTAAACTCACATTGAATAGCAGCTGCCTCTACCACAAAAGCCCTGAGGCTGAGGGGCAGCATTTGAATCTCAGACTCCAAGCACTAGCGGGGCTGATCTAGGCAGGGGTGCAGAGGTATCTCAGAAGTGAAGTAACTGGCTGGGAAAATGCCCAGAAAAAGGAAGAAAAATAAGACCAGAGAAAGCTACTTTCTTGGGGAACAGATGATGTTTCCTCCTTTCATTTCCGATAGGGAGGAACAATGCTTCCCATCAGGGAAAGACATGGAGGTTGGGGCCTCTGTATCCCAGAAATCCGAGGTGGCTGTCCGGTGGGCTCAGGCCATGGAAGAGCTCAAAAAGGATTTTGAAAATCAAGTTAGAGAGGTGGAGGTAAAACTGGGAAGAGAAATGAGAGAGATGCAAGAAAAACATGAAAAACGGGTCAATACCTTGCTAAAGGAGACCCAAAAAAATGATGAAGAAAATAACACCTTGAAAAACAGGCTCACACAATTGGCAAAAGAAGTTCAAAAAGACAATGAGGAGAAGAATGCTTTCAAAAGCAGAATTAGCCAAATGAAAAAAGAGGTTCAAAAGATCACTGAAGAAAATAGTTCTCTCAAAATCAGAATGGATCAGATGGAGGCTAATGACTTTACGAGAAACCAAGAAATCACAATACAAAACCAAAAGAATGAAAAAATGGAAGAGAATGTGAAATATCTCATTGGAAAAACAAGTCACCTGGAAAATAGATCCAGGAGAGACAATTTAAAAATTATTGGACTACCTGAAATCATGGTCAATAAAAGAGCCTAGACAACATCTTTCATGAAATTATCAAGGAAAACTGCCCTGAGATTCTAGAACCAGAGGGCAAAATAAGTATTGAAGGAATCCATCGATCACCACCTGAAAGAGATCCAAAAAGAGAAACTCCTAGGAACATTGTGGCCAAATTCCAGAGTTCCCTGGTCAAGGAGAAAATCTTGCAAGCAGCTAGAAAGAAACAATTCCAGTACTGTGGAAATACAATCAGGATAACTGAAGATCTAGCAGCTTCTACATTAAGGGATCGAAGGGCATGGAATAGGGTAATCAAGAAGTCAAAGGAACTAGGACTCAAACCAAGAATCACCTACCCAGCAAAACTGAGTATAATACTTCAGGGGAAAATATGGTCTTTTAATAAAACAGAGGACTTTCAAACATTCTTGATGAAAAGACTAGAGCTGAAAAGAAAATTCGACTTTCAAACACAAGATTGAGAAGAAGCATGAAAAAGTAAACAGCAAAGAGAAGTCATAAGGGACTCAACAAAGGTGAACTGTTTACATTCCTACATGGAAAGACAATATTTGTAACTCTTCAAATTTTTCATTATCTGGGTAGTTGGTGGGACCACACACACACACACACACACACACATGCACACACATATGTAAATGCATGTGTGCACACACACATACACACATGCATGCACATACAGAGACAAAGAGCACAGAGTGAATTGAAGAGGATGGGACCATATCTTAAAAGAAATTAAGGTAAACGGTGAGAGAGAAATGTAGTGGGGGGAGAGAGGGTGAAATGGAATGGGGTAAATTATCTCTCATTCAAGAGGCAAGCAGGAAACTTTTTAGTGGAGGGAAAAAGAGGAGAGCTGAGAAAAAAAAAAACATGAAGTTGACCCTCATCACATTCGAATAAAGGAATTAATAAAATGCACACTCATTTTGGTATGAAAACCTATCTTACAATACAGGAAAGTGGGGGAGAAGGAGACAAACAGGGTGGTGGGGATGATGGAAGGGAGGGCAATGGGAGGAGGGAGCAATTTGATGTCAACACTCTTGGGGAGGGACAAGACCAAAAGACAGAATAGAAACAATGAGGGGCAGGATAGGATGGAGGGAAATACAGTTAGTTTACACAACATGACCATTATGGAAGTTATTTGCAAAACCAACAAATATGACCTATATTGAATTGCCTGCCTTCCCAAAGGGAATGGGTGGGGAGGGAGCGATGGGGAGAATTTGGAACTCAAAGTTTTAGAAACAATTGTTAGTATTATTCTTCCTACTAGGAAATAAGAAATACAGTTAATGGGGAATAGAAAGTCATCTGGCCCTACAGGACAAAAGAAAAGATGGGGACAAGAGAAGGGAGGGATGATAGAAGCGAGGGCAGATTGGTGACAGGGAAAATTAGAATGCTCAGTGTATTGTAGTGGGGGAGGAGATAAAGGGGGAGAACATTTGGAATCCAAAATTTTGTGAAAATGAATGTAAAAAATTAAATAAATAAATTTGTATTTAAAAAAAAACCATTGTTTTAATGTTTATACTTGTTGATTTAACTGTATCGAGAGAGGTCAGTGTGTTCTCTGCAACTTGCAGTCTCTTAGAGCTTTTAATACCTTGAGAGAGTGCATGATTTTCTACGTGTCACAAAGCCCTTATTTGTCAGCGGCAGAATTCTAATCTAATGTTCAATTTAATTCTAATGTTCAGCTTTAGGACCATCGAGTCGAACATTAAGATTTTTTCCCACTACCACCACCTTGTGGTTAAATATATTTACATTATAGCCATTGATTACAACTCATCCAAAGGATGACTGAAATAAGCAAATAAAATTCAGGCTTATCTTAACAGAAATATTCAGATTCTTATCAGGATAGCTCATCAAATAACTTTAGATACCCTCTCAAACAGTGACGATTGCAACTCATATTCTATATGATGCTAACATAAACATACCAGAAATTACTGAAAGAGGAAGTGCAGTTAGACTTTCTCTAATACCATTTATAATGTAGCTGAGGCCAGTCGGAACATATCCTGTTTGGGTAACATGGAGATCTGTGTCCCCTACCACAATTGGAGGGGGGGGTCATCTCCTTTCTGTTTCCTTAATAATGGAATTGTTCTTCTGCTAATCTTTCTGTATCTCTCTTATTTACTGCTCTTATTTAATGCATCCAGGATGAAGAACTCAGTTTACCCTCAATGAGTTGTGAACAGATAAGAAGGATTTCCTTCCATTGTCAATGGATCTGAAGGTATGTGTTCCTGTTGTATGGTGTTCATTCTCTTCAGTTTCTGGTGTGAGGGGTAATCTCATCCTCACCCAAAGTCCAAATCATGGTAATCCTAGGACAAGGATGGCAGGGAGGGAAAACCAGCCAACCCAGCTAGGAATCCAGGAGAAGGCCATGGGCCCAAGAGTGTGTTTGGACTTGGAACTGGTACTATGCTTTATGGGAATTAACCTAAACTGTGAACCTAAATCCCTTCTCTTTCTGCCACTCTAACTCCCCAGGCACTGAGGTAGTGCAAAATTAGGTGGGGAAATTATGCCTCCCGGTATGTTGAGGAATGTTTGCATATTTATAATTATTCTTTCTGAAATTAATCTGTGTAAAAGTTAATTTGACTGTTAGTGGGATCTAGGGAACCTTCTCTCTACACTTGGGAGAATTGCATCAGAGGCAGCTGAATCCACTTGCAAAGAACCTTAGATATCCTACATCCCTACAATGGTAGTAAGGAGTCCTGGGTAGAGGGGTGAAATAGTCAAATCTAACCCACTTGACTTTTCAATCAGTGGGAGCCAGAACAGCTTGCGTTACACTAGAAATTACAGAGAATGTAACACCCATCACTGGACTCTCTTTCTTATTGTGTGACAGACAAGTCTCCCTTTCCAGTTACTCATATCCTTGAGTTAGTCATATCCTTATTTTGTTCAACTTCTTTAGAGCAAGATGTTTCTAATCATATTTATAGCATATTTATAACTACCATCTGCTCATATCGAATTCCACAAACATTTATTAAAATAATACTCTGGGTTATTAAAAACAGTCTGAAGTCAAAAATATGAAATCAACAAAGTTTCCATTCTAGCTCAAAGAGTACATTTCACAGGCAGAATTCAAAGTACCAAAAGATGTATAAGTGAATGTTTCGAAAGGGAAAATGATGTAACAAATAGGAGGGAATCAAGAAAGTGTCCAGGTAGGGTATTTCATGTGAACTGATACTCAAAAGGAAGTTGGAGATTCTGTCCACTGCCCTTTGAGTTTCCTGCAATTTACCATGACTTAGGGCCATATAGCATTGTAAGCAACATATTTATGAATACTTTGGTTGGTACATTAATTCCACCAATCCTATCCTTAACTTAATACATGGCAGTTCTTTTCTTTCTCTTTGATAACCTCTTCTCCTATTTGCCCTCCCTTCTATTATCCCCGCGTCCCCTTTCCTTCGACTTTCCTGTAGGGTACGATAGAATTTTCATAATCAGCTGAGTGTGTATGCTATTCCCTCCCTAACCAAATCTAATAGAATAAAGTTCATTCATTGTCCCTCACATACCCCATCTTTTCCTCTTTTATAAAAGCTTTTTCTTGAATCTTATGTGAAATAATTTATCCCATTCTATTTCTCCCTTCCTCCTACCTTCTCCTCCCTTCATCTCTCACTCTTTCATTGTATGTTTTAGATACTATCCCTTCATATTCAACTCATTCTGTACCATATATATATATATATATATATATATATATATATATATATATATTCTCTCCTTCCACCTTAACACTTAGAAAAGTCTCATGAGTTATATATGTTATTTTTTTTCCATGTAAGAAGGTAAACATTACCCTTGACTTTATTACATCATTCATGATTTCTCTTGCCTGTTTAAATTTTCATACTTTTCTTGATTCTTGTATCTGAAAGTCAAATTTTCTCTTCAACTCTTCAAGAATGTTGAAAGTCCTCTATTTCATTTAATCTTATGTTTTCCTTTGAAAGACTATACTCAATTTTGTTGGGTAGGTGATTCTTGGTTTTGAGACTAGTTCCTTTGACCTCCAGAATGTCATATTATAAGACATCTAATACCTTAATGTAGAAATTGCTAGATCTTGTGTTGTCCTGATTGTGTTTCCACGATACTAAATTTTTTTCTTTCTATATACTTACAATATTTTCTTTGCTATGGTATTCCTAGACATTTCCCTTTAGAGATCTCTTTTAGGAGGTAAATGATAGATTCTTTTAACATTTATTTTCCCCTCTGGTACTAGTATATCAGGGTGGTTTTCCTTAATAATTTCTTGAAAGGTGATGTCTAGGCTCTTTTTTTGATCATGGCTTTCAGATAGTCCAAAATTTTTTTTAATTATCTCTCCTGTTTTCCAGGTCACATTTTTTACAATGAGGTACTTCACATTGTCTTCTATTTTGTCCTTCTTTTGGTTTTGCTTATAAATTCTTAATTTCTAATAAAAGTATTAGCTTCCATTTGCTCCATTCCAATTTTTAAGCAATTGTTTCCTTCAGTGAAATTTTGGACGTTGTTTTCCATTTGGTTAATTCTGTTTTTTAAGGCATTATTCTCCTCATTGGCTTTGTTGATCTCTTTTGCCATGCAAGTTACTATTTTTAGGATGTTATTTTTTTCAGGGTATTTCTGGAGGGGGTATCTCCTTTAGTGAGCTATTGACTCATTTTTCATGATTGTTTTTGCATCACTCCCATTTCCCTTCACAATTTTTCCTCTACTTCTCTTACTTGGTTTTCAGTATCTTTTGAGATACTTTTTGGGTTCTTCCATGGACTGCAACCAATTCCTATTTTTCTTCAAGTCTTTGGATGTAGATAGGAGCTTTGAATTTGTTTTCTTCCACTGGTATGTTTTGATCTTCCTTGTCACTAAAGTAAGAATCGTGCAGTCTCATTTTATTTTTTATTGTTTGCTGATCATTCCAATTACTTGACTTTTTAGCTCTTTGTCAAGGTAGATTTTTGCTTCTTGTGGGGAGGGAAGGGATTAGTGGTGTACTGTCTCAAATTTCAGAGGTTTTGTTGGGCTATTTTTTGAGATAAATCTAGGTACCTGTAAATTTTCATCTCTTCAAAAGTTGTATGATCAGATGAGAGAAGTTTACTCCACCACTGCTGCAAGCTCCGCCATACCAGAACTCCTCCTTTCCCCAGGATGGCTAGCCAAGACTGAGAACCAGATTCAAGCATGGCAAGACAAGAGTATCTTGCCTCAGCCCTTGCAAAGTGATCCCTACATTCCCACTCTGATCAGTTGTTTGATCTCTCCACTATATGTGGGCCCAAGAGTTCTGGAAACAGCCACTGCTGCAGATAACACTCCCATCACCAGTCTGGTACTGGGGTCTGACTGTACTTCTCTCTCACACAGGTCCAATAGACTTACTGACCTTCTAAGTTGTCCTTGACATTTTGGGATTAAGTCTATAAAGCACCACAGCTGCCAGTGATTCAGTGCTCTGAGGCCTGTTCAGGCCCTCTCTGTGCTTGTGTGGCCCAAGCTGGACTGCATTCTTCTCACAGTCCCATGTAACAGACTTTTGCTGTCAACCTTTCAGGTTAATAATGAGGCAAATTATTTCATATAAAAGCATGAAAAAGCTTTTATGATGGAGGCAAAAAGGAGGGAGGCAAGAGGGAATGAATGAACCTTACTCTCATTGAATTTGACTTAAGAAGGGAATAACATAGACACTCAGGCTGTAAATTTGTTTCACTCTGGCATTGTGTGAGTTCTTCTGCTCTGGCATTTATCTAGTCATTTTTCCAAGCATTTGGAGGGGTTTGGGAAAGAGCTCAAGTAAGTCCCTGCTTTTGTCCTGCCATCTTATCTTCTACTGGGCTTGTATTCAAAACAATTAGAGATAGGTAGAATCTGATAGAATTTGCTGTCCATTGGCATGGCTTTTGAGAACCCATGTTATACTCATCCTTTCCACTGATAAGCCGATAAATTTTTGGACTGGGGCTTTAAAAGGGATTAGGAGAATAATGGCATTCGAAAAATGGGCTTTTGTAGGAATTTTTATTGAAGTTAATGATGCTGAACTTTAAACTCTTTATTCATACGCTATTAGATCTAATGATGAAAGAGACTAAGAGAGCATCTTATGGACACTTACTGTGTTACGGATAAAGAAACTGAAACATAGGGATATTTAATGGTTTGCCCAGGATCACATTAGTAGAAAGCACCAAAGTGAGAATTTGAACCAAAATCAATTGATTCCACAGTAAGGATTCCTTTTATCATATCATCCTTATTTCCATTCTAACCTTTGCTAGGAAATATTAATTTGAGTCCTTCCAGAAACATTTTCCATATCACAGATGACTGTGGTAACCGAAATACCACTTTTAACTATTTTATTCCTTTTCAATTTTCAGAGGGTCATTGAACAAAGTTATCCCTACAGGCACGTGCATGGCAAAATCTGGCAAAAATTTGAGATATATGGAAGATAGAATGTGTATGGAGAACCTTCAGGACTCAATTTTCTCTTTTCAATGCTACATTTTCTTAAAATATTCCACCAAAAACAGATTTTCACACATTTTAGTAATATCTGTGTAAAAATAAAGTCATAAGTTTAAAAAGGTTTTAAATTTAATTTTACGTATACATTCAACAGTCTAATGTAGGTAGTAGAATAGAAATAGATGGCATAGATATAGACATAAAATGAAGCTTAACTAATGACTCCTGGCAATGTAACTTGGCCACTTTTTTTCTTTTAATTTTACATCCCTTTTTAAAAAGATTTCCTCCTTTGAATTACGTCAAATATCTTGAGAATTCATTCCTATCTACTTTTAAAACTGTCACCTCTGCCATGAATTGTTAATCTAGGTAACATTGCTTGATAGAATGTTTATTAAAATGCTCATGTTTATAATCTGCTTCTGAATCAATTAACGTATTTTCCCAAAGATGTCACTGGCTGTACACAGGGGAAGTATTAAGTACTATCAAAAGTAATCCCATGCCTCCCAAAGCATTTTTGCTTAGTCAATTTTTTGGTTTTCCACTGTTCAATTTATATCTAAAAAATAACATTTCGGAGGTTTATTGCTTCCAAAAAAATAATTTAATAACTAGACCAATGGGTTACCATTAAATCAGATCAACAAATCCCTCAGTGATTAGTGACAATTTGAGAGATTTACAGAGCTCGTTCTTAAAATGGGAAGGGGGTAAAAGAGCTATATTCACAAAGCTGCTTCATAAGTTCTACAAAACAGTAGGTAGATTTGAAATATGCAGCTTCTGGGCATGTTGAGCTAGTTGGGAGTATAACAAGCAGTTCCTAGGGTAACATAACTGCTAGATTCAATATTTCTTCAACTTAGAACAAATGCATTTCGTTGTGTGATTTTTTTTTTTTTTGAGAAGTTTCCTTTAGTTGTCCTTTAAGGCATTCTACTTCGGATCTATGATGCTCATTGAAAAAGAACTAACTTAATAAAAGAGAACTTATGGTGAGCCAGCACCCACCCTCCAGCTGTCTGAAAAGGTAACTAACTGAACCATTAGTAAAGAGTCCTGTGATATATAAGCTTACTCTTATGACTATTTTATTTTATTCCTATGAAGTTATATTTAGGTTCATTGTTATTTACCTTCTATTAAATCTTGTCAAAATATTCATTCACTACATATATAGTTAATTTAGGTTTAAAGGAGCATTCATGTTAGTTTGACTCTTTCTAAGAAATGAAAATTTAATCATCCTTCAATAACACTAAGATAAATCCAAGTAATCAGTATTAGTTAATTTTGAGGCTATTTCATCACAAATATATGATTATTTCACTGACATCTTTGGACTGTGTGCATATCTTCTGATTAGAGTTTTCTTTCTCTTCAACAAGAAGTTCTTGTTGGGAAGTTCTGGAGAGAAAGAGAGGTATGAGAGAAAGTGAGAAGAAATCTGGAAAAAAATTTCCAAAAAAGAGTGATTATAACAGAACCTTGTTATATAGTATATAATATGACTTGCTGTACCTCATAATCCAATATTACTTGAGCCCATTCTAGTCATCTAATAAAAGGTTTTAATTTAACACTGGGGTTTTTTTCTCTCATGTGACATGATTCTATATTATATATCTTGAGTATGGTGGATATTAATAATGGCAACAGTTAAAATGCAAATACTAAGTGATATTTACATATTATTTTAAAGTTTGTAAATATATTTTTCATACTTAAACCTCCCCAAAAATCTCATGAGGTAGGTTCAGCAGTTATTTTTATCTCCTTTTAAAGATTCAGAGAGATTAAGTGACATATGCAAGGCAACAGAACTATTAAGTGTCTGAAGCAAGATTTGAGCCTAAGCTTTCCTGACTTCATTTCCAAGAGTCTGTCAGCTATAACATATTGAAATTGGGTGGGGGGTTAGGATAATGTTTCATATCAAAGGAGGAGCCAAGAGGGCAGAGTAGAAAGACTCATATATGCTAGCTCCGAACCCACAACCCATAAATTTCCTGTAAAAAGAACTCCCCACAAATTCTGGAGCAGTGGAAGTCATGCAGCAGCACAGCGGAGGAGATTTCCATTCCAGAGAGCCATGAAAAACAGGCACCAAAGGTATGTCAGGCACCGGACAGTGGAGCCCAGCCCTGCCCTGTTCACGTAGCGCTGAGAGGAACAGATACGAGCAGGCTTCAGGGTCGGAATCTCCAGAGTCCTCGAATGTCCCTCCACCCATAGGTGCTACAGGTCAGTGAGAGAGACTTCTGGGCTGGAAGGGAGAGGAGCATGTATCTTCATAACTCAGGCCCCCTCGGGAGGGAGCAGTAGCCAGGAGCTACCAGAGCAGACAGGACCTCAGATCCATTACTAAAGGTCTCTGCATAAACCCCCTGAGGGAACTGAGGTGACTCGGTCCCCACCTGACCACCAGAATTTAAGCTCAACTTGAATAGCAGCCCCGCCCACTGTTGAAAGCACCGAGGCTGG
This sequence comes from Bettongia penicillata ogilbyi, assembly GCA_023548195.1. Classification (NCBI taxonomy): domain Eukaryota; kingdom Metazoa; phylum Chordata; class Mammalia; order Diprotodontia; family Potoroidae; genus Bettongia; species Bettongia penicillata. Next base: position 1,850,016 of record JAJHZJ010000112.1, on the reverse strand, counting down.
GGAACAGCATTTGAATCTCAGACCCCAAGCACTACCTGGATGGAGCTAGGCGGGGGTGAACAGGAATCTCAGAAGTCAAGTAACTGGCTGAGAAAATGCCCATAAAAGGGAAAAAAAAAATAAGATCATAGAAGGTTACTATCTTGGTGAACAGATATTTCCTCCTTTCCTTTCTGATGAGGAAGAACAATGCTTACCATCATGGAAAGACACAGAAGCCAAGGTCTCTATATCCCAAACATCCAAAATAGATATCCAATGGGCTCAGGCCATGGAAGAGCTCAAATAGGATTTTGAAAATCAAGTTAGACAGGTGGAGGAAAAACTTGGAAGAGAAATGAGAGAGATGCAAGAAAAGCATGAAAAATGGGTTAATACCTTGCTAAAGGAGACGCAAAAAATGCTAAAGGAAAAAAACACCTGGAAAAATAGGCTCACTCAATTAGCAAAAGAGGTTCAAAAAGACAATGAGGAGAAGAATGCTTTCAAAAGCAGAATTAGCCAAATGGAAAAAGAGGTTCAAAAGCTCACTGAAGAAAATAGTTCTCTCAAAATGAGAATGGAACAGATGGAGGCTAATGACTTTATGAGAAACTAAAAAATCACAAAACAAAACTAAAAGAATGAAAAAATGGAAGAGAATGTGAAATATCTCATGGGAAAAACAACTGACCTGGAAAATAGATCCAGGAGAGACAATTTTAAAATTATTGGACTACCTGAAAACCATGATCAAAAAAAGAGCCTAGACATCATCTTTCATGACATTATCAAAAAAAAACTGCCTGATATTCTATAACAAGAGGGCAAAATAAATATTGAAGGAATCCATCCATCACCGCCTGAAAGAGAACCAAAAAAAGAAACTCTTAGGAACATTGTGGCCAAATTCCAGAATTCCCAGGTCAAGGAGAAAATCTTGCAAGCAGCTAGAAATAAACAGTTCCAGTATTGTGGAAATACAATCAGGATAACACAAGATCTAGCAGCTTCTCCATTGAGGGATTGAAGGGCATGGAACAGGATATTCCAGAAGTCAAAGGAACTAGGACTCAAACTAAGAATCACCTACCCAGCAAAACTGAGTATAATGCTTCAGGGGAAAATATGGTCTTTCAGTGAAATAGAGGATTTTCAAGCATTCTTGATGAAAAGACCAGAGCTGAAAAGAAAATTTGACCTTCAATCACAAGAATGAGAAGAAGCATGAAAAAGCAAACAGCAAAGAGAAGTCATAAGGGACTTACCAAAGGTGAACTCTTTACATTCCTACATGGAAAGACAATATTTGTAACTCTTAAAACTTTTCAGTATCTGGGTAGTTGGTGGGACTACACACACACACATAAACACACACACACGTACATGCATGCACACACACATACACACATGCATGCACACACTGAGACAGAGAGCACAGAGAGAATTGAATAAGATGGGACCATATCTTAAAAGAAATTAAGATAAACAGTGAGAGAGAAATGTAGTGGGAGGAGAGAGGGTGAAATGGAATGGGATAAATTATCTCTCATTCAAGAGGCAAAGCAGGAGTCTTTTTAGTGGAGGGTAAAAGAGGAGAGCTGAGAAAAAAAATGAAGTTTACTCTCATCACATTCGACTAAAAGAAGGAATAAAATGCACACTTATTTAGGAAATGAAAACCTATCTTACAACTCGGGAATGTGGGGGAGAAGGAGATAAGCAGGGTGGGGGGGGGGATGATGGAAGGGAGGGCAAGAGGAGGAGGGAGCAATTTGAAATCAATACTCAGGGAGGGACAGGATCCAAGACAGAATAGAAACAATGGGGGACAGGATAGGATGGAGGGAAATCGAGTTAGTCTTCACACAACACGACTATTACGGAAGTCATTTGCAAAACTACACAGCTATGGCCTATATTGAATTGCCTGCCTTCCCAAAGGGAATGGGTGGGGAGGGAGGGATGGAAAGAATTTGGAACTCAAAGTTTTAGGAACAACTGTTTAGTATTGTTCTTGCTGCTAGGAAATAAGAAATACAAGTAATGGGGCATAGAAAGTTATCTGGCCCTACAGGACAAAAGAGAAGATGGGGAGAAGAGAAGGGAGCGAGGATCGAAGGAGAGGGCAGAATGGCGATAGGGGAAATTAGAATGCTTGGTGTATTGGGGTGGAGGGATGCAACAAATGGAAAGAAAATTTGGAACCCAAAATTTCTGTGAAAATGAATCGTAAAAAGTTAAATAAATGAATTTATATTAAGAAAAAAGAAAAAAAAAAGATTATGTTTCATATCTGTTTTAAAAGCATCAAAGATCTACAGCTTCCCAAATGAACAATGCTCACAACTGATTGCTTTGAACATGTCTAATCATTCAAGTCCCAAGCTTGATGATAGGACTTGTGCCGCCTGTTCTCTTCTCTTCTCTTCTCTTCTCTTCTCTTCTCTTCTCTTCTCTTCTCTTCTCTTCTCTTCTCTCTCTTCTCTTCTCTTCTCTTCTCTTCTCTTCTCTTCTCTTCTCTTCTCTTCTCTTCTCTTCTCTTCTCTTCTCTTCTCTTCTCTTCCCTTCCCTTCCCTTCCCTTCCCTTCCCTTCCCTTCCTTCCCTTCCCTTCCCTTCACCTTCCCTTCCCTTCCCTTCCCTTCCCTTCCCTTCCCCTCCCCTCCCCTCCTTCTCCAACTCCTCTCCTCTCCCCTCCCCTCTCCCTCTCCCCCCCTCTCTCTCTCTCTCTCTCTCTCTCTCTCTCTCTCTCTCTCTCTCTCTCTCTCTCTCTCTTTCTCTCTCTCTCCCCTATAGATTTAGCACCTAACCTCTCTCCTGAATTTCATTTTACAAATTGCCCTCTTAGATAATTGAAAGTTAATGTATCAGAGACATTTTAAATTAAGCATGTTTTAAAACTAAACTCATAATTTTCCGGTATATTCACTTCTCTTTCAGACTTCTCTATTTCTGTCTAAGATGACAGTGCCTCATCTTGGCAATAACTTCATCATCTCACTGTCTAATGCCATAAATATAAGTATCGTTGTTTCTAACTTCACAATTTCTCTGTAATCTTACCTCTTCTACCCAATCATATAGACATACAGATCATATTACATATCTATCACATGATGTATCAGTTGAAATAATCATAGAATTCAAATGTAATAATTCCACTCTTGCTTTGATTAGAGTAGAGCACAATGGGAAGGCTGCCAAATCTGTTTCATTTTCTGTCTTTGTTGTCTTCCCTCTGAGTGTCATCAACAGTTTGGTATCTGATCATAACAAAACAAGACAAGCAGAAAAATGAGCCTAATACTGAACCAAAAATATCAAGCCTTGTGTGGGTCATGGCCTGTATATGACTCTAGTGTGACATCATTACCATATTTTCACTCCCTACCTTTAAGATGTCCAAGTCGCTCGAAACATCATTAAAATTTATCAGGCTATATTTTCACCTTTTTAAAGCTACTTCTCAGACTTTTCTTTTTCAAGGTAAATAATCCAAGACTGCTAATAATATTTTTTTGAGAAATATTTGTTAAAATTTGTTTAATTTTGTAAAATTCCATCAATGTTATGAAAAGCTTTTATAGAGAAAACATCTTTCATTTTGTCAAGGGAGGAAGAGTCACTAAAATTATGAAAGAATAATAGCATTTGGTATACTTTTAATGTAAGAGGAGGTAGTAGAAACACTAAAAACAGAGTAACAGAAAATGTCAGATATTGTAAAATAGCATCATATAGGTATAATATCATCACAGAACTATGGAGGAAGTGATTTGGGGGAGGAATGCTAAGTAAGGATGTTTCTGAAAAGATAAGAAGTAACATAAAACTTTTATTTAACTTTTTACATTCATATTCACAAAATGTTGGATACCAAATTTTCTTCCCATTTATGCCTACCACCCACCCTAATACACCGAGCATTCTAATTTTCCCTATCACTAATCTGCCCTCTCTTCTATCATTCCTCCCTTCTCTTGTTCCCATCTTTCTCTTTTTTTCCTGTACGGCCAGATGACTTTCTATTTCCCATTAACTGTATTCCTTATTTCCAAGTAGCAAGAACAATACTAAACAGTTGTTCCTCAAACTTTGAGTTCCAAATTCTCCCTATCCCTCCCTCCCCACCCATTCCCTTTGGGAAGGCAGGCAATTCAAATATAGGCCATATCTGTGGAGTTTTGCAAATGACTTCCATAATAGTCGTGTTGTGTAAGACTAACTCTATTTCCCTCCATCCTATCCTGCCCCCCATTGTCTCTATTCTGTCTTTTGATCCTGTCTCTCCCTGAGTGTTGACTTCAAATTGCTCCCTCCTCCTCTTGCCCTCCCTTCCATCATCCTCCCACCCCACTTATCTCTTTCTCCCCCACTTTTCTTTACTGTAAGATAAGTTTTCATACCAAAATGGGTGTGCGTTTTATTCCTTCCTTTAGTCGAATGTGATGAGGGTAACTTCACGTTTTTGTCTCAGCTCTCATCTTTTTCCCTTCACTAAAATGTCTTCTCCTTGCCTCTTGAATGAGAGATAATTTACCCCATTTCATTTCACCCTCTTTCCCTCCCACTACATTTCTCTCTCACCGTTTACCTTAATTTCTTTTAAGATATGATCCCATCCTATTCAATTCACTCTGTGCTCTGTCTCTGTGAGTGTGCATGTGTGTATGTGTGTGCATGCATGTGTGTACATGTGTGTGTATGTGTGTACATGTGTGTGTAGTCCCACCAACTACCCAGATACTGAAAAGTTTTAAGAGTTACAAATATTGTCTTTCCATGTAGGAATGTAAAGAGTTCACCTTTGGTAAGTCCCTTATGACTTCTCTTTGCTGTTTGCTTTTTCATACTTCTTCTCATTCTTGTGTTTAAAAGTCAAGTTTTCTTCTCAGCTCTGGTCTTTTCATCAAGAATGCTTGAAATTCCTCTATTTCATTGAAAGACCATATTTTCCCCTGAAGTATTATACTCAGTTTAGCTGGGTAGGTGATTCTTGGTATGAGTCCTAGTTTCTTTGACTTCTGGAATAACCTATCCCATGCCCTTGGATCCCTCAATGGAGAAGCTGCTAGATCTTGTGTTATCCTGATTGTATTTCCACAATACTGGAATTGTTTCTTTCTAGCTGCTTGCAAGATTTTCTCCTTGACCTGGGAATTCTGGAATTTGGCCACAATGTTCCTAGGAGTTTCTCTTTTTGGATCTCTTTCAGGCAGTGATCGATGGATTCCTTCAATACTTATTTTGCCCTCTGGTTGTAGAATATCAAGGCAGTTTTCTTTGATGATGTCATGAAAGATGATATCTAGGCTCTTTTTTTGATCATGACTTTCAGGTAGTCCAATAATTTTTAAATTGTCTCTCCTGGATCTATTTTCCAGGTGACTTGTTTTTCCAATGAGATATTTCATATTCTCTTCCATTTTTTCATTCTTTTAGTTTTGTTTTGTGATTTTTTAGTTTCTCATAAAGTTCATTAGCCTCCATCTGTTCCATTCTCATTTTGAGAGAACTATTTTCTTCAGTGAGCTTCTGAACCTCTTTTTCCATTTGGCTAATTCTGCTTTTGAAAGCATTCTTCTCCTCATTGTCTTTTTGAACCTCTTTTGCCAATTGTGTGAGCCTATTTTTCAAGGTGTTATTTTCTTCAGCATTATTGGGGGTATCCTTTAGCAAGGTATTGACCCGTTTTTCGTGCTTTTCTTGCATCTCTCTCATTTCTCTTCCAAGTTTTTCCTCCACCTCTCTAACTTGATTTTCAAAATTCTTTTTGAGCTCTTCCATATCCTGAGCCCACTGGACATCCACCTGGGATATCTGGGATACAGAGGCCGTGACCTCCACGTCTTTCCCTGATGGTAAGTATTGTTCCTCATCATCAGAAATGAAAGGCGGAATCATATTTCCCCCAAGAAAGTAGCTTTCTCTGGTCTTATTTTTCTTCCCTTTTCTGGGCATTTTCCCAGCCAGTTACTTGACTTCTAAGATTCCTGTCCACCCCCGCCTAGATCCATCCAGCCAGTGCTTGGGGTCTGATATTCAAATGCTGCTCCCCAGCCTCAGGGCTTTCAGTAATGAGCGTGGCCACTATTCAATGCGAGTTTAATTTCTGGTGCTCTGGTGGGGGCAGGGCCACCCCCCCCCCGGCTCAGGTCCCTCAGAGTGTTTATGCAGAGCCCTTCAACAATGGAGCTCCTGCCTGCTTGGGGAGTTCTGGGCTGCTGCTGCCTCTGCTGCTCCCTCTGTTGCTGCCTCCTGAGGGGGCTCGAGTCACAGAGACACCCCTTTCCCCTCTCGGCCAACCCACATGTCTGTCTCACTGACCTGTAGTGCCTGTGGGTGGAGTCACCTTCCCGGAAGCTTCCTCGGATCTGCTCCTCTTGGGGCCAGGTGACCAGGGCAGTACAGGGGCGAGCTCCGCAGTGTGGTGCATGACGGACCCCTGGGGATGGCTTTTCATGGCTCTCTGGAATGGAAATCTCCTCCACTGCTTTGCTGCATGACTTACACTGCTCCAGAATTTGTGGGGAGTTCTTTTTACAGAAAACATATGGGCTGTGGGTTTGGAGCTAGCGTATATGATTCTTTCTACTCCACTATCTTGGCTCCTCCCCCCCCGTAAAATTTTAAATAAATTAAAATTTGTCTGAAAATGAAAGTCAAACAAAAATAAACTTTTATTAGACCAACTATATATTAGAATTTTAATAAAAGGAGGTATATCAGAGAAATAACAAATAAAAATGGGAATTAAGTTAATCCAAGTTGTTAATCCAAGCAAGTTAATCCAAGTTAATCCAAGAGGTTGGAAATAATGTTGAGACCTTTTTACTATTCCAGAATTATTTAAAGAAATTAGCAGATAAAAATAATTAGTAGATAATGTATAGGACATTTCAAATAACAGATTCTTTTAGTAAAAGGACAATTCTTAGAACAAACTGAGTATTACTAACTCGAAAGTAATAGTGTATTTATAAAGTATTCCATTGTATAATAGAGCAGTCCCTTAACGGGCTTGTGTATGTTCATTCTGAGACAATTTTTAGCTTGTTTTGTGTATTACTATGTGTGTATGTATATTTTCATTTTCATCTTAGCAGTCCATGTCAAACACTGAACTGCAATTACATAATCCCTATGACATTAAGAAGTCAAAACACACACACACACATGCACACATACACACATGCACATACACTATCATTGAACTGTACCCTTAAAGCAAAGAGGGGGACAGCATAACCTGGGAAGAGACAGTTATGCAGAATAATCAAGGATTATGCTTTTTTTCTGCCTTTGCCTTTAAGATATTGTCTGGGCACATTTTGATTAGCGCCTATAGCATTCTTTGGTTCCAATCAACTATTTTGGATCAGAAGCCTACTGCCTTCAGTCAAGCAACAAAACATAATGCACAAGAAAAATTTGCAGAAAAATCACATATCTCTCCCATGTAACTATATTTAGAAATCTAGATTGAAACAGATTATATCGACCATAGTCAAATATTTTATTATTTTTCTGAGTATGTGAACAAAAAAAAAAAGGAAAACTTCATCCACATAATTTCAAACCTAACCCATGCAGATAAATGGGTGTGAAGCATCCACTCCAACCCATGAGGATCTTTTAAGTTAAATATTAATGCTTTTCAATTAACCACTTAAATTCTAAAGTGAAAGTTTTCATGAAGGTGCATATGGTGTAGTGGGAGACAGCAGTATAGCACAATGAAGCTCTTGGAGTCAAAGGACTTGAATGTAAATTGTGTATCTGTAGCTTTCTACCCATGTAACTCTAGGCTAGTAAACTAATCTCTTGCAGCCTCGCTTTCCTCACTTACAAGATTTGAGAAAAGAAGAAATAGTGGCAGAATTTACAGAGAATCAGTTTT